>CM066040.1:47493832-48093832 GCA_033557465.1 Ichthyophis bannanicus
TATGCCCATTTATGCATATCTGGCCGGGTGCATGGCATTGCGCGTGTGCGCAGTGGCTGCACGTGTTGCGCATGCGCAGGCCAGGTGCATACGTGGTATGCGTGGGACCCCATGTTGCACATGCGTTGTACGTGTGTGACCCATGCACATGTGGTGTGCGGGGTTCCGCGCATGCACATGGCACATAGAACCATCACGTATACAGCCACCATGCTTGCATGGCACGTATGCCATGTGCATGCATGGAACCCCGCGCAGCACATGTGCAGGGGCCACACACATAAAGTGCATGCACAACAGGGGGTCCCGCGCACACGACGCAAACACCTGGCCTGCGCATGTGCTACACGTGCAATGCGGCACCCCCGGCCAAAAAAGCATAATTAGGCATGCACACTTAGTACACGATGAAGGTTTTGTGTAGGCGAGGTGCAGAGCAGGCGAGTGAGGATTAGGTGAGGTGTACAGCAGGTGACGAGTGCAGCAGGTGAGGTGAGGAGCAGGTGAGAGGTGGAGTAGGGGAGGTGAGGAGCAGGCGAGAGGGGCAGGTGGTGAGGTGAGGAGCAGGCGAGAGGGGGAGGTGGTGAGGTGAGGAGCAGGCGAGAGGGGGATGAGGTGAGGTGAGCAGCAGGCGAGAGGTAGATTAGGCGAGGTAAGGAGCAGGCAAAGGATGGTGTAGGTGAGGTGAGGAGCAGGTGAGGGTAGAGTAGGCGAGGGTCAGAAGAGGTCAGAGATGAGTGACACAGAGAGCAGGGATAGGCAGCGTGAGGACACAACAGGAGGGGAGGCTGGGGAAACACCTGGGCATCGGTGGCAGGGATAGGCAACCCTGATGTGGAGGTTGCAGGGCCATCGGATGTGTCCCAGCCCACCCAGGAGCAGCCTGAGAGGCCACACAGTGGCACATGTAGGCGCAAGCCAGTTCCGGATGATGAAAGGAAGAGGGCCCTCAGATTCAGCCAGCAGGAGAATTATAACCTGCTGGCCAATGTCCTTGAGCATTATGAGGTGCTGTATGGCCGTCTCAGCTCCAGAACAACAGTGAGCACAAGGACACAGGTGTGGGTGGAAGTCCAGGAAGCCGTGGCCCAGGCTGGGGGACCACCCAAGGACCTGGACAGCCTCTGCAAGTTCAACAATATAAAGCGAGGGGTCCATGCACACATGATAGTGGAGAGTCGACATTCCATGGGCACTGGTGGTGGTGGTCCCTTTGTCCCCAGCCTGACACCATTGGAGCAGCAGCTCGCTGAACATCTGGGCCCGGTTTATCTTCATGGACTGCCCCCAGCGTTGGACACCGCCCATCCACAGGCAGGTAGGTCTGAGATATGCAGCACACGTACAGTTAATGACCCATTACATGCTGGGTCAGGGCCGGGGTGGTGCGGGCCCATGTCCTGTGATCATGTGTGACTCAACAGAGGCAAAGGAGGTCATGGAAGCAGCAACAGTTGCCAAGGTGTTTCCAGGGAGGCCAGTACAGGTATCTGAGGGTATGTGCCAGACATTCATAGTGATGTCCATAGTATAGCAATGACCAGGTGTACGGAACCAGGGGGCAGGGGGGATGGGGGGCCAGGGGGGCAGGGGGGAAGGGGCAGGGGGAAGGGGGTGGGGGCAGGGGGGACAGGGGGCAGGGGGGGCCGGCTGTCAGGTAGGCGGATTGGCACCCCTCCTCCACTGTGCAAGAAAGGAAACCAAGACTGTACTCACAGGGAGGGCTGACCACCCCCTCTCAAACTAGAGTACCTCATGCAGCTGACATTCGTACCTGCCACATAGGTCACACAGAAGCATCCTACAAATAAAGCCAGTCATGCATTCCAATATCACAGAAGCAAACATACAGGAATGGCAACCAGACACAACTACGTATAGAGTGACATGGAAAATACCCCCACCCACTACCTATAACAGCTATTACGTACATGAGATATGTCCTGTCCATAGACACATTCCAGCACAGTGAAAGTGAATGACCTAGGACAGTGTCATTGCAAGCCACATGCAAGGAGAAGCTACCAAGCATTTCACACACATATCAGACTCAAACTACTCTCTTATTAGCAAACATACAGTAGGAATATGCAATCAACCCACCCCAGAGACTGGGGTGTACATTCCAGTATCATCACGAGGTATGTCCTGATCTGGAGTGTACCATCCAAATAGCCCCTTTGATTACAATGCCATGCATCTGCCATTTCCCTCTCATTCCTTTCCTGGTCCTGACACAGCTGCACTTCCTATGTCTGCTGATGTGTGATAATTTCATGCCTTGTGTATCAACATGTACCTAGGCCGTGCCAGATCTAGTCCATGTCATGTCACCACATCTCCCACCAGGCACCGTCCCACCTTGTCTGTGTTTCCATCCCCTAGTTCCAGAAAACAGTGAACATATATAACCTAGTAGGTCTCTGCTACACTGACGGTTTGCATACTAGACGTACGTAGGCTATGCTACTGATGTCATCCCTATCATGTGCCCTGTAAACACGTGTCCTGTTGTCACACATGATGACAGGTGTACCCACACCACCCCACACCACATACTCTGTACATTGCCAACATATTTACGGTGTTATTTGTTCCAACACCTTACCCTCCGGCACCTACACAGGACAACAGTGGCAGTGTCTCATTGGCGTCATCCATGACAGCAACTAGGTACAGGGATGATATACTGTGATCCAGTATAAACTGGTTACTGTCTGGGATGATGTCCGTTTGCCACAGGAAGGGGTATCAAATGACAGAGGAACATCCAAAAGGGGACAGGGGAACAGCCCACCTCAGACAACCTGCACCATACAAAAGCAGGTAGTTACACGTACAGCAGGTAACAGAGGACAGTAGCCCTCTGACAAACCCCCACAAATACGCTCTGAGAGCAGGTGCACCTCAGAGACCAACATAATGGTGCTTTACCTCAGCATAGGCTCAGGCTGCTATCAATGGCCTTGACAACCTCTGTACCGGGACATGCAACATAACACACACATCGCCACTACTGTTGGAGATTAGCATGGTGAAAAGGGCCTACCTAGGTCAGAAGGCTGTTGAAACACACAGCAGCACTCAGTATACCCTGGCAGAAAGAGGCAGCACACAATGAGGCAGGCAAAAGCAAACACTATCCCCACCACAACGGCTGTGCACAGAGGCCCAACACCAGGTACCTGGGGAAACAGCATCCACAGGGAGCTCTACATGCAACACGCTGCATATCATCACTCCTGAGGTAGATATGTTCAAGGTGGTGACCTGGCCATGGTAAAGGCTCTCGCCTTGCCCCACACATGCTATCACCATGAGCTGGAAACAGCCTGCACCTATCTGTCTCAGTGTCCCAGGTTTTCAGTGTGTTGCATGTACACTTCTGTGAAGATGCTGTTTGGCAAAACACCTGCTGTAGGTGCCCCTGTGGACAACCTTAGTCCATGTGTGTGACATTTGCTGTCCTGCATCATCGTCTGTTGCCTGGTGCTGCTTGTTCTGACTGGCTGCTGCTGCCTGTTCCCACTGCCCTGTGCCCTGGGTAGGACCCATACTCCAAGTCAACTACCAACAGTGGGGGCGTGGTGTGGGCCAGCATGCATGCCCCAGTACTGAGCTGGTTACTCATGGACCGATGTCACTCTGAGCATATTGTGTTAACACACTGTTGTGGTGTTTGCAGAGGTGCTAGGCCTCTCCGTATGTGTGGCTGTATGGCTGAGGGACACATAGGTCTGTTACCAATGTGACCTTGTATGACGTGATATGGCTCAGTGCAGCTTAATGAGTTTGCCTTGATCCTGTGTTGTGCCGTGGGAGGCTGATGTGTACGTTGATACGTGTCTGACACCTTGAGGTAGTTCGTATACTGTAGAGCAACCGGTGTGGGATATGTCATGTCACAATGTCTGTCCCCATGTTATGTTATAATGTATCACCTGCCCACACACACATGACCCTTCCAACCCGTGCCACCAGCACAAGCATACATGCGACTCCTGTCAGCCAGTCACAGTGCAGACCACCCCAGGCCACATAACACATGGCCCAATGTGCAGATACACGCCCCCGCACAATGTGCACACCCCTTCACCACTCCATGTCAGGTCCCCATCTCCAGCCCCAATGACCCCTACAAGATATGCACCTACCCCAACACCACCACCACCTGGGGTCAGCTCTGATACAGGCACCACAGTGCCACTGACACATTCCCATGACCCCCACGCACAGTGCAGCCTCATGCACAGCATCACCCCCATCCCCGCAACATTCCACCAAATACCGCAGAGCACTGGATAGATGTCCACCCACACCCCACAGTGACCGCCAATGCGGCAGTCCCCACACACGTCTGGCTGACCGGCATGCCTGCAGCAACACCTACCATGCATACCACACACCCCAATGCAAACCTATTGCTCACACACACTATGACAGTCCTCAGTCACATTGACGGCTCCCGCACACACCCCAACCACATGTAGCGCTGAGCCCTCATCCCAGGACACATGCACAGTGCATACCTAGTGCTGCGCACAGTGGCCCTGGCACTCGCCACCCCATCCCCCCAAAACAAACCATCATATGTGTCACAGCGCCACCAGTGCAAAGGAATGCTCCACCCCCCCCTGTCAGGTACACCACACTGGTGGCACATGTGTTGACCCCATTGTAGGTGCAGTGACAGCAGCTAAGGAGGACCACACATTGCTGTTGGTGGGGATGTAACATACAGCTGTACATATGTGTTCTGGTAAAACCCATATTTACTGTGCACCTTGTTCCACCCCCCAGGTGACATCCAGGCCATGGAGGCAGGCGAGGAGGAGGATGTGGCAGAGCCAGAGGCTGAGGAGGGACCAGAGCTCTCTGAGTTTGCTGGATGCCACGGTGCTCAGACCCCAGGGACTGATGTGCTGCAGGAGGCGGAATACAGGTCAGCGTATGTGCCATGCCAGTGGCGAGCACCCGCAACAGCACAGTGGCGGTGGAGGGCCCAGAGACCATGGGAGGCCAACACACAGTACAAGCACCGGGACCACCAGGCACCCCACCCACCAGCATGGATGTGATACTGGCGGAGCTGCGGGCCCATACTGCCTCATCACGACAGGATGCTGAAGGTAGGTAACTGAATAAACCACAAACCTGCTGGGAGTATAAACAATAATCCTAATGACATCCCATATGCTCCCCAATATAATTACTCCATAGCACGCAGTTTGTGTATGTTTTGTTGGACTATTTGCCATGAGAGATCCTCTCTCTTGTAGCAAGTGTAGTCTGTTTAACTCATTTTAATGAGCTCATACACTCACCCAATATTCACCTCTGTAAACCACCAAGGAGACGTACATCAGTAAACCCCTATTCCATATCAATTAGACATCTTAATTCTGCGGACCCATCTTTCTGGGTAATAGTACTTAGCTTATATAGTCCTATTCATTTGTACTGTCCATCAGGTCTAAGGCAAACAGCTCCCTCCGGATATATATCTGCTTGGCGTGATTCCCCACGTTATCCGTCTTATCTCAAGAAACCAGTCCACAGATCAATCATGCAAGCGATGAATAGCAACACAGTACCATGTGTCGAATCTGAGAATCCCATGATCCTACCTCAGGCTCATCTCCCGGATACTCAGATTTGAAACATGGTACTGTGTTGCTATTCTTCGCTTGCATGATTGATCTGTGGACTGTCCTCATGGGATACACCGGACATATGCATGCCTCACGGTGGGAGGTGCAACACATGTCTCACACGTCACACTGTGTCTCACCCACAGGCACTCGTCAGGCGTTGCTGGCCATTCAGGAGGAGATCAGCCAGCTGCGTGGCACAGCAGAGGCTATGGTGGTGGGGATAACTCTGTGGCAAATGCCCTGGAGGCCATGGCGAGTCATCACCAGCAGCCAGCACCAGTGCCAGAGGCAGCACCGGCAGCACCGGCACAAAGGGGTGGGTGGAGCCATGGTCGCCGTGGATGTGGGCGGCCATGCAGGTCTTGAGTGTGGGGCACATATGTGGGAATAAAGACAGCTAAACTTGTTTCTACCTATGTGCACGTGTCCAGTGTTTGCCACTGTGCTCCATGAACACCCTGTCCCCCATGTGGTCACCCTGGTCATATGTGCGGTCCCATTTCCTTGGGGTGTGGGGAGTCTGCACTACCACCAATCAGCACACATAGGTTCTGCCATGCCCTGTTTGCCCTGCACCATGCCATGTGTGCACACGTATACCTGTGCATGGGGTTATACCCTACCTCCCCCGTCTACTTGCAATATGTGTATGGTGGTTTATTTACATTGTGAGGATTTGCCACTCACTCACACCGCATATCCTCCCCATTATTCGATCTACATTTGTGACCATTCTCTCTGACCCACCCCAAGGTCTATGTGGCATACTAGCCATAGATGCTTAGGGAACACACAGGGCAGACAAAGGTACCTAGCTACAGTCAATTGTTTAGTCTCCTCCAGCACTTGTTGAGAGCCACTGCTCCTCATCCAGAACGCCATCCACCTGTCTGAGCTGCACAGACTACCACCCTGTCCTGCTCATTGTTACGGCAGCCTCTCCTTTCCTTCCTGCCTCATATCTACTGCTGGCCTTTCCCTTCCTCATCCTCCAATAACACTGCATCAGATATGCGGCCTGCAAATCAATGCTACCATGCATGTGACCATGGCTGCTGGACAGCCCAGCACATGGGTACATCACAGGGGCACCAGGGGACACAGATGCCTGCACACATGTCCATCCCCTACACCTGATGGTGCACATGGTCCATGTATGTTACCTATGTCTACCACATATACACACGGGGATGTGCGCACATGTCTCATGCTCATGTCAACAGCCTGTCTGTAAGGGAGACACATGACCATTGTGATATATTCCCAAACATATATTTACACTCTGCACACAATGTGGCCTATTTACATATGCCCACATGTTGGGTCTTGGGTGACAGGACAGCACAGGGCACATGTGTGAGGCGGCACTGTGTGATGTTTCTACACCCAGACGAGCACCATCGCCACACACATGGGGCGGGTGGCAGGGACCCCCGGTTCCCTGTGCTCTCCTGTGGCCCCTCCCACCCACAGGCCCTCCCTCCCCGCTCTCCACACCCTCCCCCCAATGCCTTCCCACCACATTCACCCTCGCCCCCCTCCCCGCTCTCCTCCCCTCCTCCTCCCCCCGCCACCTCAGGCACACCCTTCCCCTCCCCTCCCTCCCACCCCACCCCATCTTCCAGTCCCTCCATGTCCTCATCATGGGCTTCTTCCTCCTCCTCCGCCCCTGCCGTCTGGCCCATTGCTGTGGGGCTTCGTGTGGGGGGCCCTGATGTTCTTGAGCCCTCGCCAGCATCTACATCCTCCGTGGGGGAAACCAAACATTAGGACCCCATCATGCCTTTGCCACATCACAGAAACATAGTATGTGCTAACACACAGGCTGCTGGGCCACTGGGACATGCTGTTGTGCATTGCAGAGGCTGCAACACTCACCGTCGCGTTGCCCCGTCGCCCTCTGTTGGAGGCAGGCAAGATAGTGGGGGCAGTGTAGCCGCATCTTCCATCCCTTCTTCCATAGGTCCTCCACCTGGGGGAAATGCAATGGTTGGGACCATTAGGGAACAGATATCTCTCATCGGGGCCTTATGCATATCACACATCGCAGTCAGCAGCAGGGAGCTCCTGCTGCTGTAGCAAGTGGGTCCGCTACTATCTGTTGCCACCACCACCTGCATGTGTGGGTGTGAGTCTGGCCATGTGTGCTATGCCACCTACGTGTCATGTGTGCTACCCCCCAGGAACCCCATGCCATGTTCCTGCCCTCTCCTTGCATGGCATGGCAGCACCATGCCATGTGTGGGGTAGGCATGCTGATCTCCAGGGGATGTGATTCCGAGACCTCTGTGTGGTCCAGCCCACACCTGGGTGTTTCCCACACCTATACACATCAGCATGGACACCTACCATAACACCAGGATATATATTATATACCTGTGTAATCAGGTATTGGGGCTCCCGGGGATTGGGTGGACATAAACACATCGACAGATGCAGGTACCAGAACACCAGGATGTATAACAGACCTCTGTAGTCAGGACTAGGGCCTCCTGGGGATAGGGCATATCTGTGAAGCTGCAACAGAAGCAGGTACCATAACACCAGGATGAGAAATAGACCTCTGTAATCAGGTCTATGGCCTCCTGGGGATAGGGTGGACTTAAACACATCAACAGGGGAAAATACCATAACACCAGGATGAATAGTAGACCTCTGTAATCAGGTCTAAGGCCTCCTGGGGATAGGGTAGATCTGTGAAACTGCAAAAGCAGCAACTACCATAACACCAGGATGGATAATAGACCTCTGTAATCAGGTCTATGGCCTCCTGGGGGTAGGGTGGACTTAAACAAATCAACAGGAGCAACTACCATAACACCAGGATGAATAGTAGACCTCTGTAATCAGGTCTACAGCCTCCTTGGGATAGTGCAGATCTGTGCAACTGCAACAGCAGCAACTACCATAACACCAGGATGACGAATAGACCTGTGTGATCAGGTCTAAGGCCTCCTGGGGATAGGGTGGACTTAAACACATCAACAGGGGAAAATACCATAGCACCAGGATGTATAGTAGACCTCTGTAATCAGGTCTAAGGCCTCCTGGGGATAGGGCAGATCTGTAAAACTGCAACAGAAGCAGGTACCATAACGCCAGAATGTATAACAGACCTCTGTAATCAGGTCTGAGGGCTCCTGTGGATAGAGCAGACTTGCACACAACAGCATACGCACCTACATTGGTCACAGGTTGGCCCACAGACTCGTATTTCTACCATGTTGTGCATGTATGATGTGTGATGATTGCTGGATATTGTGTTGCACAAATGCCATTGTGTGACGTGTCCCCATACACTTACTTCATGTGGGTAGTCTGCAGCTCTATTATATCACCTGGTGAGGCACCCCCATGCCCTCCTCACCCTGGCAAGGTCCTGCCATTTGGAGGAGCCAGTGAAAAGGTGCCTCTGCCTTGTGCAGATCATTTTTGCAAGCATCTTCAGCTCCCTCCTGGTAAATGCTGGCTTCCTGGAACGCCTGTCCATTTTTTCTGATGTGCATGGCTTGATGACACACGTCGCGCATGCACCGTAGCACACACTAACATGTGCTAGATTGCACTACTACGGCACGCAGCACACGTGGCATTACCACGTCCGGTACACGACAACCTGTCCATACCAGTGCAGTGATATGCGGCGGAGACGGTATGGGGCATGTTTACAATCACCATCTGCCCGATAACCGAGCCGCGGAACCATTGATTTCATTGAATTGGTGCCTGGCTCTTTACGTTATGGCATCGCAGGCTTTCTGGTGTTTGGGCCTCAGCCGCAACTTAGGGCGCCTTAGCTTACGGCGCATTGTGACGCGCCTTCTGCCAGGCCACGCTCTGAGCCACCTTAGGGTACAGGACTAGGGTGAGGGCGTATTTTGGTTGAACCACAGACTACAGAGATGTGTCTGACTGTTACAGCCATGATAAAAACCTGCCTCAGACACTCTTCTTGATGTTGTAGCACTGGGGAATTAAACCCATGACCGCTGGCTGGGAAGTCAATGTATTAACCAGTGTGCTATGTCTCTATGGTTCTAATTATTGCAATGGCTGGCTACACAACAACTGCAGGTCACAGCACAAACATTCTGCTGTGCTTTCCGGGATAGGGTAAAACCACAGCAAAGGCACTTTACAGGGCACCTTAGGTTAGCCAACTGAGGTGACGGTGTTTTTGGCTGGGAAAACTGATTTCATAAATATGTCTGACTGTTACAGGCATAAAAGGCAAAATACTAACTGGCATGAAATCATTAACAACGCAGCTGCTAATAAGCAAGCCACTAAGAAAAACACTCATTCTAAAACTGATAAAGCCCCCTGGTACAATAACACACTAAACCTAATGAAAAGAAATCTAAGGAAAGCTGAATCCAAATGGAGAAAAAATAAAAACCCCATTAATAAAGATTCATATATCACTCTCCTTAACTCATATAAAGATGCACTTAACAATGCCAAGAAAAATTACCATGCCTCAATACTAAACAATGCAATAAACAGACCTAGAGAACTATTCTCAATAGCCCAAAAGCTAACGAATAACACCCACAACTCCAGCAATGAAATTACAGAAATCTCCCCACTGGACTTGGCAAACTACTACATGAACAAAAACATGTCCCACCCCCACTTACCAAAATCTAAACACCTATCTCAAACCCATTATGCAAATGAATGGACTGACTTCCAACCTCTATCTAACGTTGCACTCAAGAACATAATAACAAACATTAATACAACAACCTCACTCCTTGACCCTTGTCCAGTAACATGGATAAAGAACTCTCTACCTATCCTCTCACAATTCATTCTCCCCGTAATAAATCTTTCGCTAAAAAATGGGTACCTACCCCCTTCACTAAAACATGCACAGATTCGCCCAATCTTAAAAAACCCCACCCTTTACAAATCATCACCTAAATCCTACAGACCCATATCAAGCATCCCGTTTATGGCTAAACTAATCGAAAAAGCGGTACAAATTCAGACCCAAGAATACATTGATAGTTCAGCCCCCCTTGATGATCAACAGTATGGGTTTCGCCCTCATCACGGGGTGGAGTCACTACTAACAGTTCTAATTGATACCCTTGTAAGAGGTATTGATAATTCAAAACAGGCATTCCTACTCATATTCATTGACATCTCTGCAGCCTTTGACAGTGTTCACCACTCAACAATGATTAGTAAACTAAGACAAATAGGAATAAAATCCACGGTTCTTAACTGGTTTTCCTCTTACCTAAGTGATCGAACTCAAACGGTACGAATTGGTAACCTCACTTCAAAAACTTACAATCAGGAACTAGGCTTCCCCCAGGGCTCTGCACTGTCAGCGCTACTATTTAATATTTACTTAAAACACATCTGTCAAATATTTAAAAAATTCAATGTTCACTATCACCTTTATGCGGATGACATAATGATGTATGTCCCATTCACAATACCTAATATTCCTACACTACTTATTAATACCTGCCTCAATGAAATAAACAATGGCTAAATGAAAACAACTTATTCATTAATCACGCTAAAACAGAAGCCCTAATAGTAACTAAAAACACAACTTTCATTACCCCATCACACATTACATTGCAAAATAATGATATCAAAATAAAAACTGAAATACGTTACCTAGGCGTAATACTAGACAAACACCTCAGTATGGACACACATATACGAAATATAACAAAAAAAGTTTATTTTAAACTTAAAGTATTAAAACAACTCCACCCCCTAATGCACCTACAGGATTTTCAACGTATAATACAAGCTATAATAACTCCCCATTTCGACTTTGCGAACTTAAACCTACTAGGCGTAACAAAGCATAATTTTAAAAAACTTCAACTAGCACAAAATGCAGCAGCCAGGACTATCATGAATGCCCCACCATTCCACCATATAACACCCATTTTAGAATATTTACACTGGCTCCCGATTCAATGCCGGATTCAGTATAAAACTCTTTTAACTACTTACAAAGTCCTAAATAACACAGCACCTCTTACTTTAAACAACCTTATCAATAAAGAACCCAATCATAATCTTCAAAGACGAGACCAACTAAATAAACTAATAACACCAAAGGATTTTATAAAGGCCAAAAAATCAACAAACAAGAAAGCATTCTCTCATGCTGCCCCTATAACTTGGAAAATTGCAAGAGGATCTTGATAAATTGGAAGACTGGGCATCAAAATGGCAGATGAAATTTAATGTGGACAAGTGCAAGGTTATGCACCTAGGGAAGAACAACCCAAACTATGGTTACACGATGCAAGGTTCCACATTAGGAACCACCACCCAGGAAAAAGATTTAGGTGTCATTGTGGATACCATGTTAAAACCCTCGGCCCAGTGTGCAGCGGCGGCCAAGAGAGCAAATAGAATGCTAGGTATGATAAGGAAAGGAATGGAAAATAAAACAAAAATATATTATAATGCCTCTATATCGTTCCATGGTGAGACCGCACCTTGAATATTGTGTGCAATTCTGGTCGCCGTATCTTAAAAAGGATATAGCGATTTTAGAAAAGGTTCAGAGAAGAGCCACCAAAATGGTAAAGGGGATGGAAGGATACTCCTATGAAGAAAGGCTAAAAAGGTTAGGGCTCTTTAAACTGGAATAGAGACGGCTGAGGGGAGATATGATAGAAGTCTATAAATTAATGAACGGAGTGGAACGGGTAAACGTAGATCGATTGTTTACGTTATCAGAATATAGAAAGACTAGGGGACATGCAATGAAGCTACAGGGTAAACTATTTAAGACCAATAAAAGAAATATTTTTTCACTCAACGTGTAATCAAACTCTGGAATTTGTTACCGGAGGATGTAGTAAAGGCTGTTAGTGTAGCTGGGTTTAAAAAAGGTTTGGACAAGTTCCTGGAGGAAAGGTCCATAAACCATTATTAAGAAGTGACCGAAGATATCAATGCTTGACCCAGTACAACAAACTGTCTGCTGTGGTTACCAGGATAGGATATAACCAACACTACCCATAATGCAATTCACATGCAGAACAGCAGTCTACATCTGCTCACCAGATGGGGTATGCACCTCTACAGCACGTCAGCTTGGTAGGGGGTACTGACCTGCGTGTTATTGGCACAGAGTACCTTCAGCCCACGCCATTTTGTGTGTTCTGTGCTCACCCTGAGGGTGAGGTGGAGTGGCCAGCACCAGGTCCACAGTACCTGGGATGGTTGAGGCAGGCTTTGCTGCAGGTCTCCATTGCTGCCAGTGTGTAACAGGTATTCTTTGCAGACATGCCTATGAACTTTCTGTGTCCACTTGAATTTGCTGGTCATGTCTGGCCCTTGTGAAATATGCTGTACTCAAAATAGTGCATATCACGTGTGCTTGCCATGGTCACTGGTTTGAGGGGCAGGGGTGTGACTGGACTTACATAATGATGATGTACATAGCAAACCACCCTCTCTGAGTCAGGGTGGGGGACATGATCTGCCACCAACACACCCACACTCTCAACGGTTGCAATGGGGTCAGTAGAGGTACATGATGACGGCCTGTGGGACCAGCAACCCCCATCCTGCTGGCAAATGGACAGTTGATGCAGACTGGTAGTAGGCCTGGTTAGATCAGCTGCCAGCCTGGTTAGATCAGCTGCCCACCCACCTGCCTGCCCCCCCCACACCCCCCCGCCCCCCCACACCCCCCACCCCCACCCCCCCACCCCCCCACACCCCCCCACACCCCCCCCCCACCCAACCCCCCCGCCCTCCCCACCCCCCCCCCCCCCCCCGCCCCCCCCCCCCCCCCCCCCCGACCCCCACACCCCCCCCGACCCCCCACACCCCCTGCCCCCCCCGACCCCCCACACCCCCCCGACCCCCACACCCCCCCCCGACCCCCCACACCCCCCGCCCCCCCCACCACCACCACCACCACCACCACCACCACCACCTGCTGACACTCACCAGCAGAGGACGCAGTCAGTCTGCACCCTGCAAGGTGTTGCAGCCATACAGATGCTAACTGTAGACAGTCTGCTAGCCAGTACATAGTGCATGCTCCTAGAGGGACTATGTGCCCCCAGAAGTAGAATGTAAGCACAAACACCAAGCAGGTATGTCAGTGATTGGGCTACTGTGCTCTCATAAATGCACGGTCTATCCGCAAGAAATGGCCAGTCATCACTGACACAATTTCTTCTCATAATCTAGATGTCCTCATGATAACCGAAACCTGGTTATCTGACGCGGATAATGTAATCCTTAACCAACTCATACCCCCCAACTTCTCTGCCCATTCCCAACATAGAGAGAGCAAGAGAGGAGGAGGCATTCTCATACTTACCAAGAATGACCTAAATTTCCACACCGTGGACTCCACAAGCTCAAACAGCATGGACGTATTAACCATCACAAATGAACAATGCCTCATCAATTTAATTTACAGAGCGCCCTCACCCTCCACGGACGACCTACCTTACATTCTAGACCTAGCAGCTAACTCACGCAAGCCCAACATTCCCAACTGGATATTAGGAGACCTCAATCTCCCAACACTACATCCCAGCCACGCCTCAGCCTTCCTTGAAGCAATCAACGAACTGGGATACAAGCAAATTGTTGACACCCCCACGCACGAGAGAGGAAACATCCTTGACATGATCTTTGCCCCTCTTACAGCTCTCGACTCCAACAATAGACTTGACAACTCTGTAACCCCAGTACCTTGGTCAGACCATAATTTAATCACCTTCCCCATCCTCATCAATGGCAAACAGTCACCACACAGAAACAATAACTCCATTGACTCAACAAGAGTAACATCTCGAAAATTCAAAACCCTCAACAAAGAACATATAGTTATGGAAACCCTCCCTCTCCTACATGACACCTCTCTCAATCTGGAAAATCTGATCACATCCTGGAACAGCACTATCAGTACCATTGCACTGCAACCAGTCCAGGGTAACAACCCAAAGAAAAGAAAATCTTCTCCTTGGTTCTCCCCTGACCTACGAGCCTCCCTCACACACCTAAGAAAACTGGAGAAACGATGGCGTCGCTCACACTCCTCAGAAGACCAAGCAGCCTATAAAGCACATCTATCTGTGCACAGGGAGTCAGTCATGGCCAAGATGAAACAATTCCATACCAATACGCTGAAAAGATCACTAAATAAACCACGCGATCTTTTCAACTTAGTCAAAACCTTATCTAAAGAACCTTCACCAAAACATCCTGAACCCATCCATCCCCAAGCATTCGCCGATTTCCTGCAATCCAAGTTGCTTCAAACCAACAACATTGCAACAATCTCCTCTCAAGTCACCATATGCATATCAAACCTATCCATGTTCTCCACACCATCCAGAAAACATGTTGAAGACACCATCGCTGCTCTTAACACGACTACTGCACAAACTGACCCTTGCCCAGCCCACTGGATAAAGGAACTACGCCAAGATCTCAGCCCCATCATCACTAAAATGATGAACTTATCCTTTACAACCGGCTCCTTCCCACCAGCCCTCAAGAGAACATCCATAAGACCCCTCTTGAAAAACCACAAACTCGACCCACAAAAGGTTGAATCCTATAGACCCATAGCTAGCATACCCCTACTAGCGAAAATAATTGAAAAGGAAGCTCAAAGACAGTTACAGGACCACATTGACACCGTCTCCCCTCTTGACCACTGCCAACATGGCTTCAGAGAGTTCCACGGTGTTGAAACCCTCCTTACCACTCTCTGCAACAACATCATCACAGGCATTGATAACATCCGCCAAGGCTTTGCTCTCATCTTCTTAGACATTGCTGCGGCTTTTGACTCTGTACATCACGATCTGTTAATAGGGCGACTAAAAGAAAAAGGCATCAATAACACTGCCCTGGAGTGGTGCAAGTCATACCTTGATCAGAGATGGCAGTACGTTACCTCAGGGACCACAACATCCACACCTTACCACCAAAAGCAAGGCGTACCACAAGGATCATCCCTATCCTCACTCTTTTTCAATATATACATACAACCGGTTTGCAACATCATCAGGTCCTTCAAGGTTGAATGCTTGATATACGCAGATGACATCCTCCTATATATGCCTTTCTCCACAGTTCATATGGACCTTTCCCCGCTAGCTAAATGTTTTGATGCAGTATCCGAATGGCTTCAATCCCAGAACCTCCGAATTCAACACAAAAAGACCGAGGTTCTCTTCATCACCAGGGACCCACTTTTCACCCCCCCATCCCATATAAAGGTGAAAGAAGCTGAGCTCCAATCAAAACCTTCCATTCGCTACCTTGGAGTCACTTTTGACCAACGCATGGATCTGAAACTACACATAACCAACGTAGTCAGAGCAATCTACCTCAAGATCCGGACTCTTCGACATCTTCGCCCCCTGCTTGATCCTGATGACTTCAGAACTATATTTCAAGCCTTAACCTTACCACACCTTGACTATGCCAATGCCATTCTCCAAGGCCTCCCACACTCCACATTAAACCCTTTGCAACTCGCCATGAATACCGCTGCTAGAGTCCTCTACGGAGCATCAAGAAGAGACCATGTAACACCCATCCTAGAGCAACTCCACTGGCTCCCCATACATGGCAGAATATTGTTCAAAACATTACTACTAACTTTCAAGACCACTAAAAGCATCACCTCCTCCTCTCTAATAGACCTCATTCAGGCCGTCCCACCCAACAGATCCAGGAGAACGATATCAACAAATACTCTAATCATCCCTAAAGCAGCGACAAAATGCCTATCAGTGACATCTAACAGGGCCTTCAGATTCTATGCCCCTAAGTACTGGAACGCTCTACCCCCAGAGATTCGTGCTATCACTGATCTATCCCTTTTCAGAAAGGCACTCAAATCCCACCTCTTCCCCCAATATTACTTGACCAACTAACCAATCTTAATCACTACCCAAACTAAGAACAAATCCTGTTATGTATACTTGTAAATACTCTTGTAAATACTCTTGTAAATAGTTGCACTAATGACGTCCCATGTTTTATCCAAGTTCTCTGACCTTGTTCTCTGTAAAACCTAACAGTTGTTGTTATGGTATGTTGTTATATTGTGAACCGCGCTGATTCTGAATAGAGCGGTATATAAGAGCCTGTAATAAATAAATAAATAAAATAATACAGGAAAGAGAACTCACAGATATCACTTGAAAGAAATGCTGTATAGCACTATGTAGGAACCTAGACATGCCATGGTCCCTGCTCAGTCAGAGTGAGACTGACCTCCCAGCATGACATGCTGTGGCCACCCTGTCCATGCAGGTGGTGGTCGCCCACTACAATATCCCAGCCATTGCCCTATGCAGATGCATTCCTGCCGAGACTGCCCTGTCCAGCCCATACCCACATTACTTTGCTCCTTATTATGCAAATTGGCAGGCTAACAGTGTAAACTGTGCAAGCATTGTGAGCTGTGTAAGGTGTAGTCAGCCACAAAACACTGGTTAGACATACACACACTCCCACACCTATTTCAACATTGTGCAAAGGTAGAGGTGGTTGGCAGCCCTGGCCGCAACACCAGTCCTGTACACAGTTCAGGCATAGCTAAGGCACTCATTACTGTTATGGTCACTCTCCGGGGTGGCAAACAGCGTCAGACAACACAAACAGTAATCACACTCCACATATATCAGAAAGGTTGCTATGATGCATCTGTGTTAACAAATTGTGTTGAATTTCAGATTTGTTATCTGAAATTCATCATAGCAACCTTTTGAGATATGTAGAGCATGTTACCATGTTTATGACAGCATTGCTAAGGTATGCAGGTGTTAGTCGTGGTAACTGCTGCTCCATGCAGGGCCTAACAACCTGAATCTCCATGAGGCTTTGGATAGTGGAGCCTGTGGGTGTGGATGTATGTGCCCCTGTTGGCTGATGCTCCAGGGCAGAGGTTACCAACTCTGGTCCTGGGGGGTCAACCACCAATCAGGTTTTCAGGATGTAACCTAATGAATATACATGGATACATGTGCATACAATGGTGGCAGTGCATACAAATGCATCTCATGCATATTTATTATGGACAGCCTGAAAACCTGACTGTTGTTTGACCCTCCAGGACTGCAGTTGGGAACCTCAGCTGTACGGAGTGCACATGTTTATGGTGTATGTGTTCTGTGGGGCAAAATATAGGGACAGGGTCTGCTGGAGCCACAGCTGGGACATGAACCTGTGACCTTCTGCTCCTGAACACACTGGCTGTATGTACTGCACCAAACTGTTGCCGCAGGGGCAGGTCAGTCCCTGAGGATACCATGACTGTTCTGCAGACAGACCTTGTCTGTTGCAGAGCACACCACCTACCTAAGTGGGGCTTTGCCTTGTTCTGCTGTGGGCAGATGCCACTGCCCCCTCCACCACCAGCACCCCTCTGCCACAATGCTGACATGCCCTTCTGCCGGTGGTGCTGGTAGTGTGCAGTCCCAGGCCATCCAGTGTGCCAGTAGGCGGCTGCCTATGGTGTGGGATCTGGGGTAGGGTAGACATCCACGCTGCCCCATGGCACTGTCTGCCAATGTTATGTGCCATTTGGGGTACCTGCTGGGTAATGTCCATTGGGGCACTGGGGGACACACACTCGTGGACATGTTTGCCATTGGTCAGTTGCTGTCATGCTGATTTTTCATTTCTGCCTTCCTATGTGGCACCTAGGCATCTGCCTAGCTCACCCTGTGCCCCAGCTGCCCCACTGCATATCCCGCCTGCAGCCCCCTGTACCCCATTTGCAGACTCATCATAGTGCCCTTCTGTACTTGGGCACTATGCTGTTGCTGCACATGTATCACTACTATCACTTTTCTGGGTCTCCCTGCCTTTGCTGTACATTGCTGACTGAACTGGTTTCTCTCTCCTGCAAATGTGCCTCTAATGCGAGGTTTTCACTGGCGTTAATTTTCAGACCTTCATTTCACAGCGTTAGTGTGCCTGGAGCCTCTCCCTGCCCACTCTCCACCCATTGACCCCCTCTCTCTGCCTTCTGGAAAGACTTACTCCACCCTCTGTGTGTCGCACGATAACGTTACGTATCGCATGATAATGTCGCAGCTGCGACGTTAAGAACATAAGAACATAAAATATGCCATACTGGGTCAGACCAAGGTCCATCAAGCCCAGTATCCTGTTTCCAACGGTGGCCAATCTAGGTCATACGTACCTAGCAGTATCCCCAAAAGACACAGGTTCCACAATGCTTGTATTGGGTCAAGCATTGATATCCTGGGTCCCTTCTTAATAATGGTTTATGGACCTTTCCTCCAGGAACTTGTCCAAACCTTTTTTAAACCCAGCTACACTAACAGCTCTTACTACATCCTCTGGTAACAAATTCCAGAGTTTGATTACACGTTGAGTGAAAAAATATTTTCTCTTGTCTTAAATAGTTTACCCTGTAGCTTCATTACCCATGTCTACCAATAGCCAAATTAATATGAACAAAATACAGTCTCTAAAATGCTTGTATGCAAATGCTAGAAGTCTAAAAAATAAGATGGGAGAGTTAGAATATATAGCACTAAATGAGAGGTTAGATATGATTGGAATATCAGAGACATGGTGGAAGGAGGACAACCAGTGGGACACTGTGATACCTGGGTACAAACTATATCGTAATGATAGAGCTGATCAAATTGGTGGAGGGGTTGCGCTCTATGTTAGAGAGGGCATTGAGTCAGAAAGGATTAAAGTTTTGCAGGAAACAAAATTTGCTGTAGAATCTCTATGGATTGAAATTCCATGTAAAAAGGGGAAGGCGATGGCAGTGGGGGTGTACTATCGACCTCCCCTTTCCCTTTCCCTTTTCTCCCTTTCCTCTTTCCTCCCCCCCCTTTCCTTTCCCTTCCCCCTTCCCCTTCTTTCCTCCTCCCCCTCCCCTTCCCCTTCCCACCATCACCCCCTTCCCCTTCCCTCCTTTCTCCCGTTCCTCCTTCCCCCCCTCCCTCTTCCTTCCTTTCCTTTTCTCTCTTTCTTCCCTTTCCTCATTTATAGGTTTAATACACTTTTATGTCTATAATATGCTTGATTGTTTTACTTTAGGTCTTTCATGGCGGTTTAATTTACTTTGATCATAATATACCATACTGGTAGACACTTTAATGTTTTTTTAATAAGAAACATATAACCATCTTTCGGATATGGTTCCTTTAGGTAAAATTATGGTTATGCCAATTTTAGGTTTTTCTAGATTGCGTTGAGTGGTTGGTACATTTAAAAGTTACTATATACATATTGGCTGTAATAAGGTTATAAATGCGGGCCGCAACACCATTATTGCTCCGCCCTCTCTGCCCTCCTATTTAATATATATATCCAACCGGTCTGTGACATTTTCAAGAAATTTAAAGTCCACTACCACATATACGCAGACGACATGATGATGTACATACCATTCACAATCCCAACACTCCCACTACAACTGTTAACAGAATGCTTCTCTGAATTAACAACCTGGCTAAAGGAACACAATCTCCATATCAATCATTCTAAAACGGATATATTAATAGTAACTAAAAATCAATCCTACATACCTCCAACACACACCACTCTCCAAAATCACAACATTACTATAAAAAATGAAGTGAAATACCTGGGTGTCACCCTTGACTCACACCTTAGTATGGACACACATATTAGAAACATCACTAAGAAGATCTACTTTAAACTCAAAATTTTAAAACAATTACGTCCTCTTGTACTTCTACATGATTTTCTGAGCATTGTACAGGCCATCATCACACCACACTTTGATTTCGCAAATCTCACCCTACTAGGAACAACAAAACAAAACATTAAAAGACTCCAACTTGCCCAAAATGCAGCAGCAAGAATTGTAATGAAGGTTCCACCATTTGAACACATTACCCTATACTAGCAAACCTTCACTGGCTCCCAATTCAATCCAGAATAAATCACAAATTGATTATCACCACATTTAAGACTCTAAATACAATGGCCCCAGTCCCCTTAACAAAACTTATCACTAAAGACACATCCCAAACTACGCTACGGAGAGGCCACACGAATAGAATTAGGATCCCGAAAGAATTCACAACTGCTAAAAAGACTACTAATAGAAAAGCGTTCTCACATGCAGCTCCCACCCTATGGAACTCCCTCCCTGAAGAAATAAGGGCATTAAATGATGCAAAGGAACTCCGCAAGAAATTAAAAACATATCTATTCATCTCCCATTTTGGCACACTTGAAAATACCTTACCTCTAACAGGTAATGGTTAATAGCGACCTAGGGTATACCAACTCTAATTCTCCTAGCTAACTACAATTACAATTAAAGTTGACTAAATAACTACTTGTAAATCTTGTAAATAGATATATGTAATAGTTCAAAATATGTAAATAGTTCGTTTGTTATTTAACAAATTTTACCATATTTAGTCATTCATGTTTAATGTATTTAGCAAAATTGTACCTAGTTAACAAATGTTCTATGTAAAACAGCAAAATTGTACCTAGTTAACAAATGTTCCATGTAAAACAGACTTGTAAATCTGTTCATTCCTTGTTCAATGTAAACCGCACCTGATCTGTGGAAGGTAGCGGTATATAAGCAACTGTTAAATAAAAATAAATAAATAATAAATAACTGTAACCTTCGCTCTTTGCACTCTCACACCGGTCCGGCGGGAAAACGCCGCTTTAATGCACTTGGGGAGAAGATTCGATCTTCCGTCAGTCTCAAGACTAGCTTATGCGGAGAGCGGTGAGGTTTGTTTTTCCCTTTTTTCTACTTTTCAACGGTTCCCCTCCCTCTCCCATAGTGGCTTTTATATTTCGGCGGAATTCCTTTAAGAAATATGTAACAACTGAGGTATCATTTTGATAAGATAAGATTTCATTTCTAAAATGTTTATAAACAGTTTTTTTTTATAATTTGTTAGTTCATTATACATGTCACGCAGTACAACAGCATTTTAAGTTTAGTGCCGGACACAGTAATTCTATCAATATAGGTGTATACAATAGAAGATGTTATTTTCATAGCAGTTTCTACAATTCGGCGAAATTTCTATATTTAGCATATTTTTTCAAGTTACATAACAACTGAGCTACTATTTTGATAACACTAGATTTTATTTTCAACATTTTTATGAATAACCCTTCACAAATGCAATTTTTATTTTTTGCACTTTCACCTTGGTTCGGCGGGAAAACGCCGGTTTAATGTGCTTGGGTAGGAAACTTGATTCTCTTTCCAGTCTTATGGCCAGCGTATGTGGAGAGAGTTGAGGTTTGTTTTCTTCTCCTTTTTTTCTCCTGTTTCAATGTTATATTCTTCCTCACGGAGTATCAAGTATGGCGTAATTCTTGATAACACTCTTGGTCACTCGTTTTGAATTACCATATGTGATGCCTTTAAATGCACGCAAATAGAAGGAGTTATTCTCTTATTTTTAGTGAATGCCCTTTTTACAGCGTTCCTTTAAGTCATGTATCAATTGAGACATTACTTTGGTAACGCCAGATCTCATTTTTAACACAATTTTTATGTACAGCCTTCTACCATATATGCTACGTAATACAATAGTATTTATAGTTCAATACAGAATGTAGCATTTTCAATGATACTTGAGATATTTTTTACTCGAGTAACGTTTTTCCCTGTTGTTTTTGGGTCTCCCCGTAGTATGTCATGTCAGTATTATACTGTCTTAGAGCTCCTCCTTTACCGCGTATATTTGATAATTGATATTGGTTTTTCACACAAATGGTTTTATGTAAGGTTACATTGTTTTTAATTTTGTTTATATTTATATTTCAGCATACTGTATTGCTATTTATGCGAATACATTTTAGAAGCATACCGTATTGCTATTTATGCAAATACATTTGAGAAGGTATTTATTTGCCTTTATTTTGTTATTTTATGATGGCTTTCTCTTTCTTGTGATGTACATTTCAAGTGTTGTTCATTTAAATGTGCTGTCTTTGGTTGGTTTAATTAGGCTTCAGTTTTATGATTCAATTGATCACATACGCTCTTCCCATTCTAGTGTGTCCTCCTCATCTCTATCTTTAGGAATTTTTAGTTTTGGTTTCATTTGATTAAATATTGTTTATATATTTTATTATTCAATATTTTTTATTATCTTTTATACATTATAATGCATTATTTATGTTTTTTACATATTTTTAATGATAGTAGTAGTAGTAGTAGTTGAATGCTATTTATCTGTCTCTTATTATGAATAATATGTTTTTTATCTATATTTTTACATACTTTTACATGTTCAGACATTGTTTATATGCCATAAGGTTCTTATAACTTATGATGGTTTATTATTTATTAATTGTATTTATTCCTTTTTTTGAGGTTTGCCCTCTTTTATATCACCCCCTGAGGAAGGCCTTTGGCCGAAACGCGTAGGGGTCACCCATTAAAGTTTTCATTTGAACTTCTGCCAGTCTTTGTATCTGTTCTTTTGGTTCCCGCTATCTTCTACAGATACACAGCTGTTTTTTGGTCTATTATCGACCACCTGGCCAGAATGAACAAATGGATGATGAAATGCTCAAAGAAATCAAGGAAGCTAACAAACGTTACAGCGCAGTAATAATAATGGGTGATTTCAACTACCCTGGTATCAACTGGGTCAGTATCACGGCAGGACATGCTAGGGAGATAAAGTTCCTAGATGACATAAATGACTGCTTCTTGGAGCAGCTGGTTCATGAACTGACCAGAGGGGAAGCCATATTAGACCTAGTCCTTAGTGGAACACCAGATCTAGTGCAAGAGATAAGGGTGTTGGGGCCACTTGGCAATAGTGATCATAGCATGATCGCCTTTAATTTAATTAGTGGAGGAGGGATAGTAAGGAAATCCACAGTACTACCTTTTAACTTTTGAAAGGGAGACTATGATAAAATGAGGAAAATAGTTAAGAAAAAACTAAAAGGAGCCGTTGCAAAGGTTAAAGACTTACATGGAGCTTGGGTGTTGTTGAAAAATACTATCTTGGAAGCCCAGACCAGCTGTATTCCATGCTTTAAGAAAAGTGGAAGGAAGTCCAAAAAACTGCCAGCATGGTTTAAAGCTGAGGTCAGAGAGGCTGTTGTTGCAAAAAAAACATCTTTCAGGAAATGGAAAAAGGAGCCAAACGACGAAACCTGGAAACGGCACAAGCACTGGCAAGTCAAATGCAAGGCAAAAGGAGAATTAGAGAAGAAGCTTGCTGCGGAAGCAAAAACGTGAAATAAAGGGGCTTGTTTACAAAGCTGCGGTAGCGGTTCGCGATTGTTATCGGAGCCGCGGCCCCATTGATTTCAACGGGGCCGTGGCTCCAATAGCGATCGCAAATCGCTACCGCGGCTTTGTAAACAAGCCCAAAAGATTTTTTCAAGTACATTCGTAGCAAGAAACCTGTGAGAGAGTCAGTTGGTCCATTAGATGATAGAGGAGTTAAAGGGGCACTAAGAGGAGACAAGGCGATAGCGGAGAGACTGAATGAATTCTTTGCTTCGGTCTTTACTGAGGAAGATGTAGGGATGTTATCCATGACTGAAGTGGTATTTAAAGGTGCGGAAGAATTGAAGGAAATATCGAAACATCAGGAAGATGTATTACAACTATTAGATAAACTGAAGAGTAGCAAATCACCTGGGTCGGATGGTATGCATCCAAGGGTGTTGAAAGAACTGAAATATGAGATTGCAGACCTACTATTAGTAATCTGTGAACTATCATTAAAATCATCTCTAATACCTGAAGATTGGAGGATCGCCAATGTAACATCAATTTTTAAAAAGTGTTCCAGGGGTGATCCGGGAAACTACAGACTGGTGAGCCTCACGTCAGTACTGGGAAAAATGGTAGAAACCATCAAAAAGAATAAAATTACTCAGCATGTAGATAGTCATGGCCTAATGGGAGACAGCCAACATGGCTTAGACAAGGAAGATCTCATCTTACTAATCTGTTATGTTTTTTTGAAAGTGTGAATAAACAGGTGGACAAAGGTGAGTCTGTTGATATAGTGTATCTGGACTTTCAGAAAGCCTTTGACAAGGTCCCTCATCAGAGACTTTTGGCAAAACTAAAAAGTCATGGGATAGGAGGCAGTGTACTAATGTGGATCAAGAACTGGTTAAAAGATAGAAAGCAGAGGGTTGGGCTAAATGGCCAATTTTACCAATGGAGAAAGGTGAATGGTGGTGTACCCCAGGGATCTGTGCTGGGTCCGCTGATTTTTGACATATTCATAAATGACCTGGAAAGTGGAATAACGAGTGAGGTTATCAAATTTGCAGATGGCATAAAACTATTTAAAGTTGTTAAAACCCAAGAGGATTGTAGAAAATTGCAAGAGGATCTTGATAAATTGGAAGACTGGGCATCAAAACGGTAAATGAAATTTAATGTGGACAAGTGCAAAGTTATGCACCTAGGGAAGAACAACCCAAACTATGGTTACACAATGCAAGGATCCACATTAGGAACCACCACCCAGGAAATTGATTTATGCGTCATTGTGGATAACATGTTAAAACCCTCGGCTCAGTGTGCAGTGGCAGCCAAAAGAACAAATAGAATGCTAGATATCATAAGGAAAGGAATGGAAAATAAAACAAAAGATATTATAATGCCTCTATATCGTTCCATGGTGAGGCCGCACCTTGAATATTGTGTACAATTCTGGACACCGTATCTTAAAAAGGATATAGCATTATTAGAAAAGGTTCACAGAAGAGCCACCAAAATGGTAAAGGGAATGGAAGGATACTCCTATGAAGAAAAGCTAAAATGGTTAGGGCTCTTTAACCTGGAAAAGAGACGGCTGAGGAGAGATATGATAGAGGTCTATAAATTAATGAATGGCGTGGAACGGGTAAACGTAGATCGATTGTTTACGTTATCAGAATATAGAAAGACTAGGGGACATGCAATGAAGCTACAGGGTAAACTATTTAAGACTAATAAAAGAAAATATTTTTTCACTCAACGTGTAATCAAACTCTGGAATTTGTTACCAGAGGATGTAGTAAAGGCTGTTAGTTAGCTGGGTTTAAAAAAGGTTTGGACAAGTTCCTGGAGGAAAGGTCCATAAACCATTATTAAGAAGGGACCCAGGATATCAATGCTTGACCCAGTACAAGCATTGCGGAACCTATGTCTTTTGGGGAAACTGCTAGGTACATATGACCTAGATTGGCCTCTGTTGGAAACAGTATACTGGGCTTGATGGACCTTGGTCTGACCCAGTATGGTATATATCTTATGTTCATTACATGTCCCCTAGTCTTTCTATATTCTGATATCATAAACAATCGATCTACGTTTACCCGTTCCACTCCATTCATGAATTTATAGACCTCTATCATATCTCCCCTCAGCCGTCTCTTTTCCAGGTTGAAGAACCCTAACCTTTGTACTCTCTCTTTATAGGAGTAGCCTTCCATCCCCTTTACAATTTTGGTGGCTCTTCTCTGTACCTTTTCTAATAACGCTATATCCTTTTTAAGATATGGTGACCAGAATTGCACACAATATTCATGGTGCGGTCATACCATGGAACGATACAGATGCATTATAATATCCTTTTTTTAAATTTCCATTCTTTTCCTTATGATACATAGGGGTATGTTTACTAAACAGCGCTGATGTGCGCGGCGCACATTAGCGTGCGCTAAGGTACCTTAGCGCACGCTAATGATGCGTTTTTGTGCCCCGCACAGGTGCGCGCCACACTAAAGTGCCCGCTCATGTGCGCGGCGCGCTGATGTGCGATAGAGGCGTGGAAAGGCTCCCGGAGGGCGGAGGAAGGCTCCCCAGGGGCGGAGAGAAGGGGTCAATGGGTGGAGAGTGGGAGGGGAGAGGCTCCCCGCACACGAGCGGGGCTGAAATTCAAACCAAAAAATACCGCGAGTGAAAACCTTGCGGTAGAGCCGATTTAAAAGGAAGAGAAACCATCTATGTCAGCAATGTACAGCAAAACTAGGGAAACCTACAAAACAGTGATAAGTGTGATACATGTGCATGGTACAAAAGTGCAAATAAACATTGAAAATGACCCCAACAAAATCTAAAAAAATTATAATCAAGCTGGGCAATAGTGATAGTAATGGGAAATATCAAAAAGCACTCCCAAGAAAGCCGCAAAAAATAAATATGAATTTTAGAAGAGTCTACGCTCCGTCCCCATACAGGGTGAATGATCCCACAGTGAAATAGCACTGATCAGGGTTTCCCTCTCTATTGGACAGGTTACCTATGGCATGCACATTTCCACAACATCAGGGCGGGCAGGTCGGAATTGGCAATTGGACAGATGCTGGGAAAGGGGATACAGAGGGCTGCAGGCGGCACATGCTGTGGTGCAGCTGGGGCACAGTGCGGACTAGGCAGATGCCTAGATGGCACCTAGGAATGCTGAAACTGAACAGCAGCTAGAATGCAACTGATGAGGGCCCAACATGGGCACGAGAGTGTTTATCACAGTGACACAGGGGATAGTACCCAGCAGGTACCCCCAAGGGCACAGATCATTGGCAGGCGGTGATTGGGGGACGTGCGGACAAATTTGCAGGTGCCCCTACCCCAGAACCCGCACCATAGGCAGCCGCCTACCCGCACACAGGATGGCCTGAGACTGTGTACCACCAGCACCACCAGCAGAAGGGCATGTCAGCAGGGTGGCACAGGGGTACTGGAGGTGGGGGGGGGGCAGTGGCAGCTGCCCAGAGCAGACCATGGCCTAGCCCTGTGTAGGTGGGTGTAATGCACTGCAACAGACAGGCCCTGCCGGACAAACAGTCATGGTATCATCAGGGAATACCTTGTCTCTGTGGCAAAACGGTGGTGCAGTGCACACAACCAGCATGTTTAAAGACAGAAGGTCACAGATTCAAGCCCCAGCTGGGGCTCCTGCCAATCCAGTCCCCATATTTTACCCACAACTAACTAGTGATAGTAAAGACAAACCTTTATTGCAGAGAACATAAGCATGGCTCAAACACCTCTATTTTACCCTACAGAGCACAGACACCAGAAACATGCACATTACCTAGAGCAGATTCCCCCAAATGCAGTCCTGGAGGGCCACAAAACCTTCAGGGTTTATGCTGTCTCCAATCTAAGGATGGAGCGGTACTGGTGGTGGAGGTGGCAGCAGCTGGTGGCCACAGCAGACCATGGCCTAGCCCTATCCAGGTGGGTGCCGTGCACTGCAACAAACAGGCCCTGTCGGATGTACAGTCATGGACTCCCCAGGGAATGCAGCACATCTGTGGCAACACGGTGGTGCAGTGCACACAGACAGTGTGTACAAGAACAGAAGATCACAGGTTCAAAGCCCAGCTGGGGCTACTGCCAATCCAGTCCGCATATTTTTCCCACAACTAAACCGTGATAGTAAGGACAAATCTTTATTGCAGAGAACATACGCATGGTTAATACGCCTATATTTTACCCCACTGAGCACAGACACCATAAACAGGTGCATTA
Organism: Ichthyophis bannanicus; assembly: GCA_033557465.1. Taxonomy (NCBI): domain Eukaryota; kingdom Metazoa; phylum Chordata; class Amphibia; order Gymnophiona; family Ichthyophiidae; genus Ichthyophis; species Ichthyophis bannanicus. The sequence goes on from CM066040.1 coordinate 47,521,979, forward strand.
CCTAGAGCAGAGTTTCCCAAATGCAGTCCTGGAGGGCCAAACACCATTCAGGTTCCATGCTGCCTCTAATAAAGATGCCTGTGCTGCATATCTATGCACCACCCCCATGGTATGCAGATATATCCCATGCATATTCATGAGGGACAGCATGAAAACCCAAACAGTGTTTGGCACACCAGGACAGGAGTTGGGAACCTCTGTCGTAAAGCAGCAGCCAACAGGGGCAGACACACCCACACCCACACCCACAGGCCCCATTAGCCAATGCCTCCTGGAGAGGCAGGACATTGGGCCCTGCGTGCATCTCCCAATACTAGCACTTGCATACCTTAGCAATGCCACCCTACACCTGGGTATACGGTACACAGCTATCAAACGTTTCCTATGATTACTGGCAGATAGCAATTCCTACGTTAAGCACAGTTTGCTCATTGAGCTCCATCATAACAATCTTTCTGATGTCTGTGGTGTGTGCTGCAGGTCTGGTCTCTGACAGTGTTTACTACCCTGGGGAGTGACCCCCAACAGTATTGCGTACCATATCCATGCCTGTGCTGTGCCCAGGACTGGTGTGGTGTCCAGGGCTGCTAAATTCCTCTATAATAGCACAATGCTGGCATAGGTGTGGGGGTGTCTGTCTGTCTATCCAGTGTGTGGTGACTGCAAACACACTCCACAGCCCACACTGCCAGCACTGTTGCCAGTATTGGCCTGCCAATGTGCATAATGAGGAGCAATGTACCATGGGTATAGCCTGGACAGGGTGGCCTGGCCAGGATGCATCTGCACAGGGCATAGGGCACTGGCTGGGACATTTTAGTGCCCGGCCACCACCTACACAGACAGGGTAGCCTCAGCATGTCCTGCTGGGAGATCACTCTCACCCTGACTGTGCAGTGACCACAGCATGGCTAGGCACCCACATAGTGCTATGTAGTATTTCTTTCATGTGATATTTATGGGTTTCCTTTTGGAACCCAGTCACTGACTTATCTGCTTGTTGTGTATGCTGATGTCCCAGTTCTGGGTGCATGCATTTCCACCAGGAACATGCACTATGGACTAGCTAGCAGGTTGTTTGCAGCTGTTATGTGTCTTCATGGAGTGCCTTGCAGGGTGCAGTGGTTGAAGGCTTGCTGCAGGAGAATATCAGATAGTGGTGGGGTGCAGCTTAGCATATCCAGGCCTAATGTCTGTCTGCTATTATGTTATGGATGTGTATTAGAGCTGCATTGACTGCCCTGTAGGGTGTCTGTTCCCCAGCAGGACTGGGGTTGATGGTCCCCTCTACTGCCACCATTGCAGGGAGGTAGAATGGGAGACCATGTTTGCCACCCTCAGCCCCTGGAGGAGAAAGATGGTGGTGGTACATAATCCTCCTAGGGATCCATAGGGGGCTACACCTGACTGAGACAGACAAATATATCCAAGGTGTTTCTGCAGAAACTACCTATCTCACACATTAGCACTGCTGGGGACCAGCAGCATGGCCTATTTCTGCCATGGAAGGTGATATGGACCTGGTGCTGGGCGCCCCACCGCACACTCAGGGTGAGCACAGTACCCGCACAATGTGACAGTGTGTAGCTACTCTGTACCAGTAACACACACGGTCAGTACCCCCTATCAGGCCGAGGTGCTGTGGGGGTGGATATGGTCAGTTCCCCCTACCAGGCCAAGGTGCTGTGGGAGTGCATACCCCATCTTGTGTTCATCTGTGGACAGCTGATTTGCATGTGCAGTGCATCATGGGTATGGGTGGCCTAACCCTATCCTGGTGACCACAGCAGACTGTCTGTGTGGTGACATGCAGTCCCTCTACAGCCAGCCAGGGGCTTGCTAACAGTAATAGAGCTGTAGCCCACTGGTTATTTCAGTGCCTGTGGAGCCAGAGGTCATGGGTTCAAACCCACAGTGGGGTTATTTGATAGGGCTGGCCAAAGCATTATCTCTTTTTAATGTACATTATTGCTGCCAGCAAAAACACTCTCTGCGTACTGTACCCATAAGGTGCCTCAGAGGGCGCTTTATAGGGCGCCCTATAGGGCACCTTATGGTTACCGTCCATATAAGGTGCACTATACGTTATCCTGTGGAGCGACTTATAGGGTGCCCTATAGGGGACATTTTAGGGTGCCATGGCGGACAGTGCACTTTATAATGTGCCCTATTGAGTGCCTTATAGGGTGCCTTATGCGGCACCTTCAGTTAAGGCACGTGAGGGCATGTTTGCTGGCAGCAATTAATAAAATACAAATGAAGTGCTGCAGGAAACAATATGTACATTGCAAAGCTGATGCCTCAGCCAGCCTTACATATTAGGCACACTGGGGAGCAAACTCATGAGCCCTGTATCAGCAGTCAGTGCCTTAACCATTGTGCTACACTGCTGTTCCTCCTTGCATGTCAGTGCACCTACTTCAGATTTCCATGCGTTTAAATGCACAGTGCTGCCATCAAACACAGTGCTATGACCTTGCTGTGCCTCATAGGGCACCCTATATGGCGCCCTATAGGCCACCCTTTCAGAAACATTGTAGGGTGCCATGGCAGACAGTTCACTTTATAATGTGCCTTCTGGGGTACCCTATGAGGCGCCTTATGCAGCACCTTATGTTACAATACTTTGAGGGTGTGTTTTCTGGCAGCACTAATTAAAATGCCCCCTACAGCACTATTACCTATAGCAGGTAATGCCTCAGCCAGCCTTCTTCATTAGGCACAGTGAGGGATTGAACCAATGGCTCCTGCATCATTGGTCAGTGTCCTAACCATTGTGCTACACTGCTGCTCCTCTTTGCATATCAGCACACCTACTTATGATTTTCATTCCTTAAACTGCACAGTGCTGCCATCAAAAACAGTGCTGTGACCTTGCGGTACCTCATACTGCACCCTATAAAGCGCCCTATAAGCAACATTCTAGGGTGCCTTGGCGGACAGTGCACTTTAAAATGTGCCTTATGGGGCGCCTTATGTTAACACGCTTTGAGAGTGCGTTTTCTAGTAGAAGTAATTAAAATATAAATAAAATGCCTCCTACAGCAATCTTCCCCATAGTAGGTAATGCCTCAGCCAGCCTTCTTCATTTGGCACAGTGGGGGATTGAACCCATGATCCCTGCACCATCAGTCAGTGTCTTAACCATTGTACTGTGGCTCTGTTCCTATGCTTACACATCAGCGCGCCACTTATGCTTCCCGCGCAAGTTTTTCATGCGCTAATGTGCTTGGCGCACATGAGCGCATGATTAATCCCGGTTTTGCTTTTTTCTGACTGAAACGCCCACTCCTTATATGGCATCCCGCACAATAGCGTGGCGCCCACCTAACGGGGTTTTAGTAAACATACCCCCTAGCATTCTATTTGCTTTCTTGGCCGCCGCTGCACACTGGGCGTAGGGTTTTAACATGTTATCCATGATGACTCCTAAATCTTTTTCCTGGGTGGTGGTTCCCATTGTGGAACCTTGCATTGTGTAACCATAGTGTGGGTTGTTCTTTCCTAGGTGCATAACTTTGCACTTGTCCACATTAAATTTCATCTGCCATTTGGATGCCCAGTCTTCCAATTTATCCAGATCCTCCTGCAGTTTTCCCCAGTCCTCTTGGGTTTTAACAACTTTAAACAGTTTTGTGTCGTCTGCAAATTTGATAACCTCACTAGTTATTCCCTTTTCCAGGTCATTTATGAATATGTCAAAAAGTAGTGGACCCAGTACAGATCCCTAGCGCTGTTTAGTAAACATACCCCTAAGAGTCTGCCCAGATCTAACAATATTCCAAAAAAGAGCTTAGGACTCATCTATTCCAAGACCTCCTCAACAGCACCATGCCCTCTGGATCTCAAACATGGATCAACCCATTACCTAATCACACAATCATCCACTTCTGGATATTGCAAATTTAATTTTGTAGATAGTTTCTGTAATGTGCACTAACTGATTTTATATGTTAATGTTTAGAGTTCTGCTCTAATTATAATTCTCCTTGCTGTTTGAGTTTAAAGGTAAGACAGCGTGTGCATGCATACCCTCTACAAGTTTCAGTTATGTGTAAACTACTTTGAATCGTAGAAAAGTGGTATAAAAATATTTTTAAATAAATTAATTAAATTAAGAAAATACGAGACGCCTTTCCCATGGTCTGATTTGTGTATATGGCAGGTGTAAATCTTTGCTGATGCATGTGTGTATTTTGCTTATGGAATACAATATTCACGCATACTTCCTTCCTGCCCAGTGCATGTCCATTCTCTTCCATCCCCATGCCCCTTTCCTGGGCATGTACTTTGGAGTAGCCTAGTAGTTAGACCAATAGACCAGGGTTCAATTCCCACTAACACTCCTTGTGGCCTTGGGCAAGTCACTTTACTCCCCATTGCCTTGGAAGAAAGCCCTGGCAATCTATTTCCAGTCACGCTGCCAAGAAAACCTAGGAGCTGTTGTGTTAGAAACATAGAAACATAGAAACATGATGACAGAAAAAGACCACATGGCCTATCTAGTCTGTCCTTCCATATCAACAACTACAACAGTCCGCTTTTTACCTTTAGAGATCCTCTGTGTTGGTCCCATGCTTTTTTGAATTCAGTTACTGTCCTCATCTCTACCACCTCCACTGGGAGACTATGCCATGGATCCACTACTCTTTCCGTAAAGAAATATTTCCGCATATCACTCCTGAATCTATCTCCCTTCACCCTCATCCCATGTCCCCTCGTAGCAGAACTTGCTTTCAATTGAAAGAGGCTCTCTCCCTGAACATTTATGCCACGGAGGTATTTAAACATCTCAATCATATCACCTCTATCCCGCCTTTCCTTAAGGTGTACATATTAAGATCCTTAAGTCTGTCCTCATATGCTTTATAATGAAGCCCACTAATCATTTTAGTAGCCACCCTCTGCACCGACTCCATCCTGTTCACATCCTTTTGAAGGTGCGGTCTCCAGAATTGCACACTATACTCCAAATGAGGTCGCACCAAAGACTTATACAGAGGCATTATCACCTCCTTTTTTTTGCTAGCCATTCCTCTCCATATGCACCCAAGCATCCTTCTAGCTTTTGCTGTCGCCTTTTCTACCTGTTTAGCTACTTTAAGATCATCAGACACAACCACACTTAGGTCCCACTCTTCTTTAGTGGACAAAAGTACTGTATTGCTCCCTTGGATTGCTGCAGCCCAAATGCATGACCTTACATTTTTTAACATTAAATCCCAGCTGCCAAATTCTAGACCATTCTTCAAGCTTAGCTAGATCCCTCCTCATGTTATCTACACCTTCCTGGGTGTCTACTCTATTGCAGATTTTGGTATCATCTGCAAAGAGGCAAACCTTACCCGACAGCCCTTCCGCTATATCACTAACAAAGATGCTAAAAGTATTCGGACCAAGGACAGATCCCTGGGGCACACCATTGGTAACATCCTTCTCCTCAGAGTGAGCTCCATTTACTTGTACTCTTTGTCGCCTCCCACCCAACCAATTTACCCAACCAGTGTTGTCAGGAGTCACATTGACACACACACGTTTTGGCACTGCTAATCATCATTGTGGGCACTTTTCCACTTTATGCAATCGTGCTTAGCGCGTGACTCCACTCTTTGGCAAGCAGGGAGCTCATCCTCCTGCGCAGTGGTGGGTATCTCTTAAAGAATCACCCCTTTGATGTGCATTAGCCTATGAATTAACATACTTACAGTCTATTCACATGCATTAAATTGTTCTAAGATGAGTTAAATTTTTAATAACACAAATTGTGAAATAGATGGAAAAAATCAACAATTAGGGAAAAATGCTAATTCTCAAAAAATGAGCTAAATCTTTTCCACTGTGTAAATCCCTAGTTTACATGTTTGAAAGGTGGACAGATAGCAGAGCTCATTAACATTTGTTTCATGAATGCCATCTTGAATATTAGTATTCAGATCCAGCACTACTCATTGGCCCCTGTTCACGTGTTCTTTGTATCAGTTGCCATCTATTGTATTTCTACCATAGCTTTTATATTTTACTACCATATTTGAGAGTCATGTTTCCTGCAACAAGCTATTAATTTTCAGATTAAATAGAAAGGTCTGTCGCAGGGGTGGCCCAAGGATGATGTGGGGCCATGCTCATTGCTACCCAGTCTCAAACCTCCCATTTCTTTCAAAAGTTCTTGAAAAAGTAGTCTTCTCAAAACTATCTCATCATCTCGACTCCATCCATTTTCTACATCCCTGCCAATCTGGTTTTCGCCTTGGACATAGCATTGAAACTATCATTCTTTCCTTCTTCAATGAGCTTCACACTTCTCACGATCGCAGTGATGTTTCCTTGGCAGTGTCTCCTGATCTTTCATCAGCTTTTATATATTTATTTATCAAATTTTGTATCCCGCCTTTTCCTTCAAAGTAGTCAATACAGCACAAGTTACACAAAGGTAAGGGAAACATGCATCACATTATCAATACATAAAAGCATACACAGGGAAATACAGTACATACCTTACATTACAATTAACTACACAAAGCATACCAACAAACATAGATCAGCCATTTCCTTGGTTCCCCATGATCCTATGCCTAAGGGCCACGCCAAAGGGCCCTTTAGCGTAGTCATTAGGCGCAGGCCTGCAAGGCACGGGCATGCCATTGAAATGGCGGCTTTTGAGTCCGTTGCTGCCTTGATGTGATTGGCAGGTGCAGGGGATGAGGAGGAGCATGTCTAAGAGATGCAGAAGGTTGGTGGAAGGCTTACCTAGTAGGCATCCTCCGGTGACCTCTCAACTCAAACCTCTCATAGATGCCACTCTATCCTTCTTTTTCGCCTTTGGGATGCAAGTCTTTGCAGTAGTATTTTGTTAGTTCCATTCTGCCCACCTCTCACAGTTGTTCTCGACCACTTCAGGTGTTACTGCTTCTGATCCAGTCTTTCTCTGCTGAGGGGTTCCACAGGGTTCTAACCTTGCACCTCTTTTGTTCAATGTCTTTTTGGCACCACTCACCCTACTTATTCAACAATCAGGATGTTGGCGTATTACTACGCTGATGATATTATTCTGCTTCATCCCACTAATCCTCTTCAACCAGATGTCTCCCCCATTAACACTTGTTTGTCCCAAGTCTTCAGCTGGCTAATCACAAAGGGGTATGTTTACTAAACCATCCTAATGTTACTGGTGCTAGTTGCAGCATTAATGTGAAGAATCCCATATAAGGAAGTGGGTGTTCCGGCGTCACGGCAACAATAACTGATCACCGCGCGATAAAGAGCGCCTTGCCGTCATCGCATGATAGTGTATGTGCCATGGCTCATTAGCGTGCGGTAACCTTAATTACCACAAAACAGCCCACTGGTTATTACAATGACTGTGGCAACAGAGGTCATGAGTTTGATCCCACACTGGTGTTCTTTAATAAGGCTGTCTGAGGGATTTCCTTTTAATTTAAATCAGTGCTGCCAGCAAAAACACCCTCACAGTGCCGTAACCTAAGGTGCCCTATAAGGCGCCCCATAGGGCACATTATAAAGTGCCCTGTCCACCAAGGCCGCCTTTAATGTGCCCTATAGGGAGGTCAGTCTCACCCTGACTGAGCAGTGACCATGCCTCATGAGTGCCACTGTGGGAGAGGTAGTCCTTACAGACACACCTAGGATACACCTGTGTCCATCTGTATTTCCAAGTCACGTCTAGCCCTTGTGAACTATGATGCACCCAGAATCGTGCATATTTTGTGTGGTGCCATGGTCATATGTTATGGGAGAAGGGTGGTGTTTGGACCCAAAAGCAGATTATGAAGCACCACCCAACCTGCCCTCACTGGGTCAGGATCTCCCACCAACAGATCCACACTCTGCAGCAGAGGCAGTAGAGGGGACCACTACCCCAATCCTGCTGGGGAATAGGCACCCTCCAGGGATATCAATGCAGATCTGTACATATCACATAGGCCACTGGCAGACAGGCAGTAGGCCTGGAAAATGTCAGCTTCCCCCCACCACAATCTGACATTCACCAGCAGAACACACATTCAGTCTTCACCCGCTGCACCCTGCAAGGTGTCCCAACCATATACATGCTAGCTGCAGACAGCCTCCTAACTAGTACATTATACATGCACCTGGAAGAACTATGTGCACCCAAAAGTGGGATGTAAGCACACACACCAAGCAAGTATGTCAGTGATTGTGCCCCAGAAAACAAAACCCATAAACATCACTTTAGGGAAACACTGCATAGTGCTATGTGGGAACCTAACCATGCGATGGTCACTGCTCAGTCAGGGTGAGACTGACCTCCCAGCATGACATGCTGTGGCCACCCTGTCTGTGCAGGAGGTGGTCTTGCACTACAATGTCCCAGCCATTGCCCTGTGCAGATGCATCCTGCCCAGACTGCCATGTCCAGGCTATACCCACAATAACTTGCTCCTCATTATGCACCTTGGCAGGCTAACACTGGAGACAGTGCAAGCAATGGGGGCTCAGTAAATTATAGGCAGCCACAAAACACTGGATAGACATACACACACTCCCACACCTATTTCAGCATTGTGCAAAGATAGAGGTCGTTGGCAGCCCTGGCTGCCACACCAGTCCTGGGCACAGTGCAGGCATGGCTAAGGTATGCAGGTGCTAGTATTGGTAGCTGCTGCTCTGCGCAGGGCCCAACAGCATGACTCTCCATGAGTCTTTGGATAGTGGAGCTTGTGGATGTGGGTGTTTGTGCCCCTGTTGGCCGATGCTCTCGGGCAAAGGTTCCCAACTCCAGTCCTGGTGGGCCAAACACAATTCAGGTTTTCAGGCTGTCCCTAATGAATGTGCATGAGATACATTTGCATACAATGGGAGCACTGCATACCAATGCATCACATGCATATTTATTAGGGACAGCTTGAGATCCTGAATGGTGTTTGGCCCGCCGGGACTGCAGTTGGGAACCTCTGCTCTAGGGACTGCACATGTTGGTGGTATATGGTCTGCAGGGGCCACAGCTGGGACTTGAACCTGTGATCTTCTGCCCCTGAACACACTGGCTGTGTGTACTGCACCAAACTGTTGCCAGATAGGTGGGTCATTCCCTGGGGATGCCATTACTGTTCATCAGACAGACCTTGTCTGTTGCACTGCACGCCACACACCTGAACAGGGCTTGGCCTTGGTGTTCTGTAAGCAGATGTCACTGCCCCCTCCACCACCAGCACCCCTCCGCCACCATGCTGACATGCCCTTATGCCGGTGGTGCTGGCGGTGCGCAGTCCCAGGTCATCCAGTGTGCCGGTAGGCGGCTGCCTATGGTGTGGGATCTAGGGTAGGGGTGCCTACCTAGACATCCACGCTTCCCCCCCGTCACCGCCTGTCAATGTTATGTGCCCTTTGTGGTACCTGCTGGGTACTGTCCCTTGGGACACTGTGGGACACGCACTTGTGGGCATGTTTGACCTTGGTTAGTTGCTGGCTTGCTGATTTGCAGTTTCTGTGTTCCTATGTGCCACCTGGGCATCTGCCTAGTCCACCCTGTGCCCCAGCTGCCCCACTGCATGTCCTGCCTGCAGCCCCCTGTACCTCATTTGCAGCCTCACCATAGTGCCCTTTTGTGCTTGGGCACTATGCTGTTGCTGCACATGTATCACTATTATCACTTTTCTTGGTTTCCCTGCCTTTGCTGTACATTGCTGACTGAACTGGTTTCTCTCTCCTGCAAATGTGCCTCTAGCGCGAGGTTTTCACTGGCGCTAATTTTCAGACCTTCATTTCACAGCGTTAGTGTGCATGGAGCCTCTCCCCACCCACTCTCCGCCCATTGACTGCTTATCTTCGCCCTCTGGGGTGCCTTACTCCACCCTCTGTGTGCCTTAACGCCGCAGGAGACGTGTTTGCGTGAAACCTCATGCTATCGCACGATAATGTTACTTTAACGCGTGCTAACATTACGTATCGCATGATAACATTACATATCGCGCGCAAACAGCGCCGCTGCAACGTTATCGCTGTTTAGTAAACATGCCCCAAACTGTCTCTATCTTAACCTGTCCAAGATGTCAGCTATATGGTTTGCTTTTGATAGTCCCAGTCCCTCGGTAGCCCCAGTCCTTTCAAATTCCAATATTCCCTTGGGTATCTTCTTTTCATTATCTTGGTATGACCCTTGACTCTGATCTATCTTTTCATGACCCATTTCATTGTCCACTAGGAGGTTCTTTTTCTATTTTTGTCAGATCCGCCCTATCTGTCCTTTTCTATCCACCTCAGCACTGACTATTCTTTTGTCTTTGATATTGTCCCATCTTGATTTCTGAAACCTTGCCCTCACAAGGAGCCCACAATTTCAAATCCTCTGTCTCCAAATGGTACAAAACACAGCAGCCAGAATCATTTCACATGCTTCCCATCAGGGCCATGTCACTCCACTCCTCATTCAGCTTCACTGGCCTCTCATCAACCTTCACATCCATTATAAGATTCTTATATTGGTACACCAGGCCATATACACACATACTCCACAGTACCTAGTGGATTCTTTTTAGTTCCACATTCCTACTCGTAGCCTCTGTTCTGTCCATATTAATCACTTACACCTGTCTTCTCCATCACGCACTCACCTACAATCAACTCACCACTCTGCCTTTTTTTTCCTGGGTCCCTCCCTATCACCCTCTGTTTGGAATCATCCTTCTCCAAATTTAAGACTCTCCTAAAATCTCATCTTTTCTGCTCTGCATTCAACTTCCCCCCAACACCTGACTCCTCTCTCCCAGTGACCTCGCTGTCTCTTTCATTCTTGCTTTGTACGATTGAGTTGTCTCTTTCCTATCCAACATTGTAGTTCCTTTCCTTTTTCGGCATTAGCCATCTTTGAATGCTTTATTAATTGTACATTGCCCTGGTGTTATAAAGAAATGGTATATCAAGCAATCTAATAAATATAAACATAAACATGTGTGGAGTCTCATTGTGGGGCCTCATTTGCATAAATTTAATTTATTTTAAAATGTATATGTTGCCCATCTAAAATTTTAAACGGCTTTCAAAGGAGCCCTTCACAAGTCTCATTTTTGTCCTGGCAATAGCTTAGGGGCATGTTTACTAAATATTAATGTGCCTTAAGGGGCTTGTTTACAAAGCCGCGGTAGCGGTTTGCGATCGTAATCGGAGCCGCGGCCCCATTGATTTCAATGGGGCCGCGGCTGCGATCGCGATCGCGAACCACTACCGCGGCTTTGTAAACAAGCCCCTAAGTGTCACTACCCCAATAGAAATGAATGGGTGTTACTGCACTTAGCGCACATTAACATTTGTGAATGTGCATTAACTTTTAGTAGACATGCCTCTTAGGGGTATGTTTACTAAATTGTCTTAACGTTACCAGCGTTAGTTGCAGCGTTAACGTAAGGAATGCCATATAAGGTAGTGGGTGTTCCAGTCTTAAGGTAGCAATGGCGGGTTATCACGCGATAGAGGGCACCTGTCCATTATCGCTCGATAGAGGGAGCCGTGCACGTTATCGCACATTAACCTTAACATCACGTGCTGACCTGCACACTGGTTAATACAATGACTGCTGAAACAGGGTCATGAGTTCAATCCCACAGTGGGTACAATGAATAAGGGTGCCCAAGACAATTCCTTTTCCTGCTTGTAACAGTCAGACACATTCCAACAATCTGTTCTGCCAGCCAAAAATACCTGCACCCCAGTCCCGTAACCTAATGCACCTTTTAGGGCACACCAGAAGGCACATCATAAACCACCATGTCAGCCAAGGCGGGTCATAATATGCCCTAAAGGGCAGGACGAAAGGTTGGCAACCCCCAAGGCACCATATAAGGCGGCCCATAAGCTGCCAGAATCTAAGGTGATGCTAAAGATGCCCCAAGGATGTATAGGTGACTCAAGAAATGGTGCCCAAGGGCAGTAAGGTGCCCCAAGTTGACAAGCAAGAAAGGTATGGCCCAAACACATATGTAACCCTAACACTGCACAGAGCACCAAGGAAAGGCAATGCACAAGTGATGGAAGGAAGTAGATCAGAGCTGATGGACCAGACAAATCTGCGTGCAGTCCATGTGGCAGCTGGTAAAGCGTACAAACATATCAGGGGCAACTGTACTGATGCACAGGGTGATGGTAATGTACCATGCAACAATGACAGTGTGTGGCAGAGGATGGGAATACATGTCCAGCAGAGGAAGTAGAGGTGGCAGGATAGGTGCAATGACAGGAGGACAGATGTGTAGTAGTGCCATGCAGAGCAGACACAGGAGAGGCAAGCAGGAAGAGCTGCAATGCAGAAACGTGTACCAGTGCAGGAGATGGGGTAGCAGCCTGCACATTAGGGCAGGATGCCACACAGCTGGCAGACACACATAGATGGACAGAACATAGATGGACAGAAGCCCGGAGCATTTCAAAAGGAGCGCTGGCCCCATTGCACTCCCTCTTCTGCCCAGCAGCTCTCCCAGGAAGGAGAAGGCTGCAGACATCTCCAGGGCCGCCCACGACGCCTCAGCCCGCTCCAGCTGCCCAATTGTGGCAGCCCGGAGCATTTCAAAAGGAGCACCGGCCCCATCACACTCCCTCTTCTGCCCAGCAGCTCTCCCAGGAGGGAGAAGGCTGCCGACATCTCCAGGGCCACCCACGACGCCTCAGCCTGCTCCTGCTGCCCAATTGGGGCAGCCCGGAGCATTTCAAAAGGAGCACCGGCCCCATTGCACTCCCTCTTCTGCCCATCAGCTCTCCCAGGAGGGAGAAGGCTGCCAACTTCTCCAGGGCCGCCCACGATGCCTCAGCCCGCTCCTGCTGCCCAATCGGGGCAGCCTGGAGCATTTCAAAAGGAGCGCCGCAAGGCGCACCCGCGCCTGGTGGGCTCACGCCTGAGAGCCTTGCCAGAGGGCCCTTTGGCGTGGCCCTTAGACATGAGCCCCTCTGTACCCGGAGCATATCCAACCCAGCAGGCCCGGACTATTAACTCTGACATCCTCGATGGATCGCTCCACCACCTCCTTTCCCTCCTGCAACACTCCGGCTCTCCCGGCGGGGATCGAGCGAGCCGGAGCATCGCACCTCCCCTCAGGAGCAACTGACCAATCGGGGCAGCCTGCGGGAAAAACGTAAAGTAGTGCCGACCAACGCGCCTGAGGGTGACCCTCTGGCGTGGACCTCAATGCATCCCTGGTGATCGGTTGATGAACCTCCTACTCCTCATCTACACCACAACCAACGTTGTCTAAGGTACATATTGCAGCTTACCAAATCCCCATCTACTCTACCCCAAGTGCGATCCAGCTCCCCTTCAAGCTCCAGCAACTATAGCCTCACAAACCTACAGTGCAACATGAACTAATTCCTTGCTATTATCTCTATCTAACTCGAAATGTAAGCAACCTTGTTACATTGCATCCGTTTAATACATTGTTGCCTAATATGCGGTGTTGCCTAACATACATTGTTGCCTAATAAGCAGTGTTACCTAATATGCATTATTACCTGTTCCAAAACAAGCTGTAGATTTCTTCATGTTAAGATTTATTATAGCTCAAGCTAAAAGGTTACAACTTGCGCTACAAACATATCTAATTTCTTGTTACTTGCACTGCTATTATCTCACAAAAGTACCCAAATCTCTGTGATTAACTGTTGCTTAATCAAACATATCTAATTCCTGTGATTACAATGCTGTTATTTCACAAGAGTACCTAAATCACTGTAATATTTACTGTTGCTTATTTAATCCTTACTGACAGACGCTATTTCCAGCTATTACTCTGTCCCTGTATTCTATCCCTTTCTCACCTATCAAACCCATTAGTGCTACCTAATTCCAACATCTCCCAGAATGGCCCTGCCTGACTCCTGCCCATTCACCTTATGGGTTATCCTTTCCTTATTATGTACTTCCTTATTTACCTTCCCATACGCGCTAACACCGACCCATAACACTCCCATTCCAATAATCCACTCTCGCAGACACCTATACATCCCACCACATTTTCCCTATACCCATCATAACCCCTACTACCGTACTTGTAAACTCAAACCTATCACTATAAATCCCAACCTTATACTTAATTCTCTTTCTGACCTACCCCACCCCCTCTCAAATGCGCCCTACTCAATGCTCGCTCAGCTAGAAATAAAATCCCCCTACTTGCTGACATTATTTCCGATTATGACCTTGATATATTTTGCCTTACTGAAACCTGGTTCCAGGACACCGACACCGTCCTAATAAACCAATTATGCCCCAAAGCATACTCAATCAGTATATGCAACAGAGCACATGGCAGAGGAGGAGGTGTAGCCATTATATCTAAATCTAATCTACAACTCACTACTATTGAATCTACCTCTACCATAGGCTTGGACTCTATTACAGTCTCCAACTCTACACTATCACTGCATCTCTTATATCGAGCACCTCAGACTGACTCTTCTGATCTCTCCACAATTCTAGACACAGCCTGCTCCCCCCAACCTGCCTCACGCCCTCTCATAATTCTAGGTGACCTAAACTTATGCTCCACATCTCCAACACCATCCTCTACCTTCCTCCAAGCAATGAATGCCCTCCACTTCTCCCAAATACTGGAACTCCCTACGCATTCCAAAGGAAACATCCTTGACCTAATATTTTTTCCACAACACACCCTAAACACTGACCAGGTTACACACACCATTCAACCTGTACCCTGGTCTGATCATGCTCTCATCCTCTTCTCCTTCCCTTACTCCACTCACAGAAATCAACTCCCCCCCCAGGCTCAACATACCTGTAGATTTAAACAATTCAATGCGGCCACCTTTCTAGAGCAAACAATCCCAGCTCTTGACCTACTGTATGACAAGAGCTTGAACCATGAGTCCCACATTTCTAAATGGAATGAGATCCTATCTGCAGCTTCTCTACTCCCACCTAACCAACTTGCACAAAAGCACCATAGAAGAGCCCCCTGGTTCTCTACAAAGCTAAGAACTCTCAAAAGAGAGCTTAGATGTCTTGAACGTAAATGGAGACGCTCTCAAGACCCTAATGCACACATTGCCTATACAGCTAAACTCCAAACTTACTACTCTGAAACCCTCAACCATAAAAAAGAATACAATGAAAATATTATTCAACGATCACTTAACAAACCTAGGGAGCTGTTCTCTATTACTAAATCCTTAATTAACGAGCCCTTACACCAGGACCAACCCCCAAAAATAACTGCACAAACCTTTGCCAATCACCTGATTTCCAAATTCCTCCCTCCCCTACCTCCTAATAACCCCCAAACTTTTGCTGACTACAGCACCCAACCACATGAGCCTACCCCCTCAAACTCTTGGAGCAAATTTGACCATCTTACATTAGAAAATATATCTAATGTCATAAAGGATTTAAATGCTTCAACCTCTTCCCTTGACCCTTGCCCTGTCCCCTGGATCAAATCTACCAGAAGTTCTCTCAGCTCATACGTTCTGTATATTGTTCAAACATCCCTCCAAACTGGCTCTGTACCACCACCTCTCAAGAGTGCCACCATCCGCCCTATCCTAAAAGGAACAAAGCTTGACCCTACTTCTCCTACTTCTTACAGACCCATCTCTAGTATCCCTTTCCTGGCTAAAATAACTGAGAAGCTGGTCCAAACTCAACTTCAGAACTATATTGATGAACACTCCTCCCCCCTCGACTTATTCCAACATGGTTTCAAAAAGAACCATGGAGTCGAAACCCTTCTTACTTCCCTACTCGATTCCTTATACCTCCACACACAGAACCCTTCTCAAGGATGTCTTCTCATATTCCTTGACTTATCAGCTGCTTTTGACTCCCTCCCTCACCATCAACTCCTAAACAGACTTCATGAAATAGAACTTAGAGGCACAACCCTGAACTGGTTCCGTTCCTACCTAGATAACAGAACCCAACAGGTTCGTATTGGAAACGATACCTCCCTCCCATTCATCCTAAAACAAGGTGTCCCCCAAGGATCCAGTCTCTCTGCCCTTCTATTTAATATCTTCCCCCAACCTGTCTGCAAGATCTTCCAAAGCTACGACATTCAGTATCAGCTATATGCAGATGACATGATGTGCTTCACCCCTTTTAACCTTTCTAACCCTGACTTTTCTAAACTGAGTGAATGCCTAACTAACCTAAAAACTTGGCTTTCCCAACATAACCTCTTAATCAACCAATCCAAAACAGAGGTTCTCCAGGTATTTTCTAATCCTACATACACCCCACCTCCCACTCTTACTATCGGTGACCTCACACTTACTATAAAAAAACAAGTGAAATATCTTGGTATTATCCTGGACCAGAACCTTTCTTTCACTGACCAAATAAAGAGAACCACTAGTATAATATTCGCAAAGATCTGTACCCTCCGCAACCTCAAACCCCTCCTAAGCCCTAACTCCTTTCGTACTGTCTGCCAGGCCCTCACAATCCCTTTTCTCGATTATTGTAACCATATCTATCATGGCCTCCCCAAGAACTCTATTCAACCGCTCCAACTTGCCCAGAACACAATAGCGCGGCTTATAACTAATGTGGTTGGGGCAAGGTACTTCAGGCCGGAAGGTCGGGGGTTCAAATCCCACTAGAGGACAGCAACTTTGGGCCGGAAGGACTGGGGTTTCTAGTCCCACAGGTGCTCCTTGTGGTCTTGGGCAAGCCACTTAACCCTCCATAGCCCATGTTCCCTGTAAAATAGTTATCTCCAAGTTATAATGCCCTGTTCAATGTAATTTCAGTTTGTTCAATGTAAACCGCACTGATGCAGAATAGCGCGGTATATAAGAGAATAAAAATAAATAAATAAATAAATAAAACCCTAGACGTTCCCACATTACACCTGTCCTCTATCATCTCCACTGGCTCCCCATCCAATACAGAGTTCAATTCAAGGTCCTCACTCTCATACATAAAATCATTTCTAATGAGTCAGCTCCATGCCTCTCCCCTCTCCTTCTCTCCTCCAACAGCACAAGATCACGCTGCCCTATTACCAAAAACTTACTGACCATCCCTATAAACAAGATACACTGCAAACAATCGACAAGTAACAAGGCCTTCTCACTCTATGCTCCATCCTTATGAAACTCCCTTCCTCATGAACTTCGGAACTGTTCAAACCACTCTGAGTTCCGAAAAAAGTTAAAAACCCATCTTTTCCTTGAACATTTTTCCCTTCCACCTTAGATCATAACCTTTACACCTTCCTCCCTATTCCTTCTGCAACTCTCAAATTCTTTTACACAACCATACGGCTCATTATAAATTCATATGTAAATAGTTGATCTTTGATCTTTGTAATTAGTTCTTCTCGTTACCATATTTATTCATTGTTATCTTGTTCCATGTAAACAGTTGAAACATACTGTTAAATATGTTCGATGTAAACCGTCTTGACTTGTAGAAAGACGGTATATAAAATTTGTTAAATAAATAAGGATGTTTGGCAACTGTGATAAGGGTATAATGTGCCAACAGCACAGATCTGCACAGATATGACTGTTACAGGAATGGAAAGTAGCTGTGTAGGACAGGCATACAAATTAAAGAGAACAGAGAGGAATCAAACCCATGACCATTAGCACAAATGTCAATACACAAACTGGTAGGCTACACCACCAACGTGAGTTCAATAGCAAAGGCTGCATACAAGAACACTGCAGGGCACCACACAAAAAGCCTGCTGTCTGCCAGGATAGGGTAACCCCCAACAGTAACCATGATGGAATGCACATGCAGAACTGGTGTCTACAGCTCAGATCACAGTCTGTAATTGGGACGAGAGCCACATATTACTACATGCACACACACAATGAAATGTGAAGCAGTGGATACAGCATGCAAAAGAGGAAAGAACCTAAACCCAAAGGGCGGCAGGGAATGCTCTGTGGAGCAGGGCAAAATAGGGAACAGAACAAAAAAAGGAGCATGTGAGAATTGAACCTGTAAACAGGTGTGGTTCAGACCAGCTGAACAACAGTAATGCCAATCCCCCAAGTGGACTGCCTATATGGGCAGTATAAAGAAAGAGCCATATGTAACAGCTAATATGTGATGGATAGGCAGTACAGAGGGCACACTGTGGTGTACAGTGAAGAGATGGAAGGGTGTGTGGAGAGGTGACGAACCTGCAGGCAGTTCATGGTCAGGTTAGCACAACCCCCACCCCCCCCCCAAAAAAAATACCCATGTGGGAATCAAACCTGCAACTTATGGTGTTCCAAAACATGTCGGTAACCACTATTCCAAACAACCACAGCAAGCACATTGTAAAGATATTACTTCAAAGGGAAGGTGTGTATGGGAACCCGTAACACCCACTGATGTGGCAGATGGCTGGCAAATAGACAGCTAGCACCGTACAAGGATGTGAGCACAGATACATGACCAGGAAATCACTAAATATGTGTGTCAGTGTGGTCAAGCAGCAGCACAGATAAATGTACGTTCAACACATATTTTTATTTTGGTTAATCATTAGACATTGCGTAGATACCGCCTTTTATAATATCAAGGTGGTTGGATAACAGCAAAAAAATGAAAACACATTTCGCAGGGTAGCAACCCACATGTCACAGAAAAGTCACTGGGCCGGCTACAGATGATGCGCAGGAGAGATAATGTGCAGTAGGTGCATGGTGTGCACTATGCATTGGCCCCCACAACCCCCCATGCTGCTGTATGCCCCAAATGTTAGTCACATATGTGTGCATGTAGACAGTAGGTGGTGCATGAGGGCCCAACACACATCAGTCATGATTTGTCCCCAAAACATATCTGTCCGCCAATACAGGAGGCACAAAAATGAAACAGCATATTTTGTTAAAAGTAAGTAAGGGTAAACACAGATATCGAAATATAGGTTACAGCTGTCACATAATGCTGATATAGGAATCAAAGCGGCACCAATGTAACCTAAAACACGCGCCAAATGCAAAATGGGGATATGTTAACAGGTACAAGAGGCACATGAACACAGAGAATTCAAATAAAATGAACCACAGAAACATGGAGAGATAACACTATGCAGAAGGTCCCCTGCAATAGGTGGTGTGGATACAGGTTCTGTACACATATATCACGGTACATGGAATGCACAAATGAAGGAAGAAAATGGACACTCACACTGCCACACTCCAAATATAACGGGGCAATGTGAGTGCCGCAACCTCAGTGGATAAATAGGACTGTGCAGACATGCAATGCTAGGTTTGTAAATCAATGTGGAGCGACACGTCTGTACAGTAAACAAACACAATAACCTGTATATAGAGATTGAAAGAAAGGTCAAACATGGTCCAGTAACCCACACAGAAGCCATATTGCCACATGCTGTGTTGCACCAACATATTCAGTCACATGCACATGCACCGTGTATGTTGAAACGTGATACAGTGATGCCACACATGCACTGTAACACCCTTGGTGAGGGTATACATCAATCCAAGATGTTGGTGTGCAGTAAAGTGGTGTGGTGGCAAATACTGTGTCATGTCCAACTGGAGGGAAGGCCGACATGGACAAGAGGACCTCTACAATGTTCCCCCTGTGCCACACGCATGGCTGTATGCTCCTGTTGAACTGAACAGATGAGGATATCCTGCGGTGCAGGTCACACACATGGCCAACACACACCAACACAATGTCAGATGGATGTACAACATACAGCAACAATGTCAGTCCCTGCTGCACACGTAGGGACCAGTACACAGTGTCCACAGTGCAAAGGGTGTCTGCAACCCAACAAGTCCCGTTAAGACTGTCCTTGAAACCCTGGTCATGCATAGTCAAGTGTGACATCTCAATATTCCACAGTACTGGAAAGGTCATGTGTGTTTCCTGTGATGAACATGACACGGTACAAAGCATGGTAGCAACAGTGTGTTGGACAGGCCTGTTATGCTCAAAGTAGCAGTCTAACAATAATGTCCCTCCTAGGCATGTGTCCCACTCGTAGAGGTCAAACATCCTATGCCACCATCTCCCAGAGATAGTTGCATGGTGTTGTTGTGTCCTCCAACAGGTGGGTGGTAGTGACCGCGGATGCACTGTAGTAGATGTGCTGTGTGTTTCCTCTGCCCTGTGTCAGAAGAAGGAGAACCAATGTCTTGGTATGCTGCTCGCAACATCAGGACACATTGCAGGGAGTCAAAATCAACATGTACGTAATGAAATGTCACACAGGCAAACATAACATGATCACAACACAGAACACAGTGCATGTTGTGGACATTTGGAAATGGAACCGCAGACGAGGGTGTCATATGGATATGGTCATATCCATGCCCATGTTACACAGGCTTTTCATAGCGCCACCCCAAGTCCATCAGCGTTGGTGCACAGAGACCCAACAGGAAAGATCCATGAAACAAACAGCAAAACACTAACATGTAAAGGCTGATGTCATTCCCAAAAGACCCAAGGTGCAACCTACCGTGTGTCTTCAGCAAGTGTCTGCTCGGGATTCTCTGAGGCTGGAAAAGGCCACAGCACATCACAGTGAAGGCAGAAGATGTCATTGAAGTGTGTAGAATTACCATGTCCCTATGTCCAGCCACTGTTGATGCATGTCAAAATTATGGCAACATCTGTGATACATAAATGCTGTTGTGCAGTGGTCTGTCAGCACACAAGAGATAGGTCAGCTCACAACACACAACACATGCGCACAATGTTCACAAGGTTAACAGCAGTAAGGTAGAGATAGCACAGTCACCACTGCTCCACAGGTGTACAGACCCCTCACACCACATGATAATGCAAAATGCCTGCACACTGTATCATCACACAGCCAACCCCAAAAGACACATCCACACAGTATGCTAAGGTGAGCATGCCACCAGTAGCATATGGCCTGTATGTGCACAATTGGAGATTAGTGGAGATAAAGGCTTGTCAAATGCAATGATACACTGCTGTTGGCTGATGCTACAATGTCAGGGAAGGGTGTACGTGCAGCCCACCACCAGAACATCTAGGACCTGCAGACACATGCAGCTCTGTTGGATGTGTCCCAGAGACAGTGCTGGAGAAGACAAACTGGGCAGGAACAAATGTGGATATGTGTGCCAACAGCAACATATGGGGTATGGAGGTGCAGGGCAGAGAGGTGAACTACAACATATGTGCACTATGACAGATTACCTCAGACATGTGCTCCTCCTGATTGTCCTCACAGACAAATTACCTGTAGGTCCAGACTACTGCATGTTGAATGACGTACAGTCATCTGCCACTGCACCAGAGCACCAGGAGGGTCACCAAGGATGTCCTGTGGATTGAGAAACACTAGAGAAACATACATATGTCATGTTGGAGCTGTGCAACACACACACCACCTTCACGTCCTCGGCTCTCATACCATCCAAGATTCTTTACAGACTGGCTGTTCTCCATCACATTGTACCGACTCGCCTAATGCTAAAGTTGTCATTGAAGTGTGTGTGGCAAACTACAAGGGCCCGTACTCTGTCTGTCCCCTTCCTGACCTCTCTGCTGCCTCCAAAACTGTTAAACACAACCATCTCCTCGCTACCCTGTCCCTCCTCTGTACTATCCTGCGCCCCCCCCCATATCTCTCCCACTGCCCCTTCAGTGTGTGTTCTGATGGCCCCATGTCCTCTGCTACCCCACTGGCAGTTCCTGTACCACAGGGATATATCCAGGGGCTTCTTCCTTTCCCTCTCTCCATATCCATTTCCCTGGTGTGGCTATCTCATCCCTTGACTTACATTACCAGCTGTGTGCTGCTGAGTTGGAAATGTATCTCTCCACGCCTGAGCTATTTCTGCCAAATCACACCCCGATGTCTGCTTGCCACCTGACATTGCTGGCTCCATGTTACCCCACTGCGTGAAATTGACAATGGTAAAGAACGGATATCCCATATTTCCACCTAAACCCTCCCTCTCCTATTACAGTGTCTGTGTGTTATTTGGCACACCTTCATTTCTCCAGGGTCCTCAATGTAGGGGTTGTCTTGGACTCCACTTTCCTCCTCTCCACACATACCCATCCTGTAGCTGAGGCTTGCAGTTTCTTTCTAGATGACATCGGCTATATTTTTGCCGTCCTCCCTGAACACACAACTACAACGCCAATGCACCCCTCAATCACCTCCCAGCTTGCCTACTGTAACCTACACCTTGCTGGTCTGCCTTTGAATCATCTCTGCCTGCCTTGAAATATGCAACACTGCACTGCATGGCCAATCTACCGCCAGATGCATAATGGCAATAATACTCCCCCTGTCAGGACACCTCACAGGCTCCCTATCCATCTCGGCATCCATGTCAAGCCTCTCCTGCTGACCTATACATGCAGTCACATTGTGGCTTTGCAGTAACTTTCCTTAATGTGTGGTGAAGAATGCCCTCCAGAAGAGGTGAAGATAGAAGAAAATCCTGAAAAGCGAAAGGATTTACACAGGATTTTCAATCCTAGAAGGAAAAAAATACACTGCTCTGCTGAGCTGAGCACAGACACCAGCCCAGGGGAGGAGTTAGGCAATGCTGATTGGGCACACCCAGGGGTTGGACAAGGTGTGCCGGGAAAATAATCCCTTTTTAAAGCTTTGAACAAGGCTGCTAAGCAGACTAGGTGGGAGAGTGGCTCTAAGACGAGGTGGAAGAGTGGGTCCGAGCCAAGGAAGCAGTTTGGCTGGAAGAGTGGGTCTGAGACCAGGAAGCAGTTTGGCTGTACGAGTGAGTCTGGAAGATTTGAGAGTGTTTGGAAAGGTTCTGCAAGGAGTTCTAAAGGTGCTGCTAAGAGGAGTCCTGTGAGGAAGGGACGGAGCCATGCTTTAGAGTCCTGGGAGAAGACAGAACCCTGGAATAGAAAGCCTCAAAGGCAGGCACACTTTGAAGGAAACTCATTCTACAGGATAGAGCCTAGACCTGGAAAGCCCAAAAAACCCCACACCTGGAAAACCCCTGAGCTACCGAAGAGGAGAGAAGTCTGGCAGAAAGAAGGCAGTTCTGATACAAGCCACGATAGAGAAGGTAAAGCACAACTTCCTATTTTTAGTGCTTTGTTGAAGAAACCTGTGCATTGCCCTGAACTGTATAAGCCAAGCGCTACAGTGGGAACAGTTAGTGACTGGGAGAAGGGCATAACATTCACAGACAACTGCCAATCTGATAACAAGCAGGCTGAATTGCTCCTCCAAGAATTTCAGCAGTTTCTAGAGCTGAAAGCAGGAAAACAGCAGAAGCTTAAGGAAGATAGTAGTTCTGTTCACTCAGAGGATTTGATGCAGGTAGAAAATGATTTACCTACCGTAAGCACTGACCCTTGTAGCATGGACTGCTCTGTATGCTGTAGAGAATAGCAGTATAAAAGAAGCTTTGCACATTTGTATAAAAGGAATACAAAACGTTGCTGTTTCTGCTGCCTGTGCCGTGAAGAGTTAATTATTTGCACCTGTGTTCTGAACCCACACTGTGAAAAGAACAGCTGGTATTGTGAGGCTGCAATGTCCAAGAGTTACCACTCGAGGCCGAGCTGAGTTAATCTCCTCTATAGTTGAAAATCTGAAGTTAAAGCTAATTCTATTTCAGTTGTTCCTGAGTTCCTGTTTACTTCTGCTTATGTTAAAAGTGCACCCTTTACGTTTATGTATATGAATTTTGATGCGCTGAAGAACTTCCCCAATACAAATAAATATTCTTGCAAGCCTTACCATCTTTGGTCGCAACTACACTTTATTCCCGAGAGAAAATAGGGTGAACTACAATTCCCAGCATCCATAGGGAACAAGTTCTACCTCTCCTCACAAGGGACAATAAGGCCACTCCTGCCTGTTAGCTCCAGGGCGCAGGCAGGAGCGTTGCAAATGATCTCAACTAACACTAATACAACTACAACTTAGCATGTATATAGTGCTACCTATCATATGCAGCGCTATATGGAAACAAGTAACACACAGTCCCTGCTCATCAGAGTATACAATCCAATCAATCACCTCATATTACCAAATGTGAACCACACACGTCTAGGCAACTGGTCCCATCTATGGCCCGCTCTCCTACTGTTGACTCCAGACTACACACCTTTCACCTTGCTGTACCCAACGGATGGAACTAACTACCTGTGGCTGTACAGCAGCCCCCTTCCCAATCAGCTACAAATCATGTGTGACAGCTTACCACCTCCCCAAAGCCTACTAATCCTGACACACATAATCCAGCTCCACCTGCTGTTGTGCCCTCTCACATCTTCTGTGTTTGAGTCATGACTAGATTGCAAGCTCTGATGTCCAGGCATTGTCTCTTATATGTCAGTGCAGTGTTGCGTCTGACTGCTATTGCGATACAAATGCTCACTAGTAGTAGTAGTACACATATATCTAAACAAATGTATGTTCCAACATATGCAGTACTTATATGAGAAGAGCTCCTCAATCACCTGCCGCCTGATTGCTGTGCCCTCATGTGTGTCACCACGGCCACGTACAGGAGGGCACATAGGATCATTTTCCAGATCCTTATTAATTTGGACAGGGATATCTTGCCTGAGAGCAATGTTGTGCAAGATGCAACAGGCTATAATGATCTCTGCCACAGTCTAGGGTTTGTATTGTAAGGCCCCGACGGTCCTATCCAGACACCTGAAACGACTCTTCAAAATGTCATAGGTGCGCTCTATGATGGCGCGGCTGGAGGCATGGGCCTCATTGTACTTCATCTCTGCACATGTCCGTGGTTCACGCACTGGGGTCAGCAACCAGGGACGACACCCATATCCTGCATCACCTGCAGAAAGAAATGTGGAATGTTAAACCAGGAGCTGATGTCCACACACATGGCCAAAAGCATGTATGTGCAAACCAAAAGCACAAACAATTATGACACAAACATATGACATCACACGATGGTACACCACAACTATGCAGCAGCGTCTGAAGGTCTGAGACACAAAACAAGGGGTAGGTGTAAGGATTGCAATAAATATAATCTGTAACGACACTAAACACATGGCCAGACACCTGAGGACGAAAGGTAGTAGCGCCAGCCCTGAACACATCAGCCACACACATGCAATGACCCCTGGGCAAGGGCAGAGATGCACACATGTAGAAGCATGTGAGGGTCATGATAGTCTCCACACACAGCAGGTTGTACACGCACAGGTACCTGAGTTGGCCAGACAGGATGGCAGAGACAACACCACACTGTTGATATACATGAATCATATTTGTGTCAACAGAAAAACACAATGTGAAAATGTCACAAATGTTAGCATTCATTCTGCCATCAACACACGGCACCATAGCAAAGAAGAGCTAGAGGGCACTCCCCCCCTCAACGTTAGATCACACACAGACAGATGAGACATACACACAACGAGGGATACATCTCAAAGACAGACATGTGCACATACGGTTAGTCAGAGGATCACCATGTGCATGTCAGAAATGAGAAATACCCACCCAGCAGTATACAGTCCTCATACTGTCCTGCCTCAAATTGTCTGAATAGTGCCAAGTGATGCAGGATATAGGAGTCATGGGTGGACCCTGCAAACCTAGGGACCACATTCAGAATACACATATTTGCATCACATACAACCTGAACATTCAGGGAATGGTAGTGTTTGCGGTTGTGGAACACAGCCTCCCTGTCTCTGGGCGGGATCAGGGCAACATGTCTGCAATCAATAGCTCCCATCACGTGTGGTATCCCGGCAAATGCCTCAAAGGCCTGGTTGAGGGTCGCCCACTGTTGCCTAGTGTTGGGAATTGCTATGTAATTCCCCACCCGGCTGATCATGGCACGCAGTACCTGGTGGAGACATCGTGAGAAGGTGGGGCAGCTCATATCACTGAGTGGCCACAGATGACTGGAAACAGCTAGAGGCAAAGAAATGTAGGGCACCAAGGAGCTTGATCAAACCCGGTATGGCATGTGACCGACCAGTCAGGGGCTCGAGGTCAGGTCTTAGATCCTCATAGAGCTCCCTAATAGCCCCTGTGCTCAGATGGTAGAGGGAGATGACCTGGTCCTCACGCATGTCCTGGAGCTGTGCCCTGGGCCTGTAGAGGCGAGGCTGGTGAGGCTGCAATGCACACTTCCTGCGCCGTGCTGGCACAGCCCCTGCTTGGCCTGCTCCCACAACTGCAGGTCTGTGTTGCAGCGGGATTGCACCCATGCTCTGTGCCTCAGCCCCATGGACACCATCTCCCCTGTCAGGCAACCGCAGCCCCTGCACACCTCCCAATGCACATGCAGCAACCACAAAGCCCGCCATAATGGACACTATATACTCAACCCCCCTCACCTCCTCTACCTCATACAAACCCTGCCACTCACCTCCCACACCACTCAGCAACCCAGCCACTCACCTCCCCCACCACTCACCAACCAGGCCACTCATCTCCCCCACCACTCACCAACCCAGCCACTTGTCTCCCCCACCACTCACCAACCCTGTCACTCAATTCCCTCAACACTCACCAACCCAGACACTCTCCACACCTAACCTGCCTCTGACACTCTCCTCGCTCCACCAACAAAAAACACTGCATGCCTTCTGTCTCCCTTACCTACACAAACCCCTCAGTGTGTACCACATGTGCATGTCTATTTATGTTTTTTTTTTACGTCTGCACATTGTGGCACACGTGGCGCCTGTGTGCATTGCGTATGCACAGGGGAGATGCTGAGCTGTGTGCATGGGACACCACATTGTGCATGCACTATACATGTGTGTGAGCGTGAGATGTGTGCATCGGATGACCGCCGTTCCGCGCATCTACCCTGCACATGTGCAGTGGTGCACGTGGCACCTGTGCGCAATGCTCATGCGCAAGGGAGATGCACGCAATGGTGCGCAGATGTAAAAAAAAAGTATATGTAGACATGCACACGTGGTACACTCTGAGGGGTTTGTGTAGGCGAGGGAGACAGAAGGCGAGGTATGGAGCAGGCGCGGCGAGGGTGTGGTCAGGCCTATAGCAGGTGAGGAGAGGTATGTTGCAGAGCAGGTGGAAGGGAGAGGAGGTGAGTTGAGGAGCAGGCGAGAGGGAGAGGTGGTGAGTTGAGGAGCAGGCGGGAGGGAGAGGAGGTGAGGCGAGGAGCAGGCATGAGGTGGAGCAGAAGAGCCAAGGGGCAGGGGAGGGGGTATTAGACAAGGAACAGGAGGGGTAAAGATGTGTGACAGGGAGGGAGAGGGCACAGAGGGCAGGGAGATGGCAGGAGGGGAGGAGGGGGGGCACCTGTTCAGCAGGCCCCAGAGGCAGCAGGGAGAGGTGGGCCTGTGGTGGTGGCTGCAGGCCCATCAGGTGTGTCCCAGCCCACCCAGGGGCCACCCAGTGCCAAACAGAGGCATATACCGGTGCCAGCTGAGGAACGGAAGAGGGCTGTTAGATTCAGCCAGCAGGAGAACCACATCCTGCTGGCCAGTGTTTTGGAGCGCTATGAGGTGCTCTATGGGCACACGCATACATGTGTGAGAAGAGGTACATGAGGCCGTAGCCCAGGCAGGGGGACCAACCAGGGACCTGGACAGCCTGAGGAAAAGATTCAATGACATCAAGCGTGGTGTCCGTACACACATGGTGGCGGAGAGGCAACATGCCATGGGCACCGGTGGTGGTGCCCCCTTTGCCACAACCCTGACACCCCTGGAGCAGGAGCTCACAGACTGTCGTGGCCCCATCTACCTGCGTGGACTGCCTGAAGCGCTGGATACTGCCCATCCACAGGCAGGTAGATCTGAGATATGCAGCACACGTACAGCTCATGGCCCAGCACATGCCAGCCATGGACGGGAAGATGGGGGCCTATGTCCTGAGAACATGTGTGCCCTAACACAGGCAACTGGGGGCCACAAAACCAGCAACAACTGGCAGGGTACGAATAGGGTGGGTATGACAGTTACATGGGGTTGTTTGCATGACAGTCACAGTCCTGGACGTAGTAGAACACTGCACAGGTGTACAGAACTAGGGGGGGGGGGCAGTCCCTCAGCCAGGCAGCGTGTCACCCTCCCTACACTGTGCAAGGGAGGGGAAGAGGACTGTACATATTGGGAGGGCCCAACACCTTCCACCCCATGAACCCAGCACATGCAGCATCTATTCGTACCTGGCATTTAGGTCACACCAAATCATCATACATCTGCAGCCAGTCACGCATCACAATATGACAGGGGGAAATAGACAGGAGGGACATACAACTAGGCCAGAACACATTGCCCTGGGGGGACCCGCACCCACCACCTATAACAGCTATGACGTGTGTTTACTATTACCTGTCCAGGGACATATCCCAGACCAGTGACAGAGAAAGGCCTATCACACTGGGATGACAAAGTAGATGCAAACAAACTCCAATGACCACATCACACAGATGTCAGACACATACCACTCTGTCATTGGCCAACATACAGTGGGGATCCCCCACCCACCCTCAGAAGACATTGGGGTGCACATTGCCACAGCCGTACCAACTGCACCTAGCCCAACCCCCACACCACCTGGGGTCAGCTCTTATACAGGTACCGCAGTGCCACAGACACATACCCATGACCCCCACCCACGGTGCAACCCCATGCCCATCATCGCTCCACCCATCCCCCGAAACAACCCACCACACACACTGAGTATGGGATAGCTGTCCACCCACACCACACAGTGGCTACCAAAGCGGCAGTCTCCACACACGTCTGGCTGACCTGGACGCATGCTGCAACACCTACCTTGCATACCACTCAGGCCAATGCATACACATTGCTCACACACACTATGACAGTCCACAATCCCACTCAGGGCTCCCGCACGCATCCCGGGCAGATGTAGCGCTGAGCCCACATCCCAGGTCACACGCACAGTGCATACCTAGTGCTACATATAGTGTGCCCGGCACTCGCCACCCCATCCCCCCAAACACAACATTGAATGTGGCACAGCTCCACCAGTGCAAGAGGCTGCTCGCCCCCCCCCCCCCGCCAGGTACAGCACACTGTATGCACATGTGCTGTCCCCATTGTAGGCACAGCGACAGCAGGTACAGGCAGACAACACATTGCTGTTGGCGGGGATGTACTACACAGGTGTTCATATGTGCCCTGCCCAAACTCATCTTTGCTGTGTACTCTGTTCCACTCTCCAGGTGACATCCAGGCCATGGAGGCGTATGAGGAGGAGGATGTGTCAGAGCCAGAGGATGCTGAGGGGCCAGAGGTCGCAGAGTCTGGGGACGCGGCCAGCACTGGTGGGGAGACCCCATGAACCAATGTGGTGCCCAAGGCAGAGGACAGGGCAGCAGATGTCCATGCACCAGTGGGGGTCTCTAGCAGCAGCACACTGGCTGTGGAGGCCATGGAGATGGAGGGGAGTCAGCACACAGTGCAGACGTGGTGGACATCAGGCACACCACCCACCAGCATGGATGTGATCCTGGCGGAGCTGCGAGCTCATACTGCCTCATCAAGGCACGATGCTGAAGGTGGGTAACAGAATAAACAACAAGCCCCCTGGGGGTTGAGGTAACATCCACAATGACATTCCATGTGGTCCCCAATATGATGACACCATAGCACGTACTTTCGTAAGTTTCGTGGGGGTTTGTGCCATGTGCGATCCCCCCTCTTGTAGCATGGGTTGTCTGGTGTCATCATTTTAATGAGCTCATACATCCGCCCACTAGTCACCAGCATATACCCCAAGGAGACGTACAGCGTTACCCACCTATCACAGACCACTAGACAGCTTACTCGTCGGACCCCTCGCTCTGTGTAATGGTACCTAGCATAGATAGTTGGGGTAATCAGTATTGTGTGCCAGGTTTAGAGCAAACAGTGCTCCCCCCCCAGATATATATCTGTGTGCCATGAATCCCCACGTTATCCGGCCTATCTCATACGACCATGTGCAGATCAATCATTGACACAATGAACTGCGACACATTACCATGTATCATATCTGTGATTCGCACGACCCCTCATCAGGATCATTTCCTGGCCCGAGGATGGATCATGGGGCACACAGATGTAAACATGGTACTGTGTTGCTGTTTGTCGCATGCATGATTGCTCTGTGGAGTGGTCTGTTGGGATACGCCACACATGTGCATGAGTCACAGTGGGGGGGGGGGTGCAACACATGTCTCACACATCACTTTGTGTCTCACCCACAGCCACTCGTCAGGTTCTGATGGCCATTCGGGAGGAGGTCAGCCAGCAGCGCGCCACAGCTGAGATGATGGCAGCGGTGCTAGTGCGTATTGCAGCTGCCCAGGAGGCCATGGCTCGCTGTCCCCAGCAGCCAGCACCAGTGCCAGAGGCAGCACCAGCAGACCCGGCACAGAGGGGTGGGTTGGGCCGTGGTCGCCGTTGACGTGGGCAGCCACACAGGATGTGAACATGGGGAACAGGTCACCACATCTGTGACACTAAACACATCAAAACCTATTTATATCTATGTGTATGTCTCCAGTGTGTGCCACTCTGCTCCCCTGAGTACCCTGCCCCCAATGTTGTCACCCTGGCCACATGTGCCTCCCCATTTCCCTTAGGGGTGTGGTGTCTGCACTGCCACCAATCAACGCACATACATTATACCATGCCCTGTATGCCATTCACTGTGCCATGTGTGCACCCTTCTACCTATGTGTGGGGGTATACCCTACCTCTCCCGGCGACCAGCAATATGTTTATGGTAGTATATGCATGTTTTACAGATCTGTCACTCTCTCACACCCCATATGGTCTCCATTAGTCTACCCACATGTGTGACCATCCTCTCTGCCCACACCAGGGTCTACGTGGCTGTTTAGCCACATATGGTTGCAGGAGGCACAGGCAGACAAAGGTATATAGCTACAGTCAGCTGTTTACTCTTCCCCAGCACTTGTAGTGAGCCGCCGCTCATCCTCCTGATCAACATCCACCTGTCTCAGCCTCAACAGCTATCCCCCTGTGCAGCTCCTGGGTACAGCAGTCCCTCCTATCCTACCTGCCATATACCTGCTGCTAGCCTTTCCCTCCATTCCCCTCCAAGCATGGTGCATCTGATATGCAGCCTACACATCCAAGCAGCATGCATGTGACCATAGCTGCTGGGACACACAGCATATCGGTACATCACAGGGGCACCAGGGCACAGAGACATCTACGCACATGGACAGCCCCCACACCTGAGTGTGGAGATGGTCCATGTATGTTACCTATGTCTACCACACATACACATAGGGATCTACACACATGTCCCATGCTCACATCAACAGTCTGTCTGTAAGGGAGACACATGACCATTGTGATGTATTAACACAACTGTATTTACAGAAATATTTAAAACAGGTCCTCTATACAAAAGCCCACATGTTTCGTCCTGGGAGACAGGACAGCACAGGGCACGTGTGTGGGTGCCACTGGGCCCTCACATGCTCCTGGGATGCCCATCAGGGGATGGTTGTAGAGATGCACTGCCTATGCCAGCCGCACGCTACATGTGCATCTCGGCAGCCATCCACTGAATGACGCCTGCCAGCCACCGGATGGTGCGGTCCTGGGCCCGCTGGCATTGCAGCACACACCAGCCACTGCCACAGACAGGTCCTGGATGCACCTGCTACCACATACACACCAGGTGCCCGGTGTCTATGTGGTGGCATGTGCCTGGGCCCTGTCTGTGGCAATGGGTGGCGTAGCTACACCCAGACAGGCACCATCGCTGCACACATGCGGCAGCTGGTAGGGACCCACAGTGCCCTGTGCTGTCCTGTGTCTCCTCTCCCCTCCCCCTCCACATCCCTCCACATCCCCTGACACCTCCCACCCACCCTTGCCCTCGCCCCCTCCCCGTTCTCCTCATCCTCCTCCTCCTCACCCCCCGACGAATCACATACACCCTCACCCTCCCCTCCCTCCCGTCCCACCCCACCCTCAACCCCCTCCATGTCCCCATCATCCTTTTCCGCCACTGCCTCCTCCTTCTCCTCGACCGGCTGGTCTGCAGCTGAGGGGCGTGTTGTGGGGGGCCCTGAGGTTGATGGTCCCTCACCAGCAGCAGCATCCTCTGTGGGGAAAGATAGTCATTAGCACACCATCTTGCAATTGCAATGCCACACAAACATAATGTGGCCTCCCACAGGCTGTTGGGCCACTGTGACATGCTGTACTGTGCTGCAGAGGCCACAACACTCACAGTCACGTTGCTGCAGCGCCCTCCTTTGGAGGCAGTCTAGGTCATTCGGGTAGTGCAGCCGCAACTCCCATCCCTTTTTCCATAGGTCCTCCACCTGGGGGGGAATGCAATGGGTGGGAATGTTTGGGGTCAGATATCTCTGGTGGGTGCCCAATGCATATCATACATCACTGCGAGCATCAGGGTGCTGCTGCTGCTCTGGCCAGTGGGTCCTCTACTACCTGTTGCCAGCGCCACCTGCATGTGTGGCTGTGGGTCTGGGCATGTGTGGGGTGCCACCTACGTGTCCTGTGAGCAACCCCCCGGTCCCCCCCTTACTCTGTTCTACACTCTTCTTGCATGACATGGCAGCACCATGCCATGTGTGGGGTAGGCATGCTGGTCTCCAGAGGAGGTATTTCTTAACCCCCTGTGTGGTCTAGAACACACCTGTATGTTTGCCTGACCTACACACATCAGCAGACACAGCCGTCATGCCACCATGATATATTTATTGGAACATGTGTGAGTGTTCTGGCATCGCGCGGGGATTGGGTAGCCCTGAACACATCACCAGGAGCCACTACCATAACACCAGGATGTCTACTATACCTCTGTGGTCAGGACTAAGGCCTCCTGTGAATAAGGCAGTTGTGGGCGAATGCAACAGGAGCATGCACAAACACACCTAGCTTTGCTATAGACCACTGTAATCAGGTCCTGGGCCTCCTGGAATTAGGCCAGGGCTGTGAAACCCCAACAGATGCAGGTACCCTGACACCAGGATCTGTAATAGACCTCTGTAATCAGGTCCAGGGCCTCCTGGAGTTAGGGCAGAGCTGTGAGAATGACACAGATGCAGGTAAACTAACACCAGGATCTATAATAGACCTGTGTTATCACGTCCAGGGCCTCCTGGAGTTAGGGCAGAGCTGTGAAAATGAAACAGATGCAGGTAAACTAACACCAAGATCTATAATAGACCTCTGTAATCAGGTCCAGGGCCTCCTGGAGTTAGGGCAGAGCTGTGATACCCCAATAGATGCAGGTACCCTGACACCAGGATGTATAATGGACCTCTGTAATCATGTCCAGGGCCTCCTGGAATTAGGGCAGAGCTGTGATACCCCAACAGATGCAGGTACCCTGACACCAGGATGTATAATAGACCTCTGTAATCAGGTCCAGGATATGGTCTGCAGGAGCGCCAACTGGGACTTGAACCTGTGACCGTCTGCCTTTGTGCACACTGGCTGTGTGTACTGCACCAAACTGTTGCCTGAGAGGCAGGTCATTCCCTGGGGATCCCATGACTGTTCCTCAGACAGACCTTATCTATTGTACTGCACGCCACCCACCTATACAGGGCTTGGCCTTGCTCTGTTGTGGGCAGCTGCCACTGCCCCCTCCACCACCGGCACCCCTCCACCACCATGCTGACATGCCCTTATGCCGGTGGTGCACAGTCCCATGCCATCCAGTGTGCCGCTAGGCAGCTGCCTATGGTGTGGGATCTGGGGTAGTGGTGCTGACATGGACACCAGCACTTCCCCCTGGCACTGCCTGCCAATGTTTTGTGCCCTTGGGGGTACCTGCTGGGTACTATCCCCTAGGACACTGTGGGACTCACACTCGTGGCCATGTTGGACCCTGGTCAGTTGCTGTCTTGCTCCTTTTCAGGTTCTGCATTCCTATGTGCCAGGTAGGCATCTGCCTAGTCCAAACTGTGCCCCAGCTGGCCCACTGCATGTGCCGCATGCAGCCCCCTGTACCCCACTTACAACATCAACATAGTGCCCTTTCCTACGTGGCCACTCTGCTGTTGCTGCACATGTGAAAGCCACATAAGCAAGCTGCCCAATATACACCACAGCAAACCCTCATCAACACTATCAATGTTGGAACATTTACTTTGTAGGGGGAACCAGAATTGACCCTTTCAAAAGTGACATCTTCCTTTTTATTCTTCATGGGTAGTGTTGATTACCATTTATCATTGTTTTTTCTATTGGCCAGCTCGGTGTTTTGTATTTCTGTTTTGGTTCTGGTCATTATCTCTATCTGGTTTTTGCATGTTTTGTTGCTGCACATGTATCACTACTATCACTTATCTGGGTCTCCCTGCCTTTGCTGTACATTGCTGACTGAACTGGTTTCTCTCTCCTGCAAATGTGCCTCTAACGCAAGGTTTTCACTGGCGTTAATTTTAAGACCCTGATTTCACAGTGTTAGTGTGCCTGGAGCCTCTCCCGCCCACTCTCCGCCCATTGACCCCTTATCTCCACCCTCTGGGGAGCCTTACTCCATCTTCTGTGCACCTTAACGCTGCCGGAGACGTTATCGCACGGTAATGCGCCATTATAACGTGATAACGTCACTTATCACATGACAACGTTGCCGCTGCGACATTAGTGCTGTTTAGTAAACATACCCCTTAATGAGTGTCTCAATACCATTTGCATGGGCAGTGAGGATAAAGAGACTACCAGATTTCTACATTACTATACTCCAATGTCAACAACCAGGCATATTAGGAAGTACTATACACCCTGCTCATTTAGAATCCATTCATTCATTCATGGCCTTAATGTGGTCTCAGATAAACGGCAAGTCTTTTCGTTATTGCCAGCCACTTGCTGTCACACTTCTTTTTGGGTCAATGTCTTATACCCAAACTAGTGCACGTTTAACATCAATGACCACGGCCTATTTTCATATCTTATAACTTAATATTGCTCGTAATGTTAAATTTTTTTATATAGAATTTTCTCAACGGGTTGATTTCTATCATACCCTTTTAAGTTAAAACAAAATGGCATATATTGGTCTACTTAGCTTGTGTAGAACCGTTGTAGCCAATGTCCCCCGCTTGGGTTTATCAAGGGGGATGATGTCATTTCTTATATGGGACTGAAATCTTCAAAGCATAATATCCATTTAACTCTCTAAAAAATACAAAGCAATATTATTAATAAAAGTTGTCAAAGTAATTATCATGAATCTCACAGGCTCCTGTTATATATCATATCCTTAGCATAAGTTTACTGACCAACTTGCATCCTCGGTCAGCTTTCTCTGTCTCTCAAAATGATCTCAAAATGTTTTCAATGAAGACGCTTGCACATGCGTGGTGAACAATCGTTTAAATCCCTTGTACGCTGTTACCTGATTGGAGCCCGTTCACATACACGCTACCCAATCAATGTTAACATTTAAACCTTCAGGTTGTACTGTGTGGAGATGGTGAATCCACCATTGTTCGCGATATCATAATCGCTGTTCAGATGACTTTCCTTGAAAACCACATAAGACTAATTAAATGGATATTATGCTTTGAAGATTTCAGTCCCATATAAGAAATGACATCATCCCCCTTGATAAACCCAAGCGGGGGACATTGGCTACAACGGTTCTACACAAGCTAAGTAGACCAATATACGCCATTTTGTTTTAACTTAAAAGGGTATGATAGAAATCAACCCGTTGAGAAAATTCTATATAAAAAAATTTAACATTACGAGCAATATTAAGTTGTAAGATATGAAAATAGGCCATGGTCATTGATGTTAAACGTGCACTAGTTTGGGTATAAGACATTGACCCAAAAAGAAGTGTGACAGCAAGTGGCTGGCAATAACGAAAAGACTTGCCGTTTATCTGAGACCACATTAAGGCCATGAATGAATGAATGAAAAAAATCTAAGGTTAAATAACACATGGGTGAAGTATATTTTAGTTAAGTTAGCAAGCAATTCACTCTTAAGAAGTCCTATATTTGTTCATTTAGAATCCATAGCAAATCTACAATATCATAACAGCACTACCAGGACTCATAAAGCACCAAACCCTGCCTATCAAAAGGCAACACTGCAAATATTAAACCAATACATCTCAGAGAATACCAGTACATCTCCTACTGGAGAAAGAGAACAAGTGGCACTGTCAAATAGAAACTACATGAACAGAATACCTCAGCTTGGTAACACATGCAGAACATAGACCATCTCCATACAAATTACAAGGGATCACAATTTAGAAATGTGAAAAGAATAAACTGGGAACCCCAAAAGCCAAACTTGGAATGTACAACAACACTGGAGAAATAAAACTATAAATTAATTTCCTCTTGTGCTAAACAAAAACACAAAGGGGTATGGCAGGAAAAGTAATGGAGGCACTCCTGAAAGAGCGAATAGTGAACTTTCTGAAAACCAACAGCTTGCAAGACCCGAGGCAACATGGTTTTACCGAAGGACGATCTTGCCAAACAAATCTGATCGAGTTCTTTTACTGCGTGACCAGGGAACTAGATCAGGGGCATGCGATCGATGTCATCTACCTGGATTTCAGCAAAGCCTTTGATACTGTTCCTCATAGGAGGCTTGTCAACAAACTCAGTAGCTTGGGGATGGGTCCCAAGATGGTAAACTGGATTAGAAATTGGTTGACTGACAGACGACAGAAGGTGATTGTACATGGAGCTCACTCGGATGAGAGGAAGGTGATTAGCGGGGTGCCCCAGGGTTCGGTCCTGGGCCCGGCACTGTTCAATGTATTTGTGAGTGATATTGCTGAAGGACTGAATGGAAAAGTCTGTCTTTTTGCAGATGACACAAAAATTTGCAAAAGAGTGGACTCCCCCGAGGGAGTGGTTAACATGAAGAAAGATCTACAAAAGCTGGAAGACTGGTCTAAAGCTTGGCAACTACGATTTAATGCAAAAAAGTGCAGTGTCATGTACTTGGGTAGCAGAAATCCAAGAGAAATGTACGTGATAGGGGGAGAAAGGCTGGTATGCACAGTTCAGGAAAAAGACCTTGGTGTGATTATCTCTGCTGATCTCAAGGTGGCAAAACAGTGCGACAAGGCGGTGGCAAAAGCCAGGAGGATGTTGGGTTGCATACAAAGGGGGATTACCAGCAGAAAAGAAGAGGTACTTATGCCACTGTATAGGTCACTGGTGAGGCCTCACTTGGAATACTGTGTTCAGTTTTGGAGACCATATCTTGCAAAGGATGTAAAAAGACTGGAGACTGTTCAGAGGAAGGCGACCAAAATGATTTGGAGCCTGCGTCAGAAGCCTTATGAGAAGAGACTGGAAGACCTAAATATGTACACTTTGGAGGAAAGGAGGGACAGGGGAGATATGATTCAGACCTTTAAATACTTAAAGAGAAATGATGAACAAACAAACCTCTTCCAAAGACGGGGAACCTGTAAAACTAGAGGGCATAACATGAAACTGCAAGGGGGTAAATTGAAAGGCAATGTCAGGAAATATTTTTTCACTGAAAGGGTGGTGGATGCTTGGAATGCCCTCCCAATGGAAGTGGTAGGGGCGAACAGGGTGACGGAATTCAAAAAGGCATGGGACAAACACAGAGGATCCCTTTACAGAAATAGGATAAAAACAAAATAAACGGTACCATCTAACTTCTGAACCATATAACGTCTCAACAAATAGGGGTGTCCTATATGGAGTGGTGGGTTTACCCCTGAACAAGGATATGGGGAGGGGTGGCCTGCGCGGAGCGAAAGGTGCACCTACTTTTGCCATCTTGCTGGGCAGACTGGATGGACCATGCTGGTCTTTATCTGCCGTCAACTACTATGTTACTATGTTACTATGTATGTTTACTAAACCATCCTAATGTTACCGGCGCTAGTTGCAGTGATAATGTGAAGAATGCCATATAAGGAGTGGGCGTTCCAGTCCTAAGGTAGAAAGAATATGTAACACGTGATAGTGGGCGCCGTGGCACATTAATGCGCGTTAACCCTAAGTACATGCCAGTGCAGCGTTAGAAGCTATAACGATGTAGCCCACTGGTTACGGCAATGACTGTGGAAGTAGAGATCATGGGTTCAATCCCATGGTGGTGTAATCTAAAATGTCTGTCTGAGGCATTTTCTTTTCATTTAAATCAGTGCTGCCAGCAAAAACATCCTCACAGTGCCGTAATCTAAGGTGCCTCATAAGGCGCCCTATAAGGCGCCCCATAGGTCACATTATAAAGTGCCCTGTCTGCCAAGGCACCCTATAATGTGCCCTATAGCGCACTGTATAGCGCGCCTATGCGGCACCTTAGGCTACAGCACTGTGAGGGTGTTTCTGCTGGCAGAACTGATTTAAATTAAAAGAAAATGCCTCAGACAGCCTTTTTAGATTACACCATTGTGGGATTGAACCCATGATCTCTACTTCCACAGTCATTGCCGTAACCAGTGGGTTACATTGTTATAGCTTCTAACACTGCGCTGGCATGTATTTAGGGTTAACGCGCGTTAACGTGCCATGGCGCCCACTATCGCGTGATACATATTCTTTCTACCTTAGGACTGGAACGCCTACTCCTTATATGGCATTCTTCACATTATCACCTTTGCCTCCACAGTCATTGACATAACCAGTAGGCTACACCTCTATAGCTACTACCACACTGCTGGCTGGCTACAGAAAGACTGCAGGTCACCACACAACCTGTCTGCTGTGGTTACCAGGATAGGGTAAACCCACTTGTACCCATGATGCACTGCACATGCAGCTCAGCAGTCTACAGCTGATCACATAATGGGGTATGCACCCCCACAGAACCTAGGCCTGGTAGGGAGAACTGACCGTGTGTGTTACTGGCACAGAGTAGCTACAGACCGTGACATTGTGCGGGTCCTGTGCTCACCCTGAGGGTGAGGTTGGGCACCCAGCACCAGGTCTGCAGCACCTGGCTTAGCCAAGATAGGCTATGCTGAAAGTCCTCATCAGTGCCAGTGTGTGATAGGTATTCCTTGCAGGCGCCCCTAGGATACACCTGTGTCAATCTGTATTTCCCAGTCACATCTAGCACTTGTGGACTATGATGCACCCAGAATAGTGCATATCCTGTGTGGGTGCCATGGTCACATGTTATAGGTGAAGGGGGGTATTTGGACCCAAACGAGGGTGATGTAGCACCTGACAACCTGCCCTCTGTGGCTCAGGATGGAGGGACAGGATCTCCCACAAACAGATCCACATTGTACATCTCTGTAATGGTGGCAGTAGAGAGGACCATCAACCTCAGTACTGCTGGGGAACAGCACCCTACAGCACAGTTGATGCAGATCTGTACACATCACATAAGGCAAAGGCAGACAGGCAGAACACTGGAGAAGCTCAGCTGCCCCCCACCACTATCTGGCATTCACCAAGAGAGGGCACAGTCAGTCTCCACCCCACAAGGCATTCCAGCCATAAACATGCTAACAGCAGACAGTCTGCTAGCTAGTGCATGTCCCTGGAGGAACTGTGTGCACCCAAAAATGGGATGTGAGCACACACACCAAACAGGTATGTCTGTGATTGGGCCTCAGAAAAGAGAACCCATAAACATCACTTGAGAGAAATGCTGCAAAGCACTATGGGGGAACCTAGCCATGCCGTGGTCACTGCTCAGTCATGGTGAGAGTAACCTTGCCCAGCATGACATGCTGTGGCCACCCTGTCCGTGCAGGTGGTGGTCGGGCACTAAAATGTCCCGCCCATTGCCCTATACCCTGTGCAAATGCATCCTGCCCAGGCCACCCTGTCCGGCCCATACCCACAGTACCTTGCTCCTCATTATACACATTGGCAGGCTAACACTGGAAACAGTGCAAGCAGTGTGGGCTCAGTAAGGTGTAGGCAGCCACAACACACTTGATAGACAGACACACACTTCCACACCTATTCCAGCATTGTGCAAATATAGAGGTTTGTGGCAGCCCTAGCCACCACACCAGGCCTGGGCACAGTGCAGGCATTGCTATGGTACGCAAAACTGTTGGGGTCACTCCCCGGGGTGGTAAACACTGTCAGAATCAATAACTGAAAAATACTCCACAGATATCAGAAAGGTTGCTATGATGAATCTTTATCAACAAATTGTGTTTAACTTAGGATTTGTTATCTGACATTAATCATAGCAACCTTTTCATATATGTGGAACGTGTTCCCAAGTTTAGGACGGCATTGCTAAGGTATGCAGGTGCCAGTATTGGAAGATGCTGCTCTGCGCAGGGCCCAACAGCCTTACTCTCCATGATGCATTGGATAGTGGAGCCTGTGGGTGTGGGTGTTTGTACCCCTTTTGGCCTCTGCTCTAGGGCTGAGTTTCCCAACTCCGGTCCTGGTGGGCCAAACACTGTTCAGGTTTTCATGCTGTCCCTAATGAATATGCATGAGATACATTTGCATATATTGGGGGTGATGCATACAAATGCAGCACAGGCATATTTATTAGGGACAGTATGAAACCTGAATGGTGTTTGGCCCTCCAGGACTGCAGTTGGGAAACTCTGCTCTAGGGATTGCACATGTTTATGGTGTCTGTGCTCTGTAGGGTGAAATATAGGCATTTCAGGCATGTTTATTTTATCTTCAATAAAGGTTCTGTCTTTATTACCATGGTTTAGTACTGGGTAAAACATGGGGACAGGGTTGGCAGGAGCCACAGCTGGGACTTGAACGTGAGACTTTATGATCCTGAACACACTGGCTGTGTGTACTGCACCAAACTGTTGCCACAGGGGCAGATCATTCCCTGGGGATACCATGACTGTTTGTCAGACAGACCTTGTCTATTGCAGTGCATGGCACCCACCTAAATGGGGCTTGGCCGTGGTCTGCTGTGGGCAGATGCCACTGCCCCCTCTGCCACCAGCACCCCTCCACCACCATACTGACATGCCCTTATGCCAGTGGTGCTGGTGGTGCGCAGTCCCAGGCCATCCAATGTGCCGGTAGGCAGCTGCCTATGTGTGGGTTCTCAGGTAGGGGTGCCTATATGGACATGCACGCTTCCCCCCGCACCGCCTGCCAATGTTATGTGCCCTTGGGGGTACCTGCTGGGTAATATCCCCTGTGGCACTGTGGGACACACACTCGTGCCCATGTTGGACTCTCGTCAGTTGCTGTCTTGCTGCTTTACAGTTTCGGCATTCCTATGTGCCACCTAGGCATCTGCTTAATCCGCACTGTGCCCCAGGTGGAACACAGCATGTGCCGCCTGCAGCCCCCTGTATCCCATTTACAGCATAAGTACAGTTGCCCTTTCCTACGTACCCACTCTGCTGTTGCTGCACATGTGCACGCCATAACAAACCTGCCCAATATTAACAACAAAACCCCTGATCACCGCTATTTCAATGTGGGATCATTCACTTTGTAGGGGGATAGAGCATAGAACCTTCCAAACATGATATCTTCCTTTCTACGTTTTGTCAGTAGTGTTGCTTTATGTTTATCATTAATATCACTATTGGCCAGCTTGGTTATTGGGATTTCAATAACCAAGTGGTTTTGGTCATTTTCTATGTTTATTTGCCTTTTTGTTCCTGCAAATGTATCACTACTATCACTTTTCTGGGTTTCCCTGCATTTGCTATACATTGCTGACTGAAATGGTTTCTCTCTCCTGCAAATGTGCCTCTAGCACGCGGTTTTCACTGGCGCTAATTTTCAGACCTTCATTTCACAGCGTTAGTGTGCATGGAGCCTCTCCCCGCCCACTCTCCGCCCATTGACCCCTATCTCCGCCCTCTGGGGAGCCTTACTCCACCCTTCAGACCCAGCTTTCACAGCGTTAGTGTGCCTTAACGCTGCTGCCGACATTATCGCGCGATACGTGACGTTATCGCACGATACCGTCGGCGCTGCTACGTTAAGACGGTTTAGTAAACATACCCCAAAGATGTTAGCGATGCACATTTCCCAGAGCTGACATATTCCACTTAATAAATTCAAAATAAAATATTTTTTCTACCTTCTGTTATTTGGACATTTTGTATTTCAGTTGCAATTGCCCCAGTCGCTAACTCTCCATTGTCTGCTGTCCATTTGTCATTTTTCTCTCTTCTAGTTTTTTACATTCTATATCTGCCTCTAACATACTGATCTTTCCCGTTTTGCTCTTTCTTCCATTTCTTTCTTTCTTCCTTTTTCATCCACTCAAATTTCACCCTTCCATCCTCAATTCCCTCTTACTCTCTCAATACTTAGCCAATCATAGAGTTTTCATCCCCTCCACACAAAATATCTATTCCCCTCTCCATCTTTGCTCCTCCACCATTTTTTTTCACCCGCCAGTCCCAGCCCCACCTCCTTCTGGTCCTCCCCCAGCATCAGCTCCCTTGTAGTTCCAGCCCCTCCCAGCATCCACTCCCTTCCAGTCCCATTCGCTCATCCCCTCGTATCAGCTCATTTCCAAACCTATTCCCCAGTATCAGTCTTCCTCCAATCCCTCCCAGCATCACTTCCCTTCCATTCCTAGTCCTCCATCCCCAGGCCATTTCCAGTCCTAACCCCCCAGTATCAGTTCTCTTCCAGTCCCTCCCAACATCCACTCCCTTTCAGTCCCAGTCCCCCATCCCCCAACATCATCCCATTTCTAATCCTGCTCCCCCCATTCCCATTCTAGCTCCTAGCCTCTCACATTCCATTCTAGCCCCCTGTTCTCATTTCAACCCCCAGTCCCTCAGTCACACACCAAAAGGTGCTCTATGTCTAATTGGCTTCAGAGCCAGGGAAGCCCGAATCCTAAGCTGATATTTGAACAGCTGCAAGAGTAAAGAGCGACATTTGTCCTCTCCTGTGCCTGTGACGAAAAAGAACCCACTGGCACGCTGAATGCTGGGAGGTCAAACAGGGCCATTTTCGACATGCCCCTTTTTGACCTTCCAGCACTCAGCGTGCCGGTGGGCTCATTTTTATCACAGCCAGAGGAGAGAAGACAAATACCGCTCTTTACTCTCACAGCTGTTCAGAGGTCAGCTGGGTCCCTCTGCAGCTGGTCAGGAGTGTGGCCCTCCAAGGTGCAGGGCCATGTACGAGTAACCTTTCTGCACAATGGACGGGCCTGCCCTGGTTTGTCCAGCATCTTCCCCCTTCTTCTAAGTGTTCTTCTGTTTTTTTAACATCACAGATCCCTACATCTATTGACATACATCCATAGACAATGCATTTAGATTTTGGGATTGCTTATATTACAAGTTCAAGGTAAATTGCAGACAGATACTAAAGGTATTTCACTGTCTGTTTAGACTTGCCATCTAAGGAGCCCTTTTACTAAAGTGCACTAAGCAGTTAGCACACAATTTCATGCGTGGTAACTGCATGCACGGGCCCGTGGTACCTGTTACTACTCTACATACCATTTTCACTGTTTACAGCTGTATAATTTCTGTGGCATTATTTGAAATACTATATCATAATTTAGGGGTATGTTTACTAAACAGTACTAACGCTCCAGCAGCGACGTTATTGCGTGATAATACCACGCGATAACGTCACTTATCGCGCGATAACATCTCCGGCGGCGTTAAGGAGCACAGAGGGTGGAGTAAGGCTCCCCAGAGACGGAGATAAGCAGTCAATGGGCGAAGAGTGGGTGGGGAGAGGCTCCAGGCAGACTAATGCTGTGAAATCAGGGTCTGAAAATTAACGCCAGTGAAAACCTCGCATTAGAGGCACATTTGCAGGAGAGAGAAACCAGTTCAGTCAGCAATGTACAGCAAAAGCAGGGAGACCAAGAAAAGTGATAGTAGTGATACATGTGCAGCAACAGCATAGTGCCCAAGTACGAAAGGGCAATATGGTGAGGCTGCAAATGGGATACAGGGGGCTGCAGACGGGACATGCAGTGGGGCAGCTGGGGCACAGGGTGGACTAGGCAGATGTTAGGTGACATATAGGAATGTAGAAACGGAAAACCAGCAAGACAGCAACTGACCAAGGGCAAACATGTCCACGAGTATGTGTCCCACAGTGCCACGATGGACATTACCCAGCAGGTACCCCAAAGGACACATAACATTGGCAGGCGGTGCCGGGAGTAAGCGTGGATGTCTATGCAGGCATCCCTACCCCATATCACGCACCATAGGCAGCCGCCTACCCACACACTGTATGGCCTGGGACTGCGCACCACCAGCACCACTGGCATAAGGGACATGTCAGCATGGCGGCGGAGGGGTGCTGGTGGTGGAGGGGGCAATGGCATCTGCCCACAGCAGACCAAGGCCAAGCCCTGTTTAGGTGGGTGCCGTGCACTGCAAAAGACAAGGTCTGTCTGACAAACAGTAATGGTATCCCCAGGGAATGACCTTGCCTCTGTGGCAACAGTTTGGTGCAGTACACACAGCCAGTGTGTTCAAGGGAAGAAAGTCATAGGTTCAAATCCCAACTGTGGCTCCTGCAGCCCATGTCCCTACATTTTACCCAGTACTAAACCGTGGTAATAAAGAAGGAACCTTTATTGCAGATAAAATAAACATGCCATAAACACCCATATTTTACCCTACAGAGCACATACACCATAGACATAAGAACATAAGAACATAACATAAGATACAGCGACCAGAATTGCACACAATATTCAAGGTGCGGTCTCACCATGGAACGAAATAGAGGCATTATAATATTTTTTGTTTTATTTTCCATTCCTTTCCTTATGATATTTAGCATTCTCTTTGCTCTCTTGGCTGCCGCTGCACACTGGGCCGAGGGTTTTAACATGTTATCCACAATGACTCCTAAATCTTTTTCCTGGGTGGTGGTTCCTAATGTGGAACCTTGCATCGTGTAACCATAGTTTGGGTTGTTCTTC
Source organism: Ichthyophis bannanicus (assembly GCA_033557465.1). Classification (NCBI taxonomy): domain Eukaryota; kingdom Metazoa; phylum Chordata; class Amphibia; order Gymnophiona; family Ichthyophiidae; genus Ichthyophis; species Ichthyophis bannanicus. The sequence continues at coordinate 47,566,719 of CM066040.1, forward strand.
CCTAGGTGCATAACTTTGCACTTATCCACATTAAATTTCATCTGCTATTTTGATGCCCAGTCTTCCAATTTATCAAGATCCTCTTGCAATTTTCCACAATCCTCTTGGGTTTTAACAACTTTAAATAGTTTTGTGTCATCTGCAAATTTGATAGCCTCACTCGTTATTCCCTTTTCCAGGTCATTTATGAATATGTCCAAAAGCAGTGGACCCAGCACAGATCCCTGGGGTACACCACTATTCACCTTTCTCCATTGGGAAAATTGGCCATTTAGCCCTACCCTCTGCTTTCTATCTTTTAACCAGTTCCTGATCCACAGTAGTACACTGACTCCTATGCCATGACTCTTTAGTTTTGCCAAAAGTCTCTGATGAGGAACCTTGTCAAAGGCTTTCTGAAAGTCCAGATACACTATATCAACCGACTCACCTTTGTCCACCTGTTTATTCACACCTTCAAAAAAACATAACAGATAAGTAAGACAAGATCTTCCTTGTCTAAAGCCATGTTGGCTGTCTCCCATTAGGCCATGACTATCTACATGCTGAGTAATTTTGTTCTTTATGATGGTTTCTACCAGTTTTCCCGGTACTAAAATCAGGCTCACCGGTCTGTAGTTTCCCGGATCACCCCTAGAACCCTTTTTAAAAATTGGTGTTACATTGGCGATCCTCCAGTCTTCAGGTATTACAGATGATTATAATGATAGTTCACAGATTACTAATAGCAGGTCTGCAATCTCATATTTCAGTTCTTTCAACACTCTTGGATGTATACCATCCGGCCCAGGTGATTTGCTATTCTTCAGTTTATCTAATAGTTGTAATACATCTTCCTGATGTATCGATATTTCCTTCAATTCTTCTGCACCTTTAAATACCACTTCAGTCATGGGTAACATCCCTACATCTTCCTCAGTAAAGACCGAAGCAAAGAATTCATTCAGTTTCTCCGCTATCGCCTTGTCGCCTCTTAGTGCCCCTTTAACCCCTTTATCATCTAATGAACCAACTGACTCTCTCACAGGTTTTTTGCTAAGAATGTACTTGAAAAAATCTTTATTTCGCGATTTTGCTTCTGTAGCAAGCTTCTTCTCAAATTCTCCCTTTGCCTGCCTTATCAATGCCTTGCATTTGACTTACCAGTGCTTGTGCTGTTTCCAGGTTTCATTGTTTGGCTCTTTTTTCTATTTCCTGAAGAATGCTTTTTTGGCACTATGTGCAGTCCCTAGAGCAGAGGTTCCCAACTGCAGTCCTGGAGGGCAAACACCATTCAGGTTTCATGCTGTCCCTAAGAAATATGCTTGAGATGCTTTTGTATGCACCACCCCCATTGTATACATATTCATTAGGGACAGCATGAAAACCTGAATCGTGTTGGGCCCACCAGGACTGGAGTTGGGAACCTCTGCCCTAGAGCATAGGCCAACAAGGGCACAAACACCCACACCTACAGGCTCCACTATCCAAAGCCTCATGGAGAGTCAGGCTGTTGGGCTCTGCGCGGAGCAGCATCTACCAATACTAGCACCTGCATACCTTAGCAATGCCTTCATAAACATGGAAACACGGTTCACATATATTAAAAGGTTGCTATGATCAATGTCAGATAACAGATCCTACATTAATTTGTTAACAGAGATTCATCATAGCAACCTTTTGGTATGTGGAGTGTGTTTCATATTTTGTTACTGACAGTGTTTACCACCCCGGAGAGTGACCCTAATAGTATTGAGTACCATAGCAATGCCTGCACTGTGCCCAGGACTGGTGTGGTGGCCAGGGCTGCCAACCACCTCTCTCTTTGCAGAATGCTGACATAGGTGTGGGAGTGTATGTATGTCTACCCAGTGTTTTGTGGCTGTCTATACTTTTCTGAGCCCTCAATGCTTGCACTGTCTCCAGTGTTAGCCTGCCAATGTGCATAATGAGGAGCAACGTATTGTGGGTATGGCCCGGACACAGTGGTCTGGGCAGGATGCATCTGCACAGGGCATAGGGCAATGGCTGGGACATTGTGCATGGACAGGGTGGTCACAGCATGTCATGCTGGGAGGTCACTCTCACCTGACTGAGCAGTGACCATGGCATGGCTAGGTTCCCCTATAGTGTTATATAGTATTTCTCTCAAGTGATATCTGTGAGCTTTTTTTTTTCTGGGGCCCAATCACTGACATACTTGCTTAGTGTGTGTGCTCACATCCCATTTTTGGGTGCACACAGTTCTTCCAGGAATATGCACTATGTACTAGCTAGCAGACTGTCTTCAGTTAGCTTGTGTATGGTTGGAACACCTTGCAGAGTGCAGTGGGTAGAGACTGACTGCGCCCTCTGCTGATGAATGTCAGATAGGGGTGGGGGGAAGCTGAGCTTTTCCAGCCCTACTGCCTGTCTGCCAGTGCCTTATGTGCTGCATACAGATCTCCATTGACTGCCCTGTGGGGTGCCTGTTCCCCCAGCAGGATTGGGGTTGATGGGTCCCCTCTACAGCCAACATTGCAGAGATGTAGAATGTGGATCTGTTGATGGGAGATCATGTCCCACACCCTGACCCACAGAGAGTGGGTTGGGTGGTGCTACATAATCCGCTTTAGGGTCCAAACACCACCATTCTCTTATAACATGTGACCATGACACCCACACAGGATATGCACTATTCTGGGTGCATCATAGTCCACAAGGGCTAGACATGACTGGGAAATACAGATGGAGACTGGTGTATCTGCAAGGACTACTGATCACACACTGGCACTGATGGGGACCTGCAGCATAGCCTATCTCGGCTATGTCATGTGCTGCGGACCAGGTGCTGGGCGCCCCACCTCACTCTCAGGGTGAGCACAGGAACCGCACAATGTCACGGTCTGTAGCTACTCTGTGCCATTAACACACACGGTCAGTTCCCCCTACCAGGCCAGGGTGCTATAGAGGCACACACCCCATCTTGTGATCAGATGTATGCTGCTGATCTACATGTACAGTGCATCATGGGTACGGGTGGGTTTACCCTATCCTGGTAACCACAGCAGACAGTTTGTGTGGTGACCTGCAGTCTTTCTGTAGCCAGCCAGTAGTGTGTTAGACTTTGTAGAAATGTAGCCCACTGGTTACTTCAATGACTGTGGAGGAAGAGTTCATGCGTTTGATCCCACAGTGTTGTTATTTAATAAAGCTCTCTGAGGCTCTTCCTTTTAATTTAGATCAGTGCTGCTAGAAAAAACACCCTCACAGTGCCGTAACCTAAGGTGCCTCAAAAGGTGCCCTATAAGGCACCCCATAGGACCCATTATAAAGTGCCCTGCCCACCAAGGCACCTTATAATGTTCCCTATATGTCACTTTATAGGTACATTATAAGGTGCCTTGGTGGACAGGGCATTTTATAATGTGCCCTATGGGGCGTCTTATAGGGCGCCTTAGGTTACGGCACTGTGAGGGTGTTTTTGCTGGCAGCACTGATTTAAATTAAAAGGAAATGCCTCAGACAGCCTTTTTATATAACACCTCTGCAGGATCGAACCCATGACTTTTGCCTCCACAGTCATTGCAGTAACCAGGGGGCTACATCTTTATAGCTTCTAACATTGCGCTGGCATGCATTTAGGGTTAACGCGCGTTAACGTGCCATGGCGCCCACTATTGCGCGATAACGATTCCTTGCAACCTTCCCTCCGGAACGCCTACTACATTATATGGCATTCTTCACAGTAACGCTGCAACTAGCACCGGTAAGATTAAGACGGTTTAGTAAACATACCCCTTAGACTTGATATCCACACTGATGTCTCTATACATCCATCCACTCAAAGAATTATTAATAATTTGAAAAAATGTGTTTTTTAGAGGAGAACTTCTATGATTTTTCCTGCTATCTAATATCTATGTCAACTCTTCATTCCTTGTACACGATCTCCTCTTAAAGTTTTTCACATCCTTTCTCAATGCTCCTTGCTTCAAAACATCCTGCTTCTTAACCTTGTCTATGGAAATCATCTGCTGTCTTCCCTACATTCAAATTCAAGTTCTTTCTTATTTAAAAATAAAGGACAACAAACAAGTTGTTTCTAAGAGAACAAACACAGCATCTACATTATTAAAATTCTCTTCCATACTATCAAATCTGCCTTTATATGCCATTAATTCCTCTTCATTAACCCTTCATTAACCACGTACCACTGTTGATTCACCTTCAAACATTTTCCATCATATTTTAAATTCCTAATAACTTGCTGCCTACATTTACTGTATGTTGCTGTAACAAATCTTCCCATGGACAGCATTTTAATTATGGACACTCAACAATACATCAGTAAATAACTACTTTATTTACTATTTAATTTTTTGGGGTGTTTCTCTTTGTGATCACCATCGAAACGAGACAATTTGGATAAAGTGCAACCATCAGCCTTTAGTCAAAGAACAATCCAAAAACGCACACTGCAATGGCTTGACCATGTTTACAGAATGAACACCAGTCAGTTGTCATACAAACTCCTCTGGCGAGAGTGAACTGTCCACTGGAGTGTTCAATGAGCAGCACTGAAAAAAACGTGGCTCAAACACATTGAGGACGACCTAAGGAACCAGCGATGGACCATCGACGAGGCCAGAAATATTGCCACCGATCGTCGAGGTTGGAAGCGTATTGTGAACAACACATGGAATCCAGCGGCACCTATGGCAGCGTATTGGTTGAGAAGATGACCTGCTCCCCAAACACCAGCTAAAGATTAAAGAAGAATTTATATGCACTCTAACAGGCAGATTTCTTATTTTCTTCAATTAATTCAAGAGTTCTCTGCTGCTTTCTATTGGCTTTTCCAAAGATATTTATTGTAATTTTTTATCTGTTGCAGGAAGAAGTGGATAAAGACAGACCCAGCATTTACAGATCTTTGGTGACCAATGGTTCCAAGGAGGGAATGTGCTATAGTGACTTTCCAATGCCTGATCATTTCCCAAACTATCTGAGCCACTTCAGAGTAATGGAATACTTCCGACTCTATGCAAAACACTTTAATCTTTTGCAATACATCAACTTTAAGGTAAATGCTTTTACATAAGAATAAATATGAAAGTGTGTAGCGGCGGCCAAGAGGGCAAATAGAATGCTAGGTATCATAAGGAAAGAAATGGAAAATAAAACAAAGGATATTATAATGCCTCTATATTGTTCCATGGTGAGACTGCACCTTGAATATTGTGTGCAATTCTGGTTGCCGTATCTTAAAAAGGATATAGCGTTATTAGAAAAGGTTCAGAGAAGAGCCAACAAAATGGTAAAGGATACCCCTATGAAGAAAGGCTAAAAAGGTTAGGGCTCCTTAACCTGGAAAAGAAACGACTGAGGGAAGATATGATAGAAGTCTATAAATTAATGAACGGGTAAACGTAGATCGATTGTTTACGTTATCAGAGTATAGAAAGAGTAGGGACATGCAATGAAGCTACAGGGTAAACTATTTAAGGCTAATAAAAGAAAATATTTTTTCACTCAACGTGTAATCAAACTCTGGAATTTGTTACCGGAGGATGTAGTAAAGGCTGTTAGTGTAGCTGGGTTTAAAAAAGGTTTGGATAAGTTCCTGGAGGAGAGGTCCATAAACCATTATTAAGAAGGGACCCAGGATATCAATGCTTGACCCAATACAAGCATTGTGGAACCTGTGTCTTGGGGAAACTGCTAGGTACGTATGACCTAGATTGGCCACTGTTGGAAACAGAATACTGGGCTTGATGGACCTTGGTCTGACCCAGTATGGCATATCTTATGTTCTTATGTTCTTATATCCGTGCAATGGATCTAACCTTCAATTCATCTCCAGATATTGTGAGTATTTATATCTGAGTGGAGAAATTAACAGAAAAATAAAAGTTGTATTATTAGTAAAATTGACAGGTGACTAAGCAGCTTTCTAGCTAAATTCTCCTGTTCAAAAATACTATAACTGACTAGAAGGGTATATTTATCCTTAGGAAAAAGAGACCATCACAGAGGGGTATGGGTTGGGGGAGGAAAAGGCATATTGGTATGGTGTTTTGGTCCCATTCTGCTGTCCACAAATATTGCAGGTGCAAAGCATGTGGGTAATTTGTCATCGCTATGCATATGTAACCCCTCTTCTATAGAGTCATCCCCATATAGGGAATGCTCAGACACTGTAGAGTCCTGGACATAATTGATACAGCCCTAGGCCTATGTTCTTCCACAGGGGGATGGGCAGGAAGCATAGTAGGGTAAGACATGCACTCCGTCTAGGCCTTAGCAGATCACTTCTCAAGCACTCAAAAAAAAACCTCAGCCCTCCCATTTTAGAAAAAATTAAGGCAGGATAGTAGGAAACACTCCAAGGATTTCAGCAGACAAAAAGATACAAGAATACAATTCTTTAAAGCTACAGATATTTGGACTCGCCAAGTTCCAATGGGTCTCTTTCTTTTTCCGGGTACTTGCTAGAACCCAATGTTCTTTCATTCCCTCATAGACTGTGGTCACGTGGTACCTTGTGAGTGCAGCACCTCCCTGAAAAGGCCTCCTAGTCCCATGGATTGGGAGAGTCACCCTTCTAGATCACTGTTATAGTTTCTTTCCTCACATCCCACGCTGACACTCCAGCACACTGATAGGAGAAATATTACAAGTTCTCCACAAAGGACAGAAAGGAAAATAAGAACATAAGATATGCCATATTGGCTCAGACCAAGGTCCAGTCAGACCAACAGTGGCCAATCTAGGTCACGAGTACCTAGCAGTCTCCCCAAAAAACACAGGTTCTTCAATGCTTGTATTGGTTCAAGCAGTGATATCCTGGGACCCTTTTAATAACGATTAATGGACCTTTCCTCCAGGAAGTTGTCCAAACCTTTTTTAAATCCAGCTACACTTACAGCTTTTGCTACATCCTCAAGTAACAAATTCCAGAGTTTGCTTTCAAGTTGAGTGAAAAAATGTTTTCTCTTATTAGTCTTAAATAGGTTACCCTGTAGCTTCATTTCATGTCCTCTAGTCTTTTTATATTCTGATGATGTAAACAATCTATCTATGTTTATGCGTTCCACTCCCTTAATTAATTTATAGATCTCTATCATACCTCTCCTCAGCCGCCTCTTTTCCAGGTTGAAGAGCCCTAACCTTTTTAGCCTTTCTTCATAGGAGTATCCTTCCATCCCCTTTACCATTTTGGTGAAACTTCTCTGTACCTTTTCTAATAACGCTATATCCTTTTTATGATACAGCAACGAGAATTGCACACAATATTGAAGGTGCGGTCGCACCATGGAACGATACAGAGGCATTATAATATCCTTTGTTTTATTTTCCATTCCTTTCCTTATGATACCTAGCATTCTATTTGCTCTCTTAGCCGCTGTTGCAAACTGGGCCGAGGGTTTTAACATGTTATCCACAATGACGCCTAAATCTTTTTCCTGGGCGGTGGTTCCCAATGTGGAACCTTGCATCGTGTAACCGCTCTTCTCTCACTATTCTCAGAGAGAAAGCCAGCAGATGTTTTGCCTCGCCTCACTTCCACTCACTGCCTGGCTCCTCCTAGATTTTATAGATGGGACACTCCCTGTGGAGATGGAGCAAGAACACCTATGCACTCTTCTGGCTATATACATTAAAATAATTCTCTCCATAATTATGAAACTCAAGGGCCTTGCAAACATATTCTTTCAAATCAGGTGAAATGCATAGCCAGATATACTAAATTCTGATCATGAGTTGGTTTTGTTAATGCTTGACAATAATGAACCTCGTTCTTAAACCAAGCCATATTAGGTGTGATCTCAGTCTCTCCAATTTACTGCTAGTTTTCTTGGAACTTACAAGATGTAATATACAGGCAACATGTCGAAGTGAGTTTGAATATTTTTTTCCTCAGGTTAGTGGCACCCAAGATAACTGGGATTATTGCTGTATATTTCTGCCCAATTTTTATGGTCTTTGATTGTATTACTTGAGGATCCACTGTCTCTTCAGAATTACTTACTATGGAATAGTCATTTGATATGTATGCTTATATTAGCAATACTGGGTTCGATATTCAGCACCAGCAGCAAGCGATTATAGTGGCTACTGCTGGTGCTAAACATTAAACATGGAATCAATGCCAAGGTCATATGCAACTCTGGCATTGAATATCCAGGGTTGCGGCACAGTCACAGATGTCGCAGAAGCTAACCGGCGGCTCCGGGCATGTCCAGCTAAACCCGGATTTTCACTTCTGTCACTGCGGAAGTGAAAATCCGGGTTAAGGAGATGGGTGGGTAGGCTATGAACCGATGTGGTGTATAGCCTGCCTAGATGAAAATCGGGTCTCTAGGCTATTTTAGCCTATATTTCATATCTAACAAATCTAAAACCTTCCTCCCAGCACCATTGTTTCATCCATGCATTGAGACTCCAGATCTCTGCCTGTTTCTTGGGTCCTGCGCATAGAACAGGTAGCATTTCTGAGAATGCTACCCTGGAGGATATGGATTTCAACTTTCTGCCTAACAGTATAAATTCGGCATCCAGAATCTCCCTTCTACATTTTTCTATGTCATTGGTACCAACATATACCATGACAGCTGTCTAATATCCTGTCTAAATTACACATGAGGTCCATCAGCTTCACACCAAGCAGACAAGCAACCAGGCGACCCTCATGCCCACCAGTCACCCAGTTATCTACATGCCTAATAATTGAATCACCAACTAAGGCAGTTTTCCTAACCCTTCCCTCCTGGGCATAAACCCCTGGAAAAACATCCTCTGTGTGAGAGTGTAATGCATCCCCTGAGGGTAAGTCCTATCTATAAGGTTACTTCCTGCCACACCAAGATTATGCTCTCCCTCCAAACGACCTCAGAATCTGCCAGACTGAGTTGCTAAGAGAGTAGGAATAGCTAGACTAAAGGAAGGAGTTCAAGGGTTTTTTTAGTATGTTAATCTGCTAATATTATATGCTTTCTGTTCAATGAACTGCTAATAATCTATTAAGGATTTAATCACCTGATGATTAAAATTACCTGTGACAACCAATTTCAGTCCTAACTGGGAAAACAGACTATAAATTAAGGGATGAACCTGGGTGGTTGGGAAAAGATTTTGTTTTGTTTTTAACCTCTAAAAAGCCCACCTACATGTTAGGGCAAATTTATTCTAAAGCTTTAAGCCAAGTCTTTAAAGAATTTAAAATAAAGAATTTTCCAATAATCCATAAGCTCTTTTGTCCCAAGCTTTAAGTCACCAAATTTACAAGCAAAATTGTGTTCACTTACCTGCAGAAGCTTTTTATGCTATCAGATTCCCCTTGGGAAAGGGAAATCTGATAATAATATGATTCCTGTATTTTTATCCTTTAACACTGCTTTTCTAGCATCAAGCTTTGAGGGTGGAAGCAGGGGTAGGGATGGAAATGGATAATATTTTCACAAGCATTAGTTTAGTGCATTCAATGACAGGAATGAACCTTACTCCTTGCCAGGGTATGATGGAGATGATCTCAGTGTCTGAAGTATACTGCTACTGCTCATCAATACTTGCAGTTTGTGAAAGGCTTAAGATGTTTCATTCATAAGCAATATTTCTCAAGCTATTTTGGTGTTTGATGTAGGATAAATCTTCAAAATGTTTCTTTCTTAACACATTTTAAAAAATCTATTTTTATAAATACATTCCAGAAAAATGCTTTGCTTGGAACATTTCTACCATGCTCAACCATAATGCAATCTTTCTCAAATATGATATTGTGCATTATTACTGTACTAGAGATTCATTTACTTTACTGTTCTGAAATGATGATGGATTCCTTATTATCTGTTTTTTTTCCTACAAGACCAGGGTTTGTACTGTAAGGAAATGCCCAGATTTCTCCACTACTGGCCAATGGGTCATTGTTACAGAGGCAGATGGGAAACAGGAGTCGGCCATCTTTGATGCAGTGTTGGTTTGCATTGGTCATTTTACAGAACCTTATTTTCCTCGGGAGCTCTTTCCTGGCAAGTTCTTCTTAACACTTTATTTTAATTTATAATTTCCTATTCTAGTGGGTTCCAAACAAACCCATAATTACTCTCTATGAAGCAGAAAAATAGTTATGGGAAAATCTATAGTTTAAGGACACAAATACCCAATTTGAGCCTGAAAGAAGACCAAATAGCTATTCAAGAAAGCTGTTGAAGACATCATACATTATTCAGGGCTTGAGCAAGGATTTGCAGGACAGTAAATGGTGGTAAATAGGGTACTAATGAACCCATAGTGATACTGTAGAACATGGATGGAACTGATTTTTAAGTTCTGGTAATGCTTTGTTCAAGATAACTGTAGTCTAAACAGGTTGGCTGTTGTTATTATTTGTTAGTTTCTGTAATTTATTTACTTTGATGTGTTATTTGTTTTAGATTTCTTGTTTTTTTTGGTTTAATATTGTGTTTTTCACACATGGAATTTATTGCCGAATTGTCCACTCTATTGGAGACACTGTGCCATACCAACTTACCATCGACCCCTTATCCTACTTGGAGACCTAAACCTTACAGCTGCTCAAACTGCCTCGATTTCCTCTCCTCTCATGCCCTCCTCGATCCCTTACAGTGTGGCTTTCGTCCTTCATATGCTACTGAAACGGCTCGTGTCAAAGTCTCCAGTGACTTGTTCCTGGCTAAATCCAAGGGCCTGTACTCTGTCCTCATCCTTCTTGACCTCTCTGCTGCTTTCGACAGCGTTGACCATAACCTTCTCCTTGATACCCTGTCCTCGCTTGGCTTTAAGGGCTCTGTACTATCCTGGTTCTCCTCCTATCTCTCCCATCGCTCCTTCAGTGTGCGTTCTGGTGGCTTCTCCTCCTCCGCTACCCCGCTCACAGTTGGTGTATCCCAGGGAGCTTTCTTGAATCCGCACCTTTTCTCTCTATATACCCAGTCCCTTGGTGTGCTTATCTCTTCCCATGGCTTTTAGTACCATCTGTATGGTGATGACTCCCAGATCTACCTCTCTACGCCCAAACTCTCTCCAGCAATCCAGACCCGGATCTCTGCCTGTCTCTCTGACATTGCTGCCTGGATGACTCACCGCCGCTTGAAATTGAACATGTCCAAGACTGAACTTCTTATCTTTCCTCCTAAAACCTCCCCTCCTCTTTCTCCTTTCTCAGTCTCTGTGGATAGCTCTGTACTCCTTCCTGTTTCCTCGGCCCATAATCTAGGGGTTGTCTTTGACTCCTCCCTCTCTTTCTCCACACATATTAATCTCATAGCAAAGACCTGCCATTTCTTTCTCTATAACATTAACAAAATGCGCCCCCTTGGGGGCGGAGCCTGATGTCCAGCGGGTAGGACGCTTTGCGTTGAAGCTCCCGAGAGGCCTACTTAGAATCCTGACTTAATACCTATACAAATTTACTATTTCGCTCCGAGCTGACCGGGGCACCTCGGGGGGCATGGCGGCCCATAAACCAGCACGCTTGGACTTCGGGTCTCCTTCTTCTTCTCACGGAAAACGCTCCAAAACAGAGGTGTCCTCCCCACAGAAGATGGTTCCATTTCGTGAAAACCCCGAGATGCACCTGGAGATTTTGGAGGAAATACGCGGCGTGAAGGAATTGGTGCAGTCCAATGGAGAAGCGCTTCGAGCCATGCAAGAAGACTTTGGAGTGCTCCAGGACCGACTTGAAAGTCTTTCATTACGGCAGGACAACATGGCGGGGGTCCTCGACTCGCACGAGGTGCGCTTGGGCAAACTGGACGAGGCTGAGCGCCAGATACAGAATCTTCAAAAGGAGTTAGAAGATAGCAATAATCGAGCCCGTCGCAACAATGTGAGGCTCCTCGGAATGCCGGAGGGGTGGAAGCAGGAGATATAAGAGAATTCTTGCTCAAAACTCTTCCCTCCTTGCTGAAGATCACTTTTCACAGAGAACTGGAAATCGATCGAGCACACCGTGTTCCTGCCCACATGGCGCTCAACCGCACGACCCCCCGGCCTATTGTCTTTAGCTTGCTACGATATCAACAAGTGGAACAAATTTTACATGCTGCCCGAGCGAATCATCATTTGGAATTTGAAGGTCGTAAGGTCTCCTTCTTTCCTGATTTGGCAAAGCCTACCGTTGACCGTCGGAAGAAACTTCTTGCTTTTCGCCCTCGACTTCAACAGCTACAGGCTCGTTTTGGCCTGTTGTATCCAGCGAAGCTCCGAGTGACTCTCCACAACCAAACCAGGACGTTCGAAGATCCTGATCTACTATCAACATTTTTAGACTCCAAAGAAGCAGAGCAGATGCGCTAATCCCAAATCTTGGACTCTTATTTGCCGGCTCTATCCGCCATTTTGAAGGGCCCGATGCGGCGGTCATGGCCAAGCACAGAGATAGCCTGGACTTTCTTTCTTTCTCTATATGACTTTTGTTTTTTGGTCTCCTATCCCTTCATGATGTGTGCCTCGGTCGGATTCGGAGCACGCACAGTCCTACAGGTTATGTGTTTTTTCAATTTCGGCCTTCTCGGGGGTTTCTCCCCGCAGACACATGGTCGCCAGTAATTTTGGGGTTTTTCTTCTCCTCTACCGTACTGCGGTTTTCTTTGTTAATGTGGGGCGCTTCATTGTATTATATTAGTTTATTTTTCCTATGTCATGTGTACAGCCAGATACAGTCAGTTTGAGGGACATAGTGAAATTATGTGTGCTATCATGCTCAGAATTTTTAACTTTTCTGAATGGCCTTATGTAAAATCTTCTCATTTACCGCCAAAGGCATTAATGGTCCACTCAAAGGAAAGAAAATCCTTAGCTATCTTAGCTATGCGCATGTTGATTTAGTGTTTCTTCAGGAAACGCATTTAAACTCTGCTGAAACACTGAAACTCAATGCTAAGCCTCACATGGTAGCTGCCTATTCTCCCACCGTTTTCAAATGGTACGGGATAGCCACTCTGGTTAAGAAGTCTTAGCATGCTACTGTACCTGATATTAGCGCTGACAAGGAGGGTAGATGGGCCCGTGTACACCTTGAGGTTGGAGATAGTGAATTCACGTGTATTTGCATTATGCCCCGAATGTGGACAACCCTGCTTACTATGCAAGTATTGCGCAGTTGGCCTTGGCCTCTGCCAATGCTCCATTAATACTTGGTGGCGCTTTTACTCAAGTGTTCCCTCAATCTTTTCTTCTCAAACAAGGTGCTCGTTGGTTGGAAGATCCAGTACCGAGTAGACCTGTGTGGCTAGATATAGAAGCGGGCCTTTGCAAACCGATTCCTCTTACCTTTCTCCCTGGTATGACTCTCCCATCAGACTCCCACTATCCACCAATGCTTTTAGACACTTTAGGTGCCTTTAATACTCTTATGCAATCTTTAGACTCCCGACTCTGATCAGTGCAACTTCAGCATCGCCTTCGGTGCACTAGAGTATTCCCGCCATCGGCATTCTCTACATAAGGTTGATTGGAGACTTTCCGATCTCTCGGTAGTTCACCGGGTGTAGCATCCAATTTTACTAAACCTTCTGTAATGCTATAACTAGAGATACCCCCATAGCGCAGAAAGTATGGGAGAGAGAATTGCATGTGACTTTGACCTCGGAGCAATAGAGCCTTATCTGGAGTAGAGGGACACGGGTTCCCGATCCGCCTCACTCATTCAGACCCTCTTCTTTCTAGCCCACAGGTGTTTTTACACTTCTCACAGATTAGACAAATGGAACACTACTCAGGGCAATGGTTGCTGGACACGTCCTGCGGCCATTGGTTCATTGCCTCATGTTATGCATGAATATCCCGCACTACAGTATTACTGGCGTCGGGTCTGGGGTCGTATTTAGTCTATCTCGCACTCTCAGGAGCCCCTTTCTTGGAGGATAGTGGGACTTCGCCCAGTTGCGGGGATCCCCTCTCTCCCAAAATGGCTTATCTCCTTTCGAACTTTATGCTTGGCATTGCTATTTCCCTACTTAAGTAATACTGGAAAATTAGCTCCCATTTGAGCCCCAATGAATGGTGAAATCATGCCTGTCTTTACAGTAAATATGACCAAATACCTCGTCTGTTCGCTTCCTCCGTTTAGACTCCTTCTCATTGGTCTCAATGGAAGATGCTCAATGACTATGTACATTTTGCTAAATGCTCTCATCTGATTGTCTAACTTTGTATATCTCTCTGTCCCATGATCATGCTGTATTGTAGATACTCTTTTGATCGTTTGATGTATAATCACTGTTAATTGGAAGCGCTCACATGCTGATATAATCGGGTAGAGAAGAAGCATCGGGGTGGGGGGTAATGGGTTTACTTTTCCTTATTGTATACTTGTTTTGTCTTTTTTGGTGTGTTGTTTCTTTTGTTTGTTGCAAAATGAAAATAAAAGTTTAAAAAAAAAAAAAAAAAAAAAATGCGCCCTTTCCTTTCTGAACACACTACTAAAACGCTTATCCACTCCTTAATCACCTCCTGTCTTGACTACTGTAACCTCCTCCTTGCTGGTCTCCCTGTGAGTCATCTCTCTCCCCTTCAATCTGTTCAACACTCCGCTGCTTGGCTAATCTTCCGCCAGCCTCGTCATGCCCATATTACTCCTCTTCTCAAGTCACTTCACTGGCTCCCTATCCATTTCCGCATCCAGTTCAAACTTCTCCTGCTGACCTCTTGCATTCACTCTGCGGTTCCTCACTACCTTTCTTCTCTTATCTCTCCCTACAACCCCTCTCGGGAACTCCGCTCTTCTAGCCAACTGCTTCTATCTATGCCTTCCTCTTCTACCGCCAACTCCAGACTTCGTTCCTTTCAGCTTGCTGCACCTTATGCCTGGAACAGGCTACCTCTGTCTGTATGCCAGGCACCTTCTCTAACCCTCTTCAAATCCAGGTTAAAAGCTCACCTCTTTGCTTCTGCTTCTGCTTATATCTTGACTCATCTGATCTCCTTGTTCTTCCCCTTGTTTGTGCCCCGGCTTATACCTCTGTGTTTTGTCTTGATTAGATTGTAAGCTCTGATGAGCAGGGATTGTCTCTTACATGTCTGTGCAGTGCTGTGTATGACTGGTAGCGCTATACAAATGCTCAATAGTAGTAAGCAATCAGCATCTTTTTTAGAAGCCATGAAAGCCCTTCATTACACTCAGATTGGCTCCAAACCAACTCATAAAGGAAACACGCTTGACCTAATATTTTTACCTTATGACATGTACACAACACACAATCTGAGCCCACCTACAATCCTGCCAGTACCCTGGTCTGACCACAGAACAATTCTCTTCTCCATCCCTCAAAAACTTTGCTTTACTACTGACTGCAGTACACCTCATATGAGGTGCAGATTCCGTCAACTAGACAACAAATCCTTTCTTGAGACTGTAGTTCCACAACTGATGCTAGTGAAGCCCGAAGAAAACCTAGAAACAAAAATCGAACAGTGGAATAAAATCATGGATGCTGCAGCCTTAGCCCCACCAAGAAGAAACACTCCCAAAAGGTGCATAGCCCCTTGGTTCTTAGCTATGTTACAGATGCAAAAATGTGACCTGCGGCACTTAGAATGTAAATGGTGACAATCAGAAGACCCGCTCACTAAGGTCGCCTATGTGGAAAAACACAGGGCATACTGTAAGGTGATTTTAAAACATAAAAGAAAGTACTATACCAAGACCATCATGAACTAAAAAAATAAACCGAGAGAACTCTTCCTCATTATGAATACACTCCTAAGGGAACCCAGTGATCAGAACCCACAGGAAAAGATATGCCCCCAAGAAATGGCAAACTACCTTAGCACCAAACAGAAGACTAACTCCACCGGAAACCTCCTTCCAAAAACTCTAACTCCTCAGAATACCTCCAAAGCTCATGGACAAATTTCAACTTACTATCACTGGAAAATATCAAAGACATGATAAGGAACCTCAACACGACTACTTTGGCACCTGACCCCCTACCCCATGGTCTGGGTAAAGATTGCCAGAATTCAACTCAGCTCCTATCTACATGCCGTCACCCCTGAAACAAAGTTCAGTTAGACCACTACTAAAAAACACCAAACTCAATAGCAATACTCCATCGTCATACAGGCCAATCTCATCTATCCCTTTCATATTTTATTTATTTATTTACTTATTTAGACAAATTTGTTTACCACCTTATTCTTCAATCAAAGTGGTCACAACACAATTGGAGGGATACATTTAACAGGAGGGGATACGACTCACATACGTAAATACTGTGTTTGTAGGTCAAAATGGGAGTGGGTAGTAGGGCCAGGTGGTGTAGGTAGCTGTTGGGTCAATTGGGTGGTATCTAGTGGTGGACACTTAAAGTGGTTGCTCATAGGCCTCAGTAAAGAGAAGAGTCTTGAGTGCCTTGCAGAAGTCATATCAAAAATAATAGAAAAAACAGTACAAATGCAACTTCTAAATTATGTCGATGCTCTTGCACCCCTAGATCCTCACCAGCACAGCTTTAGACCGAACCACAGCTTAGAGACATTTCTTACATCACTGCTTAACACAATCCTTACCTGCACCCAAACCTCCACGCAAGGATTCCGCCTCATCTTTCTTGACATAACATCAGCTTTTGATTCTCTCCCCCAACAACAAATTCTAACATCATAAACCACGGCCTTCCCAAACATACCCTACACCCCCTCCAAATGGCCCAGAACACTGTGCAAGAAATCAACAGAGACACCCAAGAGTTGCATATTACCCCCATACTGATGCACTACACTGGCTACCCATCCAATCAAGAATAAGATACAAAGCACTCATCACTATATTCAAAATCATACACAGCACTTGAGTATTCACAGCTCATCGAAGGACCAATGCATAATAAAGGAAACACATTGGACTTAGGGGCATGTTTACTAAAGTCCGCAAAATAGCGCCCCGCAAAATAGCGCACGGCAACGCGGCACTGAAACGCGCAGAAATGCGTTTAAACGCCCCGCACATGTGCGTGTCACCCCCGCACAGGTACGCGGCTCACTAACGGGCCCCGTACAAGTGCGGCCCGCAAATGTCCGATAGAGGCGTGGAACGGCGAAAGGAGGGCGGAGGAAGGCTCCGGAGGGGCGGAGGGACGGGGTCAATGGGTGGAGAGTGGGAGGGGAGAGGCTCCCCGCACAGTATCGGGCCCGAATTTGCATGTAAAAACTACCGCGAGTGAAACACTCGCGGTAGAAAGCATTTAAAGGGAAGAGAAACCATTTCCGTCAGCAATGTACAGGAAAACCGGGGAAACCAGCAAAACGTGAGCAGTGTGATACATGTGCACAGCACAAAAGTGCAAATACAAATAGAAAATGACCACAACAGAACTATTAAAAACAGTAATTCAGCTGGGGAACAGTTATAGTGATGGGCAAATACAGAAAACACACCCAGCAAAGCTCCAGAAAAAAGAAATGAACTTTTGAAGGGTTTACGGAGCCGAGTCTCTACCAAAAAACATTTCCTTTGTTTGGAGCTTTCCTGGGAGTGTTTGGTATGGTTGCCCATTAATATCACTGTTGCCCAGCGCGGTGATATCTTGTCCCCCATTTCCCGTAGCCATTTCCGGGGTTTATGTGCACGTTGGTCACCAGACAGGGTGCATATGCCCACAGTAAAATTGCATAGAGCAGGGTTTGTGACTCCATTCTGCTAAGCTTACTACCTCCAGGGGCTGCACTGTTTCTGTGGCCATAGTGTGGTGCAGCGGACAGAGTCAGTACCTCTAGAACCAGAGGGTCAGAGGTTCAAAGCCCAGCTGGGGTACGTGCCAGCCCAATCCCTATATTTTACCCACCACTGAACACAGATAGCGCAGACACCCCTGTATTGCAGGGAACATAAGCATGGGGAGAGCACCCATATTTTACCCAACAACGCGCACACACCACAACAATGGGCATTACCTACAGCCAAGTCACCCAAATGCAGTCCCGTACTGCCACATTGCAATCAGGTCATCTGCTTTTTCTGAGAGAAGCTTATGCCAGCATGTTGGCGGACGAGGACATGTGGTGCAGGGGGCAGTGGCTGCTAGCCACAGAAGACAGAGGCCCAGTCATGTGCAGGCTGGCACAGTCCACTGCAACACAGGCCCTACCGGATCCACAGTCATGGACATTCCAGGGAAATCACCCAATCTGTGGATACACGGTGGTGCAGTGCACACAGACACTGTATACAAGAGCAGAGGGTCACAGGTTCAAAGCCCAACTGGGGCAACCGCTAATCTTTTTCCCCCAATTAAACAGTGATAGTAAGGGCACACCTTTCCTGGGGAGGACATATGCAATGGCAATACGTCTATCTTTACCCCACTGAGCACACACACCATGAACAGGGCCAGTACCCAGAGCAGAATCACACAATGCAGTCCTGGTGGGGCACACACCAGTCAGGTCCCATGATGGCACTCATACAAATGCCTGTGCTGTATATCTATGCACCACACCCATGGTATGTAGATGTAGCTCATGCATATCCATGAGGGACAGCAGGAAAACCAGAACAGTGTGATGCAAACCTGGACTGGAGTTGGGAATCTGTGCCGTAAAGCAGCAGCCATCAGGGGCAGACACACCCACACCCACACCCACACCCACAGGCCTCATTGACCAATGTCTCCTGGAGAGGCAAACCATTGAACCCTGCATGTCCTACCAATGTCACCCTACACCTGAGGTATATGATACACAGCTCTGAGATGTTTGCTAGTTCCACACATACTGCTAGTTGACCCCATCCGAACAATCTGTTAGGTGTTTGCGGTGCGTGCTCCAGGCCTGGCCTCTGACGCTGTTTACCACCCTGGGGAGTGGCCACCAGCTGTACTGCCTACCATATCCATGCCTTGCCGTGCTCAGGAGCGGTCTTGGTGGGCAAGGCTGATTACCTTCTCAATAGTAGCACCATGATGGCATAGGTGTGGAAGTGTGTGTTTGTCTATACCGTGGGTGTTGGCAGCAAGCCCCTTCCACAGCCCACACTGCCAATGTGCATAATGAGGTGCACGGTACCATGGGTATAGCCAGGACAGGGTGGCCTGGGCAGGATGCATCTGCACCGGGCATAGGGCACTGGCAGGGACACTGTAGTGTCCGGCCACCACCTACACAGACAGGGTGGCCAAAGCATGTCCTTCTGGGAGATCACGCTCACCCTGACTGTGCAGTGACCACAGCATGGCTAGGCACCCCCATAGTGCTGTACAGTCTTTCTCTCATGTGATACATATGGGTATCTATTTGGGGCCCAGTCACTGAGTTATCTGCTTGCTGTGTATGCTGGCAGCCCAGTTCTGTGTGCATGTGTCTCCACTGGGAACATGCACTATGGACTAACCAGCAGACTGTTTGTAGATGGTATGTGGTTTGCTGGAATGGCTTGCAGGGTGCAGTTGGCTTGCTGCAGGGGAATACCTGGTGGTGGGGTGCAACCTACCATACCTGGTCATATGTTTGTCTGTTATTGTATTATGGCTGTGTGTGGGGGGTGTTCCTCAGCAGGACTGGGGTTGATGTTGCCCTCTACTGCCACCTTTGCAGGGAGGTAGAGTGTGGATCTCTTGATGGGGGACCATGTTTGTCTCTAGGGGCAGCCCAAGGGGGGGGAGGGGCTACGGCTGTGCCTGACTGGGATATCCATGGTGTTTGTGCAGAAACTAGCTATCTTACACATTAACACTGCTTTGGAACTCCCGCTTGGCCTCCATCAGCCATCGAAAGTGTTGTAGACCTGGTCCTGGGCGCCTCATTGTACACTCAGGGTGAGGCCAGAACCCGCACGATGTAACGTTGTGTAGCTACTTTGTGCCAGTAAAACACCTGGTCAGTGCCCCCTACCAGGCCGAGTTGCTGTGTGGGTGCACCCGGTAACGTCCCCCAACAGGGCCGAGGTGCTGTGGGGGTGCATTTCCCATCTTGTGTCCATCTGTGGACAGCTAATTTGCATGTGCAGTGCATCATGGGTACGTGTGGCCTAACCCTATCCTGTTTACCCTGGCATACTATCTGTGAGATGACATGCAGGCTATCTGCAGCCAGCCAGGGGCTTCCATACAGCTATGGTTAGGTCACTGCCTGTGCAGCCAGAGGTGATGAGTTCAAACCCACATTGGGGTTCTGTGAGACAGGTGTTCAAAGCATATTTTTTTAGTTTACTGTACATATGTTGATGTCAGCAATAGCACCCTCAGTGTACTGTACCCATAAGGTGCCTCTGAGGGTGCTTTATGGGGCGCCCTATAGGGCACTGTATGGTTGCCATCCATATAGGGTGCACCATACATTATCCTGTGTCGCAACATACATGCTGCCCTATAGGGGACATTCTAGGGTGCCTTGGCAGACGGTGCACTGTAACATGTGCCTTATGGGCGGCCCTATATTAATATGCTGTGAGAGTGCGTTTGCTAGTAGTTATCATAAAACTAAAATTATAGAGCCTCCTACAGCTCTCCCCAACATAAAACATACTGCCTCAGCTAGCCTTTTTCTCTGGGCTTTGTGAGGGATTGAACACATGGCCCCTGCACCATTGCTCAGTGTCTTCACCATTGTGCTGTGGCTCTGTTCCTGTGTTTGAGCAGCAGCGCGCAGCCTTGTAGCCATTGGCGCGCCGTCTTGTGGCGCACAAAATTACAATTAACAGCGCGCCGCCTTCTGGCGCGTAACATTAACAGCGCCCAACATGGGCATGCCCCTTAAAATACTGCCTCAGCCAGCTGTCTTCAATGGGCACTGGGGGGAATTGAACCCATGATGCCTGCATGGGTGGTCAGTGTCTTAACCATTGTCCTATGGCTCCATTCCTGCTATTTGCACATCAGCGCGCCACTTATCCCTCCCACTATTGGGCTGCCCCCTCACACATCAGCGCGCCGCCTTCTGCCCACCGGCTCGCCGCCTTCTGTTGACCAATTTTATCAGTGCGCCGCCCTCTGCCGCCCAACCTTAACAGCGCGCCGCCCTCTGCCGCCCACAATAAACAGTGCGCCGTCTCATGCCGTTTAAAAAAATAGGTGCGCCGCCTTCTGCCGCCCATAATCAATATGCCTCCTACACCACTTTTGCCCATAAAATTTGATGCCTCAGCTGGTCTTTTTTGTTGGGTGCAATGGGGGTTTGAACCCCTGGACCCTGCACCATAGGTCAATGTCTTCACCGTTGTACTACGGCTTTGTTGTTTGGTTGTGCAGCAGCGCCCCACTTAGCCTTCTCACGCGCTAATGTGGGACCCGCACATTAGCGCGACTCACAAACCTACGGTCCGTTTTTTTCCTTTTTCTGCCTGGCCCGCCCACTCCTTATATGGCACCAGCACACTAACGGGGACCCGCACAGCAACGGACTTTAGTAAACATGCCTGTTAATCTTCACCCCCCACCCCCAACAAATACTCAGGAACAACACCCTCCCTCTACACATAACTTGCACAGTGCCATGGACTGACCACAAAGTCATTCACTTTTTGGTCCCATGCAGATCAGTTTGCCAAGCAAACCCCCACACTCGTACATCCAACCGCAGATTCTACAAAATGGAGAAGGAAAATTTCCTGAATAAAATCACATCTCACCTCAACCACAACTCAGAAGATCTTGACACTCTCATCCAAAATTGGTACCAGATCATTGCCAAGGTAACAATAAGCAACACACACCAGCAGTTGGATGCAGAAAATACACAGCCGCATGGTACATCACACAGCTACATACCATGAACTACAACTGCGACTTCTAGAAAGACGATGGCAAAGCTCTCAAACAACAAGCAACAAGGATGCATACATGGCAAAGCTCCTATCCAGTGTTTTGTGGCTGCCTAAACCTTACTGAGCCCCCAATGCTTGCACTGTTTCCAGTGTTAGCCTGCCAATGTGCATAATGAGGAGCAAGGTATTGTGCGTAAGGCCCGGACACGGCGGTCTGGGCGGGCTGCATCTGCACCGGGCATAGGGCAATGGCTGGGACATTGTAGTGCCCGACCACCACCTGCACGGACAGGGTGGCCACAGCATGTCATGCTGGGAGGTCACTCTCACCCTGACTGAGCAGTGACCATGCATGGCTAGGTTCCCACACAGTGTTTTTTTCAAGCGATATCTGTGAGTTCTTTTTTCTGGGGTCAAATCACTGATATACTTGCTTGGTGTGTGTGCGCTTACATCCAACATTTGGGTGCACACAGCTTTTCCAGGTGCATGCACTATGTACTAGCTAACAGACTGTCTGCAGTTAGCATATGTATGATGGGAGCACCTTGCAGGGTGCAGTGGCTGAGGACTGACTGTGCCCTCTGCTGGTGAATGTCAGATGGTGGTTGGAGGGCAGCTTTTTTTTCCAGGCCTCCTGCCAGTGCCCTATTTGATATGTGCAGATCTGCCTTGGAGGGTGCCCGTTCCCCAGCAGGCATGGGGTTGATGGTTCTCTCTACTGTTTCCATTGCAGAGATATAGAGTGTGGTTCTTTTGGTGGAGGATCCTGTCCCTCACCCTGACCCAGAGAGGGCGGGTTGGGTGGTGCTACATAATCCGCATGTGGGTCCAAACACCACCCTTCTCTTATAACAAGTGACCATGGCAACCACACAGGATATGCACTATTCTGGTTGCATTATCATCCACAAATGCTAGACTTGACTGGGAAATACAAATGGACACAGGTGTAGCCTAGCTGTGTCTGCAAGGACTACCTGTCACACACTGACACTGATGGGGACCGGCAGCACAGCCTATCTCAGCCAAAGCCAGGTGCTGTGGACCTGGTGCTGGGCGCCACACCTCACCCTCAGGGTGAGCACAGGAACCACACAGTGTCACAGTCTGTAGCTACTCTGTGCCAGTAGCACACACTGCCAGTTCCCCCTACCAGGCCGAGGTGCTGTAGAGGCGCCTACCCCATCTTGTGATCAGATGTAGTCTGCTGATCTATATGTGCAGTGCATCATGGGTACAGGTGGGTTTACCCTATCCTGGTAACCACAGCAGACAGTTTGTGTGGTAACCTGCAGTCTTTCTGTAGCCAGCCAACACTGTGTTAGAAGCTATAGAGGTGTAGCCCATTGCATACTGCAATGACTGTGGAGGCAGAGGTCATAAGTTTGATCCTGTAGTGGTGTTGTTTAATAAGGCTGTCTGAGGCATTTCCTTTTAATTTAAATCTGTGCTGCCAGCAAAAACACCCTCACAGTGCCGTAATCTAAGGTGCCTCATAAGGCGTCCTATAAGGCGCTCCATAGGGCCCATTATAAAGTGCCCTGTCCACCAAGGCACCTTATAATGTGCCCTATATGGCGCTTTATAGGGTGCCTTATAGGACACCGTAGGTTAGGGCACTGTGAGGGTGTTTTTGCTGGCAGCACAGATTTAAATTAAAAGGAAATTTATTATTATTAAACAACACCACTACAGGATCAAACTTATGACCTCTGCCTCCACAGTCATTGCAGTAGATTCAAATTAAAAGGAAACACCTCAGAAAGGCTTATTAACTAACACCACTGCAGGATCAAACTCACAATCTTTGCCTCCATAGTCATTATAGTAACCAGTGGGCTACATCTCTATAGCTTCTAACACAGCGCTGGCATGAACATAAGGTTTACGTGCGTTAACGAGCCAAGGCGCCCTCTATCGCGCGATACAGATTCATTGCTACCTTGCCTCTGGAACGCCCACTACCTTATATGGTATTCCTCACATTAATGCTGCATTTTTCTCAGGTAACATTAGGATGGTTTAGTAAACATAACCCTTAGTTAAATCAATGACAAGAGACCCCGCACAACAAGAAGAAAAGATGGATCTCACACTGCAGACCATGGCGGATTACTTTCAAAACCTAGTCCACCCTCAGAACTCTGATACCAACATAACCCCTACAAAGATAATCCACAGCATGGCCCAGAACAAAACCATTTGGGATACATTCTCAACCACATCATTGGAACAACTGGAAAAAAATCATCAAAAACATCACCACCACCACATCTCCATTGGAGCCATGTCCAGTAACATGGATCGAGATTGCTAGAGAAGAACTGATACCCACAATTCTCAAGATGGTAGCATTTTCACTCACCAAAGGCTATTTGCCAGCAACACTAAAAACAGCTTCTATCCCCCCCTCTAATCAAACAAACAACCCTTGACAAAGACCAACCAAGCTCCTACAGGCCCATCACCAGTCTACCATTCCTAACCAAAATCATAGAAAACGTAGTTCAAAATCAGCTCCAAGAACATATAGACACACATTTCCCATTGGATCCACAACAATATGTATTTCGCTCTCAGCATGGGGTGGAAACATTACTAACTGCCCTTACTGACAATTTAATAAGAGGCACAGACAAACCCCAAAAAGGCTTTATACTTATTTTCCTAGATGTCAAAGCAGCTTTCGACTCTGTCCCACATAATAAAATCCTGCATTGACTACAGGACATAGAACTGGCTGGAAAGATCCTAAACTGGTTTTATTTATTTATTTAACATTTTTTATATACCGCACTATTCATCATCAGTGCGGTTTACATTGAATAACAATATACCTGCCAATACATGACTGATCTAGGTTTACATATAACAGGGAAGATAAACTGGGTGTGAACTGGGGATAACTATCTACATAATTATACATGATTATATATACATTGAGTAGGTTACATCAAGATTCGATATTTGACAGGAATACAGTGTTTTCACATTTTGATCTTTTGTTCTGGATTGCTGTTATGTGTAGGAGTTATCTGAGTGGGCGAGAGCCGGTTCTATTGTGTGTATGGTAGCCTGAAGTGCAAAGTGAATAAATAGTGCTTGATGGATTTTCTAAATTGGGTGATATCCCTGATTGATCTGATGTTTGGAGGTAGATTGTTCCAGCACTTGGGGGCATAGGACACAAAAGCTCTGTTAGTAGTTTGTTGTGTCCATTTTGTGGAGATACTAGGAGTAACTAGTGTGTTTTCTGCTACTAGTCTCCTGGGTCTGTTGTTTGGTGTCAGGGTGATGAGATTTGAGATCGATGCAGGAGATAATTTATTAATAGCCTTGAACGTGATGAGGAGGGTTTTGTATGTTATTCTGCAGTTTATCGGAAGCCAGTGCAGATCGATCAGTATTGGTGTTATATGATCTCTTATAGAAGCTCCAGATAAGATGCGGGCTGCCACGTTCATCGCCAGTTGAAGTTGATTTAGTGTATTCTTGGGGAGGCCATGAAGGATGATATTCGCATAGTCAAAATGCGGTGTGACTATCGCTTGGAAGACTGTACGGAAGTCCTTTGTCTCCATCATTGGTTTCAGGTGTCGCAGTGTTTTTAGTTTGTAGTAAATTGACCTTACTGTGTTCTTTATGTGCTCTTTAAGATTGAGTTTTTGGTCGAGTATCACACCGAGGTACTTTATGGAGGCTTTGATTGGGAGTTCTGCATCTCTTACTATGAGGGTGGTTGGCGGAGAAAATTGCTTGTTTCTTGTGGCTATGAGTACTTCGGTTTTCTTGAAGTTTATTCTCATGTTCTGATTGAGAAGCCAGTCAGTTATTGTGTTGAAACAGTTGATTAATGGAGAGTAGTCAGGGTTTGATATATTGATCGGTGTGAATATTAGCACATCATCCGCGTATAGTAGGCAGGATATACCGAAGTCTCTGGTGATTTGGCAGATTGGTTGCATGTATAACTAACGATATAACTAACTTGTGCCTATCAACATACATAATCTTACTGTTGTCAGTAATCTCCACACATATCCTATTTTCAAAAGAATTTATACACTGTTATCTATAACTGTGTTCACAGAATATAATTGCTTATACTGTTATAAAACTGCTGTCTGAAAAGAACAATCATATTACTGTTGTCAGTAACCAACCAATTCATCAAAAACTATTATCAGTAATAACTAACCACTATACTGTTGACAGTAAAAACTAATCTATCTTCATACACTGTTATACTAAGTTTATAAATCAATACTCATTATACTGTTGTCAGTAGTCACTCAAATCATCAGGAACTGCCATCAGCCATATATCCTAGTGTCAGTAACAACCAAACCTCCTACCCATCCTTCATACAACACCATACTGTTGATTGTAACCTTCTACCCCCTATACTCATCAGCTAATCCCCTTACACCAAAAGACCCCCTCTGAAATACACACAATGCCTCCTACAAAACAAATAAACATCCCCTTCACTCTCCTCCTAATAACACTCCTAATACAACATATCTATACATACAAAACCAATCAAAACACCTACAAAAACATCCCCATCATCCATAATCACTACAGAAGCTCACAAAACATTAACCCCATCATACAGGTTCCTTACCAAAACCCATCGCATAGTTCAACACACTCCCATAATCACAATACACGCCATGACTCAAACAAACACCAACGAAGACTCATACAAATAAAGCAGCATCCATACAGAGGTATAACTGACAAAACCACTAATATAGACGCCAAAATAAAGCTCATCTTAATAAACATTAGATCCATACGAAACAAAATACCAATAATCAATGACATGATAAAAGAAAAAAAACCTGAAATCATATGCATCACTGAAACATGGCTCTCTCCCACAGACACCGTACTACTGAACCAACTAACCACACATCAGTATGACATATTCAGCTGTCATCGAGATGCAAAGAGAGGTGGTGGTACTCTCATACTCACCAAAAAAAGACCTACAATACACCTTAACAAGTTTAAATAATATAGACGGAATGGACATAATCAACATAGAAAATAGAACCCTTGCACTCACACTCATATATAGACCCCCTACAGCTGATCAAAAAAACCTCTCTCCTATCCTTGAACTTGCTTGCACAACATCACCAAGCAAACCGCTCATAATCCTAGGTGACTTAAACCTCCCTTCTCTGAATGATTCCCAATCAAACAACTTCATGGACACTATGTCCCAAATGGGATATACACAGATAGTACAAGCACCTACCCACATAAAAGGTAACACTCTAGATCTCATCTTCCTCCCCATCTCCTTTATCAACCACCACCAACACACCCCTCCAACAATAACAGAAGTACCATGGTCCGACCATCACCTCATTACACTCCACCTCCCAGTACAAGCAACGCAGAACTCCATGCACCACACACCTCATATATCACGCTTTGCACACTTCAACAAAGATACCTTCCTTGACAAAGTACTACCTATACTCAACACAAACCTCCCAGACATCAACTCCACCGTAAATCACTGGAACCTTACAGTTCAAAAAGCAGCTGCCCCCACACACTCCACGCATAGACAGTTAAAAAAGACAGAAAAATGGTTCACGAAAGAACTAGTGAACCTAAAAAAACAACTGAGAAAACAAGAAAAGAAATGGAGGAAAACTAAATCGGCTGAGAATAAATCCCAATACTTAAACACACTCAACGAATACAAGAATGCGATTAACAAATCAAAAAAGGATTACCACTCCAAGGTAATAAACCTAGCTATCAATCGCCCGAGAGAACTATTTGCAATTGTAAAAACACTGACAAAAGTCAAAAATCCAGAACCAAAACAATCAGCAATAAGTATCCAAACCCTAGCAACCCACTTTGCAGAAAAACTAAAATGCAAACTTAACACTACACCAACACTAATCCACACAAACACCGAAACTAACAACAACTGGACAACCTTTCACACGATAGATCAAAAACACCTCCTCAGGATTATAACAATTATCAACACCACAACCTCCCCACTCGATCCATGCCCTGTGTCATGGATCAAAAGTACTAAGGAAGAACTAGCTGAAAACATTCAATACATAGTAAATCAATCCCTATCCCAAGGCATTATGCCTGATGCCCTAAAACTCACAACAATCCGCCCAATAATAAAAAACAATAAACTCGATCCGAAAGACCCAAACTCATATAGACCGATAGCCAGCATTCCATTCATGGCTAAAATAATAGAAAAAACTGTTCAACTTCAACTGCAAGAACATATAGACGAGCACAACTCCCTTGACTCCCACCAATTTGGTTTCCGCCCCTTCCATGGGGTAGAAACCCTCTTAATTACTCTGATGGACTTCCTCATAAGACACACAGACGATAACACTCAAGGCCTCCTACTCCTTTTCATAGACATTTCCGCCGCATTTGACAATATCAATCACCCCACACTGATTAACAGATTAGAAAACCTAGGAATAGGCGGGACTGTCCTCAATTGGTTCAAGTCCTACATCACACACAGACTAATGCGAGTTCAATTAAACCAGGAAGCATCAGAAACCTTCCCCCAAGGACAAGGAATACCCCAAGGATCAGCCCTTTCTGCTCTCCTTTTCAACCTATACCTACAACCCATCACAAAAATATTTAAAAAACACAAAATCAGTCATTTTATCTACGCCGACGACATCATGCTCGCCCTCCCCATAACCACGAAAAACCCTAATTATAACACTCTATCCGAATGCATGGCGGAAACCTCATCCTGGATGGAAACCAACTTCCTCAGCATCAATCTCAAAAAACTGAGGCAATGTTTGTATCAAGAGCACCTATGGCTGAAGATACCTACCCAACAACTATCTCCATCAATAACACAATGATACCTGTTAAAACAGAAGTAAAATACCTAGGCGTTATAATCGATCACACACTCACCATGCTACCACACATAAAGCAGATGGTAAAAACTATATTCTACAAACTTAAAACTATTCAACACTTAAGGCTCCTTCTTGATACACACGACTTTAGATCAGTCGTAAGTGCACTCATAACCCCTCACTTTGACTATTGTAATAGTCTCCTAACCGGCCTCCCACAAAAGAATATCCACCTATTACAAAGAGCACAAAACATTTGTGCAAAAGTAGTCACTAAAGCCCACCTAGCAGACCATGTAACCCCTATACTGCTAGAACTACACTGGCTCCCCATAAATAACCGAATCAAATACAAAATACTACTAACAACCTTCAAACTACTAAACGATATTGCCCCCTCCCATCTGTCCACACTCCTCCACGCCCCAAATGATTCAAGAGCCCGCAGACTAAATGCAACCCTCTCACTAGAGCTGCCAAAAACATTCACGAGGACTAAAAACTCCACCAGTGCCAGAGCCTTCACATTCGCCGCTCCCACACTCTGGAATGACCTCCCAATAGACATCCGAATCATAAAGGACCTCTCCCAATTCAGGAAAGAACTCAAGACATACCTATTCTCTGAGCATTTCGGAATCCCCTACCCTCCAAGTCCAGCCACACAGCGTCCACAGGCACACAAACAAAAAAACCTGCAGACACACAATTAACACACACAACCCCCTTCTTCAAACAGCCCCCCAAAGACACTCCAAACAACCCACGAAAAAATGGAAATAAATTCCATCACACACTCACATACACACACCCACACACACATACACACACACCCAAACACACATACACACACACCCACACACACACACTTGAATAGTGAATTTTATCCACCATAAATCATGTATCCTAACCTTTGTAAATCATGTATATAAATAGCAATGTCAGCTCGCTGACATTCCCCTGTAAATCCAGTAGTATACAAAAGTATACACCCTGTAAATAGTTTTAACAACTCACTGTTCTGTTTTATGTAAATAAGTTAAAAAGTTATATGTAAAAAGTTAAAAAGTTCTTGTTCTATGTAATGTTATACGAATGTATACAATCGTTCAATGTAAACCGCCCCTGATCTCTGGAAGGGGCGGTATAGAAGAAATAGATAAATAAATAAATAAATAAATAAATGTATATATTAAAAAGCAACGCAGATAGAGATGAGCCTTGAGGTACTCCCTGTTTCTGTTTGAAGGGTTCAGATGTAATGTTGCCTGTACGGACCTGTTGCCAGCGCTCATCTAAGTGAGATTTGCACCAGTTCCAGGCTTGGTTACGGATGCCTTTTTCATGAAGTCTAGCTAGCATAATCTTATGGTCGACTGAGTCGAATGCCGCTGATATGTCCAGAAAAATCATTGCAATGGCCATGTGAATGTTGTCAATCCCACAAATGAGTTTGTTAAGTAGTGAAGTCATGAGTGTTTCTGTTCCGTGAGCTTCTCGGAATCCATATTGGCATGGGTCTAACGGGGCTGCTGTGTCAATATGGTGTTGGATCTGCCTCTGAGTTTCCTTTTCAAGTATCTTGGTTCAGATCATATCTCAATGATCTACACAGCTAGGTCAGAATTGGCACCAAAGAATCAACAAAGTTCACCCTACAGCAAGGAGTCCCTCAAGAATCTACCCTGTCATCTTTGATCTTCAATATCTTCCTCCTACCTCTAGGCACATTAATACAGACACACAAAGTTCTATGACATGTCTAGGCAGCTGACTTAATGATATACACACCTTTCTCAACCAGCAACCCCATAACCACACACATCGAGGGAGCCTTCAGAGCAATCAAGGACTGGCTATCCAAACACAACATGACATTAAACTTTAAGAAGACTGAGGTTCTATATACAACTAGAAACAACAACTTCATGCCACCTCTCACAATATCCATCGATGAATTCCAACTGCAGATCAAACAAAAAGTCCACTATTTAGGTGTCACACTGGATCAAGGACTCACCTTCATACCCCATATCAAGAATATAACAAAATCTATTTACTACAAACAAAAAAACAGTACAAAGACTCAGACCCCTGCTTGACGCACCTGACTCAGTCATACAAGTACTCATTTTCCCATAACTTGACAAAAGTAACCTTATCTTGCAAGGCCTACCCAAATGCACACTACACTCTCTGCAACTTGCCCTTAATACTGCCGCAAGAATCCTGACCAAAGCATCTAGAGCTGAACACATCACCCTGGTTCTTAAACAACTCCATTGGCTACCCATCGCAGAGAGCATAAGATATAAAGCATTCCTCACTATATTGAAAACTACAGGCCGGTTAGTTTAACCTTGGTGGTGAGTAAATTATTGGAAGTACTGCTGAAAGAGAAAATAGGGAGGTTTCTAGAGTCCAACAGATTGCCGGATCTGAGGCAGCATGGATTCACCAGAGGCAGGTCTTATCAGACAAATCTGATTGATTTCTTTGACTGGGTGACCAGGGAGTTGGACTGAGGGAGAGTCCTAGATGGGGTGTATTTAGATTTCAGTAAAGCCTTTTACACCGTTCTGCACAGGCAACTTATAACAAAAAGTTGCTGCTTTTGTTAGAAATTGATTGAGTGGGAGGTGACAAAGGGTACAAGTAAATGGAGTTCACTCTGAGGAGAAGGAGGTTACCAGTGGTGTGCCCCAGGGATCTGTCCTTGGTCCGATTCTTTTTAACATCTATGTTAGTGATATTGCGGAAGGGCTGTCGGGTAAGGTTTGCTTCTTTGCAGATGATACCAAAATCTGCAATAGAGTAGACACCCAGGAAAGTGTAGATAACATGAGGAGGGATCTAGCTAAGCTTGAAGAATGGTCTAGAATTTGGCAGCTGAGATTTAATGTTAAAAAATGCAAGGGAGCAATCCAAGGGAGTGATATAGTATAGGGGGTGAAGTACTTCTGTCCACAAAAGAAGAGCGGGACCTAGGCGTGATTGTGTCTGATGATCTTAAAGTAACTAAACAGGTAGAAAAGGCGATGACAAAAGCTAGAAGGATGCTTGGGTGCATAGGGAGAGGAATGGCCAGCAGAAGAAAGGAGGTGATAGTGACTCATTCGGAGTATTGTGTGCAATTCTGGAGACCACACCTTCAAAAGGATATAAAAAGGTTGGAGTCAGTACAGAGGGTGGCTACTAAAATGGTTAGTGTTCTTCATTATAAAGCATATGAGGACAGACTTAAGGATCTTAATATGTATACTTTAAAGGAAAGGCAGGATAGAGGTGATATGATTGAGACATTTAAATACCTACATGGCATAAATGCACAGGAGAAGAGCCTCTTTCTATGGAAAGCAAGCTCTGCTATGAGGGGACATAGGATGAGGGTGAAAGGGGATAGACTCAGGAGTAATATGTGGAAATATTTCTTTATGGAACGAGTGGTAGATCCGTGGAATAGTCTCCCAGTGGAGGTGATAGAGATGAGGACAGTGTCTGAATTCAAAAAGGCATGGGACAAACACAGAGGATCTCTAAAGGAAAAAAGGGGACTGTTGTAGTGGTTGATATGGAAGGGCAGATTAGATAGGCCATGTGGTCTTTTTCTCCCATCATGTTTCTATGTTTCTATATTCAAAATCAGACATGAACTATCAGCTACATATCTACAATCCCTCATTAAAAACATGCCAGATAGCAGAATCAGAAGATCATGTAAACGTAACATGCTACACACTCCTTTAACAATTAGAGACAAATCAAGCCTCCTCCAAGAGAGTGTTCACTTTATTTGCCCCAGCCCCCTTGTCAGTGGTACTGACTTTACCTTTGACTGGTGGGCTTTACCTTTGACTGGAGGGTAATTTGATAAACAATTTTCATGCATGAAGAAGCATTTTACAAGTGTAAATGGGCTGTTAGAAAATTAGGTTACATCTAAAGTTACATATGGAGCAAGCCAATGTGTTCTTGTAGGGTGGAGAGGTGCGTTCTTGTAGGGTGCAGAGGTGGAGTTTGAGCGGTACATAGGCAGAATTGTGATTTATATATGCATATAAAATTATGTTTTAATATTTGCACATGCGTGAGGGCAGGTGTAATCTCTGTGCCTTCAATCTAGGCATGGTTTCTACAAGGTTTGTGCTGCTATTTTATAACGATGCCTAGATGCCTATGTGTCTTTCTAAAATAGGCTTAAAATAAGAATCTTCTTGCCCTCTAAACCCTCACACTGGTGGTAAACAACTGCTTTCCATCTAGCTAAGTATTTATTTTATTTGTTTATTTATGTATTTAACAGGTTTTTATATACCATCTTTAATCCAAGGCGGTTTACATAGAACTACAGTTTGTAATCTCATGAGAATTGTTTTACATAGAATATGGGGAATTAAACTTGGCATTAAATATGGGGGTTATACATGAATCAAAGGTGTGTGGATGGTTATGGAATTTACAGTTAGGTAATGTCATTAGGATCAAAATGTTCAATGAAGAGATGTGTTTTTAATAGTTTCTTCATATCTCATGGAGATTGTGCAGATCTAATGGCTTCTGGTAGTGAGTTCCAAATTGTTGGGGCAAATAGCAAGAAGGCTCTATTACTCGTCTGCTGCGTACATTTGGTCTTGAAGGTAGGGATGGCAAGAAGATTCTGATTTGCAGATCTTCTGGACATTGATGTCGATGTTCTTGAAACTTGATTGTCAAGACAGGGAGCAGATAGTTTATGAAGGATTTTATAGATGATGGCTACAGTCCTGTGTTTAATCCTTTGGGTAATTGGAAGCCAGTGTAATCTCCTGAGAGTTGGGGTTAGGTGTTGATGACCTGAAGTACCTGTTAGGATTCTGGCGGCAGTGATCTGCACTAATTAAAGTGGGTACAAAGCCTGTTTTGACAGTCCCTGTTACAGTATGTTTCCATAATCGAGGTGGGGTGTGATGATGGCCTGGAAAACTGACCTGTAGTCGTTGTCTTGGAGAAGAGAACATAGAGGTTTGAGGACCCTAAGTTTCAGGTATGCTGTGTTGACTGCTTTCTTGTGTGAAAGCATGTTAAGGTTGCTGTCGAGAGTTATGTTGAGGTATCGACTTCCCTTTTTGCCAGCTATCCATATAGCTGTGTAGAATACTCATGCTTCACTCTCACTGTACGCTGCCACTGTTTGAATATTGCCAGGGTAATCTGTAAGAATTTTCGGCAGAATTATCCAAATAGTACCACTGAAACTTCACTTATGCATTTAAGGTCCACCACTAAACAAATAAGTGCTTTTGAATATCAGGCTGCAGACATATAAATTAAATATTCAAGCAGCCCATACAAACAGCAGGTATAATTTGGGATATCCAGTTTAGGGGACTAGGTACTAAGCTTGGTAAAATCTTGGATTTTACCGCTGTTTAATTTGTTGTGCGGGTCAATAACTTGCAGTAACTCAGTTCTGCAGGTTAGTGATTCCCACGGTAAAGGAATAACACTGCTTGCATTGATCACCGCAAGTTGCTTTATTCTATTTGAATACTAATGAGGTGTTTTGCATGAATTTGTATGCCTTGCGTCTCATTAGTGTTCAATGTGTTGTGGTACAAAATTGTGTGTTATGGGAAAATAATACATGTTTTTCCCTTTAATGTGTTTTAAGGGGTAAATATCATGCGTTTACTAACTACTCCCCCTTAGATGTTTCAAATTTAAATGTGAATATTCAGCAACGCTACCTAAATAAATAGCCCCACTGTACATATGTATGATTTGAAAAAAAGTAAGACATTTAGAAATTACATATTCTTGGCTCTATTGAATGCAATGTGTGTCTTCAAGCCAAAGCTCATTCCTGGCAACTCAGGCCCTATGTTTTCTTGGCAAAGAATGATCAGGAGTAGATAGCCAGGCATTTCTTCCAGATAGTGAGTTTATGACCCCTGGCATTCCAAGGCAGTCACCAATCCAAAAACTAGCTGGACCTGACCCTGCTTAGCTTTAGAGATAAGCCAAGAGTAGGTTCATTCAGGACAACTGAAGACTTGCTCTATAGACTGTGGCTGTATATCACCACAATCCTTATACATTTTTTTCCACTCCCATCCCTCCCTAAAACCCAGCCAAATTGAAATCAGCTGACTTTGGCAATATGATGAGCTATACAGGCAAAAGTTAGCCATTTGTCATGGGATGGGAAATTTTTAAAAAAAGGTGCGTATGTGCCTGGCGTCTGCCCCCAGAGAGAAGTCATGTTGAATATCAATGACATAAAGTTCTGAGTTCTAAACATGGCAAATTGTGTTCTGTTGTCTTTACTTGAAATGTTCCTTATATTCCTCTCAGGAATAAACAAGTTCAAAGGTCAATGCTTCCACAGCCGAATGTACAAGACTCCAGCAGGATTCGAAGGGAAGAGAATACTTGTTGTTGGCCTGGGTAATTCTGCAGGAGATATTGCTACAGAGCTCAGTTACACTGCTAGTCAGGTACATTTTCTTTCTATTGTGTGTATACTGTATATCCAAATACAAGAGGGTGCATGTGTACCATGGTAGCTTAGTACAAGCAGAAGCAAAGTAGGAGCCACACTGAGGCTGGGAATTTTTCAAAAGCTCATTTTACTTGGATGGGCATAGATGTACCCATGCAAGAGACTATGGAAATTGTTGTCTAAATGTACCCACAGACTTTCGTACCAAGAAAGTCATTTTGAAAGCTATCCTCTTCTTGTCCAAGTGGTGAAATCTCTTTTGCTTTAGCCTACAGAGTGTCCACATTTTATTTTTTGGGGTTAAAAAGATTGCTAGCCAACTCTGCTGGTGAAGGTATGGTGGGTAGGCACATACCTCCATGTGTGGTGATGATGCAAGTACAAGTAGCGGATGGGGGAAGAGATTAACAAGGTGGTGGGGGTCCAGTTAGCAATGTCCCTGGAGCTCTGTTTGCTGGGATCTTGGGAAGGTTGACAAAGCTAACCTCCCACTTGGTCCATGCAGCTCAATATATAATAGCTCTCCAGTGGAACAGATGCTTGAATATGAGACCTAGAAAGCACCAAATTTTATAAGTGACTGCAATCAAGAAACTGACTTCTACTCTTTGGGACTGGAAGATTGAGTATAAGGCTGTTTGGGGGCCCTTCTGGCTGAATATACAGTCCTGGGGGCATTGATTCATTGATATTAACTCTGTTGATCTGATGTTTCAGTAGTTTGATGTTTTGTTTTGGTTGGACTGTTGCGTGAAGCTATAGCAGTGGTTTAAAAATAAAAAGTTAAAAAACAAGATGGCGTGTCAGATGTCATTTGCATTAGTTGATGTATTTGTACAGAGCAGATAGGTTCTAGAGTAGAGGAGTAGCCTAGAGGTTAGAGCAACTGCCTGATGCCCAGAAAATCAAGGGTTCAATTCCCACTGGCACTCCTTATGACCTTGGGCAAGTCACTTTACCCTCCATTGCCTTGGAAGAAAAGTCTGGTAATCTACTTCTGATGATACATTACCAAGAAAACCCAGAGGTAGCTGAGTCAACACTGACTTGATGGCACTTAAAAAAAGATTAGGTTCTAATGTTCTTGTATTAAGGTCAATATCTTCATTTAGCAAATCTTTCTTCTTTATTAGCTAGTTTGCCTAGTGGTTGGGCCAGCCCTGTGTTGAGCATGCATTAGTGCTGTTTTCACTGCTGAATGCATCCTGAGAGTCCCTTATTATTGACAGGGATATGTTTTGACATTTAGCTATAGGGAGCCTATATAGACTCCTTCTGGATTATTTTTCATAGGGTGCTCTAATATCCTATATTGTTGGCAGTGTGATAGGGCAGCCATATATCAGCTATGCCAGGCACTGGGAGACATGACTGATGTGCCAACATTCCCCAGATTGTACCATGAGGCCTACATCCTTCCCCAGTCCAGGATCTCTGAGAGCTGCGAGAGCGGTGATATATCTGGAGGCTGGCTACTTGGTGTAATGACACAGGGATCCCCCCTCCCATGCCTACACAGGCCTGACCAGGGGAGCAGTGCCACAAAGCAGACCGTGGGAAGGCAGATAGGTTTGCCCCACAGAGAGCAGAGGTATACAGACCAACATACGCCATGATGTGACAGGTGTAGCTGCTGTGAGAAATGCTAGTTCCCAGAAAGCTGGGAATCAGATGCTATAGCCAGAAGGCCCTACTACTACTACTGATCATTTGCATAGCACTACAAGGCATACGCAGCACTGCACAGACACACGTAAAAGATGGTCTCTGCTCAGCAAAGCTTACACTCTAGTCAAGACAGACAATTTAGCAGCTGTGGATAGGATACATTTAGGGGAACAGTAAAGAAACACAAGAGAGATTAGGCAGACCAGATCCAAAAGCAGCAGTGAAGAGGTGAAAGCTCAGTCTGGATTTGCAAAGGGCCAGAGAAGAAGCCTGACGTACAGACTCAGATAGTTTGTGCCAGGAATAGAGAGTAACAAGGTGAAAGGAGTGAAGTCTGGAGCTGGCAGTAGAAGAAAAAGGCACAGATAGAAGGGATCTGCCAGAAGAGGGGAGTTCCTGAGGAGGGGTGTAGGGAGAGATAAGAGAGGAACGGTACTGCAGAGCAGCCAAATGAGTGCACTTAAAGGTCAGAGGCACAAAAAGGGCATACATTTGTTGCTTGGCAATATTATGCATCCTTTGGGGAACTGCAATGTTAGTTTGGGGTTTTGTGCGCTTGGTAATGGTCCATCCTTAGCAGTTTAAAGCGTGTCTGTAGAGATAACCAAGGCAGGGATCACTGGGGCCGTTTCATAATACCAAATACCATTTGTTGCAAGGTATGTCCTGACATACATATTTATATCTACATTCTCTTATATCATATTAGGGTGCACTGGGATACCTAGCACTTTTCAGAGCCTGTAGAGTATTGGCATATAGTCTAGGTTGAGGCAGCAGTCATTTCTCATTGGTATTTATGTCTAGTTTGCATCAGCACACTACTGTCAGTGTGAAGAGCATCTTAGGAGATGCATGTTTTACCGAGGAGGTGTGGCATCTGTAGGTACAACCTGGAGACTGGCAAGAATTGAAACGTGCAACTTTTCAGAATACGGTGGGCATTGTGCCATCCAAAACGTTTACCCCTGTCGCATAATACTGATGGGGGACATGTTTCTCCATTATATTGCATGGCCTGTGCCTACATCCATGTGCTGGCCGCACGCCGGATATGTGCATGGGCTTGCTGAATAGTGTTTTGCCCGTGCCTTATCTATCTTCCCAATTCTGGACACGCGGCACATCTAGACCTGCGAATGCGAAATTAAGTTCAAACAGGGTCTGTTTTTAATTTAGTTGGGTGCGCGGGCCGGACATGCATGTTATGGAATCGGGCTCCACGTGTTTTCTTGCTCTTGTATGTTCAGATACACTTCCCCCCATCAACATGGAATTTCTTTCCATAAAGATTCTATACTGCATTTTATTTCCTCCAGAATTTTTATATGGTAAGACATTCTTAGCATACAGTGCCACCCCTCTGCCAATGTGATCTACCATATCATTTTGATATAATTCTTATCCTAGACTCTCAGGGCCCAATATTCAGTGGCAGTGGCTAGTGCAAGTACAGCGTCTAGCCATTGCTGCTTTAGAGTTAACCCGGATATTCAATTCTGGGACCATATCATGCCATCGGTATTGAATATCCGTGACTGGTGCACAGCGTCGCACGTCACAGAAGATAACTACACAGTGTCGATATTCAGCCGCTGCCCGGTTAGCTTTGGCGGCAAAAGCTAGGACAGCTTTTACGGTGCCTAACTTTCACCACTGAGGGATAATCAGGCAGCAGATAAATATTGCTGCTGACCAGTAATCACCAAATATCACCCCTGGAATGCCCCCTGGAATGTTAACTTAGTAGCATCGGGGTGTATAGCGGCGGTATCCGGGAATATTCAGCAGTACTAACCATGTCAGTGCCGCTGAATATCTCGCTTAGAGGCAGTTACATGGTTTACGGGTCTGTAAACCGTGTAACTGCTTTGGAATATCGAGCCCTCAGCGTCCCATCGGTTATCTGCTATCTACCAGGTCTCTGAGATGCTTATATGTAAGATAACCTTTAACACCCTGCATCCTAAATCTCCAGTCTTATTTTTTAAACTTCTCGCATTTGGACACAAGCAATAAAATGTATTTTTTAAATTTATATTCACAACCTTCATTGCAGTTGATTGGGGGGTTGGGGTTAGAATCATTTACCCCTATTTGTTCCATCTTTTTGGAATGCCCTTCCCCAAAATATTGCTGAGTTCTTAACAAATCTAAAGCCCTTTTCCCTGTCCTTTCCATACATTGAGACTCCAGAGTTCCGCCTGAATGAAAAGACAAATGTTTGTATGATGGCATTTGAATATCATTTTCTGTACATCCTGAAGCTGAATATAAATAGGTGTGACATAAGTCATGGAGGCAAAAATGCTACTCATATGTAACAAGAAAAGACGGCTGTGTAATGTTTGACTCTTGAATTGTCTTCTAGGTGTTTATCAGCACCAGGAGAGGAGTCTTGGTAGTAAGTCGCATTTTTGGCCTTGGTTACCCTTGGGATACAGTATATATAACCCGCATAAAGAACTGGCTGCGAAGTTGGTTTCCTTTCTCATTTGAGACATGGATGATGGAGAAGGCAGTAAATAAATGGTTTGATCATGCAACCTTTGGCCTGCAAATTCCAAAAAAGTAAGTTTGTACAATGTATTTTATATTGCACCTCATCTTTACTGAAGTGGCTTCTTAGATACTCCTATCACTGGTAAAGGCTTTCAGGATATTTTCAGATTTTATATATTTATTTATTTATTTAACGTCTCTTCTATACCGCGCTCTTTAGAATCAGTGCGGCTTACAGCCAACAAAATTTGTACAGTACAGGCAGAACCTGCACTGGACTTACAATGAACAGGTGTTACAACTTGGGATTAACGGGGGGTAACTATGTACAGGCTAAGCAATCAGGTCGCTATTTACAGGTTGTATAACTATATATAG
Organism: Ichthyophis bannanicus; assembly: GCA_033557465.1. Classification (NCBI taxonomy): domain Eukaryota; kingdom Metazoa; phylum Chordata; class Amphibia; order Gymnophiona; family Ichthyophiidae; genus Ichthyophis; species Ichthyophis bannanicus. Next base: position 47,606,335 of record CM066040.1, read on the forward strand.
GTTGATCATCTAGATCACAGATGTACAGTATTGCTTGGAGACTATATGCAATATTAGGTAGCTATATACACATTGGTGTCTATTCAGATTGGTATCCATTTGCAATATTAGCTAACTATATACACATTCGACATACTGGGTGTATCGTTGAGCTAAAGGGTGGAGCTGCAACCGTGTGCTGTGGGTGTGCTAGGGGTGGTTTCCTGGTGTTTTAGTATGGCTGGTTGTGATATGCCATTAATATGGGAGTAGTGCTGGAGGAAGAGATGGTGCTTCAGTGACTTCCTAATTTGGGCGAGGTCAGTGGTGGCCCGGATGGTGGGTGGGAAGGCGTTCCAGCATGTGGGTGCATAGAATACAAAGGCTCTGTTTCTTGTTGCTTGCGAGCATTTCGTTATTGCATTTGGGATTATCAGGGTGTTGGCCGCGAATGACCTCCTGGCTCTGCACATCACACCATCACACAGGCACCCCACCTCTGCACTGCACGCACATTCACACTCACATACAGACACAGGCATCCCACCTCTGCACTGCATGCACACACACATTCACATACAGACACAGGCACCCCGCCTCTGCACTGCACGCACATTCACATTCACATACAGACACAGGCACCCCGCCTCTGCACTGCATGCACACACACATTCACATTCACACTCACATACAGGCACGGGCACCCCACCTCTGCACTGCACGCACATTCACATTCACACTCACATACAGACACAGGCATCCCACCTCTGCACTGCATGCACACACACATTCACATTCACACTCACATACAGACACAGGCACCCCGCCTCTGCACTGCACGCACATTCACACTCACATACAGACACAGGCATCCCACCTCTGCACTGCATGCACATTCACACTCACATACAGACACAGGCACCCCACCTCTGCACTGCATGCACATTCACACTCACATACAGACACAGGCATCCCACCTCTGCACTGCATGCACATTCACACTCACATACAGACACAGGCATCCCACCTCTGCACTGCATGCACATTCACACTCACATACAGACACAGGCATCCCACCTCTGCACTGCATGCACATTCACACTCACATACAGACACAGGCACCCCACCTCTGCACTGCATGCACATTCACACTCACATACAGACACAGGCATCCCACCTCTGCACTGCATGCACATTCACACTCACATACAGACACAGGCATCCCACCTCTGCACTGCATGCACATTCACACTCACATACAGACACAGGCACCCCGCCTCTGCACTGCACGCACACACACATTCACATTCACACTCACATACAGACACAGGCACCCCGCCTCTGCACTGCATGCACATTCACACTCACATACAGACACAGGCATCCCACCTCTGCACTGCATGCACATTCACACTCACATACAGACACAGTCACCCCGCCTCTGCACTGCATGCACACACACATTCACATTCACACTCACATACAGACACAGGCACCCCGCCTCTGCACTGCACGCACATTCACACTCACATACAGACACAGGCATCCCACCTCTGCACTGCATGCACATTCACACTCACATACAGACACAGGCATCCCACCTCTGCACTGCATGCACACACACATTCACATACAGACACAGGCATCCCACCTCTGCACTGCACGCACATTCACACTCACATACAGACACAGGCATCCCACCTCTGCACTGCACGCACATTCACATTCACACTCACATACAGACACAGGCACCCCACCTCTGCACTGCACGCACATTCACACTCACATACAGACACAGGCATCCCACCTCTGCACTGCACGCACATTCACATTCACACTCACATACAGACACAGGCACCCCACCTCTGCACTGCACACACATTCACATTCACACTCACATACAGACACAGGCACCCCGCCTCCGCACTGCACGCACATTCACATTCACATACAGACACAGGCACCCCGCCTCTGCACTGCATGCACACACACATTCACATTCACACTCACATACAGGCACAGGCACCCCACCTCTGCATATCACACAGATATACTCCCCAGCTCTGCAGCACACACACAGATGCACTGCAGCCCTGCACCCCACCCACACAAAGGTACCCACCGCCATATCCCACGCACACCACCATTGCACCATATACTCATATGGACACTTGTTATCTGAAGCTATAACTGTTTCATGCAGTGCAGGAACTCTGGCGCTGGTCTCAAAAAAGAATCTGAGGAAAGTTGTTTAGTAAAGCCGCCTGTCGCAGCTGAATTCAGCCACGGGTCCCTGCGGCTTAACACAACTCCTCAACTTTTTTTTTCTAATTAAAAACTGCTACCACTGCTGCTGTATGCTGCAGTCAGGGCCACAATGGCATCAGGCATCCCAATTGCAGCAAAGCCCTAAAACTGCCATGCTCAGCCTGCCTATGTTCATGACAGCATTCAGCCAGAATCGGGCAGCTTTACTGGGGAAAAAAAACAAATAAATTTTAATGTCACTAACTGCCTAATTCTAAATAAACTCCGAACCTGCCCGCAGACTGCTTTTTCCCATGATCCTGGCCCCCTGGGGCCTGGTAATTATTTATTTATGAATTTTGAACCCATGGGTTACAAAATGCATCAGAGGGGGTGAACATTTGCAGTCCTTCCAAGGGCGGAGTCGCAAAGACTCGCACTTTGTTTCGGGGTATGTGTTTCAAATCTGAGGTCTGCCACTACTACTGCAGACACTGGAAAAGCAGCAGCGGTGGTGAGGGGGGGGGGCAGAGAATGGCTGGAAGGGGGATGCAGGACCTGAAGGGGGATGAGGGACAATGGCTGGAGGGGAGATGCAGGACAAGAAAGGGGATGGGGGGCAATGGCTGGAAAGGAGATGCAGGATACCGACAGAGGGTGGAGGGCACATACTGGACATAAAGTGGAGGGGTAAGAAAGGCAGATGCTAGACATGGGATGGGGATTATAGAGGATAGTGAGCACAGGCTGGACACAGGGTAGGGATGGAGGATAGAAGCTGGAGCAAAATGGGATGGGTGGAGGGAAAATGCTGGACCTGAGATAGAAGAAAGGCGGGACAAGGGGATGCTGGACATGAAGGGGTCATGTGCAATGAGTGGTCCGAGGGTGGCATCCATCAATAACCAGGCAGTGGCAATATTGAGCTACTGCCCAGCCATCAACATGCAGAGAAAGTCAGGTGCAGTAAAGGTTTGCCTAATCTTTGCTGCAGAAGCTAACTGATTGTGATGTAAAACACCCATGGGAGAAGGTGAAACAGTGGTAAAGCAGTGGGAAGGTAGAGGAAAAAATACTGAAATACTGTACATGAATCTCACTGATAACCAATTCTATTGAATATAGACCCACAGTTAGAGTAGTATTCATTGCTCTACCTAATGGCATCATGTCATGCTTCTAAGGGACCAAAATATAATGAATTCCAGTTGTGTTGCATAACATATGGTAGAAAATCCCAAAGTCTCCAATAGTTCCTATTTGCAATCAACATATGTTTCAATTCCCTCACTTCTGTTTGTTCTTCTGCAGTTTCCATTTCATGCTCTCTATTAGAAGGCTTTTTTTTCTGTCTAGTCTCGAATGGAAAGAGCCAATTGTCAATGAAGAGCTCCCCAGCCGCATAGTTTGTGGCACTTTGATGATAAAGCCAAGTGTGAAGGAATTCACTGAAACTTCAGTCTTATTTGATGATGGAACCACAGAGAACATCGATGTTGTCATTTTTTCTACAGGATACAGTATCTCTTTTCCATTTCTTGATGAATCTATTATTAAAACTGAAAACTTTAGGAGTCGTCTCTATAAAAACGTGTTCCCTCCTAACCTGGAGAAGCCAACGCTGGCTGTTATTGGCCTTATCCAGCCAATAGGTTCCCTCATACCACATTCTGAAATCCAGGCTCGCTGGGCAACAAGAGTCTTTAAAGGTAAGTGAAAGTAAGATAGTGGAAATACAAATATCATAGGCTTCCAGTTAGGATTTTCTTTGCTTAATATCATGCTAAAGATCTTTTTCTAATTAACAGCACAGTACTATATATTGGGATGTGGAAATCTAAGAATATATATGTTTCATTCTATAGTTGGGGTAATTTACCATATAATTGGCCTGCACTTATTGCACAGCCTATTTTTGCAGGTACAATACTTTTTAATGGAAAAGAATGCACATAGAAACAATTATGGTATATAAAGACCATCTGCCCTCTCCAATTTGACTATCCACTTCAACTGCTAAGCTCTCCAATCACTTCCTCTCCCTCACATATCTTCTGTGCTTGTTCTATCCTTTCTTGAATTCAGATACCATCCTCATTTCTACTACCCTTTACATAATGAAATTCCATAGTTTCCTTTTGGTTGAAAGAAGGCCACATCATGAGTTTTTAACCTGGGGGGGGGGGGGGAGAGGAGGAGTGGGAAAGGGGAGGGGAAAGGGGAGAGAGTGGCACAGCTGCATTTAGACTTACACAGGTTTGTTACTAGGTTTCTGCTGGCCCTACCAGTACCACTGGGAGCAGGTCTGGAACACCTCATCCCAACTACCTAGGTCTCTCATTCACCCACAGCCTGACTGCTCCTGCTGCCCACCACTGGGTTTCCCAGCTATGCACATGCCAACTATGGACAGTCTGCTGGTCAGTATACATTGCATTTGCACAGAGTGACCATGTGCACCCAGACTTGGGATATATGGCATGGACACCCAACAGAAGGCTCAGTGATCAAGCTCCCAAGACAAGAGGTGTACCCACATCACTACAACCAGATGCTTTATAGAGCTGTGTGGCTACATAACTATGTGGTACAGATGGATGTGACACCTATAAGAGTACCCACTCATGCAACGGTCACCAGTTCACAGACACATACTGGTTATCATTTGACAACTGAGTAGGCAACATGGTTATATTCCCTCTGCATTGGGGTGTTATGATATTGCCAGATCTTTCTGTCTCAGTGGCATATTTTTCCCCTCAACTGCTCATATTTACTCAATATGTGTGGGTGGAGGACATCCTGATCCCAGGACCAGTCCATTCAATAGGACAACTAGTGGGTGCCAGGGTCCAGTGATCAGGGTGAACAGCATGCTGGCTGATCCCTCCCTCCTTGCCATCATGGCACAGCTGCTCCTTCAGTACTGCAGGCAAACTCATTAATGCTGCACACATGCAGTTTGGCACACCTTGCTGCTCCTGTCTCCCTCCACCAGGGGCTGGGGCCATGGGTGCTGCTGCCTTTGGCCTCGGTAGGGAGGAGTGCCCTGTGCTACGCTATGTCTGCTGCTGACATGCTTGCCATCCCATTCAGTGCCAACTGCAGCATTGCACCATACACACAGGGCCGGGACAACATTTCATTTGCAGCAGGCCACATCCTCTGTGCCCACAACCCCCACCTTCACACCATGCAGACATAGCAGCATGGTGGCAGTAAGGGTGAGGCACCTCCTTTTAGGCTGCAGCAGCATGTATGTGTGCTGCCACTGTCACAGTGGGGTCCTGCTGGGCATCACAGATGCACGCTCTCACCAGCTATCTTGTGAACCTAGAGGCATGCCAGCCCCATCGCATCACCCACATGGCACCCTATTTGCATATTTGGCAACATCAACATAGTGCCCTTTCTTGATAAGGCACCATGCTGTTGCTGCCAAAGGAGCACTACTATCACACTTTTGGAATGTCCATTGGGTAGAGCACATTGCATACACTTAGATAGACTCTCTCCCCTCACTGGGAGCTCTAACGCATGGTAAGACAGTCCTGTGATAAGGGAGCACACACTGTCCCCACCTACTCTCTGTCCCATCAACGCCCACTCTCCACCTCCTTTTCCTTTACCACTGCGTGCCCCTCTTCCAATCATTGATCCAGTGCCTTTTGCAGTGTTAACTACTCATAGGAGCCGATAACGCATGTTAACGGCTCACTTGCTCCCTTACCATCTTTTAGTAAAGATACCCCTAGACTAATTACATTATGGGAAGCAGTCATGCACCACCTCTATGGGGCATGTACAGCATGGACCCAGCAGATAGCACAGTGATTCGACCTTAACACATTCTAGAAGCAACTGTGCATAACACGATGCACTTAATGTCACCCATTGAGACTGTGTTAAGTGCATCCACACCAACTGCAACATTGATAGTGAACACACATTGTCAATCCCCATGTTATTTGCGAGGTGCAGGAACGTCCATTCTCTGCCTGTACCCCACCCATTTTCCTCTCTTTTGTGCAGTAAGTAGATAGAGCGAAAGAGCGAAATTAACTTTGAAAGTTAACTTTGAAAGTTGCTAAAACCGAAGAGGATTGTGAAAAATTGCAAGAGGATCTTGATAAATTGGAAGACTGGGCATCAAAATGGCAGATGAAATTTAATGTGGACAAGTGCAAGGTTATGCACCTAGGGAAGAACAACCCAAACTATGGTTACACGATGCAAGGTTCCACATTAGGAACCACCACCCAGGAAAAAGATTTAGGCGTCATTGTGGATACCATGTTAAAACCCTCGGCCCAGTGTGCAGCGGCGGCCAAGAGAGCAAATAGAATGCTAGGTATGATAAGGAAAGGAATGGAAAATAAAACAAAAGATATTATAATGCCTCTATATCGTTCCATGGTGAGACCACACCTTGAATATTGTGTGCAATTCTGGTCGCCGTATCTTAAAAAGGATATAGCGATTTTAGAAAAGGTTCAGAGAAGAGCCACCAAAATGGTAAAGGGGATGGAAGGATACTCCTATGAAGAAAGGCTAAAAAGGTTAGGGCTCTTTAAACTGGAAAAGAGACGGCTGAGGGGAGATATGATAGAAGTCTATAAATTAATGAATGGAATGGAACGGGTAAACGTAGATCGATTGTTTACGTTATCAGAATATAGAAAGACTAGGGGACATGCAATGAAGCTACAGGGTAAACTATTTAAGACCAATAAAAGAAAATATTTTTTTACTCAACGTGTAATCAAACTCTGGAATTTGTTACCGGAGGATGTAGTAAAGGCTGTTAGTGTAGCTGGGTTTAAAAAAGGTTTGGACAAGTTCCTGGAGGAAAGGTCCATAAACCATTATTAAGAAGTGACCGAAGATATCAATGCTTGACCAAGTACAAGCATTGTGGAACCTGTGTCTCTTGGGGAAACTGCTAGGTACATATGACCTAGTTTGGCCACTGTTGGAAACAGAATACTGAGCTTGATGGACCTAGGTCTGACCCAGTATGGCATATCTTATGTTATGTTCTTATGAGCTTGTCTGTTTAGCGTGTGCACTAACTGTTACCATAGCCATGCCCATGAGCTTAGTGTGCGCTCAAGCATGCTCTTATAGCCAGTATAGCTTGGTAAACATGTCCCTTTTAGTATGAATTTAGAAACGTAACCCTGGTAAATTTTCCAAGAGGTCTTTAGGTGCATAATTCTCAAAGTTAGGAGCATAACGTTTTTGAATACTGGACCCCGAATTTCAAAGAAAAGATACAGAGAATTCAGCTAGAAATGTGGGAAGGAAAAGAAGGGAGATTTTATCAAAACATTTAGAAAATGTTTTGATAAAAGCTATTCTGAACGTAGAGACAATAAATGAGAGAGAAATAAATGACTTGTTCATTGCTTGCATTTCTTGCTTTTTTTATTTCTATGTTTTGTTCTCTTCCTTTAATAGTGTTTAGAGAATACTAGATTTTCTAACACATATACTATATATGATTGTAAAAAAAGTCATTGGCACTAACTGCACAAGAAAGTTTCCCATGTCTCTATCCCTTTGCAATCCTCTCCTTTTCATTTCAAAACTTACAGCTTAATGTATTTCTTTATCTCCTTCATCTGAAAGTCCTAATTTTTCAGTCTGTTCTTCTTTGGTCAAACAGGGGGTGGGAGGCATTTCAATGTGTTTTAGCTGGTTAAAATGCTGTTAACCTGGTTAATGCTGCTGAATATCCCCACAGACCACTGAAAAAGCACTGATTTTGCTATCCAACTAACAGCTGCTGAACACCCCCCCCCCCCCCCCCACACACACACAAGTTTTGCAATCCAGCTAGTGTCTGAATATCAGAGCTAACCGGCAAGTGATGCTGGTATCTGGTGAGCCCGGAAACCAAATATTTTCCTCCACTGAATATCTGGTTTTAAATAAAGCAGCGGCGGCTAAGTGCTTTTAACTAGTCCAACCACCACCATTGAATATGCCTCACCCCCAAAGCTTCTTAAATTTAGATGACGGAAATTTAAGGGCAAGGTCTTTCAAATGGACTTGGAACATAATTTTGTAATAGGATACCTATGTAGGAAAGGCACGTAGGTGCATGTGTTGTGCCTCTATGCCTTTTAAAACTCCCTCCCAAAAAATGGACACACACATTTGTACAAGATACGAGGCAGGTTTAATTCTGTGCTGGTAGGAATGAGCTCATATGCTAACTGCCATCTGCTTCTCCTTTACCCTGGGAATGGCTAAGCATATAACGTTTAGGTGCAGTTACGAGGATTTATGTGTTCCTGTTTGTACACATTTGTACCTGGGCAATTTTATAACAGCCTACTTAAGTGCATAAAACACTGTTCTGCATGCTCAATCCCCCTAGGAAATGACCTTCTTAGTGTCTACAATGTATTGGATACCGTGCATGTTTTACCGGACCTCTGGCATTTTTATTATAGGATTGAACAAGTTACCTTCAACATATGAACAACTGGAAGAAATAACTAAGACAAAGGAAATATCAGCCAAAAGGTATAAACTGCTAGAGACCCAATTTCTAGTTTTGTAGCAAGATCTGCATTTTGATGCCTCTGGGCTCCTGCTTCCCACTGCTCACTGTTGAAGCCCCTGTCTCACAGCTGTCCTCGTTATTTTCATATAGTGAAACAGGGCCACTCTTAATACTGGCACTGGTTCTTTGACGGCTCCTACAAACACCCTATAGGTTCTCGTGTGGAGAAGGTTACCAGATGTTCCTAATTTTCAGGGATTGTCCCTGATTTTAAAGCTTTGTCACCGATTTCCTCCTGTTTGGGAGCCTTCTGTCCCCGATTCCAGCAATGGGGACAGAGGGAATAGAAAAAAAAAATTGATAAACTGAAGAGTAGCAAATCACCCAGACCGTATGGTATACATCCAAGGGTGTTGAAAGAACTGAAATATGAGATTGAAGACCTGCTATTAGTAATCTGTGAACTTTCATTAAAATCATCTGCAATATCTGAAGATTGGAGGATCGCCAATGTAATGCCAATTTTTAAAAAGGGTTCCAGGGGTGATCCGGAAAACTACAGACCGGTGAGCCTGATGTCAGTACCGGGAAAAATGGTAGAAACCATCATAGAGAACAAAATTACTCAGCATGTAGATAGTCATGGCCTAATGGGAGACATCCAACATGACTTTAGACAAGGAAGATCTTGTCTTACTAATCTGTTATGTTTTTTGAAGGTGTGAATAAACAGGTAGACAAAGGTGAGTCAGTTGATATAGTGTATCTGGACTTTCAGAAAGTCTTTGACAAGGTCCCTCATCAGAGACTTTTGGCAAAACTAAAAAGTCATGGGATAAGAGGCAGTGTACTATTGTGGATCAGGAACTGGTTAAAAGATAGAAAGCAGAGGTTAGGGCTAAATGGACAATTTTCCCAATGGAAAAAGGTGAATAGTGGAATACCCCAGGGATCTGTACTGAGGCCGCTGCTCTTTGACATATTCATAAATGACCTGGTAAAGGGAAGAGGCGAGTGAGGTTATCAAATTTGCAGATGACACAAAAACCATTTAAAGTTGTTAAAACCCAAGAGGGATTGTGGAAAATTGCAGGAGGATCTTGATAAATTGGAAGACTGGGCATCCAAATGGCAGATGAAATTTAATGTGGACAAGTGCAAAGTTATGCACCTAGGAAAGAACAACCCAAACGATACACGATGCAAGGTTCCACATTGGGAACCACCACCCAGGAAAAAGATTTAGGCGTCATCGTGGATAACATGTTAAAACCCTCCGCCCAGTGTGCAGCGGCGGCCAAGAGAGCAAATAGAATGCTAGGTATCATAAGGAAAGGAATGGAAAATGAAACAAAGGATATTATAATGCCTCTGTATCGTTCCATGGTGTGACCGCACCTTGAATATTGTGTGCAATTCTGGTCATCGTATCTTAAAAAGGATATAGCATTATTAGAAAAGGTTCAGAGAAGAGCCACCAAAATGTAAAGGGGATGGAAGGATACCCCTATGAAGAAAGGCTAAAAAGGTTAGGGCTCTTCAACCTGGAAAAGAGACGGCTGAGGGGAGATATGATAGAAGTCTATAAATTAATGAATAGAGTGGAATGGGTAAACATAGATCGATTGTCTACGTTATCAGAATATAGAAAGACTAGGGGACATGCAATGAAGCTACAGGGTAACCTATTTAAGACTAATAAGAGAAAATATTTTTTCACTCAATGTGTAATCAAACTCTGGAATTTGTTACCGGAGGATATAGTAAAGGTAAAGGCTGTTAGTGTAGCTGGGTATAAAAAAGGTTTGGACGAGTTCCTGGAGGAAAGGTCCATAAACCATTATTAAGAAGGGACCCAGGATATCAGTGCTTGATCCAGTACAAGTATTGTGGAACCTGTGTCTTTTGGGGAAACTGCTAGGTACGTATGACCTAAATTGGCCACTGTTGGAAACAGGATACTGGGCTTGATGGACCTTGGTCTGACCCAATATGGCATATCTTATGTTCTTATGTTCTAATATGTCAGTTTTAGAATTTACATTCATTATCGTTATATTTTGCACTGTACGGAGGAAATGCATCACTTTTTCTATGCCTCTGTCTGCTTGGAAGTGGTATTGTTGCTGTCATGACATGGATGGGGGAAGGACAAGGTAATAACTTCTCTCCATCCTTTGTTGCTTAAACCTAGAACTAAGGTGTCCCTTCCTCACCCTTTCCCCCTCCTCCACACTTAGCATAAATTTCCTAGATTTGCCTATGAAAAATCTGGTAACCTTGTCTTTGGAGGGTGCAAAGGAAGCAGTGGTGGTGGTAGAGGATTCCATTTCCATAGTTCAGGCGAAGACTGTGTACTCTTAGAAATACTGAGGTAAAAATCAAGCTGAGACACACATGCTGTTTCAGAATAACTTAATTGTCTCAAATGTTGTTGCAGTTAAATGCCATTGAGTCGATGTCGACTTATAGCGAACTTGTGGATAATTATCTTAAATTGTTTTCTTTCTTCAGTGAGGTGGCTAATTATTGATAGAGTAGCATCCATAGCTGCTATTATTGTTTTGATCCATTGCATTGATGGTCTTCCTCCTTTGCAATCAATTTCAACCTTACCAAGAATGATGTCTTTCTCTAATGATCTTTCTCTTTGTATGATGTGTTCAAAATACAGTATGAAAGTTGAAGTCATTTGAGCTTCTAAGGAAAACTTAGGTTTGATCTTCTCTACTACCAATTGATTTATTCTTTGGGCAGACCATGGTATACATAGTAACATAGTAAAGGATGGCAGATAAAGACCAGTATGGTCCATCTAGTCTGCCCAGTAAGATGGCAAGAGTAGGTACACCTGCCGCTCCGTGCAAGCCACCCCTCCCCATGTCTTTGTTTTAGGGGTGAACCCACCACTCTGTATACGACACCCCTGTATGTTGAGAAATGAGTTAGTTAAGTTTATTTTGATTTCCAAAACTGCCTTCCTCAGGGGGTAAAACCTCCAACAAAATAAAAGACATAAAACATTAGAAATATATCCATAAATCATAAATGAATCAAGCAATAAATAAACATTAATATAACATTAATAAATAAATAGTAAAGACAGTCATAACATTATCTTATGTGCTTCAAAAGGGTATAAATACATAAAAAAGGAAGTAGCTAATAAAAAATGAAGTAAAAGTGTAACCAGTAGACACATAAAAAGAGGAAAGAATTATAAGAAGCTAACCTCAAAACGATAATTGAATAAATACTAAATAAGTATAAAAACCCCTTAGTTATATTATTTATGAGTTTGTTCCTATGCTCTTGTCAACCACTGGTTTTGTACCTTCCTGTAATCCTCTCATTCGATGAGCACTCTTGAACACATTTACATGTTGTATCATTATCAATTTTACTTGTTTTATGTATTTATAGCCTTTTGAAGCACATAGGGATAATGTTATGTCTGTCTTTACTATTTATTTTTTAATGTTCTATTAATGTTTATTAATTGCTTGGTTCATTTATGATTTATGGATATATTTTTAATGTTTTATGTCTTTTATTTTGTTGGAGGTTTTACCCCCTGAGGAAGGCAGTCTTGCCGAAACACTGCCAGTATAGGGGTGGTTCAATAAAAGCTGGTCATCACTATCAAAGGGTTGAGTTTTCCTCTGCCTTGCTCCTGTTGCTGCATTTAATACTAGAACATGCAGGGTTGTGCAAACACAAGTCACTTTTAGTAATAACATTGTGATTGTGGAGCATACTGAAGATAGTGGAGTGCCATCTTCTCTACACCATCCAGATGTTTTAGGACCCAAATGAGCACTTTCCCAATGCTTCTTTGTGCATGGAGCAGGTCTAAAGTTTGACAAGGTCGCAGACGTCCCCAAGGATTCTGAATTCAATCATGGACATCTATATTCATCGCCATACCCCAGACACGCCTCCACTATGCCCCTTGCCTGCTTGGACATCCCCACAGTGGAGACATCTTAAAAATCCATTTGTGAAATGGCTCCGGGGACGTCTTAGCGATTTGCGGATTTCCAAATTATATCTAAGCTTTTCAAAATGACTGTATCTTTATAAAATAGACTTGAAAAAAAGCATCACTGTGGCCTTCACAGTTGATAACCTGTTACAAAATTACCCTTTTAATGAACAGTGAAATTTTCATTGAAACTATCCATGTATGAAAATGGAGAGACAGCAGGTTTACACCTTTATTAGCCACAAGTAAACATACAAGTCTTTTTCGATATCAGGCCCTAAAATAATAAACTGGAAACTCTTCCTACTATTACTAAAAACAGATACCACAAACTCCTTTGAGTCAATCTAGTGCCTGACTATGAAGAACCATTTTAAGTTGCTTCCTAAACATGCAGAGTTTTGTTTTCGGCCTTAAAGAAGCTAGCAGTGAATTCCATAATATAACACTCTTACCCATGGCTGAGTTTGAAAAAGGATTAGACAAGTTCTGGAAGAAAAGCTCATAAACCATTATTAGCAATGTAGACTTAAGAAAACGACTACTTGTCTCTGGGTGTAAACAAGAAGGCATGATTCTACTCTTTGGGATACCGTCGGGCACTTGTAACCTGGATTAGTCAGTGTTTTGGGAGACAGGATGCTGAACTTGATTTACCTTTCATCTGACTCAGTATAACACATCTTATGCTCCGATGAACCATGGGGAAAGCTTTGAATTTAGTATGTTGGAAATCTTTTTAAGGTTTTGTTAGTTTTGTATACCTTATGTACCGCTGATATCTATTGACTATTGTTCAATCTCTTTCCAAGGTTTGGCACAAGTCGATCCACCTCACTCTTGGTAAACTACATTGGATATCTAGATTACATTGCCTCTGAGATTGGTGCCAAGCCCAGCATTCCACGTCTCCTGTTCACTGACCCAAAGTTGGCATTGCATGTGCTGTTTGGTCCATGCACACCAAGCCAGTTCCGCCTGACTGGACCAGGGAAGTGGGATGGAGCCAGGGACACCATCATAAAAACCCGGGATAGGATTTTCAAGACCACAAGAACCCGGGTGGTGAAAGATGAACCACAACACTCATTATCAATTCTTGTTTGGTTTCTGTGCTTGGTGATTGTGTTTTCTGGTGTGTTCATGTTTCAGTAAGAAGAATATTTAAGGCCTAAAACATTGTGTCGATTTTAATTAAATCCATTACACCAGAGATCTCGAACTCAGGCCAATCCAATCCGGTTTGATTTTCAGAGCATTTAGCATGGCTGTTTAGATTTGTTTGGATACCTTGGTAGTATGCAGGGCCCCTTTTACCTATGGGCAATGGTGTCCCCTACACAACGGGGACCCATCTTCCCTGCTGCCCACAAGTAAAAGCAGCCCTTCCGCCACTGCTGCCCATGTTTGGGATGTGCAACAGTGGCGATCCATTAAAAATGCATTTCGGCACCAGATTTACCTTTGTTTCCAGTGCCGCGGTGCTGTTCGTGCTTCTGCTTCTGCCGCTCTCTCTGATTCATTAGAGGGGCGGAAGCGTGAATAGCACTAACTCCGGCGCCACGGTGCATTTTTAATGGTTGCCACTTCTGCATGTCCTGGACAGGGGCAGCAGCAGTGACAGGAGAAGGGGGCCCTTGGATTGGGGGGGCGGGGTCTTCAAATGGAGGGGCAGGGCCCATGGATGGGGGACCCTGCCAGAATCATTTGCCCCGGGTGCCATTAGGGGTTGAAGCAGCCCTGGTAGTGTGCACTGAAATAAACTTAAAGGCACATTTCAGAAAGACCGTGAAGGTGCAATCTGGGACGTCCAAGTCAGAACATCTGAAATTCTGTGGGAGGGGCAGCAGAGAAAGTGGACACATGTAAGTGCCTTCTAAAATTGGGCAGTCTCCACCCATGTCACTGGAAAACAATATCAAACAGGAAAGTGCAGAATAATGGGCCAGGCACATGCAAATTTCTGGCCACTTTTAGAAACTTGAACGTGTCCGATATGGATGGTGGCACGTGCCCACGATAATATTTTAGAATAGGTGTATCTATCTGATGCCACATAGACGTCCCCACCTGCCATTTTGCAAGTGGAGATATGCAGCAGTGTGGCAGCCACAAAAAGACCGAACGCAATTTAGGACAACTATCCAGAGGGTCGTCATGAGTCGACACCGACTTGACGGCATTTAACAACAACATGCATATTTGATACAATGAAAAGAACTGGGGGAATGAGAGGGCTGTTTCCTTCCCACTGGCATTAGGTTGCCAAAACAAGCACTTTTCTGCTGCCTATTTGTGTCCTGGTGGCAGGTATAGACATGGATGTGTGTGCCGGCAATTTCCAACATGCAAGGGCATTCTAAAATCAGGTGCGCACATGTGCTACCGCCATGCCCCTGTGCTATATGGACCTGTGCAAATTTGTAGCTTTCTTAGATGGTTCTTGGGATGCCAATGTGATTTACACATCTGAATGAGTGTTTCAGACATGGAAATCACGAACAGAGCTTCTAAAGTGATCCTCTTCATGAATTTTCATTGTGGAGTGCCTTCTGAAAACCAGATCTGTTTGTGGCCTGAGAGGGTCGGAGTTAAATACCAGACTGTGCAAGGTGACACATTTGCCAGAATTGACTTTAAGCGTACGCATTGCAAAAGGTTTCACTGTACTAGAAATGGAAATAAAAGATTTCATCTTAACTTTGTTCCATTACATTTTTTGTGTTTCCAGCTTAGACATTTGGTTCCTCTTTCCTGCTCTTTTTCTCCTAGACAATCTATGTTCTATGCTGCGTATTCTATTCCTGGCACCACTTCTCTGTTTCTTTTGCTACAATATCTGTTTATTCTCTTCTCCTGTGCTTTTACCCATCTCTACTTGTTTGCCAATTTTCCTTTCCTTTCTGAGTTTATTTTCCCCTTCTATGCGTCTATCTCTTATCTACCTTTCACATATCACCCTTTGAAATTCTTACATTTTGTCCCGTGTATTTATATTTTCCCTTTAGTTCTTTGCTTTTCTATTTTCCTGAAATCTGAATTGCTTTTTTTCTATATTTTATTTTCCTTTTGGTATTTTCTCCATCTCTGTAAATCCCACATTTCACTTTTCCCCACAGCCCCTTCCTCTCTTTTCCTATTTCAAATAACTTTCTGGGCCTTAAACCAATCATTCACTTTTCAGTCGTTTCCCACCTCTCTCTTCACCTCTTTTTCCTTTGTATCCATTTCTTTTCTGGCATCCTTTAATCAGCTCTGGTTAGGGCCTTCGAAATATTAATAGGTTTTGCCCTTGCACGTTAACCAGTGCTACAAATTTACAGCCAGGTTGAGTGGCCGAAAGGGTCACCATTAAATCAGGTAAATTTATTTATTTAGCTGCATTTATATCCCGCTTTTCACCGAGTCAATGTGGTTTGACAGAAAGGGGAGGGGGTACAATAATCAACTCAACAGAGAGAAGGGGGGCCGACACCAGGGGGGGGCCAACATTGATGATCTGAACAGAAAGTAACAGTACTAGACAATTGATGTGAGTCTCTTAGTTGGGAGCAGAGGGGTTAGGTCAGATTGAGTCTGGAAGTTGCAGTCAGTGAGAGCTGTCCATATCAGATCCAAGATATTCATGAAACGGGATAGTTTTTAACTGTTTCCTGAATGTGGGGAGGTCTCTGTTGTTTCGGATCTGGTTCGGAAGGGAGTTCCAGAGGGAGGGCGCATACAGTTTGAATGCCCTGTTATAGGTTTGTTGATTGAACTTGGTTCATTCGTGTGGGATAGTGAAAGTGTTACTGGTGGTCTGGCGGGTTGGTCTGTTGAGGGTAGGCTGTGGTAGTAGAGTCCGGAGTTGGGAAGTCTGCATTTGATGGAGGGGTATGTGGATAAGTAGGAGAGCTTTGTATTTAATCCTTGCTTCAAGAGGCAGGATGTGATGTGATCATGTTTCTTTGCTCTCTGGATGATTCTTGCGGTGGTGTTTAAGGCAGTTCGAAGGGGGTTGGTGTGGGTGTCGGGTAGTCCGTGATAGATTGCATTACAGTAGTCCAAGTGAAGGAGGGTGGAAGGGGGAGACCATGGATAAGAGCATAATGCTTTCATATTGAGTGGAGAATGAAAGTCAGGATTTATCCAGAGTCAGTGCCACAGCATTGGATTTCACCCAACCCAAAAAACCCAAAAGTGTTTCCCACAGTTATTCTTTAATCCTTAATAAGAGAAACCCTACTCAATTACATTTTTGTTGGAACGCACACCATGAAGACAAACCATTTCTTCTCGCAGTGTGTTGTTCCTTTTTTCTTTTTAAAAGGAGGACGCAACCCCTACAAGTGCTAAGGAGACACAAACCCCTTAGTACATACCGGTATAACCATTCTATCAGATTTAACTGCATTCATGAATCAAGGAAAAGCCACTTAGCTGATCTCTGTTATGGAGAACTGATCTGCTGAAGAGATTGCCGGTCAGAAAAGGAGAAGGCAAGCTATCACGCTTCACTGAGCACAAAAAAACGCCGGCCCTTCAACTTCAATTGTTCTTCCTCAGACCTTTCTCTCTTACAGACTTTTCAAGCTCCCAGAAAAAACATCTGTAAAAAGCAACTAAATCGTGGTGCCGCCACAAACTTAGTAACCCTACGTTGCATTTCGTGCCATAGATTCTCCTGGCACTTCTTCAAACTTCATTGCTTTCTGAACAGTCCCAGAGCACCATGATCTTTAAACCTCACGCTTTGATCACATGATCGGTCCAGAACCAATGGAACCCAACAAATGTAAGCACTCCCACTAATTCAGGGGTTTATAAAATACTCCACCAGTCCAAAGAGGAATTTAAGCCCTTAGGCGACACAGAATTCAAAGAGTAAATCCAAAACTGTTCACGATAACGCAAAACAGAATCACGATCTCCCCCTCTAGGTTTTATTGGTATGTGATCCAAGATTCTCTATCGCAAATCAGCAAATTTATGTTGTTGTTCTTGACAATGAGATACCATCGGGCTGACACTACTCCTCAGTTATGTGGGAGCGATGTTCTAATAATCGCCGTTTCATCGTTCTAATAGTCTTGCCGATGTATAATTTTAAACATGGGCAAATTATGACATATACTACAAATGATGATTGACATGTAGTTTGAAACTTAATATAAATTTGCCAATGCTGAGATGGATGTTCCCACACTTCCCCTTCCAAAGTCTGAGTACAAAAATCGCAATTCATGCATTGAAAATATTCCCTAATACCATCCTCAGGGGGTGGAGCACTATTTTGAACCACTCAGTCAGCTATATTTCGACCCCGTTCAAAAGCCACCCTCAGGGGTTTATCAAAACAAGTATGTAAGGATAATATGGACCAATGTGTTTTTAAAATTCTCAACACTTCCACAGCCTGTGGCATATAGGGTAATACCCCTACATAAGGAGGTATATTCTCCGATTCAGTGGATTGAACTGCCAGATCCCACCAATCGGGATGATTGAAACGTGCCCTTCGATATGCTCGATTAATTACAGTTAATGGATAGCCCCGCTCCAACAGACGAAGCTTCAAGCTATGTGCTTGAATTTTGAAATCCTCAATTGTTGAACATAATCGCCGTAGTCTAATGAATTGGCCTACTGGAAGTCCCCTACAGAGAGGACCCGGATGATAACTCCGATAATGTAGTATTGTATTCCTTTGAACCTCCTTCCGATATAAAGTTGATCTTATTGTAGACTGATCTTTAAATAAACATAGGTCCAGAAATTCAATAGTCTCATTATGGAATTTTGGTGTAAATTTTAATTCATCCGATAAAGTGTTAATCCAAACAAAAAATTCCTTAAGTTTACATTCAGTGTCTGTCCAGAAGAAGAAAATATCATCAAGGAACCTAATCCACATTCGAATATGTTGAAACCATATTGAGGGATAAATTAGTGTAGACTCAAATTCAGCCATATAAAAAGTTGCAATAGAGGGGACAACCATGGCCCCCATCGCTATGCCATATATTTAATGGTAAAATTTTCCCTCAAATTGAAAGAAATTTTTTGTCAGCACCAATCGTAATAACTGAAGCACAAACGTTTTAGGCAATCGGGTAGGTAATATCAGTGGCACGTCTGCCGCCATCTTTAAGGTGGCCTCCTGATTAATATTAGTATAAAGGGCTTGCATATCCATCATTACTAACAGCCAGTTAGTTTTATCCTCCGGTAATTGTTGTAAAATTGACAAAAAATGAAACGAATCCCTAATATACGAAGGTATAGATGACAACAAAGGGCGAAAAAACAAGTCACAAAATTGTGACAAAGGTTCCAGGAGAGATCCACGGCAAGATACAATCAGACGTCCCGGAGGATCCTCCAAACCTTTGTGAATTTTAGGCACCATGTACAAAGTAGGAAGAAGTGGATGTTGTTTATTTAAAAAAGAAAATTCTTTTTCCGTGATCCGGTTGTGATGTAATGCAAACGTTGTATATTCCAAAATCTCACCTTTTATATCTCCTGTAGGATCACTAACCAACAACTTATAATACTTTTTATCCAGGAGAGGAGCATTAACCACTGCTTCATATCTATCTCTGTCCTGGATCACTGTAGCTCCACCCTTATCTGCTCTATGTATAGCAATATCTCTGCCAGCTCATAAAGCTCGTAATGCTATATACTGCCCTTTAGTAATATTAGAAAAATCCCCGGGTAAAGCTTTTGCTTCCAATGATGTCACATCCCTTAATACTAGTTTTTGAAAAGTCTCAATGGTGGGATCCGGCAAGCCCTGAGGCATCCACTTTGAGGGGTTCTTTATCACCGATACATCAGGCTTAACAACGGAGATCAGCTAAGTGGCTTTTCCTTGATTCATGAATACAGTTAAATCTGATAGAATGGTTATACCGGTATGTACTAAGGTGTTTGTGTCTCCTTAGCACTTATAGGGGTTGCGTCCCTCTTTTAAAAAGAAAAAAGGAACAACACACTGCGAGAAGAAATGGTTTGTCTTCATGGTGTGCGTTCCAACAAAAATGTAATTGATTAGGGTTTCTCTTATTAAGGATTATATATTACAGCATTGGATTTGGCACAGGGTCGTAGGAGGAGGGAATACTTGTCCCTGTGTATAGCAGCTACTATCAGTGTCCTGTGGTAGGCATATTTTTTCTAAAGAAGCTGAAACCTGTTTAGATTGGCATTTAGGAGATCTTGCTTGGGTTAGAGTTGCTTTCTTGACGCTATTTTGATTCCTTGCAGTCTGGGAATTGGGAGAAAGTTGAAGACAGTGTGGTCCAGAGCAGAGGTTCCCAAACTGTGATCTGTGAGGTCATTACAGGGAGTCTGCATGACACAGAAAAGAGAAAAAGGAGAGAGACTGGTGAGGACTGGCTGAGCTGAAGAGAGAGATTGGTAGGGACTGGCTAGGGAGAGAGAATGAATGAGAGAGAACTGTCTCGGGAGGAAGGAAGATAAAGAGACTGAGACTGATGGTGAGTGGTGGGGGAGGGAAGGAGACTGGTAGAGGGAGGAAGGGGAAGGGAGAGATAGAGAGCTAATGGGGACTGGCTTGGTGCTGAGGGGAGGCGGTCCAGTAAGAATGGTGAGGAGGAACTGGGGGTCCCTGAAATTTTTGGAGGTTAAAAAGGAGTCCACACAACCAAAGGGTTGGGAACCTCTGGTCCAGAGCTCATGATGCCATTTTTCTTTTTCCTCCTCCTACTGTTATTTTAGTGGATTCCTTGGGTAAAGTCTTTTCTGCTGTAATGCTCAGCCCTTTGCATTCTGATCAGACAGTGCAGTAGGTTTCATAAAACTTCAACCACACATCAAATCCTCTGAAGCTTGCAGTGCTGTAAAGTCTCTGGGAATGCAGTAGGTTTTGCTGACTGTTGCACTTCAGAGCATCGCTGTAGTTGCCTTCTTACTTTGGGTGGGCAAAGGGAAGGAAATCATACTGACAGTGGAGAAAGGGGTACCAGATCACCATTAGTGCCTGCAACATTGGGGAGACGGGCGGAAACATTGACTTCACTTCTTCATAAATACAGTCCAAGACTCAGATTAAGCATTGGGATTTCCCAAGTTGCCTCTAGATTGCAACTTTCTAGGCTTGAAATAACTCATTTAATAATGGAGTAGCAGTCAGCAAATGATCAAAGGCAAGAGTTGGTCCTTATTAGCACCATACCTGTGACTAACATCTTGCAGCGCCCTCTAGCTGTCTTATTGAGCTTACAAACTGAAAGACATTTCTCTGGAAGAGACTGGAAAATGAATGGAAATCACACCTGGAAGAAGTTTTATTTGGGGGCCACAGAATGCGTTTTTGGTTGAAGGCCTGCCCAAATAAACAACCAAGTTCTGTCTACCAGTTCTGTCCTCTCTTCCTGACCCCCTCGGACAATTCAGTAATGTCTATAAGGGACATATTCAATGGAGGTGGCTAGGGCCGTTAAAGTGGTTGGCTGTTGCTGTTCTAAATTATGCCAGGTGTTCAACGCTGGTGACAGATCCGGCAACCAGCATTGAATATCCGGGTTGCCCGGTTAGCATTTTAGCTCAGCAGTCAGTGCCGATATTCAGCGACTGGCCAGATAGGCAAACTGGCTAAAGTTGGGACAGTCTTATTTACAGTTACAGTTACAGTTTATTCGACTTGATATACCGCCTATAGCAAGGTCTAACTTTAGCTGGTTAGGGTTAGCCAGTTCACCAATGACTGGCTAAGCTATGTTGCCACTCTTGGAACGCCCTGTCTCTAAGTGGTTAGCATTGAGGCATTTAAATAGGAGGGATATTCACTGGCATGAATCACTGTAGGTCTGCTAATCAGCTAAACCACTTTGAATATGCCCTCCTATAATTCTTTGGTTGCCACCTGTGAATTCTTCTCTCCTCATTACCTTTCCTCTCTTATCTCTCCCTACGCCCCTGATTGGGAACTCTGCTCTTCTGGCAAATCACTCCTATCTGTGCCCTTCTTTTCTACTGCTAACTCCAGACTTTGTTCCTCTCATCTTGCTGCTCCTTATGCCTGGAACAAACTACCTGAGTCTGTACGTCAGGCACTTTCTCTGGCCCTTTTCAAATTTAGGCTGAAAACTCACCTCTTTGCTGCTGCTTTAGGTCCTTGACTCATCTGATCTCCCTTGTGTTTCCTTACTGTAGAAATGGACAGATAAAGGGGATACCAGAATCCCCAATATGTATTTAAAGATAGATGAATTTCTTGATGCAGATCTCTAAAATGTGCTCAGAAGTTTGTCCTTTCACCTACTTCCTCTTAAATAAAATAGGATATCATGATCATGAGTTCTGTGTAACTGTTTTTTAAAATAGTTTGGGAACATTGTTAACGCAAGCATAAAGAGTAAACATAGGCTATGAACTGCACGACCATAGTTCATTGTACAGTCAACTATAGGTCCCTGCTGGCACAGCATAATTTCTGCAACTCTGCAATTATAAATAATTCTGTCATAATCAAGTAAATTTTATTTAATACAATGTAATTATCTCTTACTCTGTAAGTAGAACTCTAGCGACACCTTGTGTTATGATTAATGACTGTGTTACTTCCCCTTTTTCTTTAATAAAAAGAGCTTTTCAGGAGGAAGAATTTGAATCCAACAGACATGGAACTGTGCTGAGTCCATGGACCATTTGTTGTTTTCCCTCTGAGCTCAAAGAAAGTAGCAGTTTGCGTGTGATTGTGTTCTGTGTTACTCTCTGCTTATTTCTCACTGCTTGAGGGACCAAAGACCGAAAGAGCCATGGTATTGTGGCCAGATCACGGGGTTTTCTTCAGTTTGTGATGTGACTCTGATCTCTGTGTTCTTCAGCAGCTGGAAATGGCAGACAAGTCTCCAGGATACGTGTGGCAGTTTTCTGCCATGAGTATTAAGAGGCAGGTTTCTGTTGTGTGTATTTAAAATGGGCAATAATGCCGGTAAAACGAAACAGAGTACACTGTTATATGAATGGGGCAAAAAAGCTTGTAATATAGGGCAGAGAAAGCTCGTAATAGAGGACAGAAAAAGGGAAGCCCAAATTATGAAATGAAGCGCAGGTTTGGTGATAGCACCCTTGATTATGTTGGCTGTTGGCATTCGATGACTGCCTCTAACCCCAGTTAGACCCTAGCAGTATTTTGGGATCAATGGAGTTTGGCAACTGCAAATTATTGTTCTAAATTAGACGATTGATTCTTTTGAAGGCTTTATTGCATTATTAGCTACAATGAGCAACGAAATCTAGGAACATACAAAGTGTACAAATCAGTGTTTGATCTAGCCAATTAAAGAGATGTATGCATAGGACACTGTACTGAGAGGCTTTAGTGTTAATGCAGGGCTTCCAAAAACTGCCTTGCAGATCATACAGCCAATCGGGTTTACAGAAAATCCACAATGAACATGCCGGAAATAAATGTGCATATATTGAATCTGTATTGATTCAAATGTATCTCATGCATATTCATTATGGATATTCTGAATGCATGACTGGTGGTGGGGTCCCCAGGACAGGTTTGGTAAGCCCTGTGTTCATGTCCACATTTAATTTATGCATTAATGCAAGTGTTACCTAATCTAGTGGTTCCCAAACCTGTCTTGGGGGCTCCCCAGCCAATCGAATTTTCAGGATATCCACAATGAATATGCAGTAAGTAGATTTGCATGCACTGGAGGCAGTGTATGCAAATCTCTCTCATGAATATTCATAGTGGACATCCTGACAACCTGACTGGCTGGGGAGCCCCCAGGACAGGTCCGGGAAGCACTACTTAATCACTATGTATTAAGGCCATTAATATGCATTAGTCACATGTACATTAGCATTATCATTGGATTATCCTACAGCAAACCTAACACATGTGCAAATTAAGAAAACCCCCAATGCTGTGCAGGCAGTAAAAAGACGGAAGAACGAGTTAAAGGAAAGTATTGATATGGAACTCATGGACAGCATCTCTGTGCAGTGTCCTCTCACCATTGCTTTATTTCATTGCATAGAGAGTGATTCCTCTTAAATCATGCAATATTTATTCATAGGATACAAATAACTGCACATTCTATTAATCTGATACTTGCATTATGCCATTGATAAACTGCATTCACCTTGCTCTGTTCTTTTCATTCTATGGTCTACATCAAAACGGCTGTCCAGCATCCACTAATACCATGAATAGCTACTTAGGACACTTCAAAACTTCTATTTAAAGTTGAGAAGGGAGTTCAATTAACAACATAATTTCACAGCTTCAATAAAAGTTGTGGGAATGGGTTTAGGCTGGTTGGAATAAGGAAGCTGTTATTACTCTATTATCACATGAAGCATTAAGGCCATTAAGTAAAACATATGGTATATTTCAATAATTTGTATGGAATGATTTTTATTTTTTTGGCAAGAAGTTTTCACCTGCTCCATTTTGGACTTTTGGCTTAAATGTAATTGATCTCCCCCCTTTTATTTTATGCTCCCTCCCTCAAATCAGTCCAGCCATTAAAGTAACAGTCCTCCATCCAGGGCCACAATGCCGCAGTTGTTTCAAGAGCCCTAACTTTGGCATCTTGGGAGGGGATAGAGAGGGGAAGGGGAGATGCTGGACCCAGTCTGTGTGTAGGGGTGTGAAGGAAGGGAAGGGGATATGCTGTACACAGCTGGAGGTATAGAGCCTTGAGATGCCCCTAGTGGGACACACAGCTGAAGGTTTGCCAAGAGCATCACATACGATCCTCTTGGGCTGGCCCTACCTGCTATGAAATTACCTCCACTGGGTTGGCATAAAATAGTACAACATAATAACAGCCCTTGGATGTATAATGCAGCACAGTAGTAAGAGTTTCATATATAAGAACATAAGAACAAGATATGCCATACTGGGTCAGACCAAGGTCCATCGAGCCCAGTATCCTGTTTCCAATAGTGGCCAATCTAGGTCATCAGTACCTAGCAGTCTCCCCAGAAGACACAGGTTCCTCAATGCTTGTATTGGGTCAAGCAGTGATATTCCGGGTCCCTCTTAATAATGGTTTATGGGTCTTTCCTCCAGGAACTTGTCCAAACCTTTTTTAAACCCAGCTACACTAGCAGCTTTTACTACATCCTCCGGTAACAAATTGGCAATAAAACTTTAACAGAGAAAACAGGATGATTATTTTTGTGGCTAATTAGTGTATATTTGCAGCCTATAGTACGTTACATTATTACAGCAGGAAAACATGTAGTAGTGCCTCATTAATTACAGCTAAATTATTAACACATCTAGAAAGTCATTTTATAAAAGCCTGCCTAATTAACGCACATCAGGGCATGTTTACAAAAACATGCGAATGGTTCAGGTCATTGGAGCACACAAACCACGATTGCTGCCGTTAGCACAGGCACACTTACCGGCTCCTGAATGGATGGTGGTAAGTGTACCTACTTTAGATGTGCTTGTCAGCGTGGTGAGGTGCGTCTCCCCGTGTAATAGGGAAGAACCCCCAACAGTTAGCGTGGGTCTTTGCCGCCTCCACTAAGAGGGTCTGACTATTGAGGACTGCCTGACAGCGTGTGTTCTGGCATGTACTGAAGGTGTGCTGGGACGTGTGTTGCCTGGTAACATAGGGTCATGACAGCGCAAGATGATTCCAGCGCTAACTAGGCAACCAGTGTTAAGATTGCAAGTGGGTAGGGTAGGGGCGGAGAGTGGGAGTGGTGAGCTTGGCGCAGTTAGTGCTGTGTTCACACTGCGTTAGTGCCGGCGCAGCTAAAGCCACCTCAAGATGGCATTAGGTGCACTCACATTAATGCAGTACCCGCTACGGAACAGGGCTCTGAGTTAACTGCCAGGGAAATCCTTTCCATGCCTCCGGCAGGTAACATGGGGCATTGCATGTAACGTGTTCTGGCCTCAGCACTATTGGCATATTATATGCACAACTTAGTGCATATTAATTAAAGGCCCCCTAGCTTTTGGGGCTTAACGAGAGAAACACTACTGCATTTTAGGACTCATGTCCTATTTTTCTGCTCGTATTTCATACTATTTTATAAAGTAAAAGAGCACATATGTATAACATAGGGGTAAAAGTGCAAGCTCTCCGAGCACAGGAAAATACCTACAATACCTGGATGCAACTTGCTTTGAACTTCTGAGAAAGGCTTGAGCTAAATCCAGTTCCCGCCTTCCAGCACATGTTAAATTTAGGCCCGATCCCTGACACCAGCCCTATGGCTGATGTAAATGCCTGTGCCTAGCTTTCTGAAGGCTGCATGCAAATTCTAGTACTGTATAATTTATGCATGTACTTGTATGCTCCGCCCATTCTGGGCCCAAGCTCCACCCATGTGCACGCCAATAGTGACCAGCTAAAGCACATGAGTAAAGGCCCATTTATGCCCTTAACTTTCCTCAACTTGTTCATGAAGTTACCCACCTAACACTACAACAACGTTTTCTGTATAGGCACAATACGGATGAAAGCTGTCAAGCGGGTGGACCTCTGAAGAGAAAAAGGAGATAATACACTGTACATCTGAGAGACTGAGCTTCCACCCAATATATCCTGTCTTACGAGTGAGGTTCATCACTGTCTTGACATGCACAAAATACACCAGTCTGACATATAGGAAGCTGCCTGTTTAATTTCTTTTGGAAAGCAGTTTGGAGTCTTCGCCTGAGGCTGATTTGGTGAAAGAAAGAAGAGGATCAAAGACTTTGCCATAAAGGAATGTATAGGAACAAGACACGCCAGATAAAATGTGCCTGTCTGAGACACTTGTACTCCAAGCAATGCAACCTTTGTAGATCCACCACTGTTTGCGTTTGCATTTGACTCTGGTGCAGACCCTCCCACACAGCTCGAGATCTTTAAAATAGCAGATTTTATTCATCTCTGCTTAAGCATGAGGAAATATGGATCTGAGCACTGTCGCAGGCATGCAGTTCCCATTCTTTTGTGAATGATTTTGATATCAAAAAGCTATTTTTGCTTTATGAAACGTAGCATCCTTAATTAGAACAAACCTCTCACAGTCCCCACTGCTACACCAGCAAGCAGAGTTCATTCATATAGACTACGTACTGTAACATCTAGTGCAACTACATATGACCATTTCACACATACACAAGTTCACATTAACAACATTTCCTATATCATTTCATGCTTTTTTTGATCCCAAGTGTAATTGAAAAACACAAAATTTCAATCATTTCTTGTCAGAATTAGTGCATGCTTTCGCTCAGTAGCATGCGCTATGCACCCTAATGCTTAATAGTGTGTGCTCTGCGGCAATAGTGTGCTCTGTCAAGCAATAGTGCATGCACTATTCATGTCTTCAAGCACTATGGCACAATAATGCATGTTATTCATGCGCACCAAGCACCATTGAGCAAATAGCACACATTCACTCATAGCGCATGATATTGAACGATACCGTCCACTCTTGAATGATAGTGAGTTATTTACATTTTCCCCCAAAACGAAAGTTAACACAAAACAAAACAAACGCATCCCAAAAACAGTATGGAAAACTAAAGAAAGCAAACTTTTTGGCCTAGATACCCCCACCTGAAACACTGCTGTTGGGTCTTGCTAAAATATGCCCTGAGCACAAGACTTTAATATTTGTTTTATGTTTGTGTAAACTAGAGACTTCCCTAACTCTTGTGTACAATTCATTGCTATTACTTTGTAAGTACAAAATGGAGTATTTTTATTTTTCATTGCTCAGGGCTTCTCCCTGGCTCACGGCTCTGAAATGTTTTAAATGAGGAACTGAGATAACAGGAATGAAGTCAAGTGTTGCTGGTATCTTGAGATTGTTTAAGTGAACATCACAGATGGAGCATGTTCACAGGAGTTTCTCTGTCCAGTTCCAGATATTTTGGGAACCCAACAAGAAACTTGGTGAGTCTGATATTCTAAAAAATTGAGCTTCAACATTTTGGAGTCTAACTTGGGTTCCTAAATGTGTCTCCTATTTTCAGCTAAACTTAGGGACCTAAGTTTTCAGCTTAAAATTCACCTAAATTTAGGATCCTAAATGTTATGCTCTTAAATTTAGACCTACCATTCATTTGCCTAGATTTACTGTACGTGCCTAATTTAGGTACGTGAAGGCACATTCCTTTCTGCATGTCCCGGCCTCTGTGCATCCAGACAGAACCGGATGCACAGAGATAGACCCGATTCTGATTCTGCGGGGCACATCTAGCCCCCGTGGGATCAGAATCATGTCTAGGCCTTTACATGCAGGCCAGGACCCGATTCCCATCAGCCTGCACGTACAGGCCTCTTCCCGGCTAACTCAGTCAGGCTCCTGAATGGATCTACGGTGCCATGGCACCACAGTTCCATTCAGGAGCCGTGATCCCTGGCCGCTGACCACATTTGCCTTTCCCCGCAACCCGACCCCTGATCTGGCCTCCCATGGCCAGGGTCGGGCTATGGGGAATTTCCTGTACCCCCTCACCTTTTTGCTCCTGGTTGGGCCTCCCATCCTCCAACATCTAGGTGGACTTATTCCACCTCCGAAGTGGAATAAGTCCCCCGTCCAGTCTGCCAACCCGGATTTACAGGGCCGACTTCAAAATCAGCCCTGTACGTCCAGGGCCGCAGACCACCCACTGCCCGCCCTAACTCCGCCTCTGCACCGTCCCCTCCTGCCCCTGTCTAAGTACAAACTCCTTGTTCGTATGGGGAGGCTTAGTCGGAGAAGGCAAGGGGGACAAATAGTGGTGATGGACGTTCCAACAGGACATCCATCCCTGCTTTTCACAGGACCAAATAGACCCCCTAGTAGTTTAAATAATTACTAAGGGGGTCATTCTGCACCACGAATAGTGCGGAGGTAAGTCCTGCCTAGAGGTACATCCCCACTATTCGTCCCCCTGCTGCTCCTGATGCAAAGGCTCCCAGTACCAACAGTGCTAATGTCCAGGGAGCCTTAGATGGGGGTGGAAGGGGGCAGTCTGGAGGCAGAGCGAGGGCGGGGCATGGGCGGGTCATGTCTCCGGATGCACAGGACCAATTCTGAGGTCGGCCCTGTACATCCCGGGTCGGCCTCGTAGATGGGGGATGCCGGAGTCGAGGGGTGGCAATGAGGTGAGTGGACGCAGGGTGATCTCCGCAGCCCGATCCTGGCCATAGGAGGCCAGATCGGGGGTTGGGCTGCGGGGAAAGGACGTTGTGTCTTGCAGTTGGTGATCATGGCTCCTGAACGAGGACTAGAAAAGGGGACTGTTACTTCTGGAGAGAGATCTGCAATTGTGAGTATATAGTTCTGGGAATTTTCTGAAAGGACTTCTTTGTATTAAAGCTAATTAATCTGTGAACCCACTGTTTTTTGTTAAATCAGTCAGGCCTAGTAGCAGCAGTTTAAGTTTAAATTTAAAACACAGAAGAGAATTTCTGGTTACATTTCATATCCAGCAGAGAGCTTGTAGTTTAAATCTAATAGTCACTCAGGGCCTAGTATCAGCAAAGTACTTTTAGTTTAAATTTAAAACACAGAAGAGAGCTTTCTGGTTAAATTTGGAAACCAGCAGAGAGCTTGAAGTTTAAATTTCATAATAAGTCAGAGCCTAGCAGCAGCAAATAGCTATAATTTAAATCAAATTAGAATATAGCTTAGCATAAAAGGCAAAACAGGGTCAGTACTCTTTGAGCAACAAATAAAGTCTTCTAGAGACCTTTACAAAGAGGCCTTCTACTTTTTCAATGGGTGTTAATACCAGGTGGCAGGTCAAAAGGCCATTTCGAAAGACTCCTTCTATCCAAGCAAGGACCCAGGAAGTTGGTCACAGCTTACCTCAGGAGCACAGGACAGGGTACTGTGTAGCAGCCCTCTTTTAAAAAGTGTTATTTCCTTCCCTCCCTCTCCAACACCCACCCACCCCTGGGATAATCGTAGCTTTATAGGTACTTACACATCTTAAAGGACAGGAGGTGCTCTCAGGTGAAGCTCGTTACCCAAATCAGTTATACACTAAGGACCTGAGATTATTTAAGCTTCTGGTGAACAAGGTATATTAAACGTATTAGGTACAGTTTTATTAGTATACATATCCATAGCAACCCTTAGTAAGTAAAGAACTTAAAGATCTAAACACAAGCTTAAAACTAAGATGCAGAAAGCAGTCCAGCAGCGAGATGGGGGCTTTCCAGTCTTTTGAATTGGGTGTCACATGTATGATTTTCTCTCAGTTGGTGAGAGGTCTTACGTGTGCACTAGGTGCAAGGAGCTCTTTACTCTCAGGGAATGAGTACATTCTCTAGAGTCTAGAGTAGCAGACTTGGAAAACATAAGAAAGACAGAGAGGTACATAGAAGAGACCTACAGGGATATAGTTCTGAAGTCCCACCTCCAGTCTGGCAGAATCCTTGATGCATTTTTCTGATCCAATTGATATTTCTCATGCTTACTACTTGTTGCCAAGTACTAAGCGTGTTAACATAGCAGAGGGTGGCTTGGATGAGATTGTTGCTCCTATTTCAGATTTGACTGCCTTTCTGGAGGACTCTTCAGACTTAATCACTACCAGGTCTACGTTAATAGTCACATTATCTTCGTTTGGTCTTAAACAGCGCATTTTATGTGCGTTTTTTAAGGCCAAAACCGTTAAATTCTGTGGGCAATCTATAAATATTTTTCCTGACGTATCCCGTGAAACGCAATTTAGGAGGCGTCAATTCCTTCAGCTGAAGCCTAGAGTTTTAGCGTTGGGAGCAACTTTCTTCTTACGTTTCCCCTGTAAATGTGTGGTGAATTATCAGGGAGATTCCTTTGTTTTTGCAGATGTCTCACATTTAGAAAAATTTGTCGTAGATCGGGCAAGTGTTGGGTAAGGGAATAGTTTCTGGGTAATATATATCCTTCTAACTGGTTGGCCCTAGTGGCCTGTTTTCTTGAGAAGATATTTTTTATTGTACTGTCTTTGTTTTTTCCCTTGACGTGGACTATATCTTTAGCGTATTTTCTTATACATACTGTATTAAGTATTAATGATTTACCTTATTTTGTGGTGATGTATTTTGCTGAAAATCCATAAATAAAAAAATTAAAAAAAGGAGATAGAGCAGCTTTTAAACTAGATAATAAGGGAAAGACGACAGTCGCCCAAGAGCAGATGGTTCGGAAGAATGTATCCTTGAAGGATACTACCAAAAGCAGAGAGGTTCCAAAAAAGAGTAAAGTAGCCCAAATGCCCTCGAGTATGGAACAGATAGAGCTTAAAGATCCCAAATTACCCATGTCTACCAATAGCCAAATTAATATGAATAAAATACAGTCTCTAAAATGCTTGTATGCAAATGCTAGAAGTCTAAAAAATAAGATGGGAGAGTTAGAATATATAGCACTAAATGAGAGGTTAGATATGATTGGAATATCAGAGACATGGTGGAAGGAGGACAACCAGTGGGACACTGTGATACCTGGGTACAAACTATATCGTAATGATAGAGCTGATCAAATTGGTGGAGAGGTTGCACTCTATGTTAGAGAGGGCATTGAGTCAGAAAGGATTAAAGTTTTACAGGAAACAAAATTTGCTGTAGAATCTCTATGGAATGGAATTCCATGTAAAAAGGGGAAGGCGATGGCAGTGGGGCTGTACTATGGACTGCCTGGCCAGAATGAACAAATAAGAACATAAGAACATAAGATATTCCATACTGGGTCAGACCAAGGTCCATCAAGCCCAATATTCTGTTTCCAACAGTGGCCAATCTAGGTCATATGTACCTAGCAGTTTCCCTAAGAGACACAAGTTCCACAATGCTTGTACTGGGTCAAGCATTGATATCTTCGGTCACTTCTTAATAATGGTTTATGGACCTTTCCTCCAGGAACTTGTCCAAACCTTTTTTAAACCCAGCTACACTAACAGCCTTTACTACATCCTCCGGTAACAAATTCCAGAGTTTGATTACACGTTGAGTGAAAAAATATTTTCTTTTATTAGTCTTAAATAGTTTACCCTGTAGCTTCGTTGCATGTCCCCTAATCTTTCTATATTCTATAGTCTTTCCTTACTATCCCTTCTACACTAATTACATCAAATGCGATCATGCTATGATCACTATTGCCAAGTGGTCCCAACACCCTTATCTCTTGCACTAGATCTGGTGTTCCACTAAGGACTAGGTCTAATATGGCTTCCCCTCTGGTCGGTTCATGAACCAGCTGCTCTAAGAAGCAGTCATTTATTTCATCTAGGAACTTTATCTCCCTAGCATGTCCTGCCGTGACACTGACCCAGTCGATACCAGGGTAATTGAAATCACCCATTATTATTACTGCGCTATAACCTTTGTTAACTTCCTTGATTTCTTTGATAAGGAAAGGAATGGAAAATAAAACAAAAGATATTCTAATGCCTCTATATCGTTCCATGGTGAGACCGCACCTTGAATATTGTGTGCAATTCTGGTCGCCGTATCTTAAAAAGGATATAGCGATTTTAGAAAAGGTTCAGAGAAGAGCCACCAAAATGGTAAAGGGGATGGAAGGATACTCCTATGAAGAAAGGCTAAAAAGGTTAGGGCTCTTTAACCTGGAAAAGAGACGGCTGAGGGGAGATATGATAGAAGTCTATAAATTAATGAACGGAGTGGAACGGGTAAACGTCGATCGATTGTTTACCTTATCAGAATATAGAAAGACTAGGGGACATGCAATGAAGCTACAGGGTAAACTATTTAAGACTAATAAAAGAAAATATTTTTTCACTCAACGTGAAATCAAACTCTGGAATTTGTTACCGGAGGATCTAGTAAAGGCTGTTAGTGTAGCTGGGTTTAAAAAAGGTTTGGACAAGTTCCTGGAGGAAAGGTCCATAAGCCATTATTAAGAAGGGACCCAGGATATCAATGCTTGAACCAATACAAGCATTGTGGAACCTGTGTCCCTTGGGGAAACTGCTAGGTACATATGACCTAGATTGGCCACTGTTGGAAACAGAATACTGGGCTTGATGGATCTTGGTCTGACCCAGTATGGCATATCTTATGTTCTTTTGTTCTTATTTTCTAAAAGGAGGCATGTGTGTGCCTCACTTTATTAAACAGCAGCTTATCTATGTGTCATACGCTAGGCAAGTCAGTCAAACCTGCTCTAGAGAAAGTGTAGCTGGCAGAATCTAGATCAGTGCAGAGATGCACATATGTCATAGTATTCTAGAATGTATGTGCTTCCGAGGCCACACCTAAACTCCACCCATGCCACGCCCCTGTGCATGCCCCTACTAAAGATCGATTGGCTGGACACTTCCATGCACATTTACTGAATCTCAACTAGCCAAAGCACGTGTGGAAGTTCCCATGCATGGGTGCAAGTCCTGAAAAATATGGACTTGCACGAATAGGACGCATGGATTTTTCCACAGCTCTCTTATAAAATCTCCTCCAAAATATGCATAAAAGAGGATTTATTTTGTTTCAGGATGAGAAGCAGGGTTTTGGGGTTAGTGTCCTTCAAGCTCTCAGTAAAGGTTTCCTAAGTAATCTCAGTAACTTCAACCCTTTTCAGCACATATTTGTTACTAAATGCTTTCCTAAAGAAATTAAATAGGCAGCTTCCTATATTTCAAAAGATGGCAAGCAGTCTTCTTCCTAAAAGAGACAATATGCAATCTTTGTAGACTAGCATTTGATAGACAGAGAACTTCCCAGAGCCTTAAACCTTCTAAGGATATCTTGAACCTAATTAAACAGAAATATAGCCACAACCAGAGTAACAAGAATGAGAAATAAAGGCAGCACTGGTAGTGAGAACGCTTCAAAATTCTGCTTTACAACCCGATGCCTTGTGGCTTTCTGAATCCGGTCCCGGTGAGTCAGGATGGCATTCCTAGCTCCAGACCACTTCCCTGGCCCAATCAGACGATACTGGAATGGGGAACATGCGCCAAAGAACACTTCTAGTGCAAGCTTTGGGTCTGTAAGGAAGAGGCTCAGATGGTTGGGATTGACCCCAATCTGAGAGGCAATGTCATCCAGATATTCAACGAAATCCACCTGTAGGCTGTTGACATGTATTTTGCCAAACCTTAATTAAAAACGAAATTAAATGATTAAATGAAATAATTTAATTACATTATTAAAATTACACAAGAGAAAAAAATAGAGATGCTTCTGAGGATTAAGCTATTAGCATTCTTGTAGATGTTGCAGGTCCACTTCCCTCCCAACAGTGGGGATGATAATCTGCGGCAGTGGCTAGGTGTTTTTAAAGAGCTAGCCGTCATGGATTTCGCTAAACCTGTTTTCACCAGACAGCTCCATTACTATCCAATCACTGGCGTTATTTAGCCATTAACCAGATAGTGATAACTGGTTAAGATTACGACAGCCATTGACCTAACTTTAACTGGTTTAGTTGCTGAATATCGCCAGACCAGATAGCGACCTGGTCCATCCCTGATCTGCTCGCAGACTGCCCCAGTTTTAACCGGGCATCTTTTGTGTAGTCTGTGCTCATATTTAGCGGCACTGTTTGTATACTGCTGCTGAATATGGGGATTAATGCATTTTAGCCAGTTAAGCAAGTCTATTAACCAGCTAAAATGCTTTGAAGATATCCACCAATACTCTTTTAAGAGTAATTTTATAAGAAACTGCCTAAAGTTGCATGCCATTTACATGCATAATCATGCGTTACGCATGAAACTGAGGCAGACATTAATCTAAAAGTATGTGCGACAGGCCTATGGCATCTACTTTCACTGTGGACATCATGTGCATGGGAAAAGTTTGGGCAGAGCATGGGCTGCATACACTAGTATGCACGTGAGTTATAAAACACTATAATTTACATGCTTTCTTGAAAACATCTAGGAGTGGCCTTTACCCCAGTTCTAGGATTGCCATATGTGATCGAGAAAATGGGAGATACCTTGGAGGGGCTTTTTGCAACAGTCACTTCAGTTTTTCTCTTGTTGCAATAAAATATACAATGCTCCTGCAACTCTGGGTAACAGTAACCATCAGTACAATCTCTCTAGCCTCCTCGTATCCAGAAGCATAGGGGTTGGATGAAAGATGAAAGGTCAGGCAACCTTGTGCATCAGTACTGAGTAAGTGATACTGTAGAAGATAATGTGGAGTCAATAAGAGCCTTTCACTGCACTCTGAGGGTAAGGGATTTCATCTATCAATAGGAGCATAGGACTGTCCCATGTATCATGCTTATGTAAACTGGTAACTATCATCTGATGCCATCTAGAAAAGGGGCTTATGTGGTCTCAGAACAAATGTATAATAACATCTGATTGTTATTTATCTCATGGTTTGCTAAAAGATGTCACAACCTGAAAATATTGTAGTGATGCACGTACTGAAATATATCAATAGAGGATTAGGCATATGGGACCAGATATTCAGCGCCAGCAGCTAGGCGCAGGCATAGTGCTTAGATGTCAGCGCTGAACTTTAAACCCCAATATTCAATGCTGGGATCATATGCAACCCTGGCATTAAATATCTGGGGTCCCCGCACAGCCTCCGCAGCTGCAGAAGCTAACTGGATAGTGGCGATATTGCACCAATGCCAGGTTAGCTCCTATGGGTTAAGCAAGGCCAGCTATTGCTGTGCCTTGCTTTATCTGCAGGTCACTAACTGGGTAGCCCCTCACTTGGTTTGCAGCTTGTTGTGCTGTGAGGACTTGTGTGCATCAGTGATGCTAAGCTATCAGTAGCTTAGCTACTGGCAGGGTCTCCCAAGATAGACAGGTCTCAGCTGAGTACCAGACTAAGACAAACCACCCATCTGGGCAACAGCAGAATGGGACGGTGTTGTAAGCAGAGGATCGTATTTCTGTGACAAATGCAACAACACTGGAATTAACTGCGCGGAATAAAGGTTTGGCAAATCTACTTATGTATCTTGCCTCGAAAACCCAATGGATAGTTCAAAACAGATTGCACTATAGTGCTGGAAGATGAAAACCCAGGTTGGAAAGCACTCAAATGGCTACTGGGGATAAACTGAAGACTTCTCAAAGTAAAGTCAGCATTTATGATGTGGTTGGATCTGCTGATGCAGTTGTGCATGAAAAGAGAGTCAGAGGTTGCAAAGATATCTTATATATTGGGACATGGAACATACGAAACATGAACCAAGGGAAGTTGGAGGTGGCCAAGAATGAAATGGAACATATATAACTTGATCTGTTGGGTGTCAGTGAACTGAAATGGACTGGTTTGGGCACTTTGCATCTGATGATCATATGGTTTAATATGCTGGAAATGAAAGACAAAGAAGAAATGGTGTTGCATTTTTAGTTAAGAAGAAACTTGCAAAAACTGTAATGAAATACAATGCAGTCAGTGAACGCTTAATTTCTATTTGTCTATGAGGAAAGCCCATCAACACAACTATAATTCAGGTATATGCCCCAACAACAGCTGCAGAAGAGGAAGACATTGATGAGTTATATGAAAAAGTACAAGGTGAAAATGACAGAACGTGCAAACAGGATATCCTGATAGTCATGGGTGACTGGAATGCAAAAGTTGGCAACAAAGAAGAAGGCAAAGTGGTTGGAAAATATGGACTTCGCAACAGAAACGAAGCTGGAGAAAGACTAATAGAATTCTGCAAGACCAATGATCTATTCATCTCAAACAACTTCTTCCAGCAACATAAGCGCCATCTATACATGTGGACTTCACCCAATGAATTGTACAGAAATCAAATTGACTACATCTGTGGAAAACAATGATGGAAAATCTCTATAACATCAACAAAGACAAAACCTGGAGCTGACTGTGGTACAGATCACCAATTACGAGTATGCAAACTAAAGCTAAAGTTGAAAAAGAGCAGGCCATTCATGAATGTAGCAAAATATGACCTTGAGAATATACCACTGGAATTTAAAGACTGCCTGAGAAATTATTTTGCTGCTTTAGATACAAATGACAGAGTTCCAGAAGAGTTATGGGATGACATCAAGAAGGTTGTATTGGAAGAAAGTGATAAGTCTCTACATAAGGTGAAAAAGCACAAACGGCCAAAATGGATGACTGAAGAAACTGAAAATTGTCCAGAAATGCAGAGAAGCTAAAGCCAGAGGAGAAAGAGAGGCAATCGCAGAACTCAACAGAGATTTCCAATGTGCAGCAAGGCAAGACAAGGAGAAGTACTACAATGACACATGCAAGGAAATACAATCAGAAGCTATTAGAGGAAGAACAAAAGATCGGCTCTTCTGAAGCTGTGAGAGTTAAAGAAAAAATTCAAGCCTCAAATTGGAATGCTACAAGATGCTCAAGGATCCTTGTTGAATGATGCTGAGAAGATCAAGAAAAAGTGGAAAGAATATACAGAGACATTATACATAAAGATCAAGTGGACCAACAACCATTTCAACCTATACCTTATAATCAGGAACCATTGGTGATGAAAGAAGAAGTTGAAGCAGCATTGAAAACCTTATCAAAGAACAAAGGTCCGGGCATTGATGGCATTCCCATTGAGTTATTACAGCAATTAGATTAAGCTTTTACCATACTTACAAGGCTCTGCCAGGAAATTTGGAAGACAAATTCATGGCCAACTGACTGGAAAAGATCTGTGTTTATACTAATACTGAAGAAAGGTGACCCGACTGACTGTGGAAATTATCGCACAATCGCTCTGATCCCACATGCCAGCAAGATTCTACTCAAGATCATTCAGCAGAGACTACAACCATACATGGAACGAGAATTGCCTGAAGTGCAAGTAGGGTTCAAAAAAGGGAGAAGAATGAGAGACATTATAGCGGTTGTAAGATGGATCCTTGAAAAGACAAAAGAATATCACAAGGATATCTATGTGTTTTTTTGACTACAGCAAGGCTTTTGACTGTGTAAACCATGAGAAACTCTGGGCCACATTAAGAAGCATGGGTATAACAGATCACCTGATCGTTCTCTTGCACACCTTTACACTGATCAAGAAGCAACAGTTCGAACAGAACTGGGAGAAACAGAATGGTTTAAAATCAGCAAAGGTGTACGACAAGGCTGCATACTTTCCCCCTACCTATTTAATTTATATGCAGAACAAATCATCAGAGAAGCAGGACTGTATGAAGACAATAGAGGTGTGAAGATTGGTGGAAGACTCATCAACAACCTTCTCTATGCTGATGATACCACATTACTGGCTGAAAGTGAAGACGATTTATTTATTTATTTAAACATTTTTCTATACCGTTTTGCCTTCACTCAAAGCGGTTTATATTATAACTTGAAACACCTTACATAGAACAGTTAAACTTGGAAACAATATACATAGAACAGTTAAACTTGGAACATTATATATAGAACATTTAAGCATTATATATGGATAAATTAAACAGTGGTTAAACTATATACAGTATAATTATATTATGTGTAGCGTCTTCCAGTCCATAGCTAAAACTTAATTCCTTGTTGGCATAGATCATGTTCACTTCAGGTGATTATGTAATATGATCAAAATGATTCTTGAAGAGAAGAGTTTTTAGATTCTTTCTGAAATCCTTAATGTCTGAAATTGCATGTATGCCATCTGGGAGGGAGTTCCATAATGATGGAGCATACTGTAGAGTGAAATTGCTCTTCCGGAGGTGGTTTGAATGGTCTTTTGGTATCCAAGGGGTGGGATAATTATGTTTTTATTGTTAATTTTCCTGGGTCGGTTGCTTGAATCTTTAGTTATCGTGTCTTGCAGTATGTTTGCTGATAGTTGGTGGGTAATCTTGAATATGGTTAGTGTTGCTTTGTATTGAATTTGAGCATATATTGGGAGCCAGTGTAATTGATTAAGAATTGGTGTGATATGTCCATATCTGTCCATTCCTGTGATTAGACGAGCTGCAGTGTTTTGCATTTGTTGGAGTGGTAAGATGGTTTGCTTTGGGAGCCCGTGGTATAATGAATTGCAGTAGTCGAGCGTTGGTGTAATAATTGCTTGACAGATGGTTAGGAAGTGATCCGTGTCTAGAATTGGTTTAAGTCTTCTTATTATCTTCATCTTACAATAAGCATTTGCTGTTGTTTTTGCAATGTGTGGTTGCATGGTGAGGTTTTGGTCTATGATT
The DNA here is from genome assembly GCA_033557465.1 of Ichthyophis bannanicus. NCBI lineage: Eukaryota > Metazoa > Chordata > Amphibia > Gymnophiona > Ichthyophiidae > Ichthyophis > Ichthyophis bannanicus. The sequence goes on from CM066040.1 coordinate 47,645,113, forward strand.
ACTCCAAGATATTTAATTTCTTTTTTGACTGTTATTTGCTTCTGCAATATTGTGATTGTTTGTGGTTGGGGTAAATGCTGTATTCCTGGTAATGAAGAGTGTCTCTGTCTTTTTATAGTTTAGTGATAGGTTGTTGATATTGAGCCATTTAACCATGTCTTCTACACATGCTATTATACCCGATAGGTCAGGTTTGTGTATTTCTACAGGAGTGTATACCATAATATCATCAGCATAAATTTTGTATTGTATTTTGTGTTTTTTGATAATATCGCATATTGGTCTTAAGTAGATGTTAAATAATATTGCAGAGAGGGATGATCCTTGTGGGATGCCTTGATTTGAAACATTTGCTTCTCAGGATCAAGGAATATAGTCTTAAAATGGGTCTGCACCTTAATGTTAAGAAGACAAAGATCCTGACAACTGGCAAAATGAATAAGTTCAACGCTGATGGAGAAGAAATTGAAATGACAACTTTAATCTACTTGGATGAACTATCAATAAAGAAGCAACAAGCTGCTAAGAAATCAGACAACGCATTGTTCTTGGCAGAATGACTATGAAGGACCTAGACAAGATTTTCAAGAGCAGAGATGTCTCTCTCCATACAAAGATTTGACTTGTTCAAGCCATGGCATTCTCAGTGACATCATATGGATGTGAAAAGTGGACAGTGAAAAAAATAGACAGGAAGAAAATTGATGCCTTTGAATTATGATGCTGGCGACAAATACTGTGTATACCATGGACTGCCCGAAGAACAAACCAGTCGGTACTAGAGGAGATCAAACCTAAGCTTTCTTTAGAAGCTCAGTTGACAAGACTTCGACTTTCATACTTTGGACACATCATGCGAAGAGAGAGATCATTAGAGAAGGACATCATGCTTGGCAAGATCATTAGAGAAGGACATCATGCTTGGCAAGGTGGAAGGTCAACGCAAAAAAAGGAAGGCCAGCAATGAGATGGAGCAATACAATAACAGCAGCTATGAGTGCCAGTCTGTCAATAATGAGCCGCCTGACTGAAGATCAAACACAGTTTAGGACAACTATCCAGAGGGTCACCAAGAGTCGACACCGACTTGACGGCATTTAACAACAACAACTGGGTAGCGGTGTAATAGCACAGTTTCCTGATTAGTGACTGTTGCCACCTCTGGAACGCCCCAGAACACTCACAACATGCTCTGATGCTAAGCGGTTAGCATCGGGACGTATAGCGATGTTAGTTGGGTATATTCAGGGGCAATAACCATGTTAGTGCTGTTGAATATCCTATTCTATGGCATTTACACGATTTACAGGTCTGTAAACCATGTGAATGCCTTTCAAAATCAGGCCCATCGATTTCAGCAAAGACTTTGATACTGCCTCCATAACTAGTAAACTCATAATTAAAAAGAGCAGTGTTGGGTTGGATTCTCAGGTGGCTGACTGCATTAGAAACTGGATTAGCAATAAAGAGGGAAGGGTAAAGGTAAATGGAGTTTGCTTCTGGGAAAAAGCAGTTGTCAATGCCATTTTTCAGTACCGTCCAGTTTCTGGCCAGTCTACAGCATACAGACTATGGGCAGAAATATTCAGCAGAGGCAGCTAGTGTGATTACAGTGCTTAACCGTCACCTCTGAACCCTATATTTGGCCACCAGCATTGAATAACTGGGTCAGCCGTGGAAGCCGGAAGCTAACCAGGCAGTGGCGATATTCAGCTTTTGCTGTACCTTACGTTTGCCACCGAGGGATAACTGGATAGCTTTGATTTCCCATGTTGAAAGAGCCATGCTTGTCTTCTACTAGAAAGAGTATTTTTAGCATGGGTCCTGTTCTGTAGAATGATTTACCACAGGCTTTGAGAGAGGAGGTTAATTATCTCCAGCTTCTTCAACAGTTCAAAGCATGGTCTTTGCTCTGGTTTTTGGGTAGGGTTGTGATGGTTTTATAAGGGGAATGCAACGGTAGTGATGGGAAGGGGATTTATGTGGGCTTTGTGATCTTACATTGGATGATGTTTATATTTTTATTTGTGAACCATTTAGGAAGTAATTATATAAAAGATTTTTTGAATGCATATGTCAGTATATGCACGTAAAAGGCCACTTAAAAATGACCTCACACATAAATTGATGAGCAGTGCAGATAGGCATGCCCTTGTATGTGACTTTAGAGTAAGCATGTTCAGGAGAGGAGCTTGGGAAGATCATGGGCAGAGATACAATTTGGAGTTGTTTATTAAACCATGCTCCCTCATAGCACAGGGTTAGTAGTATCAAACAGAAAAGAGTTCTCATAGTGCTCATATCTGATGTTCTCATGGGGTAAACCAGTGAGACAAAGCAGTAAAGTATTGCCTATAGAAATAAAAGGGTAATAATGTCTTGGTTTAAATCATTTGTGAGATCTCATCTGGAATATTGTGCCTGATTCTGGAGGCCATAGCTCCAAAAGGATATAGACAGAAACAGTTCAAATAAAGTTTACTAAAATGTTGTAGATTGTTTGCCATAAACCTTATGAGATGCGACATAAAGAGCCTGAATTGTATACTCTAAAGGAGAGGATAGACTAATAGAAAATCTATCATATAGAAAGGAGAAATTGGAGTAAAATCTTTATATAATGGAGAGACATTATAGACTCTGGGGTGTGTGTACCAAAGGTTTCTCCCATTTTGTATCCATAGGAAAAATGATTAATAGGGCCCTTTTAAAATATGTCCTACCTCTGGAACAATATCTCTTTCTTCTTCTCAATGTCTTCCTTGACTTCATTCGGTGATGGAAGCTTACATAACCCTGAAAAACAAAAACAGTTGAATTCTGATGTTGTATTATCCATCTCGACTGTTGGGTGGGAAGAAGCAAAGCATAGATCTGTGTATGTTTTCCCCCTTGGTGCCTAATCTTGGGAACACCCCTTTACCTCCTTACATGGAGAGAGAAATATTCTTCCTTTGTAGGCCGGGAAAGAGTTTTTTTGTATTACTGTATATTCATTGGCCAATTTCAAGAAGACTTCAGACACTTTATAATTGTTTTTCAACCCTAGAAGGGCATAGTTACTGAACAAGGCATGTGTTTACGCACCCACAAATCAGTATGGCATTTTCAAGAAAACCTCCTGAGTAGATAAGCAGTTACCTGGGTAAATTCCCTAAACTAAAAGCTGCTCTCCCTTCGGTAGCCGAAAATGTGTACGTTATTTCATAGTGTGCATACATGAGTCGTGGGAAAAAGGGTTGAGACTGGGAGTAAATGGAAGTCAAGTCTTTGAAGGCATTTCATTCTGAAAGCCTCACGGGTACCTTGCAGCTGTTGTAGAGCGAGTGCAAAGTCCTTCCTCCTGGTTCTGAATTAAAAAAAAAAATACATGGGGATTTTCTCTTTGAAAGCTAGCTTGTAGAGTTGCAGGTTCCTAGTAGCCATGAATCTACAAGTTACCTGTGGGATTTTTACAGTATAGATCACCCTCTAAAGTTCTAGCCCAAATAAATGACAAAGCTAAAATGGCAGGATCACAGTCGTATGACAAATATTGCAGTTATATTTTTAAATCCTACACATAAAGGGTAATGGGCTTATGGCCCATTTACCACCTAAAATTTTGCTCCAGCACAGACATTACAGGACCTAACAGTAAAACCCCATACTGAGAGGTTTAAGTCCTCTATGACTACTGGGGACTTGAAATCTATTGATAACTCATTTGGAGTCTTTTTCCACCCTATAAAGTTTTTAAAATAATGAGTGGGGTGGAATTCCTTCAAAAAATACAAAGACTAGGGGGCATACAATGTAGTAAAATGTAGCACACTTAAGACTAATCGGAGAAAACATTTTTTCACTCAACACAAAATCAAACTCTAGAATTTGCTGCCGGAGGACGTAGTAAAACTTGTAAGTGTAGCTGGGTTAAAAAAATTTGGATGAGTTCCTGGAGGAAAAGTCCATAAACCATTATTAAGGAGGGCTGAGGAAACCCACTGTTTACCCCATGATAAGCAATGTGGAATCTGTCTACCTTTTTGGGAACCTGACAGCCAGGTACTTGTGACCTGGATTTGCCACTGTTGATAACAGGATACTGGGCTTGATGGATCTTGGTCTGACCCAGTATGGCATTTCTTATGTTCTAATAAAATAAAGGCTCTTCTTTTCAAGATAGCTCAGCATATTGGTAATGGTGTAAAGCATCCATAACTAGAGACCAAAGCAGTGAGTAAGGGGCCTAACAGCTCCATGATGACCCGTATGCTCTCCCTGTTGAGTCTGACTGGGCAATTATACATGCGTGAACTCTGCAATGTTTTTGTCCCAGCAAAGATCACGCAGGGGGGAGCATACAAGCCATCATGGAGAAGTGAGCAGGAGCGATAATTCTATTCAGCTCTTTAGAGCACAGATCAGTGGTTCATGTTGCTGTTCTGGAAAATTCTGCTGCAGTACCCCAACTTTTGACATTTCTGGGTCAGTCCTGCCATATTATTTGTGATATACCTGGATAAAATAGTCCAAAATGGAGGCTCAGATCCCTGCTTTGCTTCTTGACCCCTGAGAATGTTTGCCACTCAAGATCCTGACTCCTAGTACCGGTTAAACCTCTTTTTTACTCTGAAATGTTCTCTTCCATCAGAATCTGTATTCACCTACCCTTAAACACTCTAGTGACCCAGCGAGCTTGTAGTTCTGCCACTGGCATAATGGGTCCAAGCGGCTGAATAAGACCAAGGACGGCCAGCGTTGGCTTTTCCAGCCCAGAGGGGAAGACACTTTTAAAAAGGGAAGCATTATTGTTTACAACTTTGATTATGGACTCATCCAGGAAAGGAAAAGAATATCTGTAGCCTGTGGCAAATATGACGACATCGATGTTTTCCTCAACTGTTCCATCTTCAAATTTCGCAGAGGTTTCGGTGAACTCTACAACATTCGGCTTCACTATCACATAACCGCAAGTCATCCGACTTGGAAGTTCATCATTAAATAATGGCTCTTTCCACTGATTTCTAAATAAAAAGACAGGCAAAAGATAGGGAACACTGATAAAACTCGCAATATGAACAAGTGACATCAAGTGAGTGACCTTTCATGGTGACATCATAAAGAGCAAGAGTGCAGATTACACCATCACGGCTCTGAAATAACAAATCTATCCTATAAGATTCCAGAGTAAATTTTGGAAACCTTGGCTGTATTTTGCATATGTAAAAAGCATATATCTATATATTTAATGAGATTAGCGCGTTTAGTAGACCTGTTAACCGCGTTAATCGTGGTGACCGGGATCTTCAGTGTGATGAGTACTGCTCATAGTACTACTGAATATACCCAGGTGCTGCTGCTGGACCCCAGCTGGCATTGTGGCATTCCAGGGGTGGAGTGGAGGTGGCACCCGGTGAAAACCGGGCAGCGATGATATTCAGTCAATGCCTGGTTATCACTAAGCGGTGAAAGTTAAGCACATGAAAGGCTGGCCTAACTTTCACCGCAGAAGCTAACCAGACAGCAGCCAAATATTGCCACTGCCCGGTTAGCATTGAATATCCAGGTCTTGGGTTCTGCTGGTGATGGCTAGCTGCTTTATAATAGCTAGCTGTCACTGCTGAATATCGGGCCCCATATTTACAAGTGTAAATCATTACACACTTTTAAGCAGTAAAGGTGCTACTTATATGTCTTTGCAGTTGCACAGTGATATTTGAAGGAGGCATGTTCTGGGTACAGTTAGGGCAGCTCTTTAAAGCAGACATACATTCTGTATTTTAGTATGGCAATATGAGCATACGGTATCTAGAAAGATTTCCCTGTTGGCGTTTAGACCTCCTTCCATAGCATAACCATCAGCTCACTTTTGATTTGGACTGAGGGTTTGGAGAAATCCTTGAAAGGGGAATAATGCTTTCTTAGACCATGCAATGCTGTTCCAGGGGTTGCAGAGCAGAGATGGCATCCATCTGGCCAAGAAGGGTTGACATGTCTTCAGTAGCAGACTGGCTATCCTACTGAAGAGGGATTTAAACTAGATTCGTTGGGGATGGGTGAAGAAAGCCCCCAGGTAAGTGAAACCCCAAGGTAAGTGAAACATTAACTACCTTTATGGAAAGCAGTGTATATAAATGCCTGTAGCATGTGTTCATGAGGAATTAGCTAAACTTAAAGTAGACAAAGCGATGGGACCGGATGAGATACACCCTAGAATATTGAGGGAACTTGGGGACATTCTAGCAGTTCCACTGACTGACCTTTACAATGCCTCTTTGGAGTCGGGAGTGGTGCCAGAGGACTGGAAAGAGGCACATGTGGTCCCTTTACACAAAAACGGATGTAAGGATGTGGTTGAAAACTACAGGCCAATTAGTTTAACCTTGGTGGTGAGTAAATTATTGGAAGCGCTGCTGAAAGAGAAAATAGTGAGGTTTCTGGAGTCCAGCAGATTACAGGATCCGAGGCAGCATGGATTCACCAGAGACAGGTCTTGTCAGACAGATATGATTGATTTCTTTGACTGGGTGACCAGGGGATTGGACCAAGGAAGAGGCCTAGATATTGTGTATTTAGATTTCAGTAAAGCCTTTGACAGCAACAGGATAAAATCAAAATAAACGTATCTAATTTCTCAACAAACAGGGGTGTCCTACACGGAGCGGTGGGTTCACCCCTAAAACAAAGATATGGGGAGGAGTGGCCTCCATGGAGCGGCAGGTGCACCTACTCTTGCCATCTTACTGGGCAGGCTAGATGGACCATACTGGTTTTTATCTGCCGTTATTTACAATGTTACTATGACACTGTTCTGCACAGGTGACTTATAAATAAACTGAGCACCCCAGGGATGGACCCTAAAGTTACTGCTTGGGTTAGAAATTGGTTGAGTGGGAGGTGACAAAAGGTACAGGCAAATGGAACTCACTCTGAGGAGAAGGAGTTACCAGTGGTGTGCCCCAGGGATCTGTCCCTGGTCCAATTATTTTTAACATCTTTGTTAGTGATATAGCGGAAGGGCTGTCAGGTAAGGTTTGCCTCTTTGTGGATGATACCAAAATCTGCAATAGACACCCAGGAAGGTGTAGATAACTTGAGAATGGATCTAGGTAAGCTTGAAGAATGGTCTAGAATTTGGCAGCTGAGATTTAATGTTAAAAAATGCGACATCATGCATTTGGGCTGCAGCAGTCCAAGGGAATGATATAGTATATGGGTGAAGTACTTCTGTCCACAAAAGAAGAGCAGGGCCTAGGTGTGATTGTCTGACAATCTTAAAGTAGCTAAACAGGTAAACAGATGATGATGAAAGCTAGAAGGATGCTTGGGTGCATAGGAAGAGGAATGGCCAGCAGAAGAAAGGAGGTGATGGTGCCTCTGTATAAGTCTTTGGTGAGACCTCATTTGGAGTATTGTGTGCAGTTCTGGAGACCACACCTTCAAAAGGATATAAACATGTAGGAGTCAATACAGAGGGTGGCTACTAAAATGGTTGGTGGTCTTCATTAAAAAGCATATGAGGAGAGACTTAAGGATCTTAATATGTATACTTTAGAGGAAAGACAGGATAGAGTTTTAAATACCTTTGTGGCATAAATGCACAGGAGGAGAGCCTCTTTTGATTGAAAGCAAGCTCTGATATGAGGGGACATAGGATGAAGGTGAAAGGGGATAGACTCAGGAGTAATATGCGGATATATTTCTTTATGGAAAGAGTGGTAGATGCATGGAGTAGTCTCTCAGTTGAGATGGTAGAGAAGAGGACAGTATCTGAATTCAATAAAGCATGGAACAAACACAGAGGATCTCTTAAGGAAAAAAGGGGACTGCTGTAGTGGTTGGTATGGAAGGGCAGACTAGATAGGCCAGGTGGTCTTTTTCTGCCATCATGTTTCTATGTTTCTATGAGTGTTCAAAATCATCTCTCTGGGGAATTTAGAGTTTTCAGAGTACAGCTCCTTAGTTAGCTACTCTTTTAAGAGCAAGCTTATAAACTATGACTCTTACACATGTAGGAGTTTAATTTACAAACTTTCTGCTACCTTTACACACGTGGATTGCACGCACCGCTTTGACCTGATGAAAAGCAATATATAAGTACAGCTAAATAAATAAACATGTAAATGAGGATTTCAGAGGGCTGCTGTTTACACATGTACATGGCCCAGAACACACAAATATATATGGGAGCATGTTGTGGTCGTGGTTTGTATGTGCCAAAAAAAGGTTATACATGCATTGCCCTTATTACAGTGGGAATCTACCTATAGTTCAAAATCTTCCCCTCTGGCTTTTGAATCTCCTGAGAGGCACACATAATTCTTTGCAAAGTGATCATATGGGCCAGGACTTGAAAGGGGTGATCGAGCGGGCATTTGTGTTTAGCACCCAGTAAAATAAACAAAACAAAAAAAAATAGGCTTGCAATAGGTGCCTTTTTGCCCTGTTCACAACGGTGCCCTGTTATAAAACTACTCTCTATAGACCCTATATTCAGCGGTGGCGGCTAGTGCTTGTGAAGTGCATAGCCGTCACTGCTGAATACTAACCTAGATATTGAATGCCAGGGGCATATCTGTCCACCGACACTGAATATCCGAGTCGCCGCACAGCCTGGAAGCTAACCAGGTAGTGGTGATATTGAACCGCTGCACAGTTAGCTCCTGCTGATAAAGTTAGGCCAGCCTTTGCTGCGCCTGCTTTACCTGTGGGTCGCTAACCAGGCAGTAGCTCAAAATCACCATTGCCAGGTTAGCGACAGCTGCCGCCTCCACTCTGTCCCGGAACGGCCATGACGTGCCCCGATGCTTACCACATAGCACCAGGGCATAAAGCGATGGCACCCGTGGATATCTAGCAGCACTAATGGTGTTAGTACCACTGAAGATCACGCTAACTGCCATTTACATGGTTTGCAGATCTGCAAACCATGGAAACACCTTTGAATATCGGGCCCTATATCAGGAAACTCAAGCTTCTTAGCATCTGAAAGGAAATGCAGCCACTGGGGACCAAAATATGCATGCTTCTCATTAGATGTAAGGATAAAGCACTTACAGGGATATCTTCTTAGGAAATAACCTCCAAGAGACAAAATATCTTGGTACATTTAAAGAAATTTAACGTAAGAACATAAGATATGCCATACTGGGTCAGACCAAGGTCCATCAAGCCCAGTATCCTGTTTCCAACAATGGCCAATCCAAGTCACAAGTACCTGTCAGATTCCCAAAAAGACACACAGGTTCCACAAGTTTTGTACTGGGGCAAGCAGTGGATTCCCCGAGTCCTCTTTAATAATGGTTTATGGACCTTTCCTCCAGGAACTTGCCCAAACCTTTTTTAAACCCAGCTACACTAACGGCTTTTACTATTTCCTCCGATAACGAATTCCAGAGTTTGATTATGCGTTGAGTGAAAAATATTTTGTCTTATTAGTCTTAAACAGCTTACACTGTAGCTTTGTTGCATGTCCCCTAGTCTTTCTACTTTTTCATGGCATAAACAATCAATCTACTTATGTCCATTCCACTCCATTCATTAATTTATAGACTTCTATCATATCTCCTCTCAGCCGTCTCTTTTCCAGGTTGAAGTGCCCCAACCTTTTAAGCCTCTCCTCATAGAACTATCCTTCCATCCCCTTTAACATTTTGGTGGCTCTTCTCTGTACGTTTTCTAATTCCGCTATATCCTTTTTAAGATATGGCGACCAGAATTGCATGCAATATTTGAGGAGCAGTCGCACCATGGAACAATACAGAGGCATTATATCATCCTTTGTCCTACTCTCCATTCCTTTTCTTATGGTTCCTAGCATTCTATTTGCTTTCTTGGCTACCGCTGCACCCTGGGAGGAGGGTTTCGACATGTTATCCACAATGATGCCTAAATCTTTTTCGTGGGTGGTGATTCCTAATGTAGAACCTTGCATCGTGTAACCATAGTTTGCTTTCTCCTATCCTGTGTTTTACAAACAGGTCAGGATAAATCCATATTTTGAACCCAAAAATAAAGATTCCCTATCAGAAAAAAATAGCTGCAGTACATGGTCTCAATCCCGAGGGAAGGCAAAAGTTACCAAAAGAGTTTTTTATGATGTTCGTCATTAAAGACTTCTCCAAATAGTTGAATAAATCCAAACTATCAACTCATATTTCACCTTTTATTTCTTCATTCCCCATCACTCCTTCCTTTAGGAACTTTATATAATAAGCTTTGACTATAGGAGGCAACATCACCTCTGCACTATGGCAACACAATATATCAATCCAACAAACGGGCACGAATCCATGTGCAGCAGACACCCAGTAAGAAACATGGATTACAACGAAGAGACGTGTAAAATAAAGTGAAGTGGGTTACTAATAAAGTTTATTTTACACGTCTCTTCGTTGTAATCAACACAATATATCAAGGCATACCAAAGAGCTCACTATATCCACTGCAGCAAGCACAGAACACCGCTGCAAGGATATCCTGGGACAAACTCGTTACTCCCACATCACGTCACTGCTCAAGCAACTTCACTAGCTGCCCATATCAGAAAGAATCAAATATAAGGTCCTTCTCAACACACATAAAATCATTCACAATGCCTCAGCTCTCATTCTGCATGCCTTAATATCAACCCGCAGCTGCAACAGATCCACAAGATAGGGCATGTAACATACCAACAGAAAGAACAAGATGCAGCCAAAGGACCAATAGCAGGGTCTTTTCGCTATATGCCCCTGCATTATGGAACTCACTTCTACCACGAATAAGAGACATTCAACTCCTGCAAGAGCAGAAAATCTTTGAAAACCCTCTTATCTACAGAATACTATGGCCCAGCAACAAACGACAATTAACCAGCACAACATCTCCACATAAGAGAACATACACCTTGAGCATGAAGCATTTTGCATAATTGCATCATAACATGTACATAGTTTGTCTACTTTTATGAGCGTTTGTTAATAGCAGTTGTTATGATATATTCAATATGTTCAACGTATCATGCGCTACTGTTTGACTTGTTTCCTGTTACTACACTGATTACTTGTAAACTGTTTTGAATTGTAGAACAACTATATATATAAAAAAAAAACCCTGTTAAATAAATAAATAAAATATGGGACACCACAGGAATGTTTGAAAATTTAGGGCTCTTAAGTTCAAGCAACAAGCACCATTATCCAAATTTTGCAATCTTTGATGTTTGCAAGTTTATTTATTTATTGATTGATTGATTTATTTATAAGTTTTTCTATACCGCCCCTTTCAGAGATCAGGGGCGGTTTACAGTTAAAGAAACAATTACATTAAACCAGCACACTGAACTTAAGAAAACATAGAACTTGGGTATAGTACAATGATGTTAACAATATAAATTAAATGAATATGTACAGAGGATCATGTAGAATTTACAGATAACATATATCACAATAAACCTATGTACCAGTGGTTTATGTGTTCTTCAGGGTTAGATGGTGTAGATTAGGAGGATGAATTTGTTTGCATTTTTCCTCCAGCTTCTCCAACCCACCTCTAAAAGTCTTTACTTCCCTCGGCTGTGTAGCCATTTTTCTCTGAAAGACTTTTATTGAGGTATTCTTTTGAAAAACAGATTTATTTAACTCTGAGATAGCTTCCCACAGACTATCCATTGATATCAACAGAGGTTTCTTCAAGATACAAATAACAGCATCCGATACACTAGCCTGAGCCCCTACTGGAGCCTGCAGAACTACTCCATTTCTAAATACAGATGGATTAACCGCGATACTTTCTGTTATCTGAGTTCCATGCAGATTTTCTTGCTCAGAAAGCAATGAACCCATGGTGTCTGGCTGGTCACTGTGTTCTTCCCGGCTCTGCATCTGAGCTGCCGATTCCCTTGCCATTGCCAGCACAACCACTTCCAGGTTAGTTAGCATCCAACTCGACAGCCCAGGAGAGCCGATCGTGGGGGCTGGAGGAGCTGTAGGTCCACCCGGATGAAGGGAGACTTCCTCAGCCAGGATGGCTGCCTCTTCACTCAGATCTTCAGTGGCTTTGATGAGTGAAAAAAAAGAACACTGGTGCAGGGTTGCTTGATCAATTGTTTTCTGGTAAGTATCAGAGGGCATCAACCGTACCTTCCCTTTTCGCTTCATGGTCCACCTCCCCGTGTCAGTAACCAGTAAAGCTCACAGCTCACAGCAACCTGTCTGCTCTTGCAAGCTCAGTCTTGCCCCACCAAGCCTATTTTAAGAAGACCCATGTCCGGGTCGGGATATGCACAATTCCCCTGGTATTCTACAAAAGACTGACAAATACAGAGTCTTCTGTAAAATCCCGCTAGAGATGTGCAAGAGGGCGTGAGTATTTGTCAGCGTGTCCAATGGGAGCAGTTATTTGAAAAAGCTGGATGCAGGAAAAAAAAAGAGCTGCTTGCTTTCCCCAAATTTCCACATCTGCAGTTTTTTAACATGACAGCATTGAGACCTCCCAATCCCTGCATGCCTCCAACAAATTCAGACTTCCATGCTCCCCTCCCCTGACCTCAGTACCCCCATCTCCAAGGATCTGTTTAATACATCTTTTAATGGTGCCCCCTGAACCGCTCTGAGCTCTCTCAGCATCTTCAGATGTATTTCCCCGGTCACATAGCCTTGTCCACTTTCAGTTTTGCAAGCCGTTCATAAACAACTTTTTCTGAGAATACTGTGGTATCTATGCCCTTCCCATTATTCCATTTGTCAATCATGCGTGGCTCTTCCCCAGGATTTTCTTTTGTGAGCATTGAACAGAAGTATTTATTTAGCATTTCTGCTTGTTCCTTGTCACCAGGGCCGGCCCGTCCATTGTGCGAGAATGTTGTTCGCATAGGGCACCACGTTTCAGGGTGCCCTGCGTGAACTTCATACTCACACAATGGATGGCTTCAGAGGGAGCCGGGGAAGCCCGCGCGAGGCCCCGGCTCCCTCTGCACAGCCGGCAGCGTGAAGAGTGTTTTCTCTCACACTGGCGACTGTTTCAGTGAAGCACGCAATCAGCATTTTTGAAATCTAGGATTTTGAGTTTGCTGTGACAACAATCTGAATTTGCTTTTACCTCAAACCACTCCATGTGATGATCACAGCTTCTTAAGTGGACACCCATGTGGGCATTAGACACAGTATCTCCATTGATGAGTACTAGATCCAGCATCAACCCTTCCCTAGTGGGTTCCATCACCATTTGTCTGAGCAAAGCCTCCATGATTTTCTACTTCTTTCCAGATTTGCAGATGGGATTCTCCAAGCCACATCCAATAGATTAAAGTCAGTCACTATCTTTAATTCTCCCTTCATTACCACCTTTGCACTTCATTGATAAAATTTCTGTTCCTTTCTTCTGTTCGAATTGGAGGTCTGTAAACGAAACCTTTTCTGCCCTATCTATCTCTACTAAATAGATTATAGCTAGATATGGCAATATTCCATTCATGAAACTCATTGAACCATGTTACCATGTTTCTGTAATGGCCAAAATGTCCACGTCTGTTTCTACTGTCAGAGCTTCCAGGTCAGGAATGATGTTGCCTAGACTGTGAGGTTTTTGTGCTCATTGCCTTCCAGCAATTTTTGGTTGGCTTGTGTAGTATTTTGACTGATTTCTACTCCTGGCTCCTCTTCCCCTTTGTTACTGATGTGTGAGTTAAGATGATGGATCTTTACATTTTCACTGTGATGTTTTTATTGGGGGTGACATCCTGAACTTGTTTTCTTCAATCCATCACCCTCTTTTTTTTTACTTAAATTGCCTGTCCACATATTGTCTGAATTTTTCTCCTAGGATCTTTTTTCCCGTCACAGAAAGATGTAGACCATCATTTGAGAATAGCCTCTCATAGTTCCATCTATTGCCCCAGCCACCTATATATCTAAAGTATTCATATTTATACCAGGTTTGGACCCATGTATTAAAGCTGGTTGTACGATACTGCTTCTCTTCTCCCTTACCATGAGCATTTTCGGAGAATGCTATAGTGTTGACAATGAGACCAGTTCTGTTGTACACATCCTGCCTCTGTGTGGCCTGTCAAAATTGGGGTGTGCAGCAATAGCACCCGATTCTGATCCCATGGGGGCTAGACATGTCTGTGGGATCAGAAGAGGGTCTACGGCCTGGATGTGCAGGCTGGGCACCGATTCTGAACGGCCGCATGCCCAGTCTCATACCCAGCTAACTTAGCCATGCTCCTGAATGGAGCTGCAATGCCATGGTATCCCCTTGCCATGGCACCGTGGCTCCATTCAGGAGCTGCGATTGCCGGCCTCCACCAAAAACCTCCTTTCCCTGGAGCCTGACCCACGATCCAGCCTTCAATGGCCAGGGTTAGGCTATGGGGATGCTCCTGCACCTCTCACCTGTCCATTACCACTGGCTACTGCTGTTACCTTGCATCTAGGCATACTTATTCCACTTAGTTCCCCGTCTAACAAGCCGAGCCCTGATGTAAAGGGCCGACCTCAGAATCGGCCTGTACGTCTAGGGTCATGGCCCGCCCAAGCCCTGCCCTTGATCCACCTCCAGACTGCCCCCTCCCATCTCCGTCACAGGCTCCCCAAACAACACTGCTGTACGTATGGGGAGCCTTTGCACCGGGATCGGCAGTGGGACAAATGGCGGGGATGTACGTTCAGACAGAATGTACATCCCCACTATTTGTGGCGCAGAATGACCCCCAATGAGTTTAAGTCTCTCTCCCAAAATGTGGAAGTGTCTTTGCATTGCAGAGGTACTGTTTCTAGCCAGATCATTTGTTTACAGATGGAGAACAACGTTAACTTTAGAATCCTTGCTTTTCTCTCTGACTTCACTAATAATTTGGTTTGTATTCCTGCAGGCTGAAAATCCTGGGAAGCATCTGACCAATTCCATCACTTGAACTGTGTTCCCAAGTTAATGCCTCTGATAATGGAGTCTCCACGTAGTATCAGGTTTATGTTTTGTGATTTTTTGGCCATGCCTGGAGCATTTCTGGTATATTGGGTGTCACCCTTCTTGGCTAAAACCACTTCAGTTTCCATTAATGGAAAGTTCATGTCTATTTCTTAAGCACACCGAAATCACATCTAAGCCACCCCCACACCCCCTTGAATCTCTGCATCCCAGGGGTTCTATGTGTGTAAACAGTACCTTTCCAAACAGCACCTTTCCACGTACATGTAACCTAGATGTGTAAATGTTTCAATTTTCATGTCTAGATGTTTCTACAATGACTCCCTTCATGTCTATAAAACACCAGCACAAATCCTGCAGAAATCATTCCTAAAATGAAGCTGCAAACCTTTACTCCCGCTCAGAAAAGGTGTAAATGTATGTTCGTAAAGTCCGCATGTGCATGCGTATTTTATAAAATACATACAACCTCGCTAATTGGTCTGCCCAAACTCCGATATTCAATTCCTGTACAACGTACACACATTCTTGTGATCACATGCACTTTTATACCTGTGAAAAGGGTTTTGTAACAAATTGTTCAAAGCAGGGGGGAGAGGGAGGACAGAGCAAGTGTGGCACCAAGAAATTGCACATATCGTGGCAGTTTTCGGCTGCTGTACAGATATACATTCACCTTAGGCCTGCTCCAGGGATTGGAATTTGTTAGCAATACTGATTCGATTGGAAGAATCATATCTCAGAGTTCATGAAATTTTAAAGGTTTGGCTATTTTCTAAGTAGTCTCAAGTTTGATTGTTCTGGGCTGGCCATAATATGGGTCACTGACGATGACGTTAGCATTTTATTCGTGCCTTTTCATTCTCTTATGTAAGTAAATGAATATCTGTTGATCTCTTGCCTGAATTGCCAATTATTGGTATAAATTTATTGGTTTTATAATGTTTAAAATTGTTATATTTCAGTATGTGTTTTACAGAGATGTGCTTTTGTTTTGAAACGAAAGCGGCAATAGTGCACCCTATCACCCAGTAGCACACACTGTGTACCGTATTGTGCAGTATTAAAAAAAACCAACACAAATACAAAAAAAAAAAGGGAAATGGAATGACATTTTTTGTCCTGCACGTCCCTAGCTGTTTTGTTTGTTTCTAATATTCTTGTGTAATCTGCTTCGAGCTTTATGGTGCTGGGCAGAATATGAAATTAACAGGCCTGAACTTAAAGTATGGCAGTGACTGTGCTGATCGTCACTGACTAGAGTTAATAAATGCCAAGGCATGTATCTAACTATTACAGTCACTGCCGCCACTGAAAATCCAGGCCTATATATTTACCAGGACATTATTTGGCACAACTATGACCGGGAGTGGAGGTGCAACTGAATAACAAAGAGACCAGGGCTTGACCCCCACTGGCACTCCTTGTGGCCTGGGCAAGTCATTGCCGCTGAAGAAAGGCCTGGCAATCTACTTCTGGTCACACCTTGCCGAGAAACCCAGGGGCTGCTGGGCACCAGGAGTCAGCACTGATGTCATGGCACACATTACATATTTACTAGGACATTAGTTGTCAGAAGCATGAAAGGGCGCAATTCATTGCTGAAAACCTGGGAATGACAATTACATATGGAGGGTAATTTTAAAATTTCACCTGGGCGTCCTGTTATAAAAGCACAACTACTGACTAAAGACAACAAATGAGTATATGTGCTTTTATATAATACATTTCCAAAATAATCCCCAGGGGAGCCCAAATGCTTTGGCACAGAGTTCCACCCGTTCCCCGCTCCAAGGCCAGTGTAACTTTCTTTACACATGTATGCTATAAAGAACATATGTACCTCGTAACTCTACTCCTGTTCTGCCCAAACTATGCTTCCAGACACCCCTACTTATGGTCTATGTTAAAGCTTGTGTACATAGCAGCACAATTTAATAATAGCTCCTTTTCTTGTTTAAAAAAAACATGCTTTACATGCAGAAAATACTTTATAAAATTACTCTCACAGTGAAACAGCAGCAAGTCAAATCTAGATGTATTTTGCTATTCGTGAAATTAAATGGGATGAAATAAGGGACAAACATAGCAACATCTTACTCAATAAAGCACTTTGATAAGATACATAGGGCCCAATTCTGTCCTACGAATAGTGGGGATGGACATCCATCTCCGCTATTTGTGCCCTCCCTGCTGCCATCTAACCTCCCTGCCGGTTGTATAGGGAGGTTAGACAGAGGCAGGGAAGGGCGGATTGGGGGTGGAGTTAGGGCAGGCAGTGGGTGGTCACCAGCCCTGGACTTACAGGACTGATTCTAATGTCAGCCCTGTACATCCAGGGCCGGCGACTTGTGCGGGGAAGTTATTCCACATCCGAGGTGGAATAACTTCCCTGGATGTCTTTTTTCTGCAGGCCTGGGGAACAGATGGGGCAGGGGGGCCCAAAGACATTCCCTGCAGCATGACCATGGCCTTAGGAAGCCAGACCGGGGATCAGGCTGCAGGGAAAGCCTTTCTTCAGCTGGCAACCGGGATCGCGGCTTTACAATGGAGCCGCGGTGCCATGGCAACCGGACGCTATGTGCCACAGCTCCATTGTAAAACTCTGACTGAGTTAGTCGGGCTTTCCCTGTATGTGCAGGCCAGGCTGAATCGCAGTCCCGGCCTGCATGTACAGGGCTGTTCACCATTCTGGTCCCGCGTGGCTAGACGTGTCCCCGTGGGATCAGAATCGCGACCCCCTCTGAACATCCGATTCAAACCAGACTACAGAGGGGCTGTACGTCTGGGATAGAATGAACTTGATATGGAATAAAGAGATCTTAACCATCAAAACTAACAAAAGTTAATACGATTACGCTTACTTCACGCATCACTTTAATTAAGTATTTAGTCAGTACATAGTAGAATGGAAATGCCACACCTGTCTTGGGGTTGTAAGCCATAGGTTGAGTGGTCAAACCATTTGTTCATCTTTCTTGCAGTCATCCAAATTCCAATGGATGTAGGAAGGGCATTTCGGTACCAGGTTTTTAAGCGGGTGTCCATTACATAGTCCCAGGGTAAACCGTTGTCATAGACTCGGCTCATTATCCAAGAGCCTCTCTTAGTGCTAAGAAACACCTGTAAAAAAATAGTGCAGGGTTCAACTGTTATGGTGAGCTGTTGTTCTCCCCTTCATATATGGATTTTTCTATGCTTACCTTCATTTTTTCCCATGATATATTAGCTCTGAAGACAAAAAAATACAAACAGGAATAGATATATTTTTTAAAAACTTCTGAATAGCTTGGATGATTTCTTTTGATATTCAGTCCACTTACTTGGCTAGTTGCTTGGTTGAATATTTGGCTATATTGACCCTCTCAAAATTTGAGGGGGTAGCTTTAAACCTAGAAGTCTACCATTTGTTCAGCTGGGTGTACCCAGCTCAATTTAGCTAGTCAGTGCTAAAGCTTGCTATGGCATGCTGCCCTGAGTATACCTGATCCTGTTTGATCTCAAAAGCAAAGCACCATCAGGGCTGGCTAGCAATTGGATGGGAGACCATCTTGGGATGCCAGATGCTATAGACTTATTGTTTATGTTTATTTTAAAACGTAATATACCGCCCAACAACAGAAAGTATCTGGGCGCTTTACAATACAATTGTGTGGAAGAAAGGCCTGACAATCTACTTCCAGTTATACCTCGCCAAGAAAACCCAAAGGACAGTCACAACATGGACAGCAATCCACAGGGTCACTAGGAGTTGACATCAAATCAACAGTACACAACCATAATGCTAAAGATCACAGAGGGAGGGCAATTTTACTTAATTCGGATACTTCCTATACCACCTTTCGACAATAACAAAAAAGTAGTTTACAAAACTAATACAGAATTAAAATATAAATAAAAAGAGGAAACAGAAAAGAAAGTGTTGAAATGTATGAAAGATAAAAACAGCAAAGTTGCTGCTTGATCTAGGTAGTGCCATAGTTATTCTCAAAAATGACAAAAGAGAATGTTAAGCTATTAAATGTGCATAGACCTGAGTGAAAAACAAGGCTTTTAATTGGGTCTTGGGAGTGGAGGAGTAGCCTAGTGTTTAGAACACTGGCTTGGTAAACAAGCAACCAGCGTTTGATTCCCACTAGCCCTCCTTGTGGCCTTGGGCAAGTCACTTAACCCTCAATTGCCTCAGAAGAAAGTCCTGGCAATCTACTTCCAGTGACAATGCCAAGAAAACCCAGGAGCTTCTGGGTCACCAGGAGTCAGGACTGACTCAAAGGCACACATTGCATTTAATTGGGTCTTAAAGTTTGTCAGTGCTCAGTCCTCAAATAAGATAGTAAACAAATTTCATAGGGAGGGAATCAAAACAACAAAAGGATGACTGGTGTGTGTGTGCTTGTAATGAATTAGTCTAGATGGAAGAATGACCAATAAGTTGCTTGAAATAGAGCATAAAGACCTTGTTATGAGGTGTGATCAAAAAATAACAAGACTTGTTGTGTAGCTATATAACAATACATCGTACTACAATGCTATTAAGCATGCAGTGACCTAGTTAGGTGCTCTGCATGTGCAGAGTGTAGCATGGCTGCAGCATACTTGTACATGTTGTTTGATATTGTGTAAAAGCAGTTCATCAATTTACAATGAGTGAAAAAATTGAACGTATTTGCATTAACTTCTGCAAGAAACTTGGAGATTTGTGCAGACTTTCAACAAGTTACAGCAAGTGCATGACAAATGCATGAGTCATGCTCAAATTTATGACTGTACAAATGTTTCCAAGACAGCTGCAAAAGTGTTGACAATGTGAACATTTTGGAAGGCTATCCACAAGCAGGAATGAAGACAAAGTTGAAGCAGTGCTTGCTGCATTATGCTCTAATCATCGATTGACTATCAGGGAAGTTGCTGAGGACATGGACATCAGTTTTGGGTTGGTACAGTCCACTCTTACTGTCAATTTGGGAATGAGACGTGTGTCTGTAAAATTTGTGGTAAACTCCTGTCCCCTGACCAAAAAGAAGATTGACTGTCTGCAGCCAGGGATTTGTTGGAATGCATTGAAAATGGCTCAAATTTCATCAAAAAGATTATCATTGGTGATGAATCATGGGTTTATGATTATGACCCAGAAACTAAGTCTCAATCCTTACAATGGAAGACTTCATACTCTCCCAGACCCGAGAAAGCCCATCAGGTGAGGAGCAATGTCAAGGTCATGCTCACAGTTTTCTTTGAGTACCAGGGTATTGTTCATCATGAGTATACTCTAAAAGGCTAAACCATCAATAAGGAGTACTACGTCCAAGTTCTGATTCATTTGAGAGATGCAGTTCATCTTAAGAGGTCAGAGTTCCACAGGAATGATGACTGGTTGCTTCATCACGATAACATCCCAGCTCATGCATCACATCTTGTCCAACAGTTCTTGGCCAAACACTAAATCGAGCAAGTCTATCAGCCTCTGTACTCACCTGCCCTTGCACCCTGTGACTTTTTCTTGTTTCCAAAACTGAAATTACCATTGAAAGGAAGGAGATTCGAAGACTTGGAGACCATTAAGCAAAATTTGACACAGCAGCTTCACAGCATAACGAAAAAAGCATTTCAAAATTGTTTCTAGCACTGGCAGGAACACTGGACGAAGTGTGTTTTATCGGAAGGGGACTACTTTGAAGGAGACTGAGTACAATAACTGTCAGTGTTATACTTCTTGTGCTATTGTACAAGTCTCGATACTTTTTGATTGCACCTCATGTGGAACTAAAGATTTGGCCAAATAGAGAGGAATTTCTGAATATAAAGTTTTAAAGGTCAAAAAAAATAACTTATACTTCATCCTATAAAAAAATGGGAAGCCGATGACATTTCACAAACAAAGGTGAAACATGGTCATATCTACAAGTGTTAAAAAGGATTCGAATGCCTATTCTGTGTATGACCAGTAAACTCCTAATTGAGGACAGATTAAAACCAATAAAATTGCACTCATCTAAACAACTAAGTACTGCAAAAATAAAAACTTAAGCCAAAGCCCTGGCCCATGATGGGTAAGGGTGCCAGAAATCTGTTAAATAAGATAGGTGCAAGGAAAGCCTTGAGGTGCACCATATGAAAGAGGAGTAGATGAAGAGCAAGAAGAAAGTGTGTTGATGGAAATAGGTGATAAAACAGTTAAGAACCAGACCATGTATGAGATATGTCTGTATTACATGTTAACATGATGTAGTCTTTCCCTGTTACCTATGGATCCTTTGCTTATCACTTTGATATTATGATAAGGTGGTATAAACTGGATTTATTGTTTGGTCTGTAGAGTCTAATGTTTGTATGTTTGTATTTTATGCCAACCTGATGTAGTCGTGTAACCGCTTTGATTATAAGAAAGGCAGTATAAAAAACCTGTTAAATAAATAAATAAAATAAATAAATGTATTTCAGTATTAGACAGTCAGGCGATTATCAGATCAAATGTGGTACATAAATCAAAGGATACAAGAAGGGTGTTTTTACCCACACGGGTAACAGGCTACCTAACTCTGCAGCAGATATGCACATGTTATATCAGTTTTCAAGGGGAAGGTAGGTGCAGACTTTCCTTTGGAAATTACCCCACTTAAACTATACACATAGGGGGTCATTTCAAGCTGCAAGTAGCAGGGGTGGACATCTGGTTTGGACGTCCAACCCTGCTATTCGCAGGGAGAGAATGCCGAACATCAGGCTCCCTGCATGTACATCGGGATTGTGTGGGGAGCTCTGGATGTGAGCGGGAGGGGGAGGGCCAGAGGAGGAGTGAGGGTGGGGCAGAGGCGGGACCCTGACCCCAGACGTACTGGGTCGATTGCGGTTGAAGCACTGTTCATCCAGGGTTGCCTTTTAAGACAGGGGACTTATTCCATCTCGGAGGTGGAATAAGTTCCCCCAATGTTGGAGGACAGCGCAGCGGGACTGGCACTGGCCAGGTGAGCAGTGCAGGGGGAGCCCTGCCGCCCAATCTCAGCCTTGATAGGCCCAATCGGGGGTCAGATGGTGGGGAAAGGGTTTTGCACAACGCTTGCGGCCGATCGGGGCTCCTGCATGGCATCCCGGTGTCATGGCGATGGGACACCATGGCACCAAAGCTCCATGCAGGAGCCTTTGGTGGGTTGTATGGGGAACAAGCTGGACATGCAATGGCACAAAATCGGGGCACGTCTGGCACGTCCAGGCCTGCTAAACCTGATTCTGATCCTGCGGGAACGTATAGCTCCCACGGGTTTAGAATCGGGTGCCAATCTGACCCGTCCAGATTTTGGACATCTAGACAGGCCGGACATGCCCCAATGGTAATCGGGCCCATACCTACTATTTAGCATGCACAAACATTTGAGAAAATTTCCATGCAAAAGTATAGGCATAAGTCTAAATTTGTGTAGTGTGTGATTTTAACTGCACAAGTTTAGCCATTTAAAGGAGCCACTTTTTTTGAACTGTTAGATTTACCCTGCTAAATGTCAAATTTTAAATGTTAAATGTGTAAATATTTTGAATATCAACACCTTAGTGTGCATAAGGCAAATGTGAGTCCCTAACTCAATTTGTTTGCATATCCTTCAGGTGTACTAACCTCAGTAAAAATAGTTCTTCCGTGAACGAGAAGATCGAAGCAGTAAGTGATGCTAATGACACTGTGTAGCTTAAAATTATATATATGAATTGTGAAGTTATTTTTTATATTGTTGTGTTTTCCAGAGTTGTTTCTTTTAAAACTCTCCATAATTGTCTCCTCATTACAACCTCTCTCTAGCATTTTCTCTCCATCTCAGAATCATCCCTTTCCCCGTTCTCTCCCTAGCGTCTTTCCTTCTTCCCTCTATTTTCATCCCCATCCCCCCTTCTTCATCTCTACCTCGCTTCAGTATTTTCCCTCTTTCCCAGCTCCTCCCCTTCTCCCACTCTCTCTCTCAGTCCACTATCACCAGCTCATGTTTCTCACCCCTCTTTTTTTCTTCCCTCACCACCATCTTCCCTCCTTTTGCTCTTCTTCTCCCCAGGTCCAAGTGTCTCTCCTTTCTCTCTACCACTCAAATCACTCCAGATCAAGAAACCATGCCTACGTAGCCCAGAAATACCCTAAATAGTGAAATGCAACAAACGTATTGCTTCAATAATTAAACACTGCTCAGGATATACCAAGGTGCCACTTTGAAATTTGAGGAATTTTAGCAATAAGCCAATTGTTGGATTTCCGAGACATATGGTTTATGTCTAAGCCAGTGTTTATGACCCGGTCTCAGAGGTACTGTTATCAAAGCTTGACATCAGCATATCTATAAACATCCCTTTGCCTTTCCAGCCTTTGCTTGGTGAACAGCAAGATGTATCTGGGTTTTCTTGAATAGTAACTGTCATAAGAGTCCATTCAGAAATGATTCAGGGCTGAAACTTGAATAAAATGATTCAGAGGAGGCCATTTCATTACAACCCTTCACTCCCTTGAACTAGATCCCAAGGAGTTCTCCATCCTTAGATTGATTCAGATTTTATTAATTTTCCAGAGGCTTCTACCCCCAAATATATTTACTCCTTTCTAGGGCTGGAATAAGTTTGACTAGGTATTTATTTTTGGGGCAATTTTCCAAATGTGTTAGTTTTGCGCATAGCATGACAGTTACGAACCTTACTCCTAAGTCAGGATATGTGGAATATGGTCTCAGTCAGGGCCGTACCAATGGCTGTGCAAGTAGTGCAGCCGCAGAGGGCAAAAGTAGGGAAAGGGCGCTGATGCCATCACTAGGCTTCCAGGAAACCTGACAAGAATGAGTTCCTCCGGCGCATGACTGGGTGAGGGAGGGGACGCCAGATTTGGAGTTGCATAGGACACATTTCTAGCTTGTTATGGTCCCAATCTCAGTCTTTCAAATTTACTGCTAATGCTCGGTGTAGTACTTGCATTGTGCCAAAGACAGCCTCCTTCTAGAGTTCATTAGATGTAACATGTATGGGTAATTTATCAAAGTGTGCTTGGAAATTCCTCTTAATCAAGCCTGTGGCACCCAGTACAATGGGAAGTATCTGGCTATCATTTTGCCACATTTTCTTGGTCTCCAACTGCATTTCTTGGTACTTTAAGATCTTCTCCCTCTCAGCACAATTCACAGAATAGTCGCTTGGGTTGGGACCTCTATAATCAATGCCATTCTGGTGTTCTTTTCCTTTACCACTATGTCTAATTTCCTTGCATCTTTTTTCATAGAAGCCCTTAGTTGCTTTAAGATGTTACCATTCACATACTTCTTCACTTTGATCTGCTAAATCAGAGATCTTAACTTTGCATCAGTTGCTTTTTGTAGTTTTTCTTGTGCCAATATTCCTCTTTCTTCCATTTTTTGGCAGTCTCTCTTTGCATACCCTCTTGATTTAAGTGATGACATTTTACTTACCAGATAACGTCCTTTTCTTGAATCCTGCTAGACCAGTGCAGAGAGGTGGGTTGTGTTTCCCTACCAGCAGATTGGAGACAAATCACTAAAGAAAAGCCCAGGTTTCAATGGCATCACTCCCATGCCTCTATATAGCTCAGCCACCAGAGGTGTCTTCAGTATCCATCCCAAAGCATATGGGAGAACATAGCAAACTTCACACAACCTCAACATGAGAAACAAGAAGCAATCAAACAGAAGAGAACTAGGCACAGAAAAGCATAAAGAGAAGGCTGTTCAAAGAAGATAAGCCTGTAGAGCCAAATATAGAATCATAGCGGACTCGAGGATACCGCTGCAGAAGAACAGAGCAAACACAGATCCAGGGGTCAGTCCTGGACTGGTCTAGCAGGACTCAAGGAAAGGACATCTTCTGGTAAGTAAAATTTCAATTTCAATATCATCCTGCTAGACCAGCCAAGACAAGGGGGATGTACTAAAGCTACGACTGCACTGGGTGGGAAGAAAGCACAGCAGATCTCAAAACCTGAGTGCCAAGGCTTTGTCCACCTCAGTTAGGACATCCAAGTGGTAATGCTTGACAAAATGTTGAAGAAGATACCCACATTGTCACCTGAAAATTGTCTGCAGGGGCTACCAAGCTCTGCTCTGCCCAAGAAGATGCCTGTGCTTGGATAGAATGGGTGTGCAACCCTCCAGAAACAGCCAATTCTGCAATAGATATGCAGAGGCAATGGCCTCCTAAGTCCAGTGCCCCAAGGGCAATTCAGCTGTCCTGTGACTTTGTGTGGGCCAACAACATAAAGGGATGACTGGATGTATGAAAAGAATTTGTAACCTCCAAGTACTGTAGAAGCACCCTCTGGACATCCACAAGGCAAATATCCTTATCCTTCCCCTGGCACTGCCCCTTAAGAACATAAGAACATAAGATATGCCATACTACGTCAGACCAAGGTCCATCAAGCCCAGTATCCTGTTTCCAACAGTGGCCAATCTAGGTCATAAGTACCTAGCAGTTTCCCCAAAAGACATAGGTTCCACAATGCTTGTACGGGGTCAAGCATTGATATCCTGGGTCCCTTCTTAATAATGGTTTATGGACCTTTCCTCCAGGAACTTGTCCAAACCTTTTTTAAACCCAGCCTCTCTGACCTCACCTTTAAACCATGCTGGCAGGTTTTTGGACTTCCTTCCACTTTCCTTAAAGCGTGGAATACAACTGGTCTGGGCTTCCAAGATAGTATTTTTCAACAACACCCAAGCTTGACGTAAGTCTTTAACCTTTGCAAATGTTGCTTTTAGTTTTTTCTTAACTATTTTCCTCATTTTATTATAGTCTCCCTTTCAAAAGTTAAAAGGTAGTACTGTGGATTTCATTACTATCCCTCTTCCACTAATTAAATCAAAGGCGATCATGCTATGATCACTATTGCCAAGTGGCCCCGACACCCTTATCTCTTGCACTACATCTGGTGTTCCACTAAGGACTAGGTCTAATATGGCTTCCACTCTGGTCAGTTCATGAACCAGCTGCTCCAAGAAGCAGTCATTTATTTCATCTAGAAACTTTATTTCCCTAGCATGTCCTGCCGTGACACTGACCCAGTCGATACCGGGGTAATTGTAATCACCCATTATTATTACTGCACTGTATTACTGCGCTGTAACTTTTGTTAGCTTCCTTGATTTCTTTGAGCTTTTCATCATCCATTTGTTCATTTTGGCCAGGCGGTCGATAGTACACCCCACTGCCATCGCCTTCCCCTTTTTACATGGAATTCCAATCCATAGAGATTCTACAGCAAATTTTGTTACCTGCAAAACTTTAATCCTTTCTGACTCAATGCCCTCTCTAACATAGAGCACAACCCCTCCACCAATTTGATCAGCTCTATCATTACGATATAGTTTGTACCCAGGTATCACAGTGTCCCACTGGTTGTCCTCCTTCCACCATGTCTCTGATATTCCAATCATATCTAACCTCTCATTTAGTGCTATATATTCTAACTCTCCCATCTTATTTTTTAGACGTCTAGCATTTGCATACAAGCATTTTAGAGACTGTATTTTATTCATATTAATTTGGCTATTGGTAGACATGGGTAATTTGGGATCTTTGAGCTCTGTCTGCTCCATACTCAAGGGCATTTGGGCTACTTTGCTCTTTTTTGGAACCTCTCTGCTTTTGGTAGTATCCTTCAAGGATACATTCTTCCGAACCATCCGCTCTCGGGCGACTGTCGGCTTTCCCCTAGGAATGAAGGGCAGGCAAACCACTAGGTTCACATGAAAGGGAGGGCTTCCTTTAGGCAAGAAGGGAGGCAGAGGCTGAATGGAAACAGCCTCCTCAAAAAAGATAGGCAAGGATCTTGGCAAGACAGAGCCTGCAGCTCGGAAAACTGTCTTGCGGAACAGCAACTAAGAAGACTGCTTTGAGCATCAAGTCCTTCAGAGTAGCACACTTCAATGGCTTAAAGGGCTCCAACATCAGCGTCCCAAGCACTAGACACTGATCCCAGGAAGGGACCACAGGGGAGGACAGAGATGCTGAACCCCCTGAAGAAGGTGAGAAACATCTGGGTGTATGGCTAGAGACTTACCAGCCAATGGATCTCTAAAACAGGCCAAAGCTATTACCTGAACCTTCAGGGAGGTAAGGGAAAAGGCTCTTCTACAGATAATCCTGCAGAAAAGGCCACAGGAGCCAGTTACCATGTGCCAAACCAGCACTCAAGGCACCAGACCTAGGTTAATAAACCTCCTCCAGGTTCTGAGCATAGTGGAAAACCACTGCCAGAGAGTGGCCCATATGCACTAACTGTCTCCTTACAGGAGCCAATCTGTAAGCAAGAAGGGAGCCGGGACCTCCAGGACAAGAAGCTCCCAAAATAATAGGCCCCGAGACAGAGGCAAAGATAGAGGTGGTGCTGCAGGAGCCACATCAGAACTCTGAATCATGCTCTCCTCAGCCAACCTGGCACGACCAGAATAATCCTTCTCAGGTGGCACTTCATATGCTGAATCGCATGCCCCACCAGTGGCCATGGAGGAAACACATACAGCAGGTGTTGTACTGGTCAAGGTTGAGTCAGGGTGCCAATGCTCTAGGACCTTGACTCATGCAGCGATGGAAGAAGTGGTACCCTTTGGCAATGGAGCATGATGCCATCAGATCCCACTCAGGGCAACCCCAATGGCGCAGAAACAACTGAAACACCTCCTGACAGAACTCCCACTCTCCTGGAACCAGAGAGCCTGGCTGAGGAAATCCATTTCCACAGTACCTACCCTGGCAATGCGCAGAGCCAACAAATTAGGAGGTTCTTCGGCACCCAGGCAAACAGGAGAGCGATCTCCAGGGCTACCTCAGTATTCCTTGTGCTGCCTTGCCAGTTGACATAATCCACCACCGTGGCATTGCCCGAGAACACTCAAACCTTCCAGCCCTCGACCGGAGGCTGGAAATGCAGAAAAGGCAACTTGATGGCCCTTGCCTCAAGGCAGTTAATGGACCACACTGCCTCCCTGCAGTTCCAGTGGCCCCGGACTATTCAGCTTTGGCAATGGGCTCCCCAGCCCAAGAGACTGGGATCTGTCACCAGAAGGATCCATGAGCAATCGTCCAACAGCATGACCTTCTTCAGAAGACTGGGCTACTGGCATCACCACAGGCTGGCCATCACCATCATTGGGAGCGGGAGCATAAGCTGGATCCGCTGAGAACTCGTGGACCACCAAGTCAGCAAAGACCGCATATGAGCACGCACCCACAGCACATCTCGATTGTCGCTGCCATCATTCCAAGGAGCTGGAGATCAACCTGGGAGTCCACTGCAAACAGAACAGTTCTATGCAATCCAACAGCCTTTGACTCTGTCCGTGGGCAGACTGACTGCACATTTGAGTATCGAAACATGCTCCCAGGAACTCCAGGGCCTAGAAATGTAATAACTGGCATTTTCCCCAATTGATCACCCAGCCGAGGATTACCAGAAAGGACATAAGAACATAAGAACATAAGATATGCCATACTGGGTCAGACCAAGGTCCATCAAGTCCAGTATCCTGTTTCCAACAGTGGCCAATCTAGGTCATACGTACCTAGAAGTTTACCCAAAAGACACAGGTTCCGCAATGCTCGTAATGGGTCAAGCATTGATATCCTGGGTCCCTTCTTAATAATGGTTTATGGACCTTTCCTCCAGGAACTTGTCCAAACCTTTTTTAAACCCAGCTACACTAACAGCCTTTACTACATCCTCCAGTAACAAATTCCAGAGTTTGATTACATGTTGAGTGAAAAAATATTTTCTTTTTTTAGTCTTAAATAGTTTACCCTGTAGCTTCATTGCATGTCCCCTAGTCTTTCCATATTCTGATAATGTAAACAATCGATCTACGTTTACCTGTTCCACTCCGTTCATTGATTTATAGACTTCTATCATATCTCCCCTCAGCCGTCTCTTTTCCAGGTTAAAGAGCCCTAACCTTTTTAGCCTTTCTTCATAGGAGTATCCTTCCATCCCCTTTACCATTTTGGTGGCTCTTCTCTGAACCTTTTCTAATAATGCTATATCCTTTTTAAGATACGGCGACCAGAATTGCACACAATATTCAAGGTGTGATCTCACCATGGAACAGTATAGAGCAGGGGTCGGCAACCCGCGGCTCCGGAGCCGCATGCGGCTCTTTCTCACCTTTGCCGCGGCTCCAGAGCACACTGCCCGCTTTAAACGTCGCGTTATGGGCTCCCTCCATGTCAGCTCCCTCCCTTCTTCTGCAGCCGCGGTTCCCTGTCTCTTAGGGAACCGCGGCTGTGCTTTTAAAATCATCTCGGAACCCTTCCTGTTTTGACGGGCTCCGTGCAGCATTGTCCCGCCTCTAAAGGAAGTTTTGGAGGCGGGACAATGCTGCACGGAGCCCGTCAAGACAGGAAGGGCTCCGAGATGATTTTAAAAGCACAGCCGCGGTTCCGTAAGCGGCAGGGAGCCGCGGCAGCCGACGAAGGGAGGGAGCTGACATGGAGGGAGGGAGCAGATATGAATGGATGGATGGAGGGGGGGGCTGACATGGAGGGAGGGAGCAGATATGAATGGATGGAGGGAGGGGGGCTGACATGGAGGGATGGAGGGGGCTGACATGGAGGGAGGGGGGCTGACATGAAGGGAGGGAGCTGATATGAATGGATGGAGGGAGGGGGGCTGACATGGAGGGATGGAGGGGGCTGACATGGAGGGAGGGGGGCTGACATGGAGGGAGGGAGCAGATATGAATGGATGGAGGGAGGGGGGCTGACATGGAGGGATGGAGGGGGCTGACATGAAGGGAGGGGGGCTGACATGGAGGGATGGATCGAGGGGGGCTGTCATGGAGGGATGGAGGGGGCTGACATGGAGGGAGGGAGCAGATATGAATGAATGGAGGGAGGGGGGCTGACATGGAGGGATGGAGGGGGCTGACATGGAGGGAGGGGGGCTGACATGGAGGGATGGATCGAGGGGGGCTGACATGGAGGGATGGAGGGGGCTGACATGGAGGGAGGGAGCAGATATGAATGGATGGAGGGAGGGGGCTGACATGGAGGGATGGAGGGGGCTGACATGGAGGGAGGGGGGCTGACATGGAGGGAGGGAGCTGATATGAATGGATGGAGGGAGGGAGGGAGGGGGGCTGACATGGAGGGATGGAGGGGGCTGACATGGAGGGAGGGAGCAGATATGAATGGATGGAGGGAGGGGGGCTGACATGGAGGGATGGAGGGGGCTGACATGGAGGGAGGGGGGCTGACATGGAGGGAGGGAGCTGATATGGATGGATGGATGGATGGAGGGAGGGGGGCTGACATGGAGGGATGGAGGGGGCTGACATGGAGGGAGGGGGGCTTACATGGAGGGGGCTGACATGGAGGGATTGGGGAGGCGGGCTGACATGGAAGGAGGGAGCTGATATGGATGGAGGGAGGGAGGGAGGGGGCTGACATGGAGGGATGGAGCACTGGTAATGGGGTTGAGGGGACGAGCACTGGAAATGAGCTGATTAGGGGAGGCTAGGACTGGTAATGAGCTGATGGGGGGTAGGACTGGTAGTGGGCGGAGGAGGGGAGGCTAGCACGGGTACTGGGGTGGAGGGGGGCGTAGCACTGGAAGCGCGCTGCTTGGGGGGCTTTGACTGGGCATGGGCTGATTGTGGGGAGGGGAGGATAGAGCTGCTGGCCCTGGAAGATAACTGGGGGCTAAGGCTACAAATGGGCTGATATGAGGGGATGGGAGAATGGAACTGGATCTGAGAGGGGCTGCCATGGTATTTGTACTAGAAGGGACTGGTCAGTGGGGAAGGAGGGGGACTGGAAGGAAATGGACACCAGTGGCAATCATGGGAATGCAAGTTGACATTGGAAGGTACTGGGAGTGAGGACTGGAAAGGGGCTGATTTTGGGGAGGGTTACTGGGACTGGAAATAGGCTGATGGAAAGAAGTGAAGAAAACGAAAGAAGAGATAAGAACTGGCAGATGGACCATAGACCACAGAAAGAGAGCTAAGAGAAGACAGGAAAGCAGAAGCCTCAGATCGGGACCAGCATGATCAAAGAATAAATTGGTCAGACAACAAAGGTAGAAAAAATAATTTTATTTCATATTAGTGATTTGACTACAAAATCATCATAATTTTGAAATCAAATATTGTTACTTCTTGTTGTTATATTTTCTGGCGTATTTTTTTTGGTGTGCGAAGGAAGAGGGGTAGTCTTATACGGCGAGTATAGGCCAAACACCTATATTTTAACAGGAAAAGTAGGGGGTCGTATATAGCATTAAGGTAAGAAACAATATATGCAGTGTTAGATTTGTTTTAAATGTCGCAATGGTTTTGCGGCTCCCAGTTTTTTTTTTCCCTTCGGAAACGGGTCCAAGTGGCTCTTTATGTCTTAAAGGTTGCAGACCCCTGGTATAGAGGCATTATAATATCTTTTGTTTTATTTTCCATTCCTTTCCTTATGATTCCTAGCATTCTATTTGCTCTCTTGGCTGCCGCTGCACACTGGGCCGAGGGTTTTAACATGTTATCCACAATGACGCCTAAATCTTTTTCCTGGGTGGTGGTTCCTAATGTGGAACCTTGCATTGTGTAACCATAGTTTGGGTTGTTCTTCCCTAGGTGCATAACTTTGCACTTGTCCACATTAAATTTCATCTGCCATTTTGATGCCCAGTCTTCCAATTTATCAAGATCCTCTTGCAATTTTCCACAATCCTCTTGGGTTTTAACAACTTTATATAGTTTTGTGTCATCTGCAAATTTGATAACCTTACTCGTTATTCCACTTTCCAGGTCATTTATGAATATGTCAAAAAGCAGCGGACCCAGCACAGATCCCTGGGGTACACCACTATTCACTTTCTCCATTGGGAAAATTGGCCATTTAGCCCAACCCTCTGCTTTCTATCTTTTAACCATTTCCTGATCCACAGTAGTACACTGCCTCCTATCCCATGACTCTTTAGTTTTGCCAAAAGTCTCTGATGAGGGACCTTGTCAAAGGCTTTCTGAAAATCCAGATACACTATATCAACCGACTCACCTTTGTCCACCTGTTTATTCACACTTTCAAAAAAAACATAACAAATTAGTAAGACAAGATCTTCCTTGTCTAAAGCCATGTTGGCTGTCTCCCATTAGGCCATGACTATCTAAATGCTGAGTAATTTTATTCTTTATGATTGTTTCTACCATTTTTCCCGGTACTGACGTCAGGCTCACCGGTCTGTAGTTTCCCGGATCACTCCTGGAACCCTTTTTAAAAATTGGTGTTACATTGGCGATCCTCCAATCTTCAGATATTAGAGATGATTTTAATGATAGTTCACAGATTACTAATAGCAGGTCTGCAATCTCATATTTCAGTTCTTTCAACACCCTTGGATGTATACCATCCGGCCCAGGTGATTTGCTACTCTTCAGTTTATCTAATAGTTGTAATACATCTTCCCGATGTATCGATATTTCCTTCAATTCTTCTACACCTTTAAATACCACTTCAGTCATGGGTAACATGGGTATTTTTCAACAACACCCAAGCTTGATGTAAGTCTTTAACCTTTGCAACTGCTCCTTTTAGTTTTTTCTTAACTATTTTCCTCATTTTATCATAGTCTCCCTTTCGAAAGTTAAAAGGTAGTACTGTGGATTTCCTTACTATCCCTCCTCCACTAATTAAATCAAAGGCGATCATGCTAGGATCACTATTGCCAAGTGGCCCCAACACCCTTAAATCTGGTGTTCCACTAAGGACTAGGTCTAATATGGCTTCCCCTCTGGTCGGTTCATGAACCAGCTGCTCCAAGAAGCAGTTATTTATGTCATCTAGGAACTTTATCTCCCTAGCATGTCCTGCCATGACACTGACCCAGTTGATACTGGGGTAATTGAAATCACCCATTATTTTTACTGCACTGTAGCTTTTGTTAGCTTCCTTGATTTCTTTGAGCATTTCATCATCCATTTGTTCATTCTGGCCAGGCAGTCGATAGTACACCCCCACTGCCATCGCCTTCCCCTTTTTACATGGAATTTCAATCCATAGAGATTCTACAGCAAATTTTGTTTCCTGCAAAACTTTAATCCTTTCTGACTCAATGCCCTCTCTAACATAGAGCGCAACCCCTCCACCAATTTGATCAGCTCTATCATTACGATATAGTTTGTACCCAGGTATCATAGTGTCCCACTGGTTGTCCTCCTTCCACCATGTCTCTGAGATTCCAATCATATCTAACCTCTCATTTAGTGCTATATATTCTAACTCTTCCATCTTATTTTTTAGACTTCTAGCATTTGCATACAAGCATTTTAGAGACTGTATTTTATTCATATTAATTTGGCTATTGGACATCACCCAGGGAGCTACTGGAGAGACCTCTAAAAGAGAAAAGTCTCAAATGAGCCAATAGTCCACATATGGGTGCACACAGCTTCCCTGGCACCGCCACAGCCACTTCCACTATGACCTTGGAGGATGTCCTTGGGGCAGTGGAGAGTTCAAATAGGAAGGCGGCAAACTGAAAGGGAGAGCCAAGCACAGCATAACACAGATACTTTGACTGATTTATTTATTTATTTATTTATTTATTACAGGCTCTTATATACCGCTCTATTCAGCATCAGCGCGGTTCACAATATAACAACAGACCAGAACAACAAACTGTTTGGTTTTACAGAGAACAGGTCAGAGAACTTGGATAAAACATGGGGAATTGATCCCCCATATCGGCATATGTAAATATGCCTTGGCCAAATCCAGAGATGCCAGGAACTCCCTTCGGCACTGCTTGAATCATGCATCGCAATTTTCCATCTAGAAGCTCATGATGCACAAGCCCTCATTGACACACTTGAGGTTCAGAATGGACCAGAATGTTCCTTCCATGGTGGCATCACAAAACAGATGGAACACCTGGAATTGCCCCAATCATCTGAAGGAGTGGGCACCATTGCCTTTCGCTCCTCAACTAACAAGGCCCCAAAGAAAAGACCTTCTACACCATGGTTCACACCCAACCTTAAGGCTTCCCTAACCCTTCTACGAAGGCTTGAAAAACGCTGGAGGAAATCACGCACCAGTAGTGACCAAGCAGCATACAACCAACACCTTCACACACATCGCAAAGCCATTACAGACAAGATGAAGCAACACCACACAGACACCTTGAAACGGTCATTGAATAAACCACATGACCTGTTCAACTTAGTTAAATCTCTTACCAAAGAACCTACCCCCGAGCAACTGGCCAGCATCAACCCGCAGGACTATGCCGTCTTCATGCAATCCAAAATGTGCAAGACTGACAGGATAGTAATACCCGGCCCCCTCAGCGAACAAGAGTACCTAGCCTCTCTAACTTCCTTTTCCACCCCTTCAAAGAAAATTATCGAAGACACCATTTCAGCCCTAAACACCACCACTGCACACACAGATCCGTGCCCAGCATATTGGATAAAAGAGTTGCCCAGTGACTTCGCCCCAATTATAGCCAACATGATAAAGCTATCCTTTAGCACTGGGTCATTCCCCTCTACTCTCAAGCAGACCTCCGTTAGACCTCTATTAAAGAACGCCAAGCTAGATCCCCAAAAGGTGGAGTCGTACAGGCCAATATCCAGCATCCCGATGCTTGCAAAAATCATTGAAAAAACAGTCTACAGGCAACTCCAAGATCATATCGACACCAATGCCCCACTGGATTCATCTCAACATGGATTTAGAGAGTCACATGGAGTTGAAACATTACTCACAACTCTCTTCAACACTGTAATCTCAGGCATTGACAACATACGACATGGCTTTGCGCTCATCTTTTTAGATATAGCAGCGGCTTTCGACTCTGTTTGCCATGAGATTCTCATATACCGGCTAAGAGAAAAAGGCATCAGCGGATCAGCACTAGAGTGGTGCAGATCTTACCTGTCAGGAAGATGGCAACATGTTCGATCAGACGGGGCTACATCCGAACCATTTCCTCAAACTCAAGGAGTGCCTCAAGGATCCTCCCTATCATCCTTGATGTTCAACATATACATTCAACCCATCTGCAACATCATCAGATCGTTCAACGTGAGTTGTATGCTATACGCCGACGACGTACTGTTGTACTTGCCGATTTCACTTGACTGCCCAAACCTTACCCCTCTGATTGCATGCTTCAACACCATATCCGATTGGCTGCTATCACAAAATTTAAGAATTCAACACAAGAAAACTGAGGTGCTTTTCATCTCGAGAAACCCTAATTTCACACCACCCAGTTGTTTGAAGGTACACAATGCCGAGCTACAAGTGAAATCAACTATACGTTACCTTGGGGTGACGTTGGACCAATATCTTGACATGAAGCAACACATAGCGAACACTGTCAGAGCGGTCTACTTTAAAATTCGATCCCTCAGACACTTACGCCCGTTACTCGAACCAGATGATTTCTGCACCATTTACCAAGCCCTCATCATTCCTCATTTCGATTTTGCAAATGCCATCCTTCAAGGACTTCCCCGAGCAAACTTAAACCCCTTGCAACTGGCCATGAACAGTGCAGCACGGATACTATTCGGAGCCTCAAGGAGAGAACACATCACACCTCTCCTGAAACAGCTGCATTGGCTCCCCATTCAAGCCAGGATCAGTTTTAAGACCTTGCTGATGACGTTCAAAGCTATCAAGGGGCTATCCTTCCCCTCTCTCTCTGACATCATACAACCGCCTGCCCCCTGCAGACTAAGAAGAACTGCAGAGACCAATATGTTATCTATACCGAAGGAAACAACAAACTGCACCAAAACAACATCCAACCGAGCCTTTAGTATTTGCGCCCCAAGTCTATGGAACACCCTACCACCACACATCAGAGCAATCCCCAACCTGAGCCAGTTCAGGAAGGCCCTGAAACATTTCCTCTTTATCAAATACCTCACTTACAGCCCTGAACCCCAGCCACTCTCATATAGTTCGTCCCCAAAAATGTAAAACACCAAACAGGAGCCTTTTCCATTGAACTTCTTATGTATATAGTTCACCTTTGTTCTCCAAGTTCCTTTATATAGTTGATACTTGTTCTCCAAATCCCATTCCCTGTTCAATGTAATGACCAGACATATGCATTTTGTCGGATGTTTTTTGTTACATGTAAACCGCGCTGAAATAGTGCGGTATATAAGAATTGTAAAATAAATAAATAAATAAATAAATAAACAGTGGAGAGATGCTCCTGGACATAGCAGGGAAGAGACTAGGGAATAAGAAAAGGAAGGAGAGAGATATAGAGAATGGGAAAGCTGGGGTTAGAGCTGAAAAGCTGTAGGTCAATTACATAGTAACATAGTAAATGACGGCAGATAAAGACCAGTATGGTCCATCTAGTCTGCCCAGTAAGAAGGCCGGAGTAAGATGGCAGGAGTAGGTGCCACTCTGTGCAGGCCGCCCCTCAGGCCACCCCCCCATGTCTTTGTTTAGGGGTGAACCCACCGCTCCATGCAGGACACCCCTATTTGTTGAGAAGTTAGATGGTTCAGTTTATTTTGATTTTATTCTGTTGCTATAAATGGATCCATTGTGTCTGTCCCATGCCATTTTGAATTCTGTCACTGTATTTGCCCCCACCACCTCCATCGGGAGGGCATTCCAAGCATCCACCACCCTCTCAGTGAAAAAGTATTTCCTGATATTGCCTTCCAATTGAGGACAAGATGGCAAAAAGGAGAGAAATATGCATACATAGTGAGATAGAAAATAAATGCGAGAAAGTTGAAAGGAGAAAGATCAGTGAGAGATGGATGTAGGGAAGAGAAGAAGTAGTAGATGGACTTGAGACCCTAGTAAGAGTTAAGATAAAATGATGAAAAACAGAAACCAGAGACTGGAACCGACACGATTATAAAAATAAAATGATATAACAAAGGTAGAAGAAAGTATTTTATTTTCAATTTAGCGATTGGAATATGTCAGTTTTTGTAATTTACATGTGCTCTTCTGGCAGATCCCTTTTATCCATGCCCTTCTCTGCCACCGCCAACTCCAGACTTCATTCATTCCCTCTTGGAACAAACTACCTGAGTCTGTGTGTCGGGCTCTTTCTCTAGCCCTATTCAAATCCAGGCTAAAAACCCACCTTCTGAAGCAACTTTTGGATCCTGATGCTCCTCACTCTCTTGTCCACTACTGATGTGTATCTTGCCATATTCTAATCTCCAGTTTTGCGATGTTTTTCATCTTGATTAGATTGTAAGCTCTGATGAGCAGGGACTATGTCTTACAGCTATGTATAGTGCTGCAGAAGCCTTGTAGCACTATACAAATGATTATTATTAATAGTAACAGTATGCATCTTATATACATCTATTTTTTTGGTATGGCACTGTGTGCAATCTGGCTTCTCCTGGTTTCAGTTTAATTTTTTTCTACTTATTTCTATTTTTAATTTGTGATCACTTAATCTGAACTTCATGAGGGTCTGTCTATGTTCTAAGCATGTGACTGAGGCCATCTTGGAGTTTCTATGTAGAAATCCGGATTGCTTAGTTTACTCAGTAGGTGTATTGATGTTCTAGGTTCTACTGAAGTATTTATAGTGCAGTCCTTTTCTGGGTATGTTCCTTGTGTGACTTTTGAAAGTTAGTGCAGTTGTGAAACGATACATTTGCACTACAGATTCTTTACTGTGGTTCTCACTTTTCCTTTTTGTTCCTTGTGTGGAGTCAACTGTAGGGTATCGGGGTGAGGGGGAGGGGAGAGGGGGGAATATGGATTGTCTTTGAGATTTGAAGTTTTGTGTTCTTGATGTTACCTGTCTAAAATTTAAAATATTTTGTCAGTTCAGATTCAAGGAAATCTCATGTTTTAAGCGAATGTCTCAGTTTAATTTTGTTTAGTGGCCTGAGAGCTTCACTGCGCTTTTCCAGCTCTGGCACAGTTTAATTCAGCCTGGGCACCATGATCTTGAATTCACAGCTACAAAAATTACTTTTTCCTCAATTTATATCTTCCTTCCAAATTGATAACCTGGTCATAGCACTGGCCAAGTAAATCTGGTATGTAAATATTTATAATGGCTTGATTTTTGTGGGTATGTGAAAGTGGTTTTAAGTTAATTTTATTTCATGATTATCTTTATTTTATTGTAACATATTTTAATAAGTTATGTAGGTATGTTTGGAAGCTACCTAGGATTTTAGAAGGGTGTATATGAATTTTAAAATAAATAAATAAAATAAATTACATTTATGTGAATGAGGCCCAGTGGATATGGGGGACTATTTTCTACTGCAAATAGCGGGGATGGACATTCTGTTGGGACGTCCATCTCTGCTATTCACCCCCCTTCTGTCACCAGCAAAAGCCTCCCCGTACGAACAAGAAGTTTGCATGGGGAGGCATAGATGGGGGCGGGAGGGGCGTTGTGGAGGCAGAATGAGGGCGGGCAGTGGGCAGTCCGAGGCCCCGGACTTACAGGGCCAATTCTGAAGTCGGCCCTGTACGTCCGGGACCTCAGATCTAGACGGGGGACGGGGGACAGGCTGTGGGGAAAGAAGATTGTGGTCGGCGGCCGGGGATCACAGCTCCTGGATGGAGCTGCAGTGCCATGGCAACAGGACGCCGTGGCACTGCAGCTTCTGAATGGAGCCTGACTGTGTTAGCTGAGCAGGGCTCTGTACATGCAGAATGATTTGAATCCCGGCCTACATGTACAGGTCCAGACCCGATTCTGATCCCACAGGGCAGGTCTAGCCCCCATGGGATCAGAATCAAGTCTGTCTCTGTGCGTCTCGATTCCGATCGGACACACAGGGTCCTAAACGCATTCAATGGAATGTGCCTCTATGCAAACAAGACCCCACAATGAGCCTCTGCACATGGCCACACATCACTCTCTGGCCGCCTCTGACAGTAGGCCAATTGAACAGTGGTCAAAGCAAAACAATAGATTTGGACACAGTATTTTACCTGTAGGGAGAGCAGGCACACACAAACATAAAAAGCAAAATTTAATATTTGAAAGTATGATTTACAATTATGCATTTTTACAAGATTTGTTTGTGTGTGGGGGAGGGTGGTGGAGTTGGAATGATCATGATCATTGAGTTTAATTATCAAAATCTTGGGGGTGAAGATGTATGGTAAAGTAGTTAGGAAGGCAAATATGCAAATGGAAGAAAATATAGCCAATACAATAAAACATGGTGACAGGATTTTTTTAGGTATATTAGTGATAGGAGGAAAGGTGGCATTGTGAGACTCAAGCGTGAAGGGGAGGAATATGTAGAGGCTGATGAGGATAAAGAAGAATTGCTTCACAAATATTTACATTATGTGTTCACAGATGAAGGCCCAGGAATAAAACCTTCCAAAACAAAAACAAATAGGAATGGGAATGAGATAGAACAAGCTATTTTCAGAAGACTATGTTCATGGGGAGCAGCAAAACTAAAAGTGGACAAAACTATGGGGCTGGATGGGATTCAGCGAGGGTATTGAAAGAACTTAGGGAAATAGTGGCGGTTCTGCTGATTGACCTTCTTAATGCTTCTTCAGAGGTGGGAGGACTGCAGATGAGTGAATGTGGTTCCGGTCCACCAGGGTCGGCCCTAGAATTGGTTCAAGGTATTGCTGCCCTAGGCGAACCTCAAGCTTTACAACCCTTCTCACTGTCAAAATGTATTATTTAGCTTTGAATGCCCTGCTTTTCCTGCCCTCTGGAAGTTGCTGTGCTAGGCAACCATCTAGTTTGCCTAGTGGTTGGGCCGGCCATGCTGTCCACAAAAGCAGAAGTAAGGAAGAGATTGGTAACTACAGACTAGTTAGTCTGACCTTTGTGGTGAGTAAATGAATGGAAACACTGTTAAAGTACTGGATGGTGCGATTTCTGTAATCCAAGGGATTACAGGATCTAAGACAACATGACTTTACTAGAGATAAATATTGTCAGATAAATCTGATTGATTTCTTTGATTGAGTGATCAGAGAATTGGAGTAGAAGAGCACTAGATCTGAAATATTTAGATTTCAGCAAGGCCTTTGACACCATTCCACTTTGGTGACTTTTAAATAAACTGAGTGCCCTTAGGATGGACCCTCAAGGGACTGACTAGATAAACAACTGGTTAAGTGGGAGGTGACAGAGGGTAGTAGTAAATGGCATTCACTCTGAAGATAGGGACTTTACCAGTGGAGTGCTGTCGAGATCGGTCCATGGTCCTGTTCTTTTTGACATTTTTATAATCAATATTGTGGAAGGTCTGTTGGGAAAGGTACGCCTCTCTGCAGATGATACCAAAATGTACAACATAGTAGACATCCAAAAGGTGTAGATAACATGAAGGACCTAGCAAAGCATGTAGAATGGTCGAGAATCTGGCAGCTAAGATTTAATGCTAAAACATACAAAGTCATGCCTTTGGGCTGCAAAATCCCCAGGGAACTGTACAGTATAGGGGATGAAGTACTTTGATGCACTAAAGAAGAACAGGACCTGGGGGTGATTGTGTTAGATAAACTTAAAGTGGTCAAACAGGTAGAAAAGGTGATGGCTGAAGCTAGAAGGATGCTTGTATACATAAGGAGAGGAATGGCCATCAGGAAAAAGGAGGTGATAAGTGGTTTTGTATAAATCTCTAATTTGACCTCATTTGGAGTACTGTTTACAATTCTAGAGACCACATCTTTAGAAGGATATAAACAGGATGTGACTACTAAAATTGTCAGTAGTCTTCATCATAAGGCATATGGGGATAGACTTAAAGATCTAAGTATGTATACTTCAGAGGAAAGGCAGGAGAGACTTGTTTCAGTTGAAAGGAAGGTCTGGAATGAGAGGTCATAGGGTGAAGGTGAAAGGGGATACACTCAGGAATAATCTGAGAAAATAGTGGAGGTGATGGAAATTAGAGCTGTATCTGAATTCAAGAAAGCATGGGACAAATACAGAGGATCTCTGAAGACGAGGAAGGTATTGTAGAACATAATAGTTCTCATGGATGAGCAGACTGGAATGGCTGTATGGCTATTTTTAGTTTCTATGAAAGTTCTTCTAGGGGGGCCCAAGACCCTTGCACCAGCTCTGTTTCTTCCTAAAACTAAGATAATCACCCTCCACTCTGACCTCAATTGGAAGGGCATTCCAAAACAAGGGACTTGCCACTGAGAAAACTGAGATCTAAAGCTTCCTTGATCCTCCGACATGTACATGGGAGCAGCTTATTAAAATCTCTGCTCCCCATCTGCACAGACACCATTTGCAATACCACTAGTTCCCCCATTTGCCCCCCTGACCTCAGTTTCCCCATGGTTACCCCATTGGACCTTGATCTCACCCCATCCACCCCAAAAACATGTAATCCCTTCCCCGATCCCCCAGCACATCTGATTCCCCTCATTCCCAAGGCATCTAATTGCCCCCATCTGAACCTCCCCCATCATAAAGAACTCCGGCCCTATTCCACTGACAATAAGGAACCTCTGAGACCTCCCACTGCAGCCTCCACACCCCCATCCCCATCCCCGGTCTTACCGTGTCCCTAAAGCCTAGTGGGAGCAGGAGCGATGACCACTTGCCCGTGCTCTTAAGGCACCAGCTTCCAAAATGGCACCTATGGTCTCTAGAAGTAATCTAGCAGTACTATGGTAGTAGTGTGAGATATAATCATTGGAGTCATTGACATCATTTTGGAATCCAGAGCTGCTAGAGCAGCCACGAGTGGCATCACGCCTGCTTCACACCTCACCAGGGATACTGGTAAGTCTGAGGATGAGGATTAGGTGGTAGAGGGTGGGAGGTTTTGTTGAGGAGGCATCAGGGTGGTTCCTTGTTGCCAGAGGGGTTAGGTAGGGGTCTTTGTACTAATGGGTGGTTCACATGGGAGGATCGTGTGCCTTGTTGGAATCGTGGTGGGGGTGATCGGGGGGGGGGGGGAGGGGGGTCCGATCTTGATATTGACAGTTGTTCCTTCCAGTAGACGGTTTTATGTGGCTCAGACCAGCTGTAATGCCAATGTCCATTATTTTATAGACATGGATTCCTCTTATGAAATAGGGAATCCATGTCTATAATGTAGGCCTGCCCGAACCACTCCCTCTCCCTGCACTCATCACGCCTCCGAGAAATTAAAATGTGATAGGCATCCCTATGTTTGAAAAGCCCATGTTTTAAACTGGCATTTACATGTGTATGCCAATCTGCATGTGCAAATGCTGCTATTTAGACATAAGGATGATTCTAAAATAACCCGATAACCTCAATCTTATAACACTGCCTGCACACCTTCCCTCACATGCTCACATTGTATACGTGGATCCATACTTCTATGCTTATACTTATCAACCTTTTTTCTTTCACATGCACTTAAAGTAGTAATAAATGGATGTTTCTCTTATCCTTACTCCCTTTTATGTGGGGTGCCATGGGTCATTACTTTCACAGTCTATATTTAATTTTTATGTCCAGTCTCTTGCAAAATTAATTTGTAACTTCGGAGATGCTTTTCAAATCTTTGCAGATAGTATTTCCTTAAATATGCTGTAGGACATGAAGGATGATGGCATATATGAAGGCATAACCCTCCATGATGGCATGACTGAAGGGTATGATCTGTGTGGAGTCCAGCAGGGTAGCTGTAGGGTAGAAGAGGTTCCATTTCCCGTTATCCCCAACTTTATGGTCCTGTGTTCATTGCCATTGTGACTTGGGGGTTGAAATCCTGCTCCTCTCATTGACACTTTCTGTAATCTTGGGTCAATCACTTCAAAGCTTCTTACTTTGGGTACAGAGGCAGACAACATCATAGGCGAGGGCAGCTCTCTTTAAACACTGGCCACTGGTGAAAGCAAGTGTCTTTAAAATGTTTCCACACATGTTCCTTGCTATAAGCTCGTTGAGCCCAATGTTCAGCTGTCCGAATTTTGGAAGGGCTATGCGCCTTGTTGGCGCATAGCCCTCTGTGCCAACCTCTAAACCAGATATTCAATGCCATGGTGATGGCATTGAATGTCCAGTGATTGACGCCAAAGCCGGAAGCCGCCCAAGCTTACCATGCAGCAGTGATATTGGAAGCTGCCCGGTTAGCTCCTGCGCTTTAAAGATAGGTGAGAGTTTTCCACGCTTATCTCTTAGGCGCAGGTCACTAACCGAGCAGCATCCAATATCGCTGCTGCATGGTTAGCTACTGTGTCTGCCTCTGCTCCATCGCAGAACGCCCCTGACATGCCCCTATGCTAACCGGATAGCATCGGGGTGCGTAGGGGACTTAGTAGGGGATATTCAATGGCAGTAACTGTGTAGGTGCCATTGAATTTCTCCGTTTAAAGTATGTATATGGTTTACTTGGCTGTAAACTGTGTAAATGCCTTTCAAATATCAGGCTCTTTATGTTTTGTGTTTTCTCTGCCATTGTGGGTGTTTAATTAGACCCTAGCAAGGCATTTTCTGTGTG
Source organism: Ichthyophis bannanicus (assembly GCA_033557465.1). NCBI lineage: Eukaryota > Metazoa > Chordata > Amphibia > Gymnophiona > Ichthyophiidae > Ichthyophis > Ichthyophis bannanicus. The sequence continues at coordinate 47,688,408 of CM066040.1, forward strand.
TGTCTTGATGTCGTATTTTCCCCATTTTTGGGGCTAATTTTAGAATTGCATGCAAGGGTAAAACATGCATGCATACTTTCCTCTGTGTGTGGTTTTCTGGATTTTCAGAGTGAAAAGGGGCACATATTTCCACTTTGAATGTACTTCAGGAAAACCAAGCAAAACACAAAGGGAGCAAACCCCTTGCAATAAGTACAAGAAAACACAAAACAGCAAGTGGTGATGGTAGTCATGAATGCTTTATTGTATCAAAGGAGCTCCAACGCGTTTTGGCCGAAGCCTTCTCAGGGGGCTGAGAAAACTGCACAAGGATGTGTAAATCTCAATGTAATTAACATGTAGTAGCACACAGTATGTACGAAAACAAGTTTCAGATCACCTCTGTAAAAAAACAATCTGTTGATAACCAGCCATCAATCACAGCACTGGAACCTGGTTCCAATTTTCTCAGCCCCCTGAGGAAGGCTTCAGCCGAAACACATCGGGGCTCCTTTGATACAATAAAGTACTCTTGACCACCATCACCACTCGCTGTTTTGTGTTTTCTTCAGGAAAACCATGCATGTGCACCAACAAGATGCACAATTTTTCTGGGTTAAAAAACCTGTATGCATTTGAATTTTCAAAAATATGCACATAAATTCAATTGCCTTTCTGTTCTTAATTAAGGTCTTGAGCCCCTGATGTAGGCCTAGAGCTGAAACACATGTTGGGACAGACCTTATAGGCACTTTAATAAAGACGTTCCTACAAGAATTCCATGGTGCCCTGTGTTACCTGCTCTTCCTTGGTCCAAATTTCAGCATGGCTATGTATGTAAAGTTGGTACATACCAGGACAGTGAGCTCATTAATTAGCCAAGTGGAATCATTAGTCATTCATCAACTTGTGGAAAATGTGCAACTATCTGTCAAAAGTATTTCATTTTGTCTAGGGATTCCTTTCGAACATCTCTAACCTGCCTCAACTGCTTGTACAGGTTGATGGACTGGCAGGAAGAGGAGTAGAGACCCTCATCTGTCTGGCTCCCGTCAAGTCATCATCCTGAGTCAAAATGGCAGCTATAGCTTGCCACATTGCATGTTCACATGACCTCTTGAGGTCTCTGCTAACGTTTTGTTTATATGGTTGAATAAGGCCTACAAATAACAATACCGGTGGAGTTGTATGGCTAAGCTCCACGGCCAGGTCCGCACCAGAGTTTCCCATTCCAACTATCAGCACTTTCTTCCCCTGGAATCCCTCAGGAGTCTTGTAAAAGCGACTGTGGAAATGTGGACCTTTAAACTTGTCTATTCCTGGAAGGAAAATAAATGGTCAGTTGGTAAAATGTTCAACAATCAGGATCTGTCCTCAACTTTCTCAATCATTATTGTTTCTATAGGGTGGGACACATGAATCATTTTATGGGCTAACAACAAATCCTGACCTTTGTCTCCTTCACCTCTAAGATCATTATTTTAGGCTTTCACTAAAAGCTGTAAATATAGACCCTCTACCACAAAAACTGAACTGAAAAACCAGCTTGGTTCTTGTCATACATATTGTTATCCATGAGTTTTGAGAATGGAGCAGAGCTATTTTTATGATTCTAAGAGGGAAGGAAGCAGGTGGGGAAAGGGAAGGAGCTGTAGGAGTGTGTGTGGAGAAAGGGCTGCTAGTGAATTGTGATGTGTTATTTACCATATGTGGAAGATGGTTTTAGAAAGGCTTCCTATGCATATAACTTGGTTTTACACATACAGTAGAGAGGTCCATTCTGATCGGGACATGTCCTACCTGCCTGGATGTCCAAAATCTGGACGGGCTGGATTTGCACCCAATTCTGCACCTGCGGGAACTAGATGTTCCCACAGGAGCAGAATAATGGCAAAGGACTTGGACGGGCCCCAATTTAGCCACCCTGCACGTCCAGCCATGGCCCCATCTAGCCTTCCCAATGCTCCTGCATGGACCCTCAGTGCCGTTGCATCCCATCGCCATGGCACCGGGACACCATGCAGGAGCCCTGATTCCCGCTGCACTTCAAACATGCTTTTATCCACTACCTGACCCCAGGAGGGTCCTGCTGAAGAAGGGATTGGGTTGCTGGTAACCCCCTGCTAGCACTCACTTGATTTGTGGGACCTGTCGGTGCCATTTGCCTTGATTGGGGAGACTTATTCCACTTATGAGGTAGAATACATTCCCCAGCCATCCTTGCGCCCCGGACCTACAGAGCCATGACTGGAATTGGCCCTGTACATCTGGGGTCATGGGCCCACCTCCACCCTGCTCACGCTCTTCTTCTGGCCCATTCCCTCCCGCCCCGGTCCAGAACTCACCCGCAGAAAGAAGTAGCTGTAAATGTGAAGTAAAAGAGGGAGGCCTTCATAAGACACAAGAGATCACAGAAAGAGGAAGACAAACATCAATTTTTGGAAAAACTTAGAGAAGCTAGAAAAGTAGTCAGGAAAGCAAAGATACAAAAAAAGAAGAAATAGCCAATGCAATAAAATAGGCGGATAAGACATTTTTCAGCTATGCTAATGAGAGGAAGAAGGACAAAAATGGTGTTGTCAGACTCAAGGGCGAAGGGGAGGAATATGTTGAAGCTAATGAAGATAAAGCTACTCTCTTGCTCCCTACTCCATTCTCTATATTCCCTAACTTGAACTGTTCTTACTCCTTCCTGCTCTCCCCCTCTATCCTCCAGTTGCTTTTGGATCCTGACCTTTTATTCTCCTGTTTATCACCCATGTGTGTCAAGACCATTTTCAATCCCCTCTCTGTGTTTGTCTTGCATAGCTTGTAAGCTCTACTGAGTAGGGACTGTTTCCTATGTGCTTCTGTATAGTGCTGCGTATACCCTGTAGCACTATACTGTACAAATGATAAGAAGTTGTAGTTATCCCCCTTTTCTATGTCAATCCTCATGTACCTACTCATGTTCGCAACCCCCACCCCCATTCCAAATCCAGTCATTTTGCTTCCGTTACTGCATCTCCCTCTACTTGCTCACTTCCCCATGCGAGTTCTCATCAGTCCTTTATATACAAATACTACAAATCCAACCACCACCCAAATAAGCCCCAGAGCAGAGGTAGTGATAAAAAGATCTTAATAATTTGCACACATTTACAACGAGGTGCTTATATCACACACTCACAACAGCAGGATGGAAGAGTCCCTTTCTCTGTCCTCTTTGTGTTGTGAATTGCAAACTGCAATCGCTAGAGGAAAAAAACTCCGGACCAAAATCTTGCCTCTTCTCTGCCTACAGCCAGGCAAGATATTCACCATGCAGCATGAAGGAACTGCACTAATGTCTGCCATAGAACTTGGCCTCCCACTGGAATGGGTATTGAATGCATTTGCATGTGCACACACCGGTGACCTACTGTGTCAGTTCCATGACTTTCTGACCTGCGTGCTGTGCCTCTCTGGAGCATACCACATGGTTTCTGCTACTGCCGTAACACCACCAGAGACCTGTCAGGACTCAAAGTCAGAAACAGCCATGGGGAGCATCCAAGAGCTTTAAGAATGGCAACAGTCTTGCACGCTGGGCAGAATTTACTTACCTATGCACCCCCCATTATGTGGTAACTTCCCCTTTTGCCCATACGTACAGGCAGCCCTGTATGGAAATGGGGATACCTATAACTGCACTGTTATTTTATAAATTGTGTGGCTCCATCATCACTATAGCGAGGGCAGAATTGGACACCTGTCTCAGAGACTGAAACACTACCAGCAGCTTCCTGCTCCTTGAGGTCCTAATACCGTCTACATGACAAAAACAAAACAAAACAAAAACTTGTGCAGGCACAAGCAGAGGTTCCTTTAAAAAAGTAGTTAGCTGAAGCAAGGTAGCTAAATAAATAAATGCATCTGCCACAAATCATGCAATTAAGCAGTGCTTGCTAGAACAGGCAGGTAAAACCATAATTGCGCCTAACCTGGAGTTAATAAGTAGACAAAATGGAAGTAGAAATGTGAAACAATGGGGGAGGGGGCACAGGTGTGAACTGTCACACTCCAAAAACACCCCCACATGCAGAGAACACATTTCAAGCTCTTCTCTTCGGCTCTTTCACCCAGAAGTTGCAGGCTACCTCAGGGATCAGGACTAGTATATTTGATCTTACCCCTCTTCTCCTTCCTCATCTCATTTTTCCATTCTCTGTTCTTTAATTGATAATTGTAAACCACCCTGATGGCTTTATGTGTTTTTAAGGGTAGTCTAGCAAACTTGATAAATAAATAATCCTCATGGAAGACTTGTGGGTAAAAGATGGCAAGAGGTTGAGCAGTAGGGATGCGCATTTTTTGCATGCCTTAAAAAACGTAATACTTGCCAAACAGGTTTAATGCATATTAGCCTAAGAGTTAGCATACATTAAGGGGCATCCATCCCCCTGCAGCTAGCATAGACAAGCCTCCCTTTAGCATGACAAACGGGCATGGGTGCAACTAGCGCCACCTACTGGGGTGGCTTTAGGTGGATGCACACTACCTGCATGAAGCACAGTTAGAGAGGGCAGCTAACGTCTGCTCTAGCTGCACCACAACAAAAACATCCCTGTCTTTTCCAGTCCCCGCACTACCAGGGTAGCATGGGAATTTTAGCAGAGACCCATGTTACCTTTTAGCGTAACACTGAAACCGCACACACTAAGCCCACACAACCTTGGGAACAAAATTTAGCAAACATGCTCCTAAGCTGATGAATGCATGTTTAGCAAGTTGTAACACCTGTTAATTTTTTTTTAGCAAAACAAATTGTGGAGCAAACTGAAAAAAAATATCTAAAAACTTTTTGAAAATAAACGAAAATGATTTTTTTCCTGCATATCCCTATTGAGCAAGAGTGAGAGATGAAAATGCAGGATCACTGGGGTAGAAGGATAATAGAGAAAATGAGGTGCTTTCCCTCTATCCTCCTCTTTTCTGCCCTCATGAACCCCATCCTCCATCCCAGGACAATCCATTCAATGATCTCCCCATTGCTTCTAGAGTCTCAAACTCCAATCCTTGGTGGTCCTTGAGCACCCCCCCCCCCCCAATTACGCTCAGCAATTCCCCCTATCTAAAAAATGCACTATCCTGCAACTCATCCACTCTCCCTTCTTAACCAGTAAGGCAAAAGACCTCAACCTTGAGATGGAATCAGCTACCTCTCCCCAGACTATGACAGTAAGGAAAGATTGACTGAACTGCCTACTCTCCTCACCCTCTTCGAATGGGTAGGGGAGGGGGGGCCTGGAATTTAAAACACACATGCTGCTTTTTACCTTCTCAAGGATGGGGAAGGAACAGCAATGCATGTTCTCTTTACTCACTTACCCTCTTCTCCTTCCCCCACCACACTCTTCCCATACCCTTTCAATCCAGTGACGTAAATACTACCCCAAGCAACCCCCGCAATGTGGGGAGGGCCTAGGTCAGAAGAAAGACCAAGTATGTGCACGGAGCTCTAGTGCTGGAATAGTATCCAAGCGAATAGTGGGAGTTGGACACCCAAGCTGGATGTCCATCCCTGCTATTCGCGGTTCAGGATGAACCTCAGAGAGATTAATACTTTAAGGAGTGTGCAGAAAGTTATGTGTTAGAAATGTGTGTAAGCCCCTATGCTAAATGACTTGGACACTAACGCATTTCTCTGTAAGTGTGCGTGTAAGTCCCATTGCACATACTTTGGGTTGAATATGCACAGGGCAGAGCTTGAGTGGGGCAGAGGTGGGGCCTAAATTCATTTACTCAAGTCACATAATAGTAGAACTTGTGTGCGTTGCTGACTGATCTAGACGTGGGCATTTATTCCCGCTGGAGAGCAGGCGCTATGCCGTGACTAGGTTCAGGCATGTCAGTATAGCGCCTCTATTCTATAAAGTACACTCACACTTTATAGCACAGGCCCCATATAGGAGTGCAGCAATGCACATAACTGTGTGTTAGCTTAGAAAATTACCCTCAGAAAGTGCCTTATGCAAAAGTTGAAGCCATATGCACATTTAAAAGTATGTGTAGGGAGTGATCCCATGCAGAGCGGGCATTCCTGCAGCAGTGCTGGGCAGAGTTTTTTCAAAGGCATTTACATGGTTTACAGACCTGTAAATCGTGTAAATGCCCCTAAGTGGGATATTCGGCAGGACTAACACAGTTAATGCACTGAATATCCACGGGCACAGCTGCTACATGCTTCAGTGCCAACCGGTTAGCATTGGGGCGTTCCATGGGCAGGACAGCAGTGATGTTCAGCCACTGTCTGGTTATTCCTCGGTGGTGAAAGTAAGGTACAGGAACAGCTGGCCTAACCTTTCCTGCCGAATATTACCACTGCCCGGTTAGCTTCCTGCTTCCATGGCTGCCCTGGATAGTCAATGCTGGTGGCTAGATATGGCCCCGGCATTGAGTATCCGTGTTTAGTGTTAGCGGCAATGGCTAGCCACTGTAATTTCACTAGTCACTACCACTGAATATCAGGCTATGCGCTGCGTCAGCACATAGACCTGCCTGTTGACGTCTAAACTTGGATATTCAATGCCACGGCGATGACATCAAATATCTGGATTTAGCGCCGAGTGGAGTCACCTGCAGAGTCAAACTCAATAGCAGCGATTTTGGACCGTTACCCAGTTAGCATCTGTGGCGAGAAATAGGCAAGCCAAAAGCTCCCTAGTTTTATGCACGGATCACTAACCGGGTAGTGGTCCAATATCACCGCTACCCGATTACCGGCAATCTCCACCCCCACTCTGACCTGGAACGCCTCCAACATGCCCCGATGCTATCTGGATAGCATTGGGGCACGTAGGAGACATAGACGGGGATATTCAAAGGTACTAACCTTGTAGGTGCCGTCAAATATTTCCATTTAAGGCATTTATACAGTTTATTGGGCTGTAAACCATGTCAACCATCTCCTAACAACATTCAAGCTTCTAAATGACTTCACCCCATCACATCTAACAACATTACTTCAGACCCCATCTGAATCGAGAGCTCGCAGACAAAATGCAGTCCACTCACTTGACATACCAAAATCATTCAAGAAGACTAAAAAATCCACAAGTGACAGAGCCTTCTCGTTCACCGCCCCCATGCTCTGGAATGATCTCCCACTAGACCTCCGCTCCATAAAGGACCTTGCCCAATTTCGGAAGGAACTCAAAACATATCTATTCTCTGAACACTTCCAAATCTCCTACCCCCCTAGCTCTGTTCCACAACACCCTCAGACACACCAACTCAGAACCCCCCTAAACCACAACTAGATAACCTCACACAGCCCCCTCACACACACACAAAATTCTTGGTAAAATGGAAATAAATTCCACCACACTCACATGATGCACGATTATCTTGTAAACCACTGTATAGAACCACTTGTAAATAACCTATGTAAATAGTTTGGACAGTTTTTACACCTGTCACTACTGTAAAAAGTTAGAAAGTTTCTCTGTTTCAATGTAATGTATACAGTAGTGCACATAATTTGTTAATCTATTCCATGTAAAAAGTTAGAAAGTTTCCTGTTCCATGTAAAGTGTACAGTAGTATACATAATTTGTTCCATGTAAACTGCCCTTGATCACTGGAAGGGGCGGTATAGAAGAAATAAGTAAATAAATAAATAAATGCCTTTCGAATATCGGGCCCTACGTGTGTAAGCCAGCAGACATATACATGTTTGTTAATGCCTGAGCTGCAGTGGGTATAAACAAACATGCATGTGTGCCCATGACTGCTGGTTGCATGTAGAAGTGATCATTTTATAAAGAAACATATGCCGGCACTGTTCGTCAGATGTATTATGGCTATATTCACTTACGTGGCTGGTTCTAAAATCACCTCTTAGGAAGGTAGGCACAAATTGTCTGTGCTATTTTTATCTGATCTTTGAAAAGCAACTTCTGTACAGCAAACATTAGTTTTTTTAAGAACAGAAGGCTGCACATGTCATCTTGGTGTACAATCTATTTCAGTAGTAGCGCAACTGCTTAGTTGTGAGCATGCTCGCGGTCAATCCAGAGGCAAATTGAGCAGACAGTGATTCTTCCTCATGTGTGCTCCAAATATTTTTTTCCCGTGAACTTTCTTCTAATTATAAGTGCTTTTATAGTGCCTAGTCGCCCCTGTATTAAATAAACCCAGATATTTGATGCCAGAACCTATTGGGCTTCTGGCACTGAATACTGGGTTTGCCAAATGGTGACATCGCTATCGACCTAGCAGCAATAGTCAGCTGCTAATCGGATAGCCATAACCAGTTAAAATCAAGACAGCTATTGAAATGACCTAATTTTAACCGTTTAGCTATCCAGAACATCGCCGCTGACAGGATAGCAACCGGTGCCACCCCCGATCCACACACAGACCGCCCCAGTTTTAATCTTTTCCATGGTCTGTGACCATATTCGGTAGCACTATGCTGATAGTGGTGCTGAATATCGGGATTGTCTTAGGTTTAGGTTTAGGTTTATTGACTTGATTGACCGCCCTTCATGGGTAAGCAGAGCGGTTTACAAAAACATTTCTTCATTGCAGTAGGCACAAGGCCGGAAAAGGAAAAGAAAGTTACAACTTGGTAAAAGTAGAAAAGCAGGTACAGGAGAGGAAGATCAAAAGAGGAAAGGGGAGGCTAGGAAGGAGAGAGGTTGAAGGCAAGGGAGAAGAGGTGAGTTTTCAGGGCGTGCTTGAAGGTAGGATGGTGGGGCTCCAGACGGAGAGTAGAGGGGAGGGAGTTCCAGAGGGCCGGGCCTGCAAAGAAGAAGGCAGAGGAGCGGGTGGATTGGAGGTGAGCATGTGAGGGGGGAGGAAGAGTGAGGCGATTGAGGTGAAAGGAACGAGGAGTGTGCCGTGGGGTGTGAAAGTGGATGAGGTCAGCAAGGTACTGAGGCGTGGTGGTGTGAAGAACCTTGTGAACGAGCGTGAGAAGCTTGAATTGGATCCGGAAGGAGACGGGAAGCCAGTGGAGATGAAGGAGAAGGGGTGTGACATGGTCCCTGTGGGAGGCGGAAGAAACGAGACGGGCAGCGGTGTTTTGGATGCGTTGTAGACGATAGAGGTGGAGCTTAGATAGGCCAGAGAGAATGGAGTTAGCTAAACCATTTTGAATGTGCCCCCTATGTTTTTTCTTCTGATAGATATTTGCTCAGTAATCAAATCTACTTTATTGTTGAAAACATCTGACTTACCAGGGAAAGACTCCAAAGGTAGATGATGTTCCACATGATGACCGACACAAACCAAAACGGCATCAAAGATGTCCGTCTCTTGCTTCCCATCTACCTCTGTGATAATTTCCCATTGTCCAGTAGTAGGAAAACTGTGGTGCTTTTTGACACTGCGGACAATGGTCTGACAAGAAAACATAGTCATAAGAAACGCTGGATAAAATTTGAGATGGGTCAAAAAATCTCATTTTAGGACTGTGATTTTCACCTCGGCTATGTTCTACGACTTTTTTTACAGGCAAGTTTTTGAGAATGACATGGCAAGTTGTGCTAAGAAAATCTCCCTGAACATGCTTTCATGGTCCTCCATTTTCAGGATTTTCCTGTACTATGCAATTTTGTTTGTCAAGGGAAAGGCATAAAGGGAAAGAGGACAGATGGGGCTAAGATTTCTCCTTGACTCCCTCTTTTACTAGATTCCCAGTTCTCTTCTCTTATGATGCCTTGTCCTCATCACAATCTCCCACTGCTTTGCCATCTCTGGATCTATCACCCCTTCCTCTTAACTTCTCATGCCCTAGATTTTGAACCATGGGACCATGTTCATTCAACTGTGTCAAATTGTTTCTCCACTACTGATAGTTTAGGACTAAGTCAAGAATGTTTGGCATTAAACAGGAAAAAACATTTGTGTTTACAGCCCAGCTCTGAAAATAATATTTGTGGGTCATAATTTTATTTTTGTCAACACATGCTTTTCATACGTATTTTATGTGCTACTTTGTAAAGTGATGCACATGTCCTTACATAACCCTGACATGCTGTAGAGGCCTCCGGGATCACTCTACCCCCCCTTTTCTCCCCCTTTTCACTCCTTGCTCCCCCCCCCTTTTATCCTTTTGACGACCTCAAATAATAACAATACCGTTTGTTTTCTCGAACCGTGTTTTATTAGTAGGTTTTACAGGCCACAGCTCGTGGATCATAGCAAAACAATTGACACTCCATATTCCAGGTAATATTAACAATAACAACAGCAAACAGGTAGCAATAACAATAATAATGTTAAATAATAAAGTAGCATACATTATCCAACCCCCGACAGGCCTCCATGGAGAATGTACCACAATGCTATTGCTCGGTTGAACCTCAGCCCGCCCCATTGCCAGGAGTTCCCTTTTCGGTCCCCGCCACCAACCACCCCATGTTGGCGCCCGGATGAACACCTTTTGAGCTTTCAATGCTCGTGTAACCGAGGCCAGGCACCCTGGCCCCTTGTACCTAGCCTCCCTGCTACCTGGTCCAGGCATCACAACATGGTACCTGAACCCCCCTTTCCCTGTGATACCCCCCTTTTCGGTGATGACTGTGATGACCCCCCTCAACCCACCCCCATGCCCTGGATGAGGAGGGTGAGGCTCGTGGCTCCGGTGGCAAAAAGGGGTGGGCAGCCCTGTGGCCCAGATCTTTATCCGACCGCTGCTCCCGCCCCTTTGCTGCTCCTCCTATCCAGCTGCCCCTTGGCGCCTCTGACCACCTCACAGCCCCAGTTATGGGCCAACTCTCCTCCGTGGGCTGGTCCAACACTAGCTCGAGAGTTGAGTAAATGTTAGTGCATACCTGTTGCAAGAATGCGCATAAATTATGGAATTTTATAATATATACATGCAAGTGTGGACCCCACCTAGGATCTGCTGAAACTTTGCCCCTCTGAAAGTGCGTGCTGTGAAAAAGGTGCATACTTTTACTTTAGTCTGTGTTCCATGCAAGGTCACTTTTGCACTTCATGAACTAAAATGCCTACATTTATGTGCATACTCGCCACCTAAATCTAGTTGGCGCCTTATAAAATTATCCCCAAGGTGACTTGCAGCATTTTCAGTATTCAGATTCAATAAGGATTTACCTCAGTTTACAATCTAACCGGGGCTTTGAGGCAAGAGGAGATCAAGTGACTTGCTCAAGATGTATCAGTGAGGGGAAGAGAGACTGGAATGCTGATTGTCCTAGTTCTACTAGGGCCACTCCTGCCGCAAAGCATCACTGGTAAGATCCACTTGTTCATCCTTTTGTGTAATTACTTAATTCAAGGATTGCATTTGATTGCTGACGCTTTTCCCTTTCAACTCTTGTTTCAAAAGTCAGCAACTGTTTGCAATGTGTTTATTACTCAGAGAGCTGGCAGTGCCCATTTCAGTAACATAGTAGCTAGGAGGGTCCCTCAGAATGTCTTAGTGCAATGAATAGCAAACATCGTGAGTTAATATTAATCTTGTCAGGAGATTAGTCATACTTGCCTTCACCTGGTGGATTGTGCAAGCATTGCATGGTCCACTTCTCACTTGTGAAACAAGCAAGGTCAGAGCTCTTTGTGGTATGCAATGTGCATCTAAGCCTAAGGCATTATATTGCGCCATCAAATCCACATATTTTATTTATTTATTTATCTATATGGTTTTTATATGCTGCTTTATCTGGCATCAAAATGGTTTACATGGAACTAAGAACAGTGAACATGTGTAAGAACAAATGATTAACAGATAATCCTACTTACAGATAACACTTTACAGGTAATTATGAGTATACGTATGGATAGTCTGGAATAATATATAAAGAACTCTTGGTTACATACATTATAGAATTACTTGTCATGATCTAGTTAGTAGCAGGGAGGCTTCCTACTAAGATGATCTTGGTCTGGTCAGAGCATAATCAGGTTACTGAATCTTCAAAGCATTCTTTAAATGGGAATGTCTTTAGGAGTCTTCGGAATGCTTGTGGGTCAGTAGTGGCTCTTATCTTTTCTGGTAATAAGTTCCACAGTCCAGGTGTAGAAAGTCTGGAGGAGAGTTCTTAGATATGTGGTAGATTCACTCTGTAGAATTCTGGAGGTGGTGTGTAGGACTTTGCTGCTGGTTAATGGCAGCCAGTGAAGTTGTTTCAATATTGGTGTGATGTGTTTGCATATTTATTTATTTATTTTATTTACCAGGTTTTTTTATACCCCCCTATCTTCCATTCAGGGTGGTTTACATTACAACTTCAACATCTTTACAATGAACAGGGGGATTAACTTGGAGAGGTATTAATATAACACACAGTATAAGAACTTGGGTGAACTATTATACAGTAGTATTATGCAGGGGAAGATTGGATCTTTTGGGTTAGGTCAGGGATAGTGGAAGGGTATTTGGTAGGACAGGGGTAGGCTAGGGCTACAGGGTATTCATCAAGTGGTGCTGGTATCGTGCTCTGTAAATAGGAGCATCTTAACGGCGTATTGGGGTTTGAGAGATAATTCGTGCAGCTGTGTGCTGTGCCATTTCTAGTTGGTGTATGGCATGTTTTGGAAGTCCAGTAAGGATACTGGTACAGATGTCTAGGTATAGGTATAACATCATTTGCAGCGTTGTGTGGAAGTCACTTGCAGATAGGAGAGGATGGAGGTGTTGGTGTGTTTTTAGTTTGGTACAGATTGCCCTGGCGGTATTGTTGATGTGGGTAGTCATGTTTAGCTGCAGGTCCAGCGTGATTCCCAGGTATTTCACTTCCTTTTTGACTGCCAAGGTAGCATCTTTTACCTTAAGTGTGTTGGGATGGTGGGGGGGGGGGGGGGGTAAATGTTTTGTCCTTGGAGATATATAATACTTCTGTTTTATTGTAGTTAATGTTTAGACTGTGTTTCCACAGCCATGAGGCAATTTCACTGAAGTAGGTTACTACTTTTGTCTGATTAGGTTTGTTGGAGTTTAGTGGAGTATTTAGCATGTCATCAGCATAAATGTGGTAAAAGACATTATGGGGGTTATTCCAAGGCACGAATAGCGAGGATGGGAAAAGGGCATTGTGGGGGTGCCGTTAGGGCAGGCAGTGGATGGTCATTGGCCCCAGACGTACAGGGCCGGTTCATTGTCATTCAGGGTCGTTGGCCGTGTACATCCGGGGTCGGCGACTTGCATGGGGAACTTATTCCACCTCGGAGGTGGAATACGTTCCACTAGTCACCAGGGATCAGCTGGCCCGGGGCGCGGATGGGGCAGGGAGGCCAAAGACATTCCCTGCAGCCTGACCCTGGCCTTAGGAGGCCAGATCAGGGGTCAGATTACAGGGAAATCACTGCTGGAACCTGCGGCCGGGGACCGCAGCTGTTCAATGGAGCCGCAGTGCCATGGCAACCGGACACCATGGCACCATGGCTCTATCGAAGACCCCTGACTGAGTTAGCCGGCGAAAGCCTGTACATGCAGGCCAGACAGAATTGGGTCCTAGCCTGCACATACAGGCCTGTTTGTGATTCTGGTCCCGCTGGGCTAGACGTGCCCCATGGGATCAGAATCGCGACTCCCTCTGTGCAACTGGTTCCGGCTGGACGCACAGAGGACCTGGATGTGCGGGATGGAATTGGGTCTTATGCTTCTGGATTGTTTTGCAGATGGGTTGTATATAGAAGTTGAGTAACAGTGCTGATAGTGCTGACCCTCGTGGTATATCGAGGAGTTGAGGATATGGTGTGGAACTACCAGTACCTATTTTTCCAGTTGTTTACAGTCGGTCAGGTATGATTTGAACCATAGCAATGTCGTACCCTTTATCCCAATCTCTTGGAGATATTTTAGAAGGAGATTGTGGGAGATTGAATCAAAGGTAGATGCTGTGTCCAGGAATATGAGGATAAAAAAAACATCTTTTCTTTGTCAAGACTTCTTATGATCTGGTCTATGAGAGGTGTGAGGAGTGTTTCTACACCATGTCCGGTTCACAACCCATGCCGATGTGGGTCATGTTTGTCAATATGATCCTGAAGCTGGTGCTGTACCACTTTTTCTATTATTTTTTGCTAGAAATGGTAAGCTAGATATTGGTCTGTATGAGCTTGGGTCTGTTCAGTCAGATGAGTTTTTGAGAATAGGGCATACTGATGCAGTTTTCAGCTCCCAAGGCATGTATCCCTGTGATGGCGATGAATGAACTAACGTGAGTATTATGGGGTCAAGTTCCTCCCTTGTTTTTTTTACCCAGTTTACTGGGCTGAGGTGGTTATATTTATGTCTGTTTTTATCTTCTCTGGTTGGGGTGATGAGATTAGAGAGAATGCTGTCCAAGTAGGGATTGTGGTGTTGTTGATGGATTGTGGATGGAAAATCGGTGCAATATGATTTCTTATTTTTCCCATGTAGTAGGTGGTCATTGATTATTGGCTATGTGCTATGATAGTAGCATCATGATTTGGAGGTTTGATTAGTGATTTGATAGTCTCAAGCAGCTCTCGGCTTCTTTAAAGAGGCCATTATAAGCTTTTAGTGATATTTTCTCTTGCTTCTATTGCTATAGTTACGGTGCTCACTTAGTTTTTCCATATACTTTATTTTTCTGGTTATTTTGTTAGTCTCCAGTTCCTTTCAATTCTTCGAAGTTGCTTTTTTATGTTCCTGAGTGTACCAGACTGTGCTATTTTTCCTCCTCTTAAATGATTGACGGTTGTGTGATTCTGTTGCTGCACGGTTGATTACTGGATTACAATTTCTTATTAAAGCATCTAGGTCTGAAGTGTCTAGTTTGAGATGTGACGTAATTTCATCCAAGAATGATTTCTTGTCGAACTTGCAGTATCATTGAGGTGCAGCTGGAGTTGGTTTTGTGTTGTTTGTGACTGTTCGGTATGGTATGGTAAAATTGATTGTAAAGTGGTCAGACCATGAAACAGATTGGATATGGATGGCTGGGGGGTTCTGCTGGTTTAGTATGTCCATAGGTATGAATATGAGGTCCAGTGTGTTACCTTTTTTATGGGTGGGTTTTTGTATTAGCTATTGGCATCCTAGTGCCTCCATAATTCCTAGAAATGCTTTTTTCCGGTCCTGAGGGGGTAGTGGTTATATTGAAATCACCTAATAGGAGAATGTATTTACTATGTGGATTATTTGAGCAGAGTATTTCAAGTATGTTAGAAAGTTCCTTTGCGTTTGCTGAGAGAGGTCTATATACTGGACAGATTATGAAGTGTCTGTTTCTATCAAGAGTATATCTATGCTGTCTGCACTGGTTGCTGTTACATTTGAGAATTTTAATTCCTTTCTTGCTATCATGAATACACTCCTCCTCTCCTATCAGTTCTCTGGAAGTTGTAGATGTCATAGTTGTTTGGTTTTAGTTGATTTATTAGGACTGCATCATTAGTTGTGAGCCAGGATTCTGTTATGAACATGATATCAAGGCTGTTATCACTGATGTAAACTGTTCTGATAGGAATTTTAGCTCTGGCAGTACATGGGTTGAATAGAGTACATTTTAGTTTATTTGGATAGGATGTTATTGCAGTGTGGTCTTGCCTTGGGTTGAGTAATGGGACAGATATTAGTCTGTGAGTGTTATGTACATTTCGTTCAATAGTCTATAGATTGCCACTTCTGATCTATGTCGGTGCAGTGAGTGTATGACTGGGATAGATTGGGAGCAAAGAGTGAATGAGCTGGTTAGAGTTGCAAGCTAGAGGATCCCTAGGATGCCTAGGATCAATGCATGCTGTTTAAGATCCATTGTTGGGGGCGAGAGTTGTGGCTTTGTGTATATTCCAGGGGATATAATATGGAGCTTTTAAATTAGTGAAAACCTTGGTAGCGAACCTGTATATGGAAGGAGTATAGAATCAAGTGTTGTGGTTGTCTGGTGTACTCTCTGTGGTTGCTATCACTGTGATATCAAGAGCATTTTTTCCTCGATGTGTGGCGACTGATGTAGAGAGTTTGGGGGTTACCTGCGGCGTCAGCTTTGACAGAGGATGGACTGAAGTTCCTGCCGGATTGGGTCTTGCTGGCGAGTATACTTCTTGTGTGTAGTGGTATGCTTTAGACGGGTCCAACTTTGTGGGGAATCTATAATGCTGCCTTATTTCCACTAAGTTCCCCGCTAAGAAATCTAAGTGATTTGCAGAACTAGATTAGGGGAGAGGGCAACAGGGAGCCTCATATTAGGGAACCTAGTTTATAGCTCGTAGGTCTAAAATAGACTATACAATAAAAAGGGAGGGAGGGTAAGACAACAAATGACTACTACCGCTTCTTAGGCACCAAGAAGAAGAAATACAGGTTTGCCACTAGCATGCAAACAGCAGTGGATTAATCAGAGGGCAAGGCCTGGCCCGAATAGTACAGTAATCCATTCCATAAAGCGGGGCTAGTGTATGGCAAGAGACAGAAGGAGAGATGTGCTCTGTGAGGTTACTGAATGCATCAACCCCTCTCATTCTTTTACTATGGACTTTAGATTTTTAGATATTTTCCAGCAGTTTTGAATAGTCAAGTAAAAGGTGGATTCAGGCTTAAAGAAATGACCCATCCGCACAAGCAGAGCTCTTTACTACGACTTACCTTGAACTGAATATGTCTTATAAGGTCAAAGTGCTTTGCATAGAGTCTGAAGTAGTCTATGAGTTTGGAGTTGTGCAGATAGTTTGGAAAACGTTCAGGCATTGGGAAGTCACTGAAGCACATCATCTCCTTGGAAGTGTTGGTGACAACAGAGCGATAGATGCTGGCTCTGCCATCCTCCACCTTTTCCTGAAAAAAAATGTGAAATGCAAAGTTATTAGATTTAAAACTAGTGCTCTTTACCAAAAGTGTCGTTAGGGCTTTTTCTTGTTCTACCATGTGACACCAGGTCACCAGAGATAGGCTGAGCCTGCCCTGATTTTACCCAGCTTCATTCATGAGGTTATAGTTTCACTTTCTGTCAAAACCAGGACTGACTCAAACTGTTTCTAATAATCTACAGCTATTTGGAAACCTTTATCTATTTTAAGGAAGATGTAATACAGCTAATTGACAAACTAAAGAGCAGCAAATCACCTGGACCGAATGGCATACATCCCAGGGTGCTGAAAGAACTAAACTATGAGCTTGTAGCACTACTATTAGTAACCTGTGATATATCATTAAAATCATTTGTAGTACCCAAAGACCGGATAGTGGACAATGTAATGCCGATTTCAAAAAGGATTCCAGGGTTGATTTGGGAAACTACAGATCAATGAACCTAACATTAGTACTGGGAAAAAGTTTAGAAACAATAATGAAAAATAAAATTTCTGAACATGTAGATAATCATGGTTTAATGGCAAAAAGCCAACATGGATTTAACCAAGGAAAGTCTTGTCTCTCTTATATTTTTTTGAAAGTGTGAATAAGAAGGAAGATAAAAGTGAGCAGGTTAATACAGTGTATCTTGATTTTCAGAAAGCCTTTGACAAAGTCCCTTATGAGACCGAAATTTAAAAAACATGGGATTTGAGGCAATCTACTATTGTGGATTAGGAACTGGTTAAAAGATAGAAAATAGAGAGTAGGGCTAAATGGCCAATTTTATCAATGGAGAAAGGTGAATAGTGAAGTGCCCCAGGGATCTGTGCTGGGCCTGCTGCTTTTTAACATATTTATAAATTATCTTGAAATGGGAATAATGAGTGAGATGATCAAATCTGCAGATGCAACCAAATTATTCAAAGTTATTAAAACACACGAGGATTGTAAAAAATTGCAAGAGGACCTTGATAAGTTGCAAGACTGGGCATCCAAATGTCAGATGACATTTAGGGGCTTGTTTACAAAGCTGCGGTAGCCCCTTAATGTGGACAACTGCAGAGTTATGCACTTAGGGAAGAAGAACCCAAACTATGGTTAAACAATGCAAGGTTCCACATTAGGAACCACCACCCAGGGAAAGGATTTAAGCATCATTGTGAATAATATGTTGAAACTCTCTGCCCATTGTGCACCGGCAGCCAAGAAAGCAAATAGAATGCTGGGAATCATAAAGAAAGGAATGGAGAATAAAACAAAGGAAATTATATTGCCCCTGTATTGCTCCATGGTGTGACCAAACCTTGAATGTTGTGAGCCTGATTTCATCCTGCATGTAGATCCCCTCTGTGCGTCCGGTTTTGAAGAGCCGCGATGCTGGCCACCTGAAAAAGGGGTTTATTCCCCACAGCCCGACCCCCAATCTGGCCTCCTAAGGCAAGGGTTGGGCTGCATTGAATAAACCCTGGTCCCCCCTGCCCCATCCGTGCCCCAAAAAATCACATCCAGGGAAATTATTTCACCTTGACATTAGAATCAGCCGTGTATCTCCAGGGCTGGTGACTGCCCAGCGCCTGCCTAGACTCTGCCCCTGGGCCACCCCTTCCCTACCCCCATCTAACTTTCTTGCACAACTGGCGGGGAAGTTAGTCGGGGACAGGAGCCAGCACGAATAGCGGGGATGGACGTCCCATCGGGCCGTCCATCCCCGCTATTCATAGCACAGAATAACCCCCCGTGTGTAATTCTGGTCACCATATCTTAAAAAGGATATAGCAGTATAAGAAACAATACAAATAAAAGCAACAAAAATGGTAAAGGGGATGGAAGGATATCCCTATGTTGAAAGGCTTAAATGGTTAGGGCTCTTCAGCTTGGAAAAGAGACAGTTGAGGAAAGATATGATAGAGGTCTATACAGGGGCGGCTCAAGGCAATCCGCTGCCTGAGGTGAAGAATGAGATGGCGCCACCCCCCCCCCCCCCGTTAGAGGGGGCGGGGCTTTTTCAGAACTCCAATCAGGGACTGAACCAAACCAAAAAGCCAATTAGATTATATGGAGGGAATGCAAGATGTTTGCACAAGGTCCGTACCAAGCTGCAATCGTGCCCTGTGTAACTTGCAGCTTCGGCATGCACCCCCTCCTCCCCCCCCCAATACCTCCGTCCAGCGCTGCCTGTTCTTTCCCTGCTGCTGCCGCTCTCTGTTTTTTTCATGGCTCTACTGGCAACAGGGAAAGAGCAGGCAGCGCTGGACGGAGGTATGGGGAGGAGGAGGGGGGGCATGCGCCCAATCTAAAACGTGCCGGCACTTTAAGCAGATCTATCCCTCCCTGCTCTGACATCGCATCAGAGGAGGGAGGGACCAGACCTGCTTAAAGTGCTGCGAAAAGCCTTGGGGGCGCATTTCGGCTGCCTGCTATTGTCCTGCCAGCGGCGGCAGGGCAACAGCAGACAGCCGAAATGCGCCACCCAAGCCTTTGCGCCTTGTGTGGCTGCACCGCTTGCACAGGGCTAGGTACGGTCCTGTTTGCACACCAAGGAACTAAAAGACAGCAAGAACCAACAGCACAGTTTATAAAACTAAATTATAACAAATTGTATTTTGTTATTATAAACTGCGTTATGGTTCTTGCTTTTTCTTTTTCAACATATATTTTGCATCCACAGTGGGTGCAGAGCAGAACCAGGACATTCACCCACAGAACTCAATATTTAAAAAGAAAATCTGATTCTGATCATCTCACTAACAACAACAACCACTATTCTCCAGTACCAGGCATATTATGAACTAATAGATAACTCTACAACAAAGAGCAAACTTCCCATACCATACCATATCAGCACAAACTTCCAAAACTCACACAAGCAGCCCATTCAAAAAAAGCGTCACTGTAAATACTACAGAGGGCCCTGGAATATCCATACAACTTTTTGAAAAGCTGAGTAATCAAATTAATACAGTACAGTATAGATCTTTATGTACAAACTCCACGTTAACAGAACACCTGACCTCAGTCACACACTCGCAACATTGACCCTCACCAAGTACAGAATAAGTAACCACAATCTAAAGTAAAAATAAAAATATGTAGACAAAATTTAAACTGAAACCCCAAGAAGCCAGAGTCCACATGCAGTGCAACATCAGATAAATAAGAGATGCAGTTCCCCAATACTGTGTAAAATATAAAGATAGCACAAAGTCCAATCACTAAAATTCCATTCAATTATTTTTTCTACCTTTGTTGTCTGACCAATTTATTCTCTGATCATGCTGGTCACGATCTGAAGCTTCTGCTTTCCTGTCTTCTCTTAGCTCTCTTTCTGGTCTTCTCTTAGCTCTCTTTCTGTGGTCTATGGTCCATCTGTCATTTCTTATTTCGTCTTTTGTTTTCTTCACTTCCTTCCATCAGCCCATTTCCAGTTCCAGTAACCCTTCCCTGTACCAGCCCCCTTTCCAGTCCTCCCCTCCCAGTACCTTCCAATGTCAACCGCCCTGTATTCCCACGACTGCTGCTGGTGTCCATTCCCTTTCAGTCCCCCTCCTTCCCCACTGTCCAGCCCCTTTTAGTCCAACTACCATCCCAGGTATCAGCTCACATCCACTCTCAGTGCCACCCCCCCAGTCAGCTCCCTTCCATTTGCTCTACCCTCTGTCCATCCCCCTTCCTGTGCCATTCACACGTCAGCTCCCTCCCAGCCTCCTCCCCATTACCCAGCCACCTACCACTCCCATCCCCAAGTGTCTGCTCCCTTCCAGTCCCCCTTCAGTACATCTCAGGTGTCAGCTCCATTCCAACCTCCTCCTTCCCTCGCCATATCAGCTTCCTTCCAGTCCCCTCCTTCCCCAGTGTCAGCTCCCTTCCTGCCCCCTCCTTCCCCTGGCAGACCCTCTCAGTATCTGCTCCCTTCCAGTTCTATTCTCCCATCCCCCCGCATCAGCCAGCCCATTTGTAGCCCTAGCCCCTAGTTTTCTTCCAGGGCCAGCAGCACTCTCCTCCTCTCCCCCATTAGTCCATTTCCAGTCCTATCCCCCTTATCAGCCCACTCCAGACCTAGCCTCCCAATCAGTCCATTACCAGTCCTAGCTCATTTCCATTGCTAGCCCCCCATCAGCCCATTACCAGTCCTAACCCCCCAATAAGTCCATTTCCAGTCCTAGCCCCCCAATCAGCCCATTTTCTGTCCTAGCCCCCCTAATCAGCCCATTTCCAGGCCTAACCGCACCAATCAGTCCATTTCCAGGCCTAACCCCTCAATCAGCCCATTACCATTTCTAGCCCCCTCCCGATCAGCGTATTTCTATTCTTAACCCCCCATCAACACATTTGCAGTCCTAGCCCTCCCCCGATCAGCCTATTTCCATTCTTAACCCCCCATCAGCCCATTTCCAGTCCTAGCCCTCCCCCCCATCAGGCCATTATTATTTCCTGTGCTAGCCCCCCCCCCCCAGCCTAGCCTGTCCTTCTGAAGAGCTTGAAGAAAAAAAGGTTGCAGAAGCTGCTGCCGCTGCCACAGCATCAGCGGCAGCCTGAAGTGCCCCGCAGTTGCCACCTCCCCGAAGAGCCCTGACAGCTGCTACTCGTTTCCCCCCCTCCCCCACGCTGGCTCAGCTTTGCAGAGCCGCACGAAGGGAGAGTGTTTCCCTT
Organism: Ichthyophis bannanicus; assembly: GCA_033557465.1. Taxonomy (NCBI): domain Eukaryota; kingdom Metazoa; phylum Chordata; class Amphibia; order Gymnophiona; family Ichthyophiidae; genus Ichthyophis; species Ichthyophis bannanicus. The sequence continues at coordinate 47,709,793 of CM066040.1, forward strand.
TCCCGTGGCATTTCCTGTTCCTGTTTCCCATCAGCACCGGCGGGCTCAGCTTTAACAGAGCCATGGGAAAGGGAAACACTCTCCCTTAGCAGTTTCTGCAATCTTTTTTTTTTTTTTTTGAAGGCCGACTGAGGCGTTTTTTTGGGGGGCAATTTTTGCTGCCCCAAAAACGTTGCTGCCTGAGGCTACCGCCTCACTCTGCCTCATTATAGAGCCGCCCCTGAGTCTATAAAATAATGAATGGAGTAGAATGGGTAAATGTAGATCAGTTGTTTACTCCTTCAAAAAGTAGAAAAACTAGTGGACATGTAATGAAGCTACAATGTAGCTCATTTAAGACTAATCAGAGAAAATATTTTTTACTCAACGCGTAATCAAACTCTGGAATTCGTTACCAGAGGATGTAGTAAAAGCTGTAAATATAGCTGGATTTAAAAAAGGTTTGGACAAATTCTTGGAGAAAAATTCCATAAGTAACAAACAATGAAACAATTAAATATAAAAGGCAAGAGCCTAGTGTATAAAATATACAGACACCAAGGGCCCGATTTTTGAAGGCATTTACACGGTTAACTGCCCTAGTTACCCATGAAAATGTCTTAACCGCAGATAGACGAAGACACCTACACGGTTAGTGCCTTTGTCTATCCACAGGAAAGCCCCTTACATGCCGGTTAGCATCAGGGCGTGTCAGAGGTGTTCCGGGGTGGAGCAGGGGTACAGGAAAGGGCTAAGTGGGTAGCAGTGATTTTTGATGCTACCCGGTTAGTCCTCAGCGCCTTAAAGATAGGGAAAGGTTAAAGACAGGGAAGGGTTAAAGATAGGGAAGGGTTAAAGATAGGGAAGGGCCTGTCTTTGTGGTGCTGTGGCTAACTGGGTAGCATCAAAAATTGCTGCTACCTGCTTAGTTTCGGCAGCTGCCGGCATTTTCAGCCAACCTGGATTTTCACTTCTGTCATTGCAGAAGTGAAAATCCAGGTTAAGTGGGTCAGCGGACAGGCTATGCCTGCCTAAATAAATATAGGGCCCCAAATGTACTACAGGAAACAAGTCAAATTCAATGGTGACTAACGAAAGCAAAGGAGCTCAAATTTCTTCACAGGGTATACTATATATAAAACCATCACAACTTAACCATTCATCATTTCTCCACAGCATGCTTTCATTATCAATTAGTCTACAAACCACTGTTAAAGAGGACCGGGGAAATCCTCTGCTTACCCATTGGAGAAGCAGCATTGAAGCTGTCTACCTTTTGGGAACCTCACAGGTACTTGGGACTTGGATTGGCCACTGTTAGAAGCAGGATACTGGGCTTGATGGACCCTTGGTCTGACCCAGTATGGCAGCTCTTATGTTCTTACGTATTTTTGTTTTTGGCCTAGCAGTTTTGTCCTTCTCTCTTAGGCTTCCAGTTCAATCAGAACTCATATCTGTTAGGCCATGAGACTTCATTTGTTAACTATTTGGACGTTTTCCCTTTCTTTATAACTCCCATCAAACTTATGTAACCTAGTTATTGAGTGACGATGCTCATCTGGGGTCATACCTCAGAGCTCCTCCTGAACTCCACAATGTATCATGGGCACTAAGTCTGGTCACTAGCACTGTTATTGCTGGATGGCCGATGCTCTTGCCCATGGGCTAGATAAATGACTTTTCTGCAACATTCTTAGTCCTGGCTAATCCGGGGAGCAAAATCGTGATCTGGGAATCAAACCCTCACAGAGCCTATTTACTAAGCTGTGCTAAGGTTTTGCAGTTAAGAGTGTGGCAGCTGCCAAAATTAATGTGGAGTAACTGCATATCCTATATGCTACTGCTGTGGATGTTCCCCAGAATTTTTCTGTGAGGTTAACTCAGAGAAAATGTCATTACTGCATATTAACCATATGGCAGATAACACATCTCTTGAAGTGGTGATAACTGCTATACACTAACTGTCATATTAACTGTAAAATGCAGTCCTTTCCCATTTCCTACTCCCTTCCGTGTTAGCCTTTTAACACGGGGGTTATGGCACCTGACAGTTAAGGCACCATGTTAACTGTTGGCCTGCACTTGTGCTTAGTACAAGATAAGTCCCACACCTAGCAAATAGAGCCTATAATGTTCCATTTTATTGAAGCATTATAACCTGTAAGAAAATTAACATAGGGGAGAAATAAGTCTATAAACTAATGAGCGGAATGGAATGGGTAAATTTAGATCGATTGTTTGTTCCTTCAAAAAATACAAAAATTAGAGGACATGCAATGAAGCTGCAGTGTAGGACATTTAAGACTAATCGGAAAAAATATATTTTCATTCAATGCATAATTAAACTCGGGAATTCATTACCAGAGAATATGGTAAAAGCTATTATGGTAGCTGGGTTTAAAAGAGGTTTGAATGAGTTCCTGGAGGAAAAATCCATAAACCATTGTTAAAGTGGACTGGGAAAATCCACTTCTTACCCCTCTGATAAACAGCATGGAATATGTCTATTTTCTGGAAACCTGCCTGGTACCTGTAATGTGGATTGGCCACTGTTGGAAACAGGATACTGGGCTCGATGGACCTTTGGTCTGACCCAATATGGCATATCACATGTTCTTATTTTTTTAATATCTAAATTGGTTAATTGAATCATACTGAAGATTATATAGTGAGAAACTGAGTAGTGGCTGTAGGTAAATATGTAGAATAGAATCTTAGATAGAGAGGGGTTTGAAAGTATCCTTGATTCTCCATGAACAAGCGGAATGAATCCTCAAGTATGGTTGAAATCCTCAGACGGAGCCCATGCGGGAACACTCCCCAGCTCCTATTGGAAGCTTTTGGGAAGATCCATTGCTCTTGTGCACCTTCTTCCCACCTGCCAAAGTGGCGTCATCTTGAAACAGTCTTTATTTTTCCACGGAGCCTAACAGACGTGTTCAACCATCCTCGGCTTGGTAATTCGTATTTTTCCCCTGTGGGGATTTCTGCGCTTCCACTTTTTCAGTGATCGCCTGCCATCGTATTTTTCTCTTTTTGCTTTTATTTTTGCCATTTCGATCATTTCATTTTCTTTATTTTCCACAGGACCTCTGTCTCCTTAGGCGTCAGTGCACCAACCAGGACTTATCCCTTCAAAATCAAGCAATTTGAGTTTGCTGCAGCAATCTTTCCAGATGACATGCCCCAGAAACTGGTCAATGGGTTCAAGAAGTGTACCCAGTGTGCTAGGACCATATCTTCTACAGATACCCATGCTTGGTGCCTCCAGTCCCTGGGACCAGATTATCAGCCCTCTTCTTGTAATTTGTGTTTGCAGATGACAAAAAGAGAACTCAAGGTTCGAGAGAAGCAGTGTGAATCACTTTTTGATGCTCAGAAGTCTGATCCATCATCTTTGGCATCAACGACACCTGTCTCTATGGCTTCCAAGGCTGCATCAGATGCTGACAGTGCATCAACATTGAGGAGTTCTCAAGCCCATTTGGAGCAGAACACCTGTAATGTCCTGGAGCATTGGCCATTGATCGATCTCCACTTGAAAATGAGGAAGGATTTGACTTGGACTTCATCGATGTCGAAGGGTGATCAAACTGAGCACCGAGTGAAGACTCTAGTGCATTGGCATCAGAGCCCATCAAGGCATGGCATCCCTCAAAGTTGCCCTGATGGGAGGAGAGCTCATCCTCCAGACAGCACCAACAGCCTATCAAGAGCCGAGACCAAGTCACTGATACCCCTGTACAGATACTGGGTATCAGTTAAAGTTGCTGAGACCCCACAGCTTTTGGAATTGGTAGCCATGGAGAAATGTCTTCTGCAAACTCTTGAGGCATTCTTGGTGGTGCAGCAGGCTGTGGCCTCAACATTAGCTGAGATGACATCAACTACCATGCAGTCGATCCTTGAGACTCACGCTTTGCCTTTTTTTTTTCTTCAAGTTCTTCAGAAGGACAGGCACATCAACATCGGAGCATCAAAGGACCTTGACACTGGTGCCTGCCTGGCTGATATCCCTATCTAGTGTTTCAGGGTCTGATGCACCCTCAAAATTTAGAAGACTATCAGTGCATCATCAGTCCTGATCCTCTCAGGTCAGGAGAGAGATCCAGGCAGAGTCTCAGAAGTACTTCAACTTCCTCTCTGAGACTGGTTAAGAAGGCTGGCTAGCCGACGTGGACTCTGAGGACTTGTCTGAGGGCAAGTCTCCTGAACTTCTCTTCTCTACCTCATGAGCAGCGTATGTCCCCTCCTGAGGACATGACCTTCCAGGATTTTGTATGGAACATGGCAAAAGCCATACCATCTTCTCTGGAGACTGAGGATGAGCCCAGGATAGAAGAGTTGGAGATCCTACAGTTCTCCTTGGCCCCTAAGGAGGCGGTGACAGTGTCTGTGCACCACATCCTACAGAGAATGCAGATGAAGATGTGGGAAAGCTCCCTCATTGTACCTCCAGTCAGTAGAAGGCTTGATTCCATGTACAGTGTTCAGAACGTTCCTGGATTTGAGAAGCCTCAGCTTCATCACCATTCCTTGGTGGTCGAATCCACCCTTAAGAGATCCAAAAGTTCTAAGACTCATTTCTTGGTGCCCCCAGGGAAGGAGGCCCAAACATTGAACTTTTTTGGGAGAAGGTATTTTCAGAGTTCCATGCTCATAGCCTGCACAGCCTCTTACTAGCTCTAGATGGGCATGTTCTTGAAGAACATTATATGTGACCTCACTGAGCTGTTTCAGGTTCTTCCTCCAAAAAAATTGGAACAGTATTATTCCCTAGTGGCTCATGGCAAGGATTGCTCAAAGTTTATGGTCCGAGCAACCTATAATTTCTTTGAAATGTCATCAAAAGCTTCTGCCTTGGGTATTGGCGCCCGGAGACTCACCTGACTCCAGTTCTCAGTTCTAGAACAATCAGTGCCCAATAAGCTTGCTGATGTGCCATGCCATGGAGAGAATCTCTCTGGAGAACAGGTCAAAGAGAAGGCTGGCTTCATCAAAAAGCAGCATGTCACTCTTCATAATCTCTCAAGGCACACATCCAAGCCGGCCTCCTATCACTGGAAGTACCAGGGAGGGGGGACAGAAAAAGACCAATTACTGTCATAGGCATAGGTAGTTTTCTGGGTCCCAAACCTCCCAGCCCAAACAGGCTCCTCACCTGCAGCAGCATTGGAAGAAGCCTCAGAAACCCAACCGGCTTCTCAGCCAAAACCGGGGGCGGGGTTTTGAATGGTTCCTTCGGAGCATAGCCACTCTACCAGTAACCGTGGTGGGAAACTCTCCGGTCAGGGGGAGGCTCACTCCTTTTGCTAAAAGATGGCCCCACATAACCTCAGACTCATGGGTACTGAAGATCATCCAAAGCGGTTACCTACTACATTTATTGGATTCACTACCAAATTGTCCCCGACAGTGCATCTTCTCAACCCTAGTCATCAGGAACTGCTTCAGAGAGAAATCACCACCCTTTTGTCCTATCTTGCGATTAAGCTTATGCCACCAAAGCAAAGAGGGTGAGGGTTTTATTACAGGTACTTTCAGATCCCCAAGAAAACAGGGGATACCATCCCATCCTAGACCTAAGAGATCTGAACACTTACTTAATACGAGAAAAGTTCAGAATGGTTTCTGTAGGAACCCTGTTTCCTTACCTTAAAAAAAGGAGTCTGGCTATGCTCCCTGAATCTGAAGGATGCGTATACCCACATACAGATACATCACGCTCACAGGAGGTATCTCATATTCATTCTAAGGGGACAACACTTCCAGTACCAGGTATTGCCTTTTGGCCTACACTCAACATCTTGTGTGTTCACAAAATATCTTGTGGTAGTAGCTCTGTACCTCTGGATGCTGGGAGTGTTTGTCTTCCCCTATCTGGACAATTGACTGATCAAATCTACCACTCCAGAAGGGGTCCAAGAATCGACACGATTGACCATTCGGGTATTAGAACCACTAGGGTTTATCATAAAATACCCCAAGTTCTACCTTCAACCCATCCAGCAGTTGGAATTCATAGGAGCCCTGCTCGACATGACTTAGGCAAGAACCTTCCTCCCTCATGACCGACTTCATAGACTGACAGCACTAGTATAGGAGACTCAATTGAGTCAGCAGGTCTCAGCTTGCAGAATGTTGACTATCCTGGGCCACATGGCCTCTACAGTGCATGTCACACCCTTGATATACCTCCAAAAGAGGCAGGCTCAGTGGACTCTGAGGACTCAATGGACCCAAGCCACAGGTCAACTCAGGCATTGTCTGTATGTCACCAATACTCTCGTTCAGTCACTGCAATGTTGGACAGTCCATACCAATTAGCTCAGGAGTCTCCCCTTTCAAATTGCTCCACCCCCAAAAGTTCCTGATGAAAGACACATCCAAGCTGCGGTAAGGAGTTCATCTTGAAGGGTTTCATACCCAGAACGATTGGTCCATCCAAGAAAGTCTCCACCAGATCAATGTCTTGGAATTAAGAGTCATGGCAAATGCTCTGAAGGCTTTCTGAGATTGTCTGGCCAACCAAATTGGGCTGATTCAGACCGACAATCATGTCACCATGTTCTACATCAACAAGCAGGGAGAAACGGGCTTGTACCTCCTGTATTGGGAAGCAGTCAAATTGTGGAAGTTTGCTATTGCACATGGGATGGGATGGACTTGAGAACCCCGTTCCTACCAGGTGAACAAAATATTCTAGCAGACAGACTGAGTTCAGTCTTCCAACCACATGAGTGGACACTGGATAGAAAGGTTGCAAATTGCATCTTTTGGGAATAGGGTACCCCTCAATAGATATTTTCACCTCTCTGCAGAATGCCCAGGTAGTTCAGTTCTGTTCCAGAGTAAAATCACACAGCAGACTAGCCTCGGATGCTTTCCTCCTGCATTGGGGGGGAGGGCCTTCTGTACGCGTATCCTGCAATCCATCTCATTGCAAAGACCCTCCTGAAGCTCCAAACAGAAGAAGGAATGATGATTCTCATCACTCCTTACTGGCCCATACAGCCTTGGTTTCCCCTCCTGCTACAACTATCCATTCAGGAGCCACTCTGGCTCTGCCACATGCCGCATCTGATTTCACAGGAAGACGAGATGATGTTGCACCCCAACATCCAATCCTTGGTCCTCGCCACATGGATGTTCAGAGGCTAATGTTGTCTGAACTCAACCTGTCAGCCCGTATGACTGATGTCCTTTTGGCCTCCAGGAGGATCTCAATGAGAAAGTCTTATTCCTGCAAATGGAAGATTTTCAGTGTATTTATTTTATTTATTTATTTAAAGTTTCTTATATACAGCATTTATTATATACAGCATTTATATATATTTATTATATATATATATTATTATATATATTATATATATATTATATATATTATATTATATATATTATATATTATTATATATTATATATATTATATTATATATATTATATATTATTATATATTATTATATATATATTATTTATATATATTTATTATATACAGCATTTATACATCTATTCAGCATCAGCGCGGTTTACATAGAACAAAACAATCTCAGTACATTTGAAACACGTATGAGTTACAGATAACAGGGCAAAAAACTTGGGTAACAAGGGTAACTATCTACAATACAATAACGATTGAACTATTTACATAAAATCAACTAGCAGCGAGAATATAGTGTACAGAGTAATTACATCAAAATTTCTTAGTTCTAGGGGGTATGTCTTATGGAGTGCTTATGCTTATGCCTATGAGACTGTCTTATGACATATTAGATAGCATTACGGTGGCTGGAAGTACTCAGTGAATAGGTAGTGCTTGATAGCCTTCCTGAACTGCTTCATGTCTCGTATTGCTCTAATATCTGGATGAGGTTTATTCCAACATCTAGGCGCATAAGATTTAAATGCTCTGTTAATCGTTGATTGGGACCAATTTGTGGATTCACTCGGAATGACTAGGGTGTTTTCAGCGAGTGGTCTCCTGGATCTTGTCTTGGGAGTTAGACTGATGAGGTCTGAAGTCGTTGCTGGTGATATTTTATTTAAGGCCTTGAATGTGATGAGGAGAGCTTTATAGCTAATTCTACATTCTATAGGGAGCCAGTGAAGGTCCCTAAGGATTGGCGTGATATGGTCTCTCTTTGATGCTCCAACTAGGATGCGGGCCGCAGCATTCATTGCTAGTTGCAGGGGGTTAATGGTGTTCTTTGGAAGACCATGTAATACAATATTCGCATAGTCAAAGTGTGGAGTGACTATTGCTTGGAATATTGAACGGAAGTCATTGTATTCTAGCATGGGTCTTAGGTGGCGTAATGTTTTTATCTTGAAGTAAATAGTTTTTACCGTGCTTTTTATGTGAGAGGTAAAATCCAGTCGTTGATCAAGGATCACACCTAGGTAACGGATTGTATTCTTGATTGGGAGCTCAGCGTCCCGTACCTTGAGGTATGCAGGGGGGGAGAAGAGCTTGTTTCTTGTGACCATTAAAACTTCAGTCTTTTTGAAGTTGATTCGCATGTTTTGATCTAAAAGCCAATCTGCTATTGCATTGAAACAGTTGGTTAAGTTAGTGTAATTTGGACTCGTTATATCAATCGGGGTGAAGTTAAGCACGTCGTCAGCGTAAATGAGGCAGGAAACATTAAAGGATTTGGTGATTTGGCAAATTGGCTGCATATATATATTGAAGAGGAGCGCCGATAGGGAGGAGCCTTGTGGAACCCCTTGCGTTTGGAGGAATGGTTCTGATGTTTTGGAGTCCATGCGAACATGTTGCCAACGATCTTCGAGGTATGATTTACACCAGTTCCATGCTAGGCCTTGTATGCCCTTTTCGTAGAGTTGCGATAGTAGTATCTTATGGTCTACTGAATCAAACGCCGCGGATATATCGAGGAAGATCATTGCGACGCCAGACCTTATGTTGTTGATCCCACAGATGAGCGTATTGATTAAGGAGGTCATGAGAGTCTCGACTCCATGCATTTCCCTAAATCCATGTTGGCACGGATCAAGAGGGGAAGATGTGTCAATATATTGCTGAATTTGGCGTTGTGTCTCTTTCTCCAGAATTTTGGCAAGAAGCGGGATGCTGGAGATTGGACGGTATGATTCTTCCTTCTTCGGGTCGATCTGGTTGTTCTTTAATAGGGGACGTATTGAAGACTGCTTGAGTGCAACTGGGAAAGTTCTAGAGGAGTAGGAGAGGTTTGCAATTTTGGCTATGTATGGACTGAGCTCCAAGCGCATTGATTTGATCCAGTGTGCTGGGCATGGGTCGTTGGCTGCGGTAGTGGTATTCAAGGTGGCAATTAGTTCTTTGATGGTTTTAGATGATGGAGGTGAGATACTGAGGAGATACTGTATGATGTGAGGAGATACTGTATGATGTGAGGGCTAGGCCCTAGATCCTTTTGTCTGTCTCATGCAAAAACTGCTTGAGTATCTTCTGTACCTCTCCAAGTCTGGACTTGTACAACTCCATTAGGGTCCACTTTAGTGCAATTGGAGCATATCATCAAGCTGTGGAAGGGAGGTCCATCTTATACAACCTTTAGTTGTTCATTTCATGTGAAGGATGTTTCTATTGAACCCTCCCTACAAACCTCCCGCAGTGTCTTGGGACCTCTATGTGGTTCATACGCAGCTCATGAAGACTCCCTTTGAGCCACTCAATTCCTGCCCTCTGTAGTTTTTGACCTGGAAGGTATTGTTTCTAGTAGTGGTCACTTCAGCCAACAGAATGAGCGAGCTTCAGGCTCTAGTAGTTCATCCACCTTATACCAAATTCCATCATAATGGAGTAGTCCTCCATACTCATCCTTGATTCCTTCCAAAAGTGGTATCGATTTTACATGTTAGCCAATTGTTCTTCCAGCATTCTTCCCAAGGCCTCATGCCCCACAAAGGGGAAGCTGCTTTGCACATGTTGGACTGCAAGTAAACCTTAGCCTTCTACTTGGAGCAGACAAAAGCCCATTGAAAGTCCATCCAGCTTTTTCTTTCTTTTGACCCCAGCAAGTTAGGGGTTGCCATTTCCAAATGCTCTCTCTCAATTTGGCTAGCAGACTGCATCTCTTTTGCTTATGCCCAGGCAGGCCTAAGCCTCGATGGTCATGTCACAGCTCACAATGTCAGAGCTACAACAACGTCGGTAGCCATATGCTTGGTCTCCATGGAAGAGATCTGTCTGTATGGAGATTCCCGATGCAACAGCAACTTTGGTCAATCTGTACTCTGGAGTCTGTCTGGGCATTAGAATCCAACTCCATCCCCCCTAGGTCCATTCTATTTCTGTCTAGGCTACCAAAAAAAAATGAAGAGTGAATCACTGCTTTTCTACATAGTTGGTCTTTTGACTGCCAAAGTCTGTTTCCATTACACAAAAGGGTTGTTGCCCCTGTTAAGCTTGTCTGCCTTCTCTTCATTTTTTGGTAGCCTATAGTAATAAGTTCCATATGTGAGGACTCATTCCTGCTTGTCCACAGAGAAAAGGTAGTTACTCACTTATGGCAGGTGTTCTCTATGTACAGCAGGAATAATTCCTCACAGCCCTCTCACCTCCCTGAGGAGTTGTATTCTGCTACAGCTATGCTATCAGACTGGTCCAAGATGGTGCCGTGGTGGCAGGCAGGAAGGAGGCATGCAGGTGAGGTAGAGCCTCTCTAAAGCTTTCAATAGGAGCTGGGAGCATTCCTGAGTGGGCTCCATTGGAGGATGTCACCCATATATGAGGACGTGTTCTTGCTGTCCACAGAGAACACCTGCTACAGGTGAATAACTACCTTTGCTCTGCAACTTAGTTTGTAAATGCTTTATTGGTTTTAATTCAAGATGTAAACAACATATTAAAACATAGGATTCATCAAAGCAGGCATATCCAAAACATCATACCGAGATATTGCAATCTAAAACTGACTCACATTCCATATGCAAAATTAACAAAGCTGATTGCATAACACTTCAAATTAATCATCTGAAACACAAACAATCCAAGATTAAAAGAAGCCCACTCCTCACCAATTCCTCAGTGAAGGATACCTTTGTCAATACAGCAAACTAAGAAACATAGAATACCATATAAGTAATTTCAATAGAAACAAGCAGCAATGAAATAAAAGGAAGAAAAAAAACTCTTCCTTCTCTCTCTCTCTCTCTCTCTCTCTGTACACATATACACACACATAATCAGGCTAAGAACAATAAGTAAGAAAGAAAAAAGGTCAAGAAAGAGGAGTAAGGTATGAAAAAGGAAAGAGAAAAAGAAAGCACTCTAAAATCTAAGGGATATGTTTACTAAAAGGGCATTAAGGGAGCAAATGTGCTGTTAATGCTTATTATTGGCACCCTTGCACCCTTAACACTGCTAAAAAGCTGCATTAATGGGTGTTAAAGGCTCCTGAAGTGTTAAGGGCACAGTAGGTGGAGAGTGGGCATTAATGGGGCAGAGAGTGGGCGTTAACAATGGATGTTACCTTAATACCTGTTGCACTAACGTGTGTTAAAGCCCTTTAATGCTGGGAACCCTAACGCCAGAGAGTGGAGAGAGGGCGGAGAGAAGGGGTCAATGGGTGGGGAGTGGGCGGGGAGAGGCTCCCACGGCACCAATGCAGGGAACTGAAGGGATGGAAACTACCGCAAGTGAAAACCTGGCGTTAGATGCACATTTGCAGGAGAGAAAAAACATTTCAGTGTCAGCAATGTACAGCCTAGGCAGGGAGCCCGAGAAAGGTGATAGTAGTGCTCCATCTGCAGCAACAGTATACTGGCCAAGTATGAAAGGCCACTTTGGTGATGGTGCAAATGGGGCATAGGGGGACTGCAGGCAGGATATGCAGTGGGGGCAGCTGGGGCACAGGGTGAACTAGGCTGTCACCCAGGTGCCACATAGGAATATAGAAACTGGAAATCAGCAGGACAGCAGCTGACCAGGGCCAAAGATGCCCAGTAGTCCGTGTTCCACAGTGTCCCATCCAGGGGACATTACCCAGCAAGTACCCCCAAAGTCATACAGGTACCACTATGCCTGGTCCACCCTAGCCAATAGTTGCAAGAGCACCGGCCTGACATCCCCCTAGCCATCACTCCCCCATGTGGAAGGGACATAACATTGGTAGGCAGTGATGGGGGGGATGTGTGGATGTCCATGTATGCCTCGCCATCCCAGACTCCTCACCCTAGGCACCCATCTACCTGCACAGTGGATGGCCTGGGACCGCGCATGACCAGCACTGACAGCATATGGTCATGTCGGCATGGCAGGGGGTGTGTGTTTGTGCTAGAGGGAGCAGTGCCACCTGCCTGCAGTAGACCTAGGCCATGCCCTGTGCCAGTGCGTGGTGTGCAGTGCAACAGAAAAGGTCTGCCTGAGGAAAGTAAGGGTAGCCCCAGGGACCACTACTCCTCTGTGGCAATAGTGTGGTGCAGTACACACAGCCCGTATGTCCAGAAGCAGAGGATCACAGGTTCAAGTCCCAGCTGTGGATCCTACAGAACATCTCCCCACATTTTACCCTACAATGCAGATACAACATCAACATGTGCAAACCCCAAAACTGCGTTGAACAGGGGTCAAAACACCCACTCACACAGGCTCCACTATCCAAAGCTTCATGGAGAGTCAGGCTGTTGGCCCCAGCACAGAGCTGCAGCTATCAGCAGAGCACTACTAGTACCCCCTGCACAGTTTAGCAAAAATTACTTATCTGTTGTCCAAATGAAACTGAGTCATGGTGATTTTCAAGACTCAGTAAAAACTTTGCAAGTGTCGGCAGCTTTCAAAAATGAGCATGTGCTGGCGTCCCGAAGAATTGGGGAAGCTGGAAGATAGTCTGCAGTTAAGCAAAGCATTGAAACAGGGCACTATTTATTTTTTATTTATTTATTTAACATTTTTTATATACCGCACTATTCATCATCAGTGCGGTTTACATTGAACAACAACATACCTGTCAGTACATGACTGATCTAGGTTTACAGATAACAGGGAAAATCAACTGGGTGTGAACTGGGGAATAACTATCTAAATAATTATACATAATTATATATACATTGAATAGGTTACAACAAGATTTGATATTCGATAAGAATACAGTGTTTTCACATTTTGATCTTTTGTTCTGGGTTGTTGTTATGTGTAGTAGTTTTCTGAGTAATACGGGAGCCGGTTCTATTGTGTGTATGGTAGCTTGAAGTGTAAAGTGAATAAATAGTGCTTGATGGACTTTCTAAATTGAGTGATATCCCTGATTGATCTGATGTTTGGAGGTAGTCTGTTCCAGCACTGGGGAGCATAGGACACAAAAGCTCTGTTAGTAGTTTGTTGTGTCCATTTTGTGGAGATACTAGGAGTAACTAGTGTGTTTTCTGCTACTAGTCTCCTGGGTCTGTTGTTTGGTGTGTGGGTGATGAGATTTGAGATCGATGCAGGAGATAAATTATTAATAGCCTTGAATGTGATGAGGAGGGTTTGTATGTTATTCTGCAGTTTATCGGAAGCCAGTGCAGATCGATCAGTATTGGTGTTATATGATCTCTTATAGAAGCTCCAGATAGGATGCGGGCTGCTGTGTTCATCGCCAGTTGAAGTGGATTTAGTGTATTCTTGGGGATACCATGAAGGATGATATTTGCATAGTCGAAATGCGGTGTGACTATTGCTTGGAAAACTGTACGGAAGTCCTTGGTCTCCATCATTGGTTTCAGGTGGCGCAGTGTTTTTAGTTTGTAGTAAATTGATTTTACTGTGTTCTTTATGTGCTCTTTAAGATTGAGTTGTTGATCAAGTATCACACCGAGGTACTTTATGGAGGCCTTGATTGGGAGTTCTGCGTCTCTTACTGTGAGGGTGGTTGGCGGAGCAAATTGCTTGTTTCTTGTTGCTATGAGTACTTCGGTTTTCTTGAAGTTTATTCTCATGTTTTGATTGAGGAGCCAGTCAGTTATTGCATTGAAACAGTTGATTAGTGGAGAGTAGTCGGGATTTGATATATTGATCGGTGTGAATATTAGCACGTCATCTGCGTACAATAGGCAAGATATACCGAAATCTCTGGTGATTTGGCAGATAGGCTGCATGTATATATTAAAAAGCAATGCAGATAGAGATGAGCCTTGAGGTACTCCCTGTTTCTGTTTGAAGGGTTCAGAAGTAATGTTGCCTGTACGGACCTGTTGCCAGCGCTCATCTAAGTAAGATTTGCACCAGTTCCAGGCTTGGTTGCAGATGCCTTTTTCGTGGAGTCTAGCTAGCATGATCTTATGGTCGACTGAGTCGAATGCCGCTGATATGTCCAGAAAAATCATTGCAATGGCCATGTGAATGCTGTCAATCCCACAAATGAGTTTGTTAAGTAGTGAAGTCATGAGTGTTTCTGTTCCGTGAGCTTCTCGGAATCCGTGTTGGCATGGGTCCAACGGGGCTGCTGTATCAATGTGGTGTTGGATCTGCCTCTGAGTTTCCTTTTCAAGTATCTTGGCTAGATAGGGAATGCTGGAGATTGGGCGGTAGGATTCTTCTTCCTTTGTTGGGTCCATCTGGTTGTTTTTTAGCAGAGGGCGAATTGATGTTTGTTTAAGGGCGGTAGGGAAGATGCCAGTTAGGTAGGAGATATTTGCGATCTTAGCTATGTAAGGGCTAAGCTCGGCACGTAAGGTTTTGATCCAGTGTGCTGGACATGGGTCATTTGGTGCTGTGGTGGTGTTTATGGTAGCGATAATTTCTTTGATGGTTTTTCTTGATGGTGGTGAGAATTTATCGAGTGATGCTTGGGCCTGTGGGAGTTGGATTAGTATTTGTGATGACGTTGTGTTCGCCTTGATCATTTTGGCTTGGATGAAATTAGCATATAATTGTGGTTGTATGGATTCTTGATGCGGTGGCGATGGATCTTTGGTTAATGTTTTTACTAAATTGAAGAGATCGCGTGGTCTGTTTAGTGTTTTGCAGAGAAGATTGGAGTGGAATTCTTTCCTTGTAGACCAAGTTAGATCGCGATGCTTTTTGAGTTTGGTGAGATACTCTTCTTGAACTTTGCTGTTGTGGGTGTGTCTCCATTTTCTTTCTAACTTCCTCAGTTGGAGTAGAGATGTATGTAGTTCAGAAGAGAACCAAGGGGCATCCTGCTTTTTATTGGAGCGATTCCTGGGTGGGAGCTTCTTGTTCATGCTTGGTTTATGTGCATACTGATAGAGAGTGTCATTCCAGTTAGAGATCAACTCATTTAGATTGTCCGTTGGCTTGTCTAGTTTTGGCAACGCTTGTTTAGTAAGGGTCTCTATGTCTAATGGCTTAAATCGCCCTGTGCTAGTTGTTGAGGTGACTGGCTGGGTGAGTGTGTTTGAATTTGTTGGAATCAGGAATAAGATCAGGCTATGGTCTGACCAAGGGACTGGGATAATAGATGGTTTGGTGTAATTATTTAAGCTTGAGACTGCTGATGGAACGAATATCAAGTCGAGGATGTTCCCTTGTTTGGGGTTGTGCACGATTTGTTTGAATCCAAGGTCTGTCATGGCATCGAGGAATGTACTGGATAAGTCATGATGGTTTGCCCGAAACGCAGTATTGTGTACTTGGTCGAAAGCTGCCGACACTTGCAAAGTTTTTACTGAGTCTTGAAAATCACCATGACTCAGTTTCATTTGGACAACAGATAAGTAATTTTTTTGACTCTGTTTGGTCCTATTTATTGTGTATTGGTGAAGTTGGAAGCAATATAATTTTCAACACGTTTGGTGTAGGGTACACTATTTTCATGGTGTTTTTACTTACCTTTTAAGCTCTGATTGGGGCTCATTAACATTGAGTAAAACAGAAGTATAGCTACGAGAGGTAGTTTGTTTCCTCACGGCTCACCTTCCAACATTAATACATTCACATACATACACTTTAGCTCATGATTTTAAGAATGGCAGACCGTGGTATGGGGCAGTTGAGGTTTCCCCGGCTTATCCCAAGCATTACTGCTGGTCTGCTTCTGCCACAGTCATAGGTATGGCTCTGGCCCACCTGCCCTGGAGGGCTGTCCTCTGCCAGCAGGACTGCGGTTGCTTGTCCTATGGCCAGGGCTCAGGCACCTGTCCCTCCACTCCCTCACCTACAAAATGGGTGATTGTGGGTCCTTTAGGGTATATAGTGTATACCACTTTGACCCGTAGAGACAGTGCTACATCCACCTCATGCGAGTCTAGATGCCCCTCTGCCCTGATAACAGATGCCCATGGCAGCCAGACCCTAACACTGGGTATGCACTAATCTGGGTGGTGTCTGGCTCCACAGGGCCACATGTGACTGCAGAACACAGACGGATACAGAGGTACTTTGGTTGCACTGCTAGGAACACCTGATAGTGCTTGGGATGTGCAGCAGGACCTATCTCTAGCACCACATGTACTGCGGACCTAGTGCTGGGCGCCCATCCTAACCATCAAGTTGAACACAGAACCTGCACGATGGCATGGTCTGTAGCTACTCTGTGCCAGTATCATGCACTGTCAGTCTGTCTTACCACGCTGCAGTACCGGAGAGGTGCAGACCCCATCTGGTGATCAGCTGTAGACCGCTGTTCTGCATGTGCATTGCATCATGGGTACTGGTGGGGTTGCTCTATCCTGGCACACAGAGCAGACAGTTTGTGCGGTGACCTGCAGTCCTTCTGTACCCAGCCATTGCTGTGCAACAAGCCATAGAGGTATAGCCTACTGGTTAGTTACAATGACGTTCTAAACAGTGGTCTTGGGTTTGATAACTCGTAGTTCCCTCTTTTCATGCCTGTCCAACTCAGATATTTTGCATGCCTGTAACAGTCATATCTTTGCAGATCCGTGCTGCCAGCCCATATTGCCCTCACCACTGTTGCCAACAATCCTTCGGTCCATCTTTCTGCGTCTGTTAGCTGTGTAGAGTCCTGTCTTCCTGTGCAGGCTGCCACCCCATGTCCTGCGCTGGTACCCTTTCCTGCATTGCGCCTCTCCATGCTTGCCTCAACTTTGCCTGATCTGCATGGCACCACCACTCCTCTGTCCACCCATCATTGTACCTATCCTGCCACCTCTGCCTCCACTGGGGGACACGTATTCCCATCATCTGCCACCCACTGTCTTTCCAGTACTTTATATTGCCAACAACCTGTGCTGTGGTACAGTTGCCCCCAACATGTTTGTCAACAGTACTGGCATCCACATGGGATGCCTGCAGATATGGCAGGTCCAGCAGCTCCCAGCTCTCCCTCCTTCACTCACCTGTTCATTGCTTTTCCTCGGTGCTCTATCCAGTGTTAGGGCTACATCTGTCTCTGTGCCTCACAGGTCATGCATGTCATCCTGAAGCACCTTGCAGCCCTTAGGGCACTCTAAACTAGGGCACCGTAACCTTGTTAGGCCACCTTAACCTATTGTTCCATAGCCCAGGGTGCCTTCTACGGTGCCTTGTCTAGGGGTGCCTAATATAGCGCTTAGCCTAAGGAGCCCTATAGGGCCCCATATGAGGCACCTTATAAGGCTCCTTATAAGGCACCTTACAAGGCACATTCTAAGGCACCCTACAAGGCACCTTCTAAGGCACCTTACAAGGCACCTTGTAAGGCACCTAACAAGGCACCTTATAAGGCACCTTACAAAGCACCTTATATGGCGCCTAATAAGGCACCTTATAAGGCACATAACAAGGCACCTTATAAGGTACCTTACAAGGCACCTTCTAAGGCACCTTACAAGGCACCTTATATGGCACCTAACAAGGCACCTTATAAGGCACCTTACAAGGCACCTTATAAGGCACCTAACAAGGCACTTTATAAGGCACCTTACTTATAAGGCACCTTACAAGGCGCCTTGTAATGTGCCTTCTAAGGTGCCTTATAGGGCGCCTTGTAACACACGTTAGTCTAAGGTGCCTTGTAACGTGCGTTAGCTGATATGGCTTGCTGTAACGATGCACCGCCCACGCCTTTATATGGGCATCTGTACCTTTACCGCGGAACCTAACACGGGTGACATTACCGCAGTTTAGTAAACATAACCCTATATGTTCAGTAATTTTATTCTTTATAGTGATTTCTACTATTTTGCCCAGTACTGACGTAAGGCTGACTGGTCTGTCGTTTCCTGGATCACCCCTGAAACCCTTTTTAAAAATTGCAGGTGTTATTTGGGCCATTCTCCAATCTTCAGGTGCTACAGATGATTTTAATGACAGTTCACAGATTACTAATAGTAGATTTGCAATCTTATATTTTAGATCTTTCAGCACCCTGGGATGTATACCATCTGGTCCAGTTGAGTTACTATTCTCTAGTTTATCAAGTAGTTTAATACATATTCTTGGTATATCAAGATTTGTTTCAATTCTTCCAATATATCACCTATAAATACCATTTTAGGCATGGGTAACTTCCCTAGATCTTCTTCAGTAAAGACTGAAGCAAAGAATTCATTCAGTCTCTCTGCTATGACCTTGACTTCTCTTAGCACCCCTTTTACCCCTCTATCAATGGATCTAATGGTCCAACTGACTCACAGGTTTCTTTTGCTACGAATGCACTTGAAAAAGCTTTTATTATGTGTTTTTGCTTACAAGGCAAACTTCTTATCAAATTCTCTCTCTGTCTGCCTTATCAATGCCTTGCATCTAACTGTCAGTGCTTATGTTGTTTCCCGTTTTAATCATTTGACTCCTTTCCCATTTCCTGAAAGATGTTTTTTTTTGTTATAACAGCACCTCTGACCTCACCTTTAAAACCATGCTGGCAGTCGTTTGGCCTTTCTTCCACCTTCCTTAAAGCGTGGAATAGATCTGGTCTGGGCTTCCAAAAATAGTATTTTTAACACTAGAAGCCCCAAAAGGAATTTTACCTAGAAACCCCAAAGTGTGTCAATTGACACATTTGCATTTAGCATGAAATGCAGATGTGAATTAATGTGAAGTTACTTATTTGTTAAATATGTGCACTAATGGACGTCATTACATGATGTCATCATGTGCTTATTGTTTGTAATGTCAGTGTAAAGCTGTAAACAGTGATTGAGATGCGCCACCTAGTGGGAACATGAATTTATACCTAGAACCCCTAAAGTATGTCAATTGACGTACTTTGGGGCTTCTAGGTATAAATTCATTTTCCCACTAGGTGGTGCATCTGTCATTAATTTTCGATGCATATATTTGAACATCTTGACCTTGCTAACAAAGTCATGGAACATGACTGACATGGTTCTAGCAGTGGCGCTGGCATACAACTTTGAAGATGCATTTGCGTCAATTGATGCACTTTGGGGCTTCTAGTGTTAAACAACGCCTGTGCTTGATGTAAATCTTTAACCTTTGCAGCGGCTCCTTTTAGGGTTTTTTAAACTATTTTCCTCATTTTATCATAGTCCCCCTTTTGAAAGTTAAAAGCTAGAGCTGTGGATTTCCTTGCTGTCCTCCTTCCACTTATTAAATCAAATGCAATCATGCTATGATCACTATTGCCAAGTGACCCCCAACACTGTTCTCTCTTGCACCAGATCCTGTATTCTACTAAGGACCAGGTCTAAAATAGCTTCCCCTCTTGTTGAATCATGAACCAGCTGCTCCAAGAAGCAGTCATTTATTTCATCTAGAAACTATCTCCCTAGCATGTCCTGTTGTGACACTGACTCATTTAATACCGGGGTAATTAAAGTCACCCATTATTACTGTGTCACAGCTTTTGTTGGCTTTCCTAATTGCTTTTAATATTTCATCATCTATCTGTTCGTTCTGGCCAGGCAGATGGTAGTACATCTCCAATGGTATTGCCTTCCCCTTTACACATGGATTTTTTATCCATAGAGATTATACAGTGTATTTTGTTTCCTGCAAAATTTTTATGCTGTGTTTTACCACTGACTTAATTCCACCCAAGCAGCCCCTGTGATGTGTGTGTGTGGGGGGGAACGTGAACCCGGCTGATGTTCCTCACTTGGCCCGCGTTCCCTGCTGCAAACGTACAAGAATGGAGCAGTGCAGCACACATTATAAAATAAGTTTGCCACCCTGCTTCTGCCACACCATATTGGGGGGGGGGGGGGGTCAATCAAATGAATGGGGGGCCCGCACACGCCACCACAGTGACTGGAGGGGGGCCCTCTGCGAAAATTTGCTTGGGGGTCCTTCATTGTAACTTATGCCATTGTGTTTGACTTAATGCCCTTTCTAACACTGAGTGTAACCCCTCCAGTGATTTGATCTACCCTTTCATTGCTATATAGTTTCTACCCAGGTATCACAGTGTCCCATTGGTCGTCCTCCTCCCATCAGGTCTCTGAGATGTTCATTGAGCCTAGGTCTGATTTTCCATTTAGTTCTCCCTATATATATATATCTCAGGGAGCATGGGCATATAATAAATCACATAAGCAGATTCACTATTGGTATAAGATCTGGCACAAATGTAAAATGTGAAATTTTGGTTTGTATATTGTGAATATTCACCCTCTAGCGTAAATGCACTTGAACTCTAGTAGAGTCTATGCGCTTCATGTTGTTTATCTCATCTGGTCTATATTAAAATTTTCCTCTTAAAAAAGTAAATAAAGGAGGTTCACAAAAGTTTTCATTCTTCTCTACTAAAACGGGGAGAGAAGCATTTCTACTAAACTGAAAAATAGTAAAGATAAAAGTGAGAGTAAATATCAAAAATATATGCTGTCTGACCAGTAGGGATCATTCCTATGTTATAATAAAGGAAAAAGGGTCCAACAGAAAAATACTAATGGGCCAAAAATTGTAGGGGGTTCTATACAAAAATAATATATGAAAATGAATTGTGGAACGTATGGATAGGATGAGGTTGTTTTGGTGTGATGATTAGATTCCAACCTCTTATTTTGGGCTTTGTGTATAATTATTTTATAAAGGCAACATGCTGTATGTATGTATATTTATAAAATATCCTCCACTGAATCTCCCGGAGTTACCCCTATTCTGAGGCAGGTGTAGGTTTGTACATCTGTATGCTGATAAGAATACACACATCCTTCTCATTCCCCATCCTCGGGCGTGCCTACGGGTTTCTTGCATAACAACATATGCTGGGTGTCATATTCAGGGGTGGTGGTTAGGCAAAAATAAAACTGCCGCCACTTTTATTAAACCCAGATATTCAGTGGTGAAAGATATCTATTTTCTAGTGCCGAATATCTGGGCTGTCCGGCTACCAATGTCGCTGTCAGGTTAACAGCGATATTCAGCTGCTAACTGGATAACACAAAGCGGTTAAAATTAGAACAGCCATCCCCTGTCCTTACTTAAGCTATCCGGTTAGTGGCGGAATATCACTGCTAACCGGATAGTGGCTGTCACCAAACGTTCACCGGTTAGTGCCACAGAATATCGTGGTGACTGATAACTGGCTAAAATGCTATGAAGACCCCCCCCCGCTATATTTTGTTAGCAGTTGTTGTTACATGCATGTAGCCCAAGACGGCTTTCTAAGGGTATGTTTACTAAACTGTGGTAACGTTACATAACTCGCGTTATGTAACGTTAACGATCGTTAAGTAACATTAACGCGCGTTATGAGACGTTAACGTCTCATAACGCGCGTTAACGTTACTTAACGATCGTAGACGTTCCGTGGCGCGGTAAAACACCTCAGAAGGTGGAGAGAGGGCGGAGAGAAGGGATCAATGGGCGGAGTGTGGGCGGGGAGAGGCTCCTTTCACACTAACGCGCTGATCTGAAGAGCTGAACCCTAACACGATTGAAAACCTGCCATTAGATGCACATTTGCAGGGGAGAGAAACCATTTCAGTGTCAGCAATGTACAGCATAGGTGTGGAAACCTACAAAAAGTGATAAGTGTGATTCATGTGCACAGAACAAAAGGGCACATAAACATTGAAAATGACCTCAACAAACTGGAAAAAAAACATAATTAAGCTGGCCAATAGTGATATTAATGGGAAACATCAACCACCCCCCTGAGAAAGCTTAAAAAAAAAGATATTAATCGTGGAAGGGTCTATGCTCCTTCCCCATACAAGGTGAATGAGCCCACAGTGAAATAGCGCTGATCAGGGCTTTCCCTTGTTATTGACAGGTGTCCTATGGTGTGCACATGTCTCGCAACAGCAGGGTGGGCATGTCGGAACGGGCAACTGGACAGATGCCGGAAAAGAGGATACAGAGGGCCGCAGGCGGCACATGCTGTGGTGCAGCTGGGCCACAGTGCAGACTAGGGTGATGCCTAGGTGGCCCATACGAATGCTGAAACAGCAGAGCAGCCAGACAGCAACTGCTGAAGGCCCAACATGGGCACGACTGTGTTTCCCACAGTGTCACAGGGGATATTACCCAGCAGCTACCCCCAAGGGCACAGAAAATTGGCATGCTGTGCTGGGGGGAAGCGTGGACAACTATGCAGGCACCCCTACCCCAGAACCCGCGCCATAGGCAGCCGCCTACCCGCACACTGGATGGCCTCAGACTGTGCTCCACCATCACCACCAGCAGAAGTGCATGTCAGCATGGTGGCAGAGGGATACTGGTGGTGGAGGGGGCAGTGGCAGCTGCCCAGAGCAGACCATGGCCTAGCCCTGTGTAGGTGGGTGCCATGCACTGCAACAGACAGGCCCTGTCTGACGAACAGTCATGGTATCACCAGGGAATGCACTGACTCTGTGACAACATGGTGGTGCAGTGCACAAAACCCATGTATTCAGAAGCAGAAAATCACAGGTTCAAGTCCCAGCTGTGGTTCCTGCCAACCCAGTCCCCATATTTTACCCACTGCTAATACAGACAGAACCTTTATTGCAGATGACGTAAACATGCTCAAAACACCTACATTTTACTCTACAGAGCACAGACACCATAAACATGTGCATTACCTAGAGCAGAGTCTCCCAAATGCAGTCCTGGAGGGCCAAACACCATCCAGGTTCCATGCTGCCTCTAATAAAGATGCCTGTGCTGCATTTCTATGTGCCGCCCCATGGTATGCAGATATATCTCATGCATATTCATTAGGGACAGCATGAAAACCCGAACAGTGTTTGGCCCACCAGGACTGAGTTGGGAACCTCTACTCTAAAGCAGCTGCCTACAGGGGCAGACACACCCGCACCCACAGGCTCCATTAAAAAATGCCTCCTGGAGAGGCAGGATGTTGGGCCCTGCGTGCATCTCCCAATACTAGCACTTGCATACCTTAGCAATGCCACCCTAAACCTGGGAATATGGTACACATCTATCAAAAGGTTGCTATGATTGCTGGCAGATAGCAATTCCTAAGTTAAGCACAATTTGCTGATTGAGCTGCATCATAGCAACCTTTCTGATGTCTGTGGAGTGTGCTTCAGGTCTGGTATCTGACAGTGTTTACCACCCTGGGGAGTGACCCCAACAGTATTGCTTACCATAGCCATGCCTGCACTCTGCCCAGGACTGGTGTGGTGGCCAGGGCTGCCAAACACCTCTATAGTTGCACAATGCTGGCATAGGTGTGGGGAGTGTGTGTCTGTCTATCCAGTGTATGGTGGCTGCAAACACCCTCCACAGCCCACACTGCTAGCACTGTTGCCAGTATTGGCCTGCCAATCTGCATAATGAGGAGCAAGGTACTGTGGGAATAGCCAGGATAGGATGGCCCGGCCTGGATCCATCTGTACATAGCATAGGGCAATGGCTCGGACATTACAGTGGCAGGCCACCACCTGCATGGACAGGGTGGCCACAGCATGTCCTGCTGGGAGGTCACTCTCACCCTGACTGAGCAGTGACCATGGCATGGCTAGGTTCCCCCATTGTGCTTCTCTCATGTGATATTTGTGGGTTCTCTTTTGGGGCCCAATCACTGACTTGTCTGCTTGGTGTGTATGCTGACATCCCAGTTCTGTGTACACGCATCTCCTCCAGGAACATGCACTATGGACTAACTAGTAGACTGTCTGCAGCTAGTATGTGTCTTGCTGGAATGCCTTGCATGGTGCAGTGGCTGGAGGTTTGTTGCTGGAGAATGTTAGATAGTGGTGGGGGCAGCTGTGCATTTCCAGGCCTACTGTCTGTGTGCTATTGCTTTATGGATGTGTACAGCTCTGAATTGCCTACCCTGTAGGGTGTCTGATCCCCAGCAGGACTGGGGTGATGGTCCTCTCTACTGCCCCTATTGCAGGGGTGTAGAATGTGGCTCTGTTGGTGGGAGATCCTGAGCCCCAGAGGTTGGGTGGGTTATGTAATCTGCCTGTGGGTCCAAACACCCCCCTTCACTTAAATCATGTGACCATGGCACCCACACAGGGTATGCACTTTTCTGGGTGCATCATAGTCCACAAGGGCTAGATGCGAAATACAGATGGACACAGGCATATCCTAGGGGTGTTTGCAAGGACTACCTATCACACGTTGTCACTGATGGGGACCTGCAGCATAGCCTATCTCAGCAAAGCCAGGTGCTGCGAAAATGGTGCTGGGCACGCCACCTCACCCTCAGGGTGAGCACAGGACCCACACACTGTGACGGTCTGTAGCTACTCTGTGCCACTAACACACACCGTCGGCACCCCCTACCAGGCTGAGGTGCTGTGGGAGTGCATACCCCATCTTGTGATCATCTGTAGACTGCTGATTTGCATGTGCTGTGCATCCTGGGTACGGGTGGGTTGACCCTATCCTGGTAACCACAGCAGAATGTTTGTGTGGTGCCATGCAGTCCTCCTGTAGCCAGTCAGGGGTTTGTTAGCAGCTGTAGCCCACTGGTTACTTCAATGTCAATGGAGCCAGAGGTCATGGTTTCAAAACCCACAGTGGGGTTTATTGATAGGTCTGTCTTAGGCATTGTCTATTTTTATTGTATGTTAGTGCTGCCAGCAGAAACACCCTCAGAGTACTGTCACCTTAGGGTGCCTCATAAGGCACCTCATACGGCGCCCTATGAAGCGCCTTATAAGGTTCCTTATAAGGTGTCCTATAGGGGACATTATAGGGTGCCTTGGCAGACAGCACACTTTATAATGTGCCCTATGGAGTGCCTTCTAGGGTGCCTTATGCGGCACCTTAGGTTACGCCACTGTGAGGGTGTGTTTGCTGGCAGCACTAATTAAAGTAAAACTAAAATTCCTCACAACCCAATACTTAAACATAATGCCTCAGCCAGCCTTATTCATTAGGCACACTGGGGAATCAAACCCATGACCCCTGTACCTTCAGTCAGTGTAGTAACCATTTTGCTACAGCTCTGCTACTGTGTTTGCATGTCTGCACGCCTTCTTAGGATTAGCGTGCGGTAACGTGCCACGGCTCCCTCTAACGCTCATTGATTTATGGCGCCTTGTAACGTGGCGCCTATGTCCCCCATGTCCTTATTTGGGTATTTCTGCCTCTACCGCGAATCCTAACGCGAATGGCATTACCGCAGTTTAGTAAACATACCCCTAAGTGTCTGCTTGAGCATGTAAAGACTTTTCTACATACTTAAGTCACTTATCAAATTACTATAATGTTCAGGACGAAAGTGTTTGGGTCTTTTTAAAATTTATTTTATTTATTTATTAACATTTCTTATATACCGCACTATTCGATATCAGCGCGGTTTACATGGAACTGAAACATCCGACAAATTGCATATGTCTGGTCATTACAATTAACAGGATATGGAACTTGGATAACAGGGTAAACTATATACATAAGAAGCGTAGCGAGAAAAGGATACTGTTTGGTGTTTTACATTGTTGGGGACACCTGTTGCGAGGGCTTGCCTGGTTGACTACTATTGCTGAAGTTCTCGCTATTCAAGTGGGACTGAGGTTCGGTGTTGTCAGTGAGATATCTGATGAAGAGGAAATGTTTAAGGGCCTTCCTGAACTGGCTCAAGTTGGGGATTGCCCTGATATGTGCCGGTAATGTATTCCATAGTCTTGGGGCACAGAGTCGGAAAGCTCTGTTAGCTGTTGTTTTGGTGCATCTTGTCATTTCTTTTGGGATTGTTAGCATGTTTGACTCTGCGGTTCTTCTTGGTCTGTTAGGTGCAAGTGGTTGGATGAGTTCAGATAGGGAGGAGGAGGAGAGCCCCTTGCCAGCTTTGAAGGTCATCAGCAAGGTCTTAAAACTGATCCTGGCTTGAATGGGGAGCCAGTGTAACTGTTTCAGGAGGGGTGTTACATGGTCTCTCCAGGATGCCCCAAAGAGTACCCACGCTGCACTGTTCATAGCAAGTTGCAGGGGGTTCAAGGTGGATTGGGGGAGCCCTTGTAGTATGGAGTTTGCATAATCGAAATGGGGAATGATCAGGGCTTGGTAAATGGTGTGGAAATCATCTGGATCGAGTAACGGGCGTAGGTGTCTGAGGGATCTGATTTTGAAATAGATCGCTCTTACGGTATTGGCAATGTGTTTCTTCATGTTGAGGTTTTGATCCAGCGTCACTCCAAGGTAACGTATAGCGGGTTTCACTTGTAGTTCGGCATCATTTACCTTCACACAGTTGGGTGGTATGAAGTTTGGATTCCTCGAGATGAAGAGAACCTCCATCTTCCTGTGTTGAATTCGCAGATTTTGTGATATGGTGTTGAAGCAGTTGGTCAGAGGGGCGAGGTCTAGTTTATCCAATGATACTGGCATGTATAACAGAACATCGTCGGCATATATCATACAACTGACATTGAAGGTTCTAATGATGTTGCAGATGGGTTGGATGTATATATTAAACATCAAGGATGATAGGGAGGATCCTTGTGGCACTCCTTGACCTTGTTGAAATGGTTCTGATGTAGCCCCATCTGCTCGAACATTCTGCCATCTTCCGGACAGGTAGGATCTGCACCATTCGAGCGCCGTTCCACTGATACCTTTCTCTCTTAGCCGGCAAAGAAGAATCTCATGGCATACTGAGTCGAAAGCTGATGCTATATCTAAAAAAATGAGTGCAAATCCATGTCGGATGTTGTCAACGCCAGAAATTATATTGTTGAAAAGGGCTGTGAGTAGTGTTTCCACTCCGTGTGACTCTCTGAATCCATGTTGGGATGGATCTAGTGGGGCAGCAGAGTCAATATCCCAAGTTGTTCATGGGATTCTTCATTTTCTTCCAGTTTTTTAAAAAATGTTTTTCGTTTCAGGGGTGATGTCAACGATAGTGCACAATACTGTGCAAGAGTGTACACCATTGCTCAATAGCGCACCCTATTGCTCAGTAGTGTGCACTGTTCTTCAGTAGTGTACCTACTGATAAAAAGTGTACATTATTGAGCAATGGGATGCAGTATTGTGAAAAAGTGCACCTTATTCATGACATGGGAAAAAACTCAATATCAGGTTTTTCCCTGTCCTTTAAAGCTACAAATAACATGTTGCTTTTTTGGTAGTGGTTTGTTTGAACTCACTATATGCTGGTTTGCTGTCTGTGTTTGGCTTTGTTACACTGCAATTGGTGAGTGAATGCTCGAGGATGGATTTGTAACAGCTGTTGTAACCGTTGAGAGTATTGTTCGGCACCTGGATATTTTTATGACTTTGGCTTTTGTTGTAGGATTTCTTGGACTGCTATTGTTGAACAGATGATGCGGTAAGGGTTTAATTCCCTGAAGCAGTAATAGTGAAACGCCCGGTTTCGGAGTTGAACTGCTGATATCTGGTTGCAGAGTGCCTGTAAATGCTGGCAGCTGGTGACTAAGGGGTATGTTTACTAAACCGTCTAAATGTTACTGGCGTTAGTTGCAGTCTTACTGTGACGAATGCCATATAAGATAGTGGGCGTTCCGGTCTTAAGGTAGTATTTCGGGTTATCACGTGATAAAGTCCGTTATCGCGCGATAGAGGGAGCTGTGGCACGTTAATGTGCGTTAGCCTTAATTAGGCACGCTGACCAGCAAACACAGCAGCAGAGGTGTAGCACACTGGTTAATACAATGACTGCTGAAACAGGGGCCATGAGTTCAATCCCCCAGTGGGCTTAATGAGCAAGGCTGCCTGAGGCATTACTCTTTACTTTAAAGTGCTGTCTGAGGCATTTTCTTTTTTAATTTAAATTAGTGTTGCCAGCAAACACACCCTCACAGTGCCATAACCTAAGGTGCCGCATAAGGTGCCCTATAAGGCTCTCCAGAGGGCACATTATAAAGTGCAATGTCTGCCAAGGCACCTTATAATGTTCCCTATAGGGTGCCTTATAAAGCGCTTTATAGGGCGCCTTATGAGTCACCTTAAGGTTACAGCACTCTGAGGGTGTTTTTGCTGGCAGCACTAATTTAAATTAAAAAAGAAAGGCCCTCAGACAGCCCTATCAAATAACACCCATGACCTCTGCCTCTACAGTCAGTGAAGTAACCAGTGGGCTACATCTCCATAGCTACTAACAAACACCTGGCTGGCTACAGAAGGACTGCAGGTCACCACACAAACTGTCTGCTGTGGTTACCAGGCTAGGGTAAACCCACACGTACCCATGATGCACTGCACATGCAGATCAGCAGTCTACAGATGATCACAAGATGGGGTATGCACCCCCACAGCACCTTGGCTTGGTAGGGGGAACTGACCATGTGTGGTACTGGCACAGAGTAGCTACAGACTGACACATTGTGGGGGTACTGTTCTCACCCTGAGGGTGAGGTGGGGAGCCCAGCACCAGGTCCGCAGCACCTGGTTTAACTGAGATAGGCTATGCTGCAGGTTGTCATTAGTACTAGTGTCCTTCCAGACATGCCTAGAATACACCTGTGTCCAACCATATTTCCCAGTCATGTTTAGCTCTTGTGGACTATGATGCACCCAAAATAGTGCATATCCTGTGTGGGTGCCATGGTCACATGATTTAAAAGAAGGGGGGTGTTTCGACCCATAGGCGGATTATGTTGCACCACACAACCCGCCCTCTGGGGGACAGGGTCTCCCACCAACAGATGCATATTCTACATCCCTGCAATGGTGGCATTAGAGGAGACCATCAAACCCAGTCCTGCTGGGGAACAGGCACCCTAGAGGAAAGTCAATGCAGATCTGTATGCATCCATAAGGCAATGGCAGACAGACAGAAAGCATAAAAATGCTCAGCTGCCCCTCCCCCCCCCTTTGGACATTCTCCAGCCGCTGCACCCTGCAAGGTGTGCCAGCCATACACATACTAACTGCAGACAGTCTGCTAGCTAGGCCACAGTGCATGTTCCAGGAGGAAATGTATGCACCCAAAACTGGGATGTGAGCACGCGCACGCGCACACGCACACGCACACGCACACGCACACACACACACACCAAGCAGATAAGGCAGTGATTGGGCCCCACAAAAAAGAACCCATAAACATTACTTGTGAAAAATACTACATAGCACTATGGGGGAACCTAGCCATGCCGTGGTCACTGCTCAGTCAGAGTGAGAGTAACCTTCCAGCAGGACATGCTGTGGCCACCCTGTATGTGCAGGTGGTGGCCAGGCACTGCAATGTCCCAGCCATTGCCCTCTATACCCTGTGCAAGATGCATCCTGCCCAGGCCACCCTGTCTGGGCCATACCCACAGTACCTTGCTCCTCATTATGCACATTGGCAGGCTAACACTGGAAACAGTGCAAGCAGTGTAAGCTGATTAAGGTGTAGGCAGCCACAACACACCGGATAGACAGACACACACTCCCACAACTATGCCAGCATTGTGCAAATATAGAGGCTTTTGGCAGGCCTGGCCACCACACCAGTCCTGGGCACAGTGCAGGCATAGCTATAGTACGCAATATTGTTGGGGTCACTCCCTGGGGTGGTAAACACTGTCAGAAACCAAAACTGAAACACACTCCACAGATATCAGACAGGTTGCTATGATGCAGCTCTATCAGCAAATTGTGCTTAACTTAGGAATTGCTATCTGCCATTAATCATAGCAACCTTTTGATATATGTGTAACGTATTCCCAAGTTTAGGGCGGCATTGCTAAGATATGCAAGTGCTAGTATTGGGAGATGCTGCTGTGCGCAGGGCCCAACAGACTGACTCTCCATGAGGCTTTGGATAGTGGAGCCTGTGGGTGTGGGTGTTTATGCGCCTGTTGGCCGCTGCTCTAGTGCAGAGGTTCCCAACTCCGGTCCTGGTGGGCCAAACACTGTTCAGGTTTTCATGCTGTCCATAATGAATATGCATGAGATACATTTGCATATAATGGGGCGGCGCATACTAATTCAGCACAGGCATATTTATTAGGGACAGCAGGAAACCTGAATGGTGTTTGGCCCTCCAGGACTGCAGTTGGGAAACTCTGCTCTAGGTATTGCACATGTTTATGGTGTCTGTGCTCTGTAGGGTAAAATATAGGCGTTTCAGGCATGTTTATTTTATCTGCAATAAAAGTTCCGTCTTTATTACCACGGTTTAGTACTGGGTAAAATATGGGGAAAGGGTTGGCAGGAGCCACAGCTGGGACTTCAACTTGTGACCTTTTGTTTTTGAACACACTGGCTGTGTGTACTGCACCACACTGTTGTCACAGGGACAGTTCATTCACTGGGGATACCATGACTGTTCGTCTGACAGACCCTGTCTGTTGCATTGCATGGCACCCACCTAAACGGGGAATGGCCATGGTCTGCTGTGGGCAGATGCCACTGCCCCCTCTGCTACCAGCACCCCTCCGCCACCATGCTTCCATGCCATTATGCCGGTGGTGCGCAGTCCCAGGCCATCCAGTATGCCGGTAGGCAGCTGCCTATGGTGTGGGTTCTCGGGTAGGGGTGCCTACATGGACATGCGTGCTCCCCCCCCCCCCCCCGGCACCACCTGCCAATGTTATGTGCCCTTGGGGGTACCTGCTGGGTAATCTCCCCTGTGACATTGTGGGATACACACTCGTGCCCATGTTGGACCCTCGTCAGTTGCTGTCTTGCTGCTTTACAGTTTCGGCATTCCTATGTGCCACCTATGCATCTGCGTAGCCCGCACTGTGCCCCAGCTGGACCACAGCATGTGCTGCCTGCAGCCCCCTGTATCCCATTTACAGCATCAGTACAGTTGCCCTTTCCTATGTGCCCACTCTGCTGTTGCTGCACATGTGCACGCCCTAACAAATTTGCCCAATCTAAACGACAGAAACCCTGATCAGCTCTATTTCAATGTGGGATCATTCACTTTGTAGGGGGACAGAGCATAGACCCTTCCAAACATGATATCTTATTTTATACGCTTTGTCAGTAGTGTTGCTTTATGTTTATCATTAATATCACTTTTGGCCAGCTTGGTTATTGGGCTTTTAGATGTGGTTCTGGTACTTTTTTATGTTTATTTGCCTCTTTCATCTCTGCACATGTATCACAACTATCACTTATATGGTTTTCCCTGCCTTTGCTGCACATTGCTGACTGAAATAGTTTCTCTTTCCTGCAAATGTGCCTTAACGCGAGGGTTTCACTGGCGTTAGTGTTCAGACCCGGATTTCACAGTGTTAGTGTGCCTGGAGCCGCTCCCCTCCCACTCTCCGCCCACTGACCCCTTCTCTCCGCACTCTGGGAAGCCTTACTCCACCCTTCAGACCCGGATTTCACAGCGTTAGTGTGCCTTAACGCTGCCGCTGCGTTATCGCGCGATAAGTGATGTTATCGCATGATAATATCGTGCGATAACATCACTTATTGTGCGATAATACTACCGCTGTGACATTAAGGTGGTTTAGTAAACATACCCCTAAGTATAACTACCTTGTTACATGTGGTTGGAAGGTGGTGTTATACTGGATTGTTGGAGTCAAGAAGGTCCATAATGAAGCCAAGTTTATTTAATTTAATTGATGTGCTGGAGGTTTTTAATGACCTGTGATGTTGTGATATCTCTGTGATTCATCTGTGTTATGCCCTTGTTGGCTATTACACTGTTATGGTATCTAGCCATTGCATTGGCACAGTATCCTGAGGTCTTTTTGCTCCAGCACTATTATTTATAGATCTGGGAGCCGTAGTTTAAATATGAAGATTCAGAGTGTGATCCAGTTTTTTTTTAAAGTTTGCTTCTTATAAATGCCCATTCCCATAATGTACCCCCATAATGAACAGTCCCTACTCCTTGGAGTTCATAATTTAGTCAAGACAGACAGACCTACAAACAAATGAGATGCTTTGAGTTAAAACAGCTTGGCCATGATTGGAAATAATTAAACCAGAGGGATTACAAATGAGATTAATTAAGAAAAGATGAGAAATGCTGTACTTTGAGATCTGAAACTGATCTCAAACTAATTAGTATTTCAAGTTAGAGGATTAAACTGTTCAGAACAAGGTAGAGGATTTAAAGTCTCAAAAGTGTGGTCTTATAATTAGGGTTCAATTGTGGGCAGACTACATTTTATTTAATTGAGCAAAGCTGAACGAATTTAGGTAACTGTCCCACAAACCAATTTATATATGAAAAACTTGGAGTGGGTGCAAGTAGTTGGCTTTCAGTATTCCTTCATACAATAAAAACAAACAGGACAACACACAAAATCTCACAATCATACAGAAGTTAGTCATTTCAGCTTATCTGTGGTAGGAACTGTGTATCCTGGGATGGGACACAATTTGTTTCTCAGATGATTTATTTTTTTCTCTGTGTCTTCAATAGACATAGAGAAATAAATAAATAATTAGTGTGTATCTAAGGCCCCGATTTTGAACAGGATGGTGCTATGCACTGTGTCGGCGCATAGCTCATTCCCCTTATGTCTAACCCAGATTTTCAATGCTGGGATCTTATGCGGCCCCGGCATTGAAAATTCGGTCCTTGCCACACAACCCGGAAGCCACAGGAGCTAACCGGGTAGCACTGATTTTCGATGCTACCCACTTAGCCCCTGTGCCTTAAAGATAGTCGAGGATTTTCCACGCTTATCTTTAAGGCCCAGAGGGCTAAGCGGGGAGCACTGAACATCAGTGCTACCCAGTTAGCCCTTTCCTCCGCCCCCGCTGTGCCCCAGAATGCCCATAAACGCCCTGATGCTAACTGCATAGCATCTGGGTGCATAGGGACATATCTGGGATTTTCGAAGGGCACTACCCATGCAGGTACCCTTCAAAAATCCCGGATAAAGCATTTACACGGGTAACTAGGGATGTTACCTGGTAAATGCCTTTGAAAATGGGGCCCTAAGAGCATAAAGGTATGAAAGAAACATGAGAGTCTATTAGCGCTCCCAGGGGGACAGATTGCATCTTCCTTGCTCAAAGTTTAGTATAAAGAAAATATTCCTACAGTGAAAGTTTTATTATGCAAAATGTTAGGGCAATTACAAATCTACCATTTAATTGTACATTGCTGCAATGGGACGAGAGTTGGTGATGGGAATAATAGCCTTGCACGATGCTTAGTGATAATACAGCAACAGTGTAACAAAATTTAGGAATCAAAAGAGAGGTGAACGATGACTCTGCTTATTCTAGAATGTTAGCATGGAAATAGTTCCGCAGAAGTTAGCAGCTTAGGAAGGAATGAAATCTCTACGTACTGTGTATCTCCAGAGACCACCAATGTCATCGCTCCTCTCAAAGCAGGTGGGCTCGAGGTCTTCATCCAAGCAGCATTTAATGGCAGCCAGTCCGCTCACCCCTGCTCCAATCACAGCAACCCTCTTTACCATGGTGTCCCGTTGTGAGGTTCAACCAGAGCCTGGTGGTTCAATGCTGGATTGTTATTTATTCAGTTTTTCGGAAATAGGCAAGAATTGTGCATTAAAACATTCCTCTTGGAGCAAAGTTTGCTTTATGAAGTAAATGCTTCCCTTAGATACCTTAGCCAAACACTACATTCAAAGAGCGTGGAACTGGTTTCTCTGTTTTTGATTTCAGTATCTGCATTATATATTGGCCTTAGGCGATAGTGTCTGCCAATTTTTTTTAGTCTGTCCTCCCGCCTGTTACTTTTTGTTGTTCTCTTTCTCTGGGCCAGCACCCAATTGCTTCTCTTCTCCTAGGGTGTGTGTCTGGAAATA
Source organism: Ichthyophis bannanicus (assembly GCA_033557465.1). NCBI lineage: Eukaryota > Metazoa > Chordata > Amphibia > Gymnophiona > Ichthyophiidae > Ichthyophis > Ichthyophis bannanicus. The sequence goes on from CM066040.1 coordinate 47,743,669, forward strand.
CAAAAACATTTTCTTATACTTTAATGTGACATTTCTTCCCATATGCATGCAGGAATAGGAGCTTATGAATCGTGCAGTATAGCTCTGAAGATTCATAAGCTCCTATTCCTGCATGCATATGGGAAGAAATATCACATTAAAGTATAAGAAAATGTCTTTGTATTTCCAGACACACACCCTTGGAGAAGAGAAGTTAGCTTTAGTGGGTTTCTATCTTTTATTTTAAGAAAATTCTATGACTATTATGTGCAAAACTGTAGGTCAACTATGATTGAATCAATACCCTGAAGGTAATTTGCGTTGATGATTGGTGGTTGTGTGTGAACCTGCCTGCATGCATGTAAGATAGGGAACGACACCAAAAGATCTGGAAAGACAATGTACAACAGAAAGCAGTTGTAGATTACAGAAGGGAATGAAATTCAAATGGACCACCCATTAGATTTTTAGAACATTTCAATGATGGAAGTAAACCATTGGCATGAAAACCTAAGAAACAACTGCAAGAGAAAACAAATTACAAGTGACTGAATAACTTCTATAGAGGCAGCTAGTTAGCACTGGAATCAGGATATTCTTTGGTGCTGAATATCTGGTTCCAGTGCTGACCTGTGCAGCTATCTGGGCAGTAGTGACATTCAGCAGCTCTCCAGATAGCTAAAGTGGGTCATTTTAAAAGGCTTGGCTGTGATTTGGATGTCTGAAGATATGCACTTGGACGTCAAAGTCATGGACATGTCTCTCTAGTCATTCCACAAACTATGTTTGCAGACATCTCCTGTGCAGAGACGTCCAAGTAGGCACAGGGTATGGCAGTGGCGATGTCTGCAGGCAGGCCCATCTTTATACTTGTTCCAGGCAAGAATAGGCCTCAGGAAAGTGCTTGTTTTCACCTTAAAGCATCTAGAGAATTAAGTGACTAGCCTTAGATCACAAAGGCCCCCCACTGGGATTTGAACTCTGAACACCCTGCTCCTAAGCCACTACTCTAAGGGGTATGTTTACTAAACTGCGGTAACGTTACATAACGCGCGTTATGTAACGTTAACGATCGTTAAGTAACGTTAACGCGCGTTATGAGACGTTAAACGTCTCAAAACGCGCGTTATCGTTACTTAACGATCGCTCACGTTCCGCGGCACGGTAAACACCACAGAAGGTGGAGAGAGGGCGGAGAGAAGGGGTCAATGGGCGGAGTGTGGGCGGGGAGAGGCTCCATTCACACTAACGCGCTGATCTGAAGAGCTGGATCCTAACGCTATTGAAAACCTGCCGTTAGATGCACATTTGCAGGAGAGAGAAACCATTTTCGTGTCAGCAATGTACAGCCCAGGCAGGGAGCCCAAAAACTGTGATAGTAGTGCTCCATGTACAGCAATACCATAGTGCCAAAGTATGAATGGCCACTATGGCGATGGTGCAAATGGGGCAGGACATGTAGCATGGGCAGCTGGGGCACAGGGTGGACCAGACGGGTGCCTAGGTGGCACATAGGAACATAGACACCAGAGATCAGCAAGACAGCAGTTAACCAAGGCCAAACACAATCCACCAATGTCTACCTGGTCCACCCTAGCCAATAGTCGCTAGGGCACAGTCCTGACATCCCCCCAGCCATCCCGCCCCCCATGTGGAGGGGACATAATAGTGGTAGGCAGTGATGGGGGGATGTGAGGATGTTCATGTATGCCCCCCCACCCCGGAACCCGCTCCCTAGGCGGGCGCCTAACTACACAGTGGATGGCCTGGGACAGCGCACTACCAGCACCGACAGCAAATGGCCACGTCAGCTTGGCAGGGGGGCGTGTGCCCGTACTGGAGGGGGCAGTGCCACCTCCCTGCAGTGGACCTAGGCCATGCTCTGCAGCAGTACGTGGTGTGCAGTGCAACATAAAAGGTCTGGCTGAGGAAAAGTGCAGGTAGCCCCAGGGACTACCATGCATCTATGGCATCAGTGTGGTGAGGTACACCCAGCCAGTGTGTCCAGGAGCAGAGGGTCACAGGTTCAAGTCCCAGCTGTGGTTCCAGCAGAGCATGTCCCTATATTTTACCCCAAAACAAATATATCTTAGTGTCACCTTTCAGAGCTCTATATACCTTCTCAGTCCAATACATAAAATCAAGCTCTACTATTCACCCTAAAGATGATATGTGATCAATGAGTCTTTGTGTTGAAACCCTTACTTAGCTTTGTTTAATTGATTGTAATGCAACAGGGTCTCGGAATCAGCACAGGGCGACTTACTGAACACATACATATATATGGAAACAGCGCCCAAAACCTCACATCAATGACCCTTTATTGTTGATTACTTATTCATTAAAGCTAAAAAGGATGTTTTTCTTATTGAATAATATTCTAAAATGCCCTTTAAATCTTTCTTGGGAGCTGCAGCCCGCATGCGCGGCGTCTTTTCATAGAGGACACAACAGCTGGCACGGGGTGAGCGATATCAAATTCGTATAGTGATAGTGATTTGAACATAAGATGATGTACAAGATGAACTTCAGTGTTGTTTCCATATTACAGATTCTGAATGATGACTGATGCTAAGTTGGAGCAGAAATGATGGGTATCCCCTGATGAAACGTTCAATTGTGAAACGCTACGGCGCTATTACTCAGGCGTTGGGAGAAAATCTCACCATGTTTCAGATAAGCATCTTCAGATCAACATCATTTTAGAATATTATTCAATAAGAAAAATATCCTTTTTAGCTTTAATGAATAAGTAAGCAACAATAAAGGGTCATTGATGTGAGGTTTTGGGCGCTGTTTCCATATATATGTATGTGTTCAGTAAATCGCCCTGTGTTGATTCTGAGACCCTGTTGCATTACAATCAATTAAACAAAGCTAAGTAAGGGTTTCAACACAAAGACTCATTGATCACATATCATCTTTAGGGTGAATAGTAGACCTATATTATACCCTACAATGCAGATACAACAGCAACATGTGCAAAGCCCAGAGCAGCGGTGAACAGGGGTGCAAACACCCACTCACACAGACTCCACAATCCAATGATGCATGGAGCAGCAGGCTGTTGACCCCAGCAGTGGGATGATGTTATCACCAGAGCACTACTACTACCCCCTGCACAGGTTAGCAATGTTGGCACTGTGCTCAGGACTAGTGTGGCGGGCAGGGCTGCCAACCACCCCTATCTTTGTATAATGCTGCAAAAGGAGTGAGTGAGCGTGTTTGTATGTCTATCCATTGTTCTGTGGCTGCCCACACTTCACTGGGCCCAAAATGTCCCACTGTTACCAGCGTTAGCCTGATTAGATGCATAATGAGGAGCAAGGTATTCTGGGTATGGCCCAGACAGGGCAGATTGGCCAGGATGCATCCTCACAGGGTGTGGGGCAATGGCTAGGACACTGTAGTGCCTGACCACCACCTGCATGGACAGGGTGGCCACAGCATGGCATGCTGGGAGGGCACTCACTCTGAACGAGCAGTGACCATGGCAGGTCTAGGTTCCCACATAGCGCTTTACACAATTTGTTTCTAGTGATATATTTGTGTTTTTTAGTGTTGGGGTCCCAATCACTGAGATGCCTGCTTGCTGCACAAAGTTCCGGGTGGACTGTCTGCAGTTAGACTGTGCATGGTTGGAGTACCTTTAAGGTACAGTCTGACTGTGCTGTCTGCTGGTGACTGGTAGACAGTGGGGGAAGGCACTTGGGGTTTCCATACTTAATCCCAGCATTGCTGCTGGCTGGCTACTGTCCCAGTCTTAGGTATGGCTCTGGCCCACCAACCCTGGAGGGCTGTCTTGTACAAACAGGATGGAGGTTGCTTTCCTGGGGTGGGGGCACTGTTCTTTGCCTAAGAAAGGGTGATGTGGGCCCTTTGGGGTATGTAGTATATATCACTGTGATCTATTCAGCCACTGCTACACACACCTTATGCAATTCTAGGAACCCCTCTGCCCTGATAACAACTGCCCATGTCAGCCAGACCCTCACATGGGGTACACACTAATCTGGCTGGTGTCTGGTCCCACAGGGCCATATGTGACTGCAGGATACAGATGGACACCAAATTACCTTCGGTTGCACTGCACAGAACACCTGTCACACACTGGTAATGATGGGGATGTATAGCAGGACCTATCTCTAGTAGCACATGTACTGCGGACCTAGTGCTGGGCACCCATCCTATCTCTCAGGGTGAACACAGAACCTGCACAATGGCATGGTCTTTAGCTACTCCGTGCCAGTATCATACACTGAAAGTTCGTCTTTCCAAGCTGGGGGACCGGAGAGGTGCAGACCCCATTTGGTGATCAGCTGTAGACAGCTATTCAGCATGTGCATTACATCATAGGTACTGGTGGGGTTACCCTATCCTGGCACTCAGAGCAGACAATTTGTGCTGTGACCTGCAGTCCTTCTGTACCCAGACATTGCTGTGACATACACCATGGGGGTATAGCCTACTGGTTAATACAATGCCATTCTTGGCAGTGTTCATGGGTTCAGTTCCTCATTGTTCCCCTCTCTCATGCCTGTCCTACTCATATAGTGTGCATGCCTGTAGAGGTCATATTTTTGCAGATCTGTGCTTCCAGCCCATAATACCCTCGCCACAATTGCCAACATTCCCTCGGTCCGTCTATCTGCGTCTGTCAGCTGTGTAGAGTCCTGTCTGCCAGTGCAGGCTGCCACCCCATGTCATACCCTTTCCTGCATTGCACCTCTTCATGCTTGCCTCGCCTGTGCCTGATCTGCATGGCACCACCACTCCTCTGTCCACCCATCATTGTAACTATCCTGCCACCTCTGCCTCCACTGGGGGACATGTATTCCTATTGTCTGCCACCAACTGTTTTTCTGGCACTTTACATTGCCAACACCCTGTGCTGTGGTACAGCTGCCCAACCATGTTTGTCATCGGTACTGGCAGGCACATGGGATGCCCGCATATATGGCAGGCCCAGCGGCTCCCACTTCTCCCTCCTTCACTCAACTGTTCATTGCTTTTCCTGAGTGCTCTATCTAGTGTTGGGGCTACATCTGTCTCTGTTCCGCACAGGTCATGCATGTCATCCTGAGGCACCTTGCAGTCCCTAGGGAACACTAACCTAGGACACCATAACCTTGTTAGGCCACCTTAACCTATGGTTCCATAGCCCAGGGTGCCTTCTGCGGTGCCTTGTCCAAGGGTGCCTAATATGGAGCTTAGCCTAGGAGGCCCTATAGGGCACCTTATGAGGCACCTTACAGGGCACCTTACTAGGCACATTATAAAGCACCTTACTAGGCACCTTATTGGGCACTTTATAAGGCACCTTACATGGCACCTTATAAGGCACCTTATACGGCTCTTTACATGGCACCTTATACGGCACCTTACATGGCACCTTATATGACACCTTAAAGGGCACCTTACAGGGCGCCTAACAAGGCGCTTTACAAGGCGCCTTATAACGCTCGTTAGTCTCTAAGGCGTCTTTTAACGCACGTTAGTTGTCAGCTTGTTGTAACGATGCAACGCCCATGCCTTTATATGGGCATCTCTACTTTACCGCGGAACCTACCGCGAATGACATTAACGCAGTTTAGTAAACATACCCCTAACTGTCATGCTATTAGATGTCTTGGTCTTGAAATGCTGTCCTGCGGATGTCTATATAGATATCTGATATATGTGCATATTGGGCATATCCATGTTTCCAAAATCATGGCTGAACTTGCATATGCCTGCCTTTTTTTCAGATGTTCTGGCTTTCACGTCCCAGATTGCACGTGGACGTCCCATTGTGAAATGTGCCTCAAACCGCATAAAGTTAGGATGGCTATTGAAATGACCTAACTTTATGTGGGAACTTATCTGGTTAGTGGATTGAAAATCATCGCAAATCAGATAAGTGCTGAGACCACCCTCACCCTATCCATGGATTGCCCCGACACTGTCCGGACAGTACCCCGATAGGTAGAGGGGATATTTACTAGCACACTCCAGTTAGTCACGATATGACCCTTACGTTTCGACAACCAATGCTGGAGGTTTAAGGTAAGCACTTCAGGACCCAGATAGGGGTGGCAGCAGCAGCAATGAGGGCCAGGGCGGGAACGGAAGAGGGTGCGGGAGCAGGGCAGTGCAATGGATGAGGTTCACCTAGGGCGTCTCATATCCTTGCAGTGGTCCTGGGAGTGAGAGGGGTATGAGAAGAATGGAAGGAGGGAAGGGCCATGTGTGGTAAAAAAATAAATAAGAGTATAAGAAAGAAAAACAAAAGTCAAATAGAAAATAGAAAATACATAACAGTGCTTTGTACGCCTAGTCGTACTAGACAAATGATAAGTAGTAGTACTAGGAACCAGCAAGAGAAGAAAGGGACAGTCGGAAGGAAACATTTAAAAGAAAGAGAGCAGGAGAAGAAACTGCAGAAATCAGGAGAGGAAATGTAGCAAAATGGCATTGAGTAAATAAGAGAGAATGATTAAAAATATGACCTTTAAATACAAGACTAAAGACAACCTATTAAGGAAATCAAAATGGGATCAGAAGAAAGGATCAAGAAAGCAACAAGGGAAAATAAAACATCAAGCAGCAAGCACAAAATATTATGTTGCATCGCTTTACTAATTTGAATATCTCAGGGGGCAATTGCACATCCCATGACAGTCATGAACCTCACGCCTAAGCCAGGGTCTGTGACGTACGACCTCAGCTTTGGGAATGCAAATCTGTAGCATATCTGCCATCTTTATATTTTGCAGAGTAGAGGAAGAAATGCATTTCTGCTTTAGTGTTACTCGACATGCAGAGTCTGTGGGCAGTTCCTCCAAATGGGTGAGTTTTGCGCATACCGTGACGGTCATGAATCTCACTTCTAAGCCACGGCATGGGGAGTGTGATCTCAGTCTCTCAAATTCACTGCTAATGCTCAGTGTAGTACAGTACTTGCATCATGCCAAAGAGAGAGCTTCCCCTGGAGTTCGCAAGATGTAACATGTATGGCTAGTTTGTCAAGATGTGCTTGACTTTTTGGAGTTTCCAGTTCAATTTTTGTCCGAACAGTTCTATTTCTAATTTATGGTCCCCTATTCATTATTTGATGAGGGCTTATTCATATTTGATGTGTTGTTTGACTCAGGTGAGGCATTTTGCTATTTCCGTGTCATTTCTGTGTAGGAATCTATAGCAGTCCTGCTAGTTCTGTTCTTCCAGTAAGAGGTGTATGTTGGTGTTTAGAGACTGGTGTAATGTTCGCAATGCTTCCTTTTCATAAGCTCTGTAACCAGTTGCACCTCCCAGTAAGGCTTGCCCTGCACCTTGCATATGAATGCCTGCACCTTTTTCCCTAGAAAATAAAGCACCGAGTAAGAGAACAAGATTGTGCACTAATAGAATTCTGGGTATTTCGATTTTGCTTGACGTTAGGCTACAATCTTTAATTCACGGCACCACCACAGTTGCCATCTCCTCTGAATATTTAAGTAGGTAATGAATTAAGTTTATGCAATTATAAAACTGCTGTGCTCTATCTGACATCTGCTTCTGCGAGCTTTTATGCAGAAGTTGTATTGCATTATTCCTCCGAATCGATATAGCATGTCTAATAACTTGAACAAGTCTTGCATTCTCCGACGCACTCACCTTTCTCTCTGACTCCCAGTCGTTCTCCTGATCTCAGCTATTGTGACTGCCGCTCCCCAGCCCTGTTTGCTGTGAAAGAAAGCAACAGAACACATTTATGCAATGGGACTTCTGCAAGAAAAGAAGGGGAGGAGTTTCTCTCCAAAAAATGAAGCATCTTTTTTTTTCCCATGTACTATATTTCTTTTTTATTTGGCAAGAGATCTGCATAGAGAAAATATTTAACACTTTAACGATGTCTTTGCAAATATATGTCAAAGAGTTATGGGAAGACACGGCCCTTTTACGAAATCCCTACTATAGCATGATAATTATTATTCATTTTAAAAGTGTCGTAAGGGGCTTTACAGCTACAGTGTGTACTACATGGTCACGAGCAATTAAAGTGTGTTGAAAACACTATCAGATTGCAAAAATCATTTTGTGTGTTAATGCTGTTAATACAGGTAAATTAGCTTGCAATAGTTTTTTGATAAGGAATCTCTATGTTAATGAGGTAGTAACAAGCAAAACAGTTAGTGAACTATCGGTGCAGTGAAATGTGCACACACAAGCTGCTTCAGAAATGCATTAACGCAGAAACTTAACGACATCTGGGGATGTACAGTAAGTTAGGTTTTTGTGATGCCATTCATAGGTAAAGTATGTGTCTATTTTGCTGGCTGCCTCATTTGTACATCACCAGGATCAACTATTAGTACAAGCAATAGACACCCATATACAAGCAGGCGTAGCCTATTGGTTAGAGCAGCAGGCTGGAACCAGAGAGGCCAAGGTTCAGATCTCTCAGCTGCTCCATGTGACCTTGAGCAAGTCACTGAACTCTCCATTGGCTAGGGTACAAACTTAGCTGCACGCTCTCTGGGAAGAGGGAAATACCCAAATGTAACTCACCTTGTAGTACTATTAGAAAAGCATGAGCTAGATGCTAAATAACAACCAATGTTAGCACGTAGAAATGTGCAGGTTGCATGTTTTTGCACATATTCATCTTAAATTAATGCCTTCTACATGCACAAATCTTTTTTGTGCATGCCAATCCATTGTGCATGAATTAATTCATAGGTATACATGCGCACAGTACAGGTACAGCACCAACATGTGCAACCCCCAATGAATCGGCGAACAAGTATACAAACACCCACACAGAGAAGCTCCACTATCCTCAGCTGGATGGAGAGTCAGACCAACAGCACTGGCACACTGAGGGGCCATTAACATCAGAGCTCACTACTAGCCCCTGCACAATGAGCACACCTTAACAATGCCTGAGCTGAGACCAGAGTGGCAGGCAGGAATGCCAACCAGCCCCATTTTGCACAGTGCGTCAATATGAGTGAGTGAGTGAGTGTGTGTGTGTGTGTGTGTGTCCATTGTTTTGTGGCTTTCTACGCCTCACTGAGCCACGCAGTACCTAAGCTGTTTCCAGTGTCAGCCTGCAAATGTGCATGATGAGGAACAAAGTATTGTGGATATGGCCCGAACAGGGCGGATTGGCCAGGATGCATCTGCATTGGGGGTAGGGCAATGGTTGGGGCATTGTAGTGCCCGACTGCCACCTGCATGGAGTGAGTGGCCACATCATGTCATGCTGGGAGGGCACTGTCACTCTGACCGAGCAGTGACCATGGCATGGCTATGTATCCATATAATCTATATGGTGTCTGGTTGTAGTGATATGGGTGTGCTTTCTGTCCTGAGCCAACTGCTGGTGGTGGGAAAGAGAGTGGGAGTCAGAAACCTCTCCTGCTCTCCAACTCAGGGCCCAATGCACCCCAGCAGCAGCTACATTTAAAAAGCAACGCCTCTGGTGCCATTGCTCCCTTCCTCCAGCCCCGATCGGTGGCAGGAAAGAGAGTGGGAGGCAGAAACCTCTCCTGCTCTCCAACTCATGGCCAATCAGGGCCCAATGCACCCCAGCAGCAGCTACATTTAAAAATCAGCGCTGCACCTGACGGGCCTTGCCAGAGGGCCCTTTGGTGTGGCCCTTAGGCGCTGGCACTTAGGTGGCCGGAAACACTCCAAAAAGCCTGCAATAATCAACCTCATGCTGCACCTTCTACAGGGACCCGCCAAGAAGCCCTCTGCACAGCCCTTAAACAAGTACCACCGCCAACATCCTTCAACGCAGAGCACCGCATCTACTCGCTACCGACAGCACTGCTAGCTATAAGGTAAACCTACAACACCAACTACCTTCAACACTCCCAATCACTGTACACCTACGAGCAATTACCAATGACTCAAGCCCTCAGAAGTACCACCCAAGTGCTTTCCCTAAATACGCCACCTCTTCTCTTAGCCGACCATCATGATGTCGGGGCATCTCGTTCTCATGCGCCTCCTCTGCTGCCTAGCCCAACTTATCTCATGGACAGGTTCATTCACACAACACCAGGACCTAATACCCACCATGTGAACTCTGGGACATAGAAGCTACCACAACTCTCCCCACCCCAGCAGACCACCGCCATTAACAAACCATCACCGGCTGATTCACAATCTGCCAACCGCTGGTTAAGAAAAAAAACCGCAAATCCCCACTCCTAAAAAATCTAAACTGCATGCTAATAAATGCTTGATCCATCTGCAACAAATGACCTGTCCTCACCGACTACATCAATCATTGAAATCTTGACCTGCTCTTCATCACCGAAACCTGGCTAATGGACACCGACACAGTCCTCACTAACCAACTAAGACCCCCTGGCTATGACCTCTTCAACTGTCCCAGAAAAAACAGAAGAGGTGGAGGGGTCCTAATAATAGTGAGAAGTGACCTCCATCTCCAGTGAGATGTAGCCCATAGCACAACCAATCTTAACAGCATCCTCATCTCATATAAGACATTAGCAACCTGCCTCATCTACCGACCACCATCTTCAAATGCTAATGACCTGGCTACAATCCTTGATCTAGCATGCAACCATAATACCTGACAGAAACAACGCTGGCTCCTACGTGACTTTAACCTCCTATCACTCCCTACCAAACTCTCCATAGCATTCCTGGATGCAATGACCGCGCTGGACTACCACCAACTTATTCACACCCCTACCCACACTGGAGGTAACATCCTAGACCTTATCTTTTCTGCTCTACCCATTCAAGCACTAAGCAACCAGACCCCATCACTCATTCTACTGGTTCCTTGGTCTGACCACAATGCCATATTCTTTGACATCCCATATAACACAGTAGAGCAACATTCCTCTGCATTGAAGTCCTCGATATGCCGCCACTTCAGATACTTCAACAAAGAGACATTCCTAAATGACACCCTGCATGACCTGAACTCTGACACCGATGATCTGGATGAACTAATAGAAATTTGGAACAACAACCTCTCCAGAGCTGCAACCCTACCACCCTCCACAAAACCTATCTACAAGAAACATGCAACCATATGGTTTACCGCTGACCTGTGCAAATCATTAATATACCTTAGGAAACTAGAACGCCAATGGAGACGATCAAGACACATCAATGACCAAACTGCATACCTGGACAACTTGCATCAACATTGAAAAGCAGTCGACATTAAGAGAAGGGAATACCACACCAGCACCCTCATGCGCTCTCTCAACAAACCTTGAGAGCTCTTCAACATCATTAAATCCCTCACAAAGTATGCATCCTCACATGAACCAACAAACACTCCTAGCCCAGATGCCTTTGCCACATTCTACCAAAACAAAACCACCTCAACTATGTCTGTCTCAGACTGGTCTGACTTTGATAATTCACCCAGACACATTCCTCCCCCTGATGGCGCACCCATACCCACGCTAGAAGACTTTTATCCTTACTCCTCCGAGCAAATAGAAAAGATAATTTGCAGAATCAATACCACCACCTCCCCAACTGATCCATGCCCAGCTTTCTGAATCAAACAGGTACGATCCGACCTTAGCCCTATCATAGCCAAAATTGCTAACCTCTCATTGGCTAAAGGCTTTCTACCTTTGACTCTCAAAAACGCCTCCATCAGGCCACTCATAAAGAACAACAAGCTAAATCCATCAGAGACCAGCTCCTACAGACCTATATCCAGTCTCCCCTTCTTGGCCAAAATACTAGAAAAGATAATCCACCAACAAATCCAGGATCACATTGATTCCTATGCATCTCTGGACCCACAGCAACATGGATTCCGCCAATAACATGGTGTGGAAACCCTACTGGCAACCCTCTTGGACAGACTCCACCCAGGCCTAAACAAAAAGAAATAAGGATTCATCCTGATATTCATGGATATCGCCTCTGCTTTCGACACAGTCAACCACAATCTCCTACTCACCCACCTGCATCAAAAAGGCATAAGGAACCAAGCCCTCAACTGGTTCATGTCATACCTGTCTGACTGCCAGCAACAAGTCCGCATAGGAACTCAGTCATCCAAACCATTCCAGCAAACGCAAGTCTGCAACCAACCCATACCACCCTCTCTTCAGCCACCATCTGTCCTTCAGCCCATCTATCTAACTCTGTTGGCTATGTATAGTCCTGTCTTCTTGTGCAGGCTGCTACCCTATGACCTACACTGGTACCCTTTTCCGCATTATGGCTCTTCGTGCTCACCTCTTCTGTGCCTGATCTACACATACCCACTACTACTCTGTCCTTCTGTTGCTGCAAACATCCTGCCACTTTTCCCTCTGCTGGGGGTCATGTCTTCCCCGTCATATGCCACATACTGCCACTGCAGCACTTTACATTGGCACCACCCTGTGCATCAGTACAGCTGCCTCCCACATGCTCGTCCGCTTTACTGGCTGCCACATAGGGTGCCCACAAATATGGTAGGTCCATCAACTCCCCCTGTCCTTCCTTCCATTACATTGACATTCCTTGGTGCACTATCCAGTGTTTGACTTACAGCCATGGTCCCGCTTTAGGGTGCATGCTTTCCACATTAGGGCACATTGTCTCTCCTTAGGACACCTTATCTCCTGTTAGGTCACCTTAACTGTTAGGGCACCTTATCTCACCTTAAGGTGCCTTATCTCCTGTTAGGGCACCCTATCACATCCTAAGACACCTTGGGGTATGTTTACTATACCATCTTAACGTCGCAGCAGTGGTATTATCTCACAATAAGTGATGTTATCGCGTGATTAACATCACTTATCGCGCAATAACGTGGCGGCGGCATTAAGGCACACTAACGCTGTGAAATCTGGGTCTGAAGGGCAGAGTAAGGCTTCCCAGAGGGCGGAGAGAAGGGGTAAATGGGTGGATAGTGGGCGGGGAGAGGCTAAAGGCACACTAATGCTGTGAAATCTGGGTCTGAACACTAACGCCAGTGAAACCCTCGCATTAAGGCACATTTGCAGGAAAGAGAAACCATTTCAGTCAGCAATGTGCAGCAAAGGCAGGGAAACCCAGAAAAAGTGATAGTTGTGATACATGTGCAGGTACCAAAAAGGCAAATAAACATATAAAAAGACCAGAACCACATCTAAAATCCCAATAACCAAGCTGGACAATAGTGATATTAATGATAAACATAAAGCAACACTACTGACAAAGCGTATAAATTAAGATATCATGTTTGGAAGGGTCTATGATCTGTCCCCCTACAAAGTGAATAATCCTACATCGAAATAGAGCTGATCAGTGTTTCTGTCGTTTAGATTGGGCAGGTTTGTTATGGCGTGCACATGTGCGGCAACAGCAGAGTGGGCACGTAGAAAAGGGCAACTGTACTGATGCTGTAAATGGGATACAGGGGGCTGCAGGCGGCACATGCTGTGGTGCAGCTGGGGCACAGTGCGGACTAGGCAGATGCCTAGTTGGCACATAGGAATGACGAAACTGTAAAGCAGCAAGACAGCAACTGACGAGGGTCAAACATGGGCATGAGTGTGTGTCCCACAGTGTCATGGGGTTATTACCCAGCTGGTACCCCCAAGGGCACATAACATTGGCAGGTGGTGCCAGGGGAAAGCGCGCATGTCCATGTAGGCACCCCTACCCGAGAACACACACAATAGGCAGCTGCCTACCAGCACACTGGATGGCCTGGGACTGCACACCACCAGCACCACCGGCATAAAGGCATGGCAGCATGGTGGCGGAGGGGTGCTGGTGGCAGAGGGGGTAGTGGCATCTGCCCACAGCAGACCATGGCCAAGCCCCATTTAGGTGGATTCCATGCACTGCAACAGACAGGGTCTGTCTGACGAATAGTCATGATATCCCCAGGGAATGATCTGCCCCAGTGGCAACAGTGTGGTGCAGTACACACAGCCAGTGTGTTCAGGAGCAGAAAGTCACAAGTTCAAGTCCCAGCTGTGGCTCCTGCCAACCCTGTCCCCATATTTTACCCAGTACTAAACCATGGTAATAAAGATGGAACCTTTATTGCAGATAAAATAAACATGATTGAAACGCCTATATTTTACCCTATAGAGCACAGGCACCATAAACATGTGCAGTCTCTAGAGCAGAGTTTCCCAACTGCAGTCCTGGAAGGCCAAACACCATTCAGGTTTCATTCTGTCCCTAATAAATATGCCTGTGCTGCATTTGTATGCACCACCCCCCATTGCATGCAAATGTATCTCATGCATATTCATTAGGGACAGCATGAAAACCTGAACAGTGTTTGGCCCACCAGGACCGGAGTTGGGAACCTCTGCCCTAGAGCCGCGGCCAACAGGGGCATAAACAACCACACCCACAGGTTCCACTATCTAAAGCCTCATGGAGAGTCAGGCTGTTGGGCCCTGCGCGGAGCAGCATCTCCCAATACTGGCACCTTAGCAATGCCGTCCTAAACTTGGTAACATGTTCCACATATATCAAAGGTTTGCTATAAATGTCAGCTAACAAATCCTAAGTTAAACACAATTTGTTGATAGAGATTCATCATAGCAACCTTTCTGATATCTGTGGAGTGTGTTTCAGTTATTGATTCTGACAGTGTTTACCACCCCGGGGAGTGACCCTAATAGTATTGAGTACCATAGCAATGCCCGCACTGTGCCCAGGACTGGTGTGGTAGCCAGGGCTGCCACAAATCTCTATATTTGCACAATCCTGGCATAGGTGTGGGAGTGTGTGTCTATCAATCCAGTGTGTTGTGGCTGCCTACACCTTACTGAGCCCACATTGCTTGCACTGTTTCCATTGTTACCCTGCCAATGTGCATAATGAGGAGCAAGGTACTGTGGGTAAGGCCCGGACAGGGTGGCATGGGCAAGATGCATCTGCACAGGGTATATGGCAATGGCTGGGACATTGTAGTGCCCGACTATCACCTGCACAGACAGGGTGGCCACAGCATGTCCTGCTGGGAGGTTGCTCTCACCCTGACTGAGCAGTGACCACGGCATGTCTAGGTTCCCCTACAGTGCTATCTAGTTTTTTTCTCAGGTGATATTTATGGTTTCTCTTTTCGGGGGCCCAATCACTGATTGTGTGTGTGTGTGTTGACATCTCAGTGTTGGGTGCCCACAGTTCCTCCAGGGGCATGTACTAGCTATCAGACTGTCTGCAGTTAGCATCTGTATGGCTGCACCACCTTGCAGGGTGCAGCAGGTGCACACTGACTGCCCTCTGCTGGTTAATGTCCGATTGTAGTAGGGGCAGTGGCCCTGTCCCAAGTGCAGATCTTCAGCTGCTGTCTGTTAACCACCAGGACTGAGGGTGCTGGTCCCACAGCCTGTTCTCATCTACCTCCACTGCCCCCCTTGCAAAGGGGTGATAGTGTGGGTCTGTTGAGGGGGCAGATCATGTCCCCCACCCTGACCCAGAGAGAGTGGTTTGCTAATTACATTGTTGCAATGTGAGTCTTGACACACCTCTGCTCCCTAAACAAGTGACCATAGCAAGCACAGTGGATATGCACTATATTGTGTGCATCATGGTCCACAAGGACCAGACATGACTGGCAAATACAAATGGACACAGAGACCTCCTAAAAATATCTGCAATAAATACCTGTCACACACTGGCACTGATGAAGACCTGCAACACAGCCCACCTCAACCAACCCAGGTACTGCAGACCTGGTGCTGGTCACTCCACCTCACCCTCAGGATGAGCACAGAGCACGCACCTTGGCATGGCCTGTGGGTACTCTGTGCCAGTAACACGCATGGTCATTCCCCCCTACCAAGCTTACGTTCTGTAGAGGTGAATACCCCATCTGGTGAGCAGATGTAGACTGCTGTTCTGCATGTGAATTGCATTATGGGTACTGTTGGTTCTATCCTATCCTGGTAGCCACAGCAGACAGTTTTGTGATGATGTGCACTCTTTCTGTAGGCAGCCATTGGTGTGATAGCTCCCATAGTGATGTAGCACAATGGTTGATGCAATGACTTCAGTAACAGAGATTATGGGTTCAATTCCTCTCTGTTCCCTTTTTTTTATGGCTGTCCTACACAACTATGTTTCATTTGTGTAACAGTCATATCTGTGCAGATCTGTGCTGCCGCCACATTATACCCTCATCATTGTTGCCATCCATCCTTCTTTCCGTCTATGTGTGTGTGCCAGCTGTGCGGTCTCCTGCCCTAATATGCAGGCTGCTACCCCATGTCCTGCACTGGCACACTTTTCTGCATTGTGGCTCTTCATGCTTGCCTCTCCTGTGTCTGCTCTGCATGGCACTGCTCTCCTCTGTCCTCCTGTCATTGTACTTATCCTGCCACCTCTACCGCCTCTGGTGGACACGTATCCCTATCCTCTGCCATACACTGTCATTATTGCACTGTACATTACCATCAACCTGTACATCGGTACAGCTGCCCCTGATATGTTTGTCCACTTTACCTGCTGCCACGTGGGCTGCACGCAGGTTTGGCTGGTCCATGAGTTCCATCATCTACTTCCTTCCATCACTTGTTCATTGCCTTTCCTTGGTGCTCTGTGCAGTGTTATGGTTACATCTGTGTTTGAGCCATACATTTCATGCTTGTGACTTTGGGGCACCTTCGTGCCACTGAGCACCATCTCCATTGTCACCTTGGCATCCCTGGGGCATCTTTAGCGGCACGTTAGGTTTGGCCAGCTTATGGGGGCCTTATATGCTGCCTTGGAGGATGCCAACCTTTCCTGCTGCCCTCTGCGGCACATTATGACCTGCCTTGGATGAAGTGGTGCTTTATGATGTGCCTTATTGTGCGCCCTAAAAGGTGCATTAGGTTGCGGCACTGGGGTGAGGCTTTTTTGGCTGGTAGTGCAAACTGTTGGGATGTGTCTGACTGTTACAAGCAGGAAAGGGGATTGCCTCAGACAGGCTTTTAACTGAGCCTGCTGGGGGATTGAACTCATGACCACTGTATCAGCAGTCAAAGTATTAACCATTGTGCTACACCTCTGTGACTGTGGTTGTAGATCAGCGCGCCTAATTAAGGCTAACGCGTGTTAACGTGCCATGGCTCTCTCTATCACGATAATGGACTTTATCACACGATAACCCGAAATGCTACCTTAAGACCGGAACGCCCACTCCTTATATGGCATTCTTCACATTATCGCTGGAGCTAGCGCCGGGAAAATTAAAACGGTTTAGTAAACATACCCCTTAATGTTACCGGCGTTAGCTCCAGCGATAATGTGATGAATGCCATAAAAGGAGTGGGCGTTCCGGTCTTAAGGTAGCATTTTGGGTTATCGCGCAATAAATTCTGTTATTGCGCGATAGAGGGAGCCGTGGCATGTTAACGCACGTTAGCCTTAATTAGGCCTGCTGACCTACAAGCACAGCAACAGAGATGTAGCACAATGGCTGCTACATTGACTGATGCAACAGCGGTCATGAGTTTGATCTCCCAGTGGACTTAATGAGTAAGGCTGTCTGAGGCATTTTCTTTTTTAATTTAAATTATTGCTGCCAGCAAATACACCCTCACAGTGCTGTAACCTAAGGTGCCGCATAAGGCGCCCTATAAGGCACTCCAGAGGGCACATTATAAAGTGCACTGTCCGCCTAGGCACCTTGTAATGTTCCCTATAGGGCGCCTTATAGGGCGCCTTATAGGGTGATTTATAGGGCGCCTTATGAGGCAACTTAAGGTTACAGCACTGTGAGGGTGTTTTTGCTGGCAGCACTAATTTAAATTAAAAAAGGAAATTCCTCAGACAGCCCTATCAAATAATACCACTGTGGGATCAAACCCATGACCTCTGCCACAGTCAGCGAAGTAACCAGGGGGCTACATTTCTATAGTTACTAACAAACCCAAGGCTGGCTACAGAAGGACTGCTGGTCACCACACAAACTGTCTGCTGTGGTTACCAGGATAGGGTTAACCCACCAGTACCCATGATGCATTGCACATGCAGATCAGCAGTCTACAGATGATCACAAGATGGGTTATGCACCCCCACAGCACCTCAACCTGTTAGGGGGAACTGACCGTGTGTGTTACTGGCACAGAGTAGCTACAGACCGTCACATTGTGGGGGGTACCGTGCTCACCCTGAGGGCGAGGTGGGGCACCCAGCACCAGGTCCGCAGCACCTGGCTTAGCTGAGGTAGGCTATGCTGTAGGTCACCCATCAGGGCCAGTGTGTGATAGGTAGTCCTTGCTGACACACCTAGTATGCACCTGCATCCATCTGTATTTCTGAGTCATGTCTAGCCCTTGTGGACTATGATGCACCCAGAATAGTGCATATCCTGTGTGGGTGCCATGGTCACATGATTTAAGCAAAGGTGGGTGTTTGGATCCATAGGTGGATTATGTAGCACCACCCGATTAACTCTCTGGGGTTCAGGGTGGGGGACAGGATCTCCCACCAACATATCCACATTCTACATCCCTGCAATGGTGGCAGTAGAGGGGACTATCAACCCCAGTCCTGCTGGGGGACAGGCACCCTACAGGGCAGTCAATGCAGATCTGTACACATACATAAGGTAATGGCAGACAGACAGTAGGCCTGGAAATACTCAGCTGCCCCTGCCCCTACCAACACCAGACATTCTCCAGCCACTGCACCCTACAAGGTGTTCCAGCCATACACATACTAACTGCAGACAGTCTGCTAGTTAGGCCATAGTGCATATGCCTGGAGAAGATGTGCGCACCCAAAACTGTGGAGCAAGCGCACACGCACACAAAGCAGATAAGCCAGTGATTGGATCCCAGAAAAGAGAACCTATAAACATCACTTGAGAAAAACACTGTACAGCACTATGGGGGAACCTAGCCATGCCATGTTCACTGCTCAGTCAGGGTGAGAGTCACCTCCCAGCAGAACATGCTGTAGCCACCCTGTCCATGCAGGTGGTGGCCGGGCACTACAATGTCCCAGCCATTGCCCTATGCCCTGTGCAGATGCATCCTGCCCAGGCCACCTGTCCAGGCCATACCCACAGTACCTTGCTCCTCATTATGCACATTGGTAGGCTAACACTGGAAACAGTGCAAGCAGTGTGGGCTGAGTAAGGTGTAGGCAGCCACAACACACTGGATAGACAGACACACACTCCCACACCTATGCCAGCATTGTGCAAATATAGAGTCTTTTGGCAGTCCTGGCCACCACACCAGTCCTGGGCACAGTGCAATCATGGCTATGGTACGCAATACTGTTGGGGGTCACTCCTCGGGGTGGTAAATACAGTCAGAGAACAAAACTGAAACACATTCCACAGATATCAGAAAGGTTACTATGATGCAGCTCTATCAGCAAATTGTGCTTAACTTAGGAATTGTTATCTGCCATTAATCGTAGCAACCTTTTGATATATGTGCAATGTATTCCCAAGTTTAGGGCGGCATTGCTAAGGTATGCAAGTGTTAGTATTGGGAGATGCTGCTGCGCACAGGGCCCAACATCCATAACTCTCCACTGCCTCCATTATATGCAAATCTCTCCCATGCATATTCATTGTGGTTATCCTGAAAACCCGACTGGCTAGGTGGGTCCCGAGAACAGGGTTGAGAACCCCTGCTCCATGAGGCTTTGGATAGTGGAGCCTGTGGGTGTGGGTGTGGGGGTTTCTGCCCCTGTTGGCCGCTGCTCTAGGGCAGAGGTTCCCAACTCCCGTCCTGCTGGGTCAAACACTGTTCGGGTTTTCATGCTGTCCCTAATGAATATGCATGAGATACATTTGCATACCACGGGGGCGGCGCATACAAATGCAGCACAGGCATATTTATTGGAGACAGCATGAAACCTGAATGCTGTTTGGCCCTCCAGGACTGCAGTTGGGAAACCCTGCTCTAGGTATTGCACATGTTTATGGTGTCTGTGTTCTGTAGGGTAAAATATAGGCTTTTCAGGCATGTTAATGTTATCTGCAATAAAGGTTATGTCTTTATTACCATGGCTTAGTACTAGGTAAAACATGGGGACTGGGTTGGCAGGAGCCACAGCTGGGACTTAAACTTGTGACCTTCTGCTCATGAACACACTGGCTGTGTGTACTGCACCACACAGACAGTTCATTCCTTGGGGATACCATGACTGTTCATCAGACAGACCCTGTCTGTTGCACTGCACGGCACCCACCTAAACAGGCCTAGGCCATGATCTGCTGTTGGCAGATGCCACCCCTCTGCCAACATGCTGCCATGCCATTATGCCGGTGGTGCTGGTGGTGTGCAGTCCCAGGCCATCCAGTATGCCGGTAGGCAGCTGCCTATGGTGTGGGTTCTCGGGTAGGGGTTCCTACATGGACATGCACGCTTCCCCCCCCCCCATACCACCTGCCATTGTTATGTGCCCTTGGGGGTACCTGCTGGATAATCTCCCCTGTGATGCTGTGGGACACATACTCATGCCCATGTTGGACCCTCGTCAGTTGCTGTCTTGCTGTTTTACAGTTTCAGCATTCCTATGTGCCACCTAGGCATCTGCCTAACACACACTGTGCCCCAGCTGGACCACAGCATTTGCCACCTGCAGCCCTCTATATCCCATTTCCTGCATCTGTACAGTTGCCCATTCCTATATGCCCACGCAGCTATTATTGCAAATGTGCATGCCATAACAAACCTGCCCAATATAGATGAGAATAAACCCTGATCAGCACTATTTCAATGTGGGATCAATCACTTTGTAGGGGCACAGAGAATAGACCCTTCCAAACATGATATCTTATTTTTTGAGCTTTGTCAGTGGTGTTGCTTTATGTTTATCATTAATATCACTTTTGGCCAGCTTGGTTATTGGGATTTTAAATGTGGTTCAGGTCATTTTCTGTGTTTATTTGCCTTTTTGTTCCATGCACATATATCACTACTATCACGTTTTTGGGTTTCCCTGGCTTTGCTCTACATTGCTGACTGAAATGGTTTCTCTTTCCTACAAATGTGCCTTTACGCGAGGGTATCACTGGCGTTAGTGTTCAGACCCAGATTTCACAGCATTAGTGTGTCTGGAACCTCTCCCCTCCCACTCTCTGCCCATTGAACCCTTCTCTCCACCCTCTGGGAAGCCTTACTCCACCCTTCAGAGCCGGATTTCACAGCATTAGTGTGCCTTAATGCCACAGCCGCGTTATTGCACGCTAAGTGACATTATCGCGTGATAACATCACTTATCATGCGATAATGCCACCGCTGTGACGTTAAGATGGTTTAATAAACATATCCCTTAGTGTAGCTGGGTTTAAAAGAGGTTTGGAGAAGTTCCTGGAGGAAAAGTCCAAAAACTATTATTAAATAGGATTAGAGGATTGAACTGCTTACCTCTGGGAAAAACAGCATAGAATCTGTGTACCTTTTTGGAAATCCGACAGTCGCTGTTGGAAACAGGATACTGGGCTTTATAGACCATTGGTCTGACCCAGTATGGAGTATCTTATTCTCTTAACAGATTTCTTATGGCCTTAAGTTTTATAATTGAAAGGAGATCTTAATTTGGAAGCCTTCATTCTGCATTGTTATTCAAAGAATGCATTCTAATTGGTAAAGAAAACATTCATGAACGGGATACATTTTAAACTATGCTTGATGCTGTTTATATTAACCTATCTGAAAGTTTGTATTTAAAGAAGATGTGAAGCGATTTCTTATACAAATATTGCCTCACATATTTTTGGTAGATCATTAAGAAATAAGATTCTTTGAGAGGAGCAGAAAGGAAAGCACTGTTAACCATGCCAGGTTCTAAATGATAAATCCTTGGTGCAAGTAAAACATGTAAGGAGCTTTTGAAATGAAGACATTTTTGTTTTATGCTTTTATTTTCTCCTTATATGGTAATGACTACTTAAGAACAGAAGATGTGCCATGCTGGATCACAGCAGTGACCATCAATTCCTCCATCCTGTATTTAGCAAAGACCAATCCAGATCATAGAAACATGGGGGCATGTTTACTAAACCGTGGTAATGTAGCATTGGTAGCGTTACCGTGTGGTAACGTTACCGGCAGCAGTAACTGTCCCAGAGGGTGGAGAGAAGGGAGTGGGTGGAGAGAAGCCCCTGCTACACTAACGCTGGAACAGTAACGTCAGGACATTACCGCCAGTGAAAACCTGTCGGAAAAATGCACATTTGCAGGAGAGAGAGACCATTTCAGTGTCAGCAATGTACAGCACAGACATGGAGCCCAAGTAAAGTGATAGTAGTGCTCCATTTGCAGCAACAGCATAGTGCCCAAATATGAAAGGGCACTATGGTGATGGTGCAAATGGGGCAAAGGGGGCTGCAAGCAGGACATGCAGTGAGGGCAAGTGGGGCACAGAGCATACTAGGCAGTTGCCTAGGTGGCACATAGGAACACAGAAACTGGAAAACAGCAAGACAGCAGCTGACCAAGTTCAAAGATGCCCAGTAGTCTGTTTTCCACAGTGTCCCATCCAGGAGACAAGTACCCTGCAGGTACTCCAAACGTCACACAGGAACCACAATGCCTGTAATGGGGCAAGCAGTGCACATCTGGGGACCACTCTAACAAGGATCTACGTACCTTCCCCAGGATACATTCCAAACTGTTCATAAACCCAGCTAAATGAACACCCTTTACTACAGCCCCTGGTAAGGCAGTGCAGGGTGTGACCACACGTTGTCTGAAACATGTATACACCCAGTAGTCCAAATTGTATACACTGTACCCGCATTGCATGCCCTAGCCTGTCCACAGTCTGCTGGCATAACACAATCTATCTACCAGGTCCACCCTAGCCAATAGTTGCTAGATCACCAACCTGACACCCCACAGCCATCTCTCTGCCATGTGGTAGGGACATAACATTGGCAGGCAGTGATGGGGGGGATGTATGGATGTAAATGTATGCCTCCGCACCCCAGACCCTGAACCCTAGGCACCCACCTACCTGCACATTGGATGGCCTGGGACTCCGCACTACCAGCACCGACAGCATATGGGCATGTCAGCATGGCCTGGGGGGTGTTGGTGGTGGAGGGGTCAGTGGCACCTGCCTGCAGCAGACCAAGGCCATGACCTGTTCCAGTGTGTGGTGTGCAGCAAACAAGGTCTGTCTGATGAACAGCAAAGGTAGCCCCAGGGACTGCTATGCTTCTGTGCCAACAGTGTGGTGCAGTACACATAGCCAGTGTGTCTTGGAGCAGAGGGTCACAGGTTCAGGTCCCAGCTGTGGATCTTGCAGAGCATGTCCCTATATTTTACCCTACATTGCAGATACAATATCAACATGTGCAATCCCCAAAGAATTGGCCAACAGGAGTACAAACACCCACACACACTGGCTCCAACATCCAAAGCTTCATGGAGAGTCAGGCTGTTGGCACTGGCACGGAGCAGCAGTTATCACCAGAGCACTACTACTAGCTCCAGTACACCATAGCAATATCTGCACTGTGATCGAGACTAGTGTGGTGAGAAGGATTGCCAGCCACCCCTATCTTTGCACAATGCTGCAATAGGAGTGGGTGTGTGTATGTCTATCCATTGTTTTGTGGCTTCCTACTCCTCACTGGGCCCACAATATGTACACTGTTTCCAGCATTAGTCTGCAAATGTGCATACTGAGGAGCAAGGTATTGGGGATGTTCTAGCAGCTCCACTGACTGACTCTTTTCAATGTTTCTTTTGAGTCAGGAGTTGTCTCAGAGGACTGGAGAAAGGCACATGTGATCCCTTACACAAAAGGGGAAGTAAGGATGAGGTTGAAAACTACAGGCCAGTTACTCTAACCTCTGTTGTGAGTAAATTATTGGAAAAGTTGCTAAACAGGAAGATAGTGAGGTTTCTGGAGTCCAGTGGACTGCAGGATCTGAGACAGCATGGGTTCACCAGAGGCAGGTCTTGTCAGATAAATCTGATTGATTTCTTTGACTGAGTGACCGGGAGTAGGAACAATGGAGACCCCTAGATGTGGTGTATTTAGATTTTAGTAAAACCTTTGAAACAGTTCTGCACAGGCAATTTACAAACAAACTGAGCACCCTAGGGATAGATCCTAAACTGACTGACTGGATTAGAAATTAGTTGAGTGTGAGGCAACAAAGTATACAGGTAAATAGAGGTCACTCTGAAGAGAAGGAGGTTACCAGTGGTATGCCGCAGAGATCTGTCCTTTATCCGATTCTTTTTAACATCTTTGTTAGTGATATTGCAGAAGGACTATCGGGTAAGTTTTGCCTGTTTGCGGATGATACCAAAATCTGCAATAGACACCCAGGAAGGTTTAGATATGAACTTGAGAATATACCACTGGAATTTAAAGACTGCCTGCAAAATCGATTTGCTGCTTTAGATACAAATGACAGAGCTCCAGAAGAGTTATGGAATGACATCAAGAAGGTTGTGTTGGAAGAAAGCGAGAAGTCTCTACAAAAGGTGAAAAAGCAAAAACGGCTAAAATGGATGACAGAAGAAACTCTGAAAATTGCCCAGAAACGCAGAGAAGCTAAAGCCAGAGGAGAAAGAAAGACAATAACAGAACTCAACAGAGATTTCTAACGTGCAGCAAGACAGGACAAGGAAAAGTACTACAACGACGCATGCAAGGAAATAGAAGCAGAAACTATTAGAGGAAGAACAAGATCGGCTTTCCTAAAGCTACGAGAGTTAAAGAAAAAGTTCCAGCATCGAATTCGAATGTTACAAGATGCTCAAGGTTCTATGTTGAATGATGCTGAGAAGATCAAGAAAAGGTGGAAGGAATATACAGAGTTTTTATATGATAAAGATCAAGTGGACCAACAGCCGTTTCAACCTGTACCTTATGATCGGGAACCATTGGTGATAAAAGAAGACGTTAAAGCAGCATTGAAAGCCTTATCAAAGAATAAAGCACCAGGCATTGATAGCATTCCCATAGAAGTATTACAGCAATCTGATGCAGCTGTTACCGTACTTACAAGGCTCTGCCAAGAAATATGGAAGACAACATCATGGCCAACTGACTGGAAAAGATCTGTGTTTATACCAATACTAAAGAAAGGTGATCCAACTGATTGTGGAAATTATCGCACAATCGCTCTGATCCCACATGCCAGCAAGATTCTACTGAAGATTATTCAAAAGAGACTACAACCATACCTGGAACAAGAACTACCTGAAGTGCAAGCAGGGTTCAGGAAAGGGCGAGGAATGAGAGACATCATTTCGGATGTGAGATGGATCCTTGAAAAGACTAAAGAATAACAAAAGGATATCTATTTATGCTTTATCGACTATAGCAAGGCTTTTGACTGTGTAAACCATGAGAAACTCTGGGCCACATTAAGAAGCATGGGTATACCAGAACACCTGATCGTACTCTTCCACAATCTGTACATTGATCAAGAAGCAGCAGTTAGAACGGAACAAGGAAAAACAGAATGGTTTAAAATAAGCAAAGGTGTAAGAAAAGGCTACATACTTTCCCCCTACCTGTTTAATTTATATGCAGAACAAATCAGAGAAGCAGGATTGTATGAAGACAACAGAGGTGTGAGATTGGTGGAAGACTCATCAACAACCTTTGCTATGCTGATGATACCACATTACTGGCTGAAAGTGAAGATGATCTGAAACATTTGCTTCTCACAATCAAAGAACATAGTCTCAAAATGGGCCTGCACCTTAATGTAAAGAAGACAAAGATCATGACAACTGGCATAATCAACAGGTTCATCGTTGAAGGAGAAGAAATTGAAATCGTAAACAACTTTAACCTACTTGGATCAACTATCAATAAAGAAGCAACAAGCAGTCAAGAAATCAGACGACGCATTGCTCTTGGCAGAATGGCTATGAAAGACCTAGATAAGATTCTCAAGAGCAGAGATGTCTCTCTCCATGCAAAAATTCGACTTGTTCAAGCCATGGTATTTTCAATAACATCATATGGATGTGAAAGCTGGACAGTGAAAAAGATAGACAGGAAGAAAATTGATGCCTTTGAATTATGGTGCTGGCAGTGAATACTGTGTATACCATGGACTGCCCGAAGAACAAACCAGTCGGTACTAGAGGAGATCAAACCTAAGCTTTTTTTAGAAGCTCAGATGACAAGACTTCGACTTTCATACTTTGGACACATCATGCGAAGAGAGAGATCATTAGAGAAAGACATCATGCTTGGCAAGATGGAAGGTCAGCGCAAAAGAGGAAGGCCAGCAATGAGATGGATCGATACAATAACAGCAGCTACGGGTACCAGTCTGTCAACAATGAGCCGCCTGACTGAAGACCGAACACAATTTAGGATAGCTATCCAGAGGGTCACCATGACTCGACTCCGACTCGACGGCACTTAACAACAACAACAAGGTTTAGATAACATGAGGAGAGATATAGCTAAGCTTGAAGAATGGTCAAAAATTTGACATCTGAGATTTAATGCTAAAAAACGCAGGGTCATGCATTTGGGCTGCAAAATATCCAAGCGAGTGGTTTAGTGTAGGGCGCGAAGTACTTCTGTCCGAGAGCGGGACCTGGGTGTGATTGTTTCTGATAATCTTAAGGTGACTAGACAGGTAGAAAGGAAACAGCGAAAGCCAGAAGGATGCTTGGGTGCATAGGGAGAGGAATGACCAGTAGAAGAAAGGATGCCATAGTGCCTCTGTATGTGTCGCTGGTGTGACCTCATTAGAAATATTGTGTGCAATTCTGGAGACCACACCTTCAAAAGGACATAAATACGGTGGAGTCAGTGCAGAGGGTGGCTACTAAAATAGTTAGTGGTTTTCGTTATAAAGCATATGAGGACAGACTTAAAGATCTTAACATGTATATATTAGAATGAAGGCAGGATGGAGGAGATGTGATAGAGACGTTTAAATACCTCCGTGGCATAAATGCACAGGAGCAGAACCTCTTTCAATTGAAAGTGAGCTCTTCTACAAGGGGACATAGGATGAAGGTGAAAGGGGATAGACTCAGGAGTAATTTGTGGAATATTTCTTTAGAGAAAAAGTGGTAGATGCATGGAATAGTCTCCCAATGGAGGTAGTAGAGAAAAGGACAGTATCTGAATTCAAAGAAACATGGAACAAACACAAAAGATCTCCAAAGGAAAAGAAGAGACTTTAGTATTTGATATGGAAGGGCAGACTAGATAGCCATGTGGTCTTTTTCTGCCATCATGTTTCTATGGGGTATGTTTACTAAACTGCAGTAAAGTTACCAGTGGCGTAAAGGGAGCAATTGGCTGTTAATGTGCGTTAAAGGGCACCTTGGCCATTTAATGCACGCTAATGGAATATTGCACTTTAAGGTGTCAAACAGGGCGTGTTAAGGCTGACAAGGCGCCCTAAGGGCTATAAGGTGCTCTAACTTAAGGCACCTTAACTCAAGGCGCCTTAACCTTAAGGCGCCTTAAAACCCTTAGAGCACCTTGACTTAAGGTGCCTTAACCTAAGGCGCCTTAAGTTAAGGTGCCTTGGGTTAAGATGCCAGAGGTTAAGGCGCCCTAAGGGCTTTAAGGTGCCTTAGGTTAAGGCACCTTATAAGGCACCTTAGGTTAAGGTGCTCTAAGGATGTTAAGGTGCCTTAAGTTAAGGTGCCCTAAGGGCTGTAAGGTGCTTTCAAGTTGACAAGCATGAACTATAAGGCATAAAAACAGATGTAACCCTAACACTGAATAGAGCACCAAGGAAAGGCAATGAACAAGTGATGGAAGGAAGGAGAGGTGGGAGCTGATGGACCTGCCATATCGGTGGGCATCCTATGTGGCTGCCGGTAAAGTGGACAAACGTTGGAGGTGGCTGTACCAATGCACCGGGTATTGGCAATATAAAGTGCTGCAATGACAGTGGGTGGCAGAGGATGGGAATACGTGTCCCCCAGTGGACGCAGAGGTGGCAGGATATTTGCAGAGGACTGAGTGGTGCCATGCAGATCAGGCACAGGCGAGGCAAGCACGAAGAGCCACAATGCTGAAAAGGGTACCAGTGCAGGACATGGGGTAGCAGTCTTCACAAGAAGGCAGGACTGTACACAGTTGACAGAGGCAGATAGATGAGCTGAAGGACGGTTGGCAACTGAGGTGAGGCTGTTATGGGCCGGCAGCACAGATCTGCAGAAATGTGACTGTTACAGGCATAAAAATGATTTGAGTAGGACAGGCATAAAAAATGAGAACAAAGAGGAATTAAACCCATGACCCTCTATCTAGAGAGTCATTGCATTTACCAGTAGACTATACCTCCATGGTGCTTTGCATAGCAATGGCTGAATACAGAAAGACTGCAGGTCACCACACAAAATGTCTGCTGTGTGTGCCAGGATAGGGTAACCCCACCAGTACCCATGATGCAATGCACATGCAGAACAGCAGTCTACAGCTGATCACCAAATGGAGGATGCAACTCTCCAGCACCTCAGCTTGATATGAAGAACTCACAGTGTATGATACTGGCATAGAACAGCTACAGACCATGCCACTGTGCAGAGTCTGTGTTCTCCCTGAGTGTGAGGATGGGTGCACAGCATCAGGTCCGCAGTACCTTGGGTGCTAGAGACAGGCTCTGCTGTAGATCCTCATTACTATCTGTGTGTGGCAAGTGGTCCCTGCAGTGGAACCTAGCATCACCCTGTTTTTATTTATATGCCCCAATCACATCTAGCCTTGGTGTACTATGATCCACCCAGAATGCTGCATGCCCAGCGTTACAACGTGGCTGCCATAGCCATCTATTATCAGGGCAGAGGGGTGTCTAGACTTGCATGAGGTATATGTAGCAATATCTAATATACTGCCCTCTCCTGGTCAAAGTGGTTTACAATATATGTCTCTTGTCCCCAAATAAATCTTTTTGTAATTGAGGCAGTGGAGGGACATGTGGTACAGGCTTGAAAAATAGCTGTGCAACCAGCAACCCCAGTGCCCCTGGCCAGAGGGGGGGGGGGGGTGGGGGGGGCGGTTAGAGCAGTAGGCCAGATCTGGACCTGCTACTAGGGCACTGGAAAACCAGAGGTAATGCTGGGAGTAGGCCTGGAAAACCTCAGCTGCCACCCACAAAGGTCTGACATTCACCAGCCGAAGACACAGTCAGACTGTACCTGCTGCACCACACCAGGTGTTCCAGCCATGCATATACTAACTGCAGACAGTTGATATTGTATGTTCACAGAGGAACTATGTGCACCCAGCATTGGGATATACGGCACAAACGCCCAGCAGGTGCCTCAGCAATTAGGCCACAGGAAAGGAATCACACAGATATCACTAAAGACAAATATTATATTGCACTACGTGGGAACATAGCCATGCCATGGTCACTGCTCGGTCAGAGTGAGAGTGTCCTCCCAGCATGACATGTTGTGGCCACCCTGTCCATGCAGGTGGTTGTCAGGTACTACGATGTCCCAGCCATTGCCCTATCCCCGATGCAGACGCATCCTGACCAATTCGCCCTGTCTGGGTCATACCCACAATACCTTGCTCCTCAGTATGCGCATTTGCAGACTAACGCTGGAAACAGTGTACGTATTGTGGGCCCAGTGAGGAGTAGGAAGCCACAAAACAATGGGTAGATATACACACACACCCACTCCTATTGCAGCATTGTGCAAAGATAGGGGTGGTTGGCAACCCTTCCCGCCACACTGGTCTCGATCACAGTGCAGACATTGCTATGGTGTACTGGAGCTAGTAGTAGTGCTCTGGTGATAACTGCTGCTCCATG
Organism: Ichthyophis bannanicus; assembly: GCA_033557465.1. Classification (NCBI taxonomy): domain Eukaryota; kingdom Metazoa; phylum Chordata; class Amphibia; order Gymnophiona; family Ichthyophiidae; genus Ichthyophis; species Ichthyophis bannanicus. Next base: position 47,773,298 of record CM066040.1, read on the forward strand.
CCGGTGCCAACAGTCTGACTCTCCATGAAGCTTTGGATAGTGGAGCCTGTGTGTGTGGGTGTTTGTACTCCTGTTGGCCGATACTTTGGGGATTGCACATGTTGATGTTGTATCTGCAATGTAGGGTAAAATGTAGGGACACGCTCTGCAAGATACACAGCTGGGACCTGGACCTGTGACCCTCTGCTCCAAGACACACTGGCTATGTGTACTGCACCACACTGTTGGCACAGAATAAATAAATAAAAATAAATAAAGGTCCATAAATCACTATTAAAGAGGACCCAGGAAATTCGGTGCTTGCCCCGGGATGAATATTGTGGAACCTGTGTACCTTTGGGAACATGCCAGGTGCTTGTGACCTGGATTGGCCACTGTTGTAAACAAGATAATGGGCTTGGTGGACCTTGGTCTGACCCAGTAAGGCATTTTCTACCAGAGCATTGTGCTTTCTACCTGTTATCTCTGCAAAGTGTGTTTATGAAACCGAAAAGACACAAAAGCACCCTATGGACCAAGAGGCCTATATTAAGACATTACTGAAAAGTTCCACCAGACTACAAACTAATCTAACTCCCCCCCCCCCCCCCCCGCCCAAGGCAGATTATTTATTCAAAAAATTGTTCCATAATTGTATGTGATTATTCAGCAGAACAAGAGTCAACAGACTTACTGTACTTATGTACGAGGTACTGTAACATGGCTTTTGAAAGTCAAAGGGGTATGTTTACTAAACAGCAGTAAAGGAGCAAGTGTGCCGTTATCGTGTGCTAACTGTGCAGATGCACATTTAGCATATGCAAAAAGGCAGAGCGTAAATTGCCCTGTGGGTGCATAACATAAGAACATAAGATATGCCATACTGGGTCAGACCAAGGTCCATCAAGCCCAGTATTCTGTTTCCAACAGTGGCCAATCTAGGTCACATGTACCTAGCAGTTTCCTTGGTGCTCCTTTATCCAGCATTAGGGTTACTGCCATTTTCGGATGTTCAGGTGCATGCTTGACACCTTAACGCCCGATGTCTTGTTAATGCATGTTAAATGACCCATAGCAGGGTTGCGGGAAAAGAAAGGTTTCGGGATCCACCGATGATCGCAGCTCCTGCATGGAGCCATGGTGGCATGGCAACAGTACGCCATGCCACCTCCACTCCATTCAGGGCACATTTTGGATATCCCAGCCTTATGCCGCAATGTTGCTCCCCTGAGGCTGTCTAGCTCTTGAAAGAGCAGAATCAGGTGCATCCCCAGGCCGTCCAGATGTCTGGGCTTCCGAACAGCCTGGGGTTGGCCTCCACATGTTTTACAATTTTGTTTTGATTTGAGCAAATAAAGTTTCTTCTACCATCCATCTCGCTCCTGGTACTACTTTGGGTCATGTGAAGTGGCATTTTAGAAACTGCGTCCAAGTGTAATATGGGTTATCCAGGCCAGAACATGCAGGGAAACAGTGGGAACATTATATTTTGGCTCGATTAGAGAAACAGATATTTCCAACTTCGATGCCTGCACGGGCATCCAGATTGCCATCCCTTCCACAAAACTTTGGAGCAGGGACAACTATCATATGCTATATTGCAGCTAAGGATGTTCATCAGCATGGCAAAATGAAAACAAGGTCCCTCTTTCCCCATCAGTGTTCGTTGTCACCCTAGAACATATAGGGGATATGAGTATATCTGCTTCGACACACCCTCCCAATGTTTGGCTGGCAACATAAGCACTCTTATAATGTCTATTTGTGCCTGGAGCAAGCATAAAGTTTGATGCAGCTTGGGACATGCAGAGTTTTTCCAAAATTGGGCAAGGACATGCAAGTTCTTGGGAATGCTCTAGACACGCCTACACCATGCCCCTGTTCTGCATCCTTGCATCAGGGACATCTATAAGCCCACTTTCTATGATGGCTCCAGAGATGTCTCTGTGCTTTGTACATCCAAAACATGAATAAGGCTTCTAAAAAAAACCCATGGTCTGTATTCACTGTCATTTTCTATGTTTCTATGTTTTCATTGTAATAATAAGAGTGACTCCCTGATTTTATTTGTCTTGAATAGATTGTAAACTCTGTCAAGCAGGGATTTGTCTCTGATGTATAAGTGTAGCACCGCATATGTCTAGTAATGCTATAGAAATAATAAATAATTGTTGTAGTAGAATAAAAAGAATGTGTCTTTCCAGACTATGCATTGCCATTTCTACTAACCTTTAGCCTAGGTTGAGTTCAGGGCTAGATTTATGACATCCAATGTCTTTTGTGAAAACTGAAATTAGCACCCCCTTTGATGGCACAGGCCCCCTTCCTTCAGTAGCGGTGTTCTCCTAATTCTCTTTCTACCCAGAATCCCCTTCTTTCTCTTTCTCGCCCTCTGCCCAACACCATTATCTATCCCCAGCCTCATCCTTTCCTCCCTGACCTCATAATGTGAAAGAACATGGGATGGGGGAGGGGCGTGCAGGTCACATATCCTCAAAATCAGCCCAAGATGCTTACTCATAATCACTGTTCCCTCTAAGCTGTGCGCGTGTGCGCGCGCACACATCTCGCCGAGAGAGCGCACATATTTTACAACAGAGCGCACAAAAATTACGGCTCTGATTCTGATAGAAAGCAACACAGACTTCTTAAAATTTAAAAGTTATGATTGTAATTACTAGACATTTCCCGCTTCATTTAGTAATAGTCTATTTTCATTTAATTTGATTAAAATCAATGTGGTGTACATACTGTATTCTGATGTGTAGTCAAATTTTAAAGTATATAACTCCGAGTGTCGTTATGTGGCGCACAAAAATTTAACCTTCCTTCAAAAGCTGCACACAGCTGATATTTTATGCGCACACAGCCTACAGAAAATTAGAGGGAACATTGCTCATAATATACAGACCTCTTGAAAATGGCTTCGGTAACTGGATTATAATAATTTCTTCAGCAGCAGGTGACAAGAGTATAACATTACAAGGAAAGTGAAAGTCCGTTCCTATTCAGAAAGTCTCACTCTCTCCCCTTTCCTGGCTCATATATTTGGATTTACTTACTCACCTTTGAAAATCTGAGCTAATTACAGCTTAGGCACTGATATTATTTCCCTGCCCAAGTGGGCTTACGCTCTAAGGCACCCCTGAGGGAAACACAGATGAATGCTTGCCCAAGGTCACAAGGAGCATCAGTGAGAAAAGTGGAATTTGAACCCCAAACTTCTCAAGCTCACTGAACTAACCACTAGGGGTTTATTTTTAACTGCCATCAAGTTAATGCTGATTCCTGGAGACCCAGCAGCCCTTGTGTTTTCTGAGGTAGTAGAAGATTAATTGACTTGCCCAAGGTCACAAGGAATTCCAGAGACAATCAAACCCTGAACACTTGGGTAGCAGGCTGTTGTGCTAATCTCTAGGTTACTCCACTCAAATTGGCTGGTTTATAGAAGTCAAGTTAACTATTAGCAAGTTGATTTCCTAACTGTAACATTACATAACATTTCCAATGTACATGTGGAGGGTAATTTTATAAACCATTTTTGTGCACAAATGGGCTCTATAAAATTAGGCCACACCCAAAAGAATGTGCAGTGCAAGCCGGCATGATTTGTACAGTGAGCATGCACATGGGTGAGGTTTGGGCAGAGCATAAGCAATGATGCAATTTACATATATAGTTTCTGAAAGGCCAGAGCTGCACAAGACATAGATAAGCTTTCTTTTTCTATCTCTGCTGGTTTCTTTTTATTACAAATATAGAATACTAAGGGTTGGTTAAACTTTAGGTATTTGGAAAATTGCTATTTGCTGGTCCTATACTGTATTATATTTGGAGATAGTCAAGCTGCTTGATTTCCTTGTGTAGCCTTAACAGTTTTCTGAGTGTGCCCACAGTTCAGGTATAAGCCTACTGGGGCAGGGACACTTGAAAGAAAAATCAGCTATTTGAAATAGAAATACTTACTTTGCAAGGGACCAAATGAGGCCTTTTCACAGGGGGCTGATAGAACTATACAAAGGTATATTTTGGGTAATTCTGGTTCATTGTCTGCTTGAAAGGCATCTCCCAGGGAGGGGATACTTTAGATCATCAGACACCTGGCTTCAAATACTGCTCACAGCCAGTCTGAAAGCCCAGAGCTGCATAAGACACAGATAAGATTTCTCCTTTCTATCTCTGCTGTTTTTTTTTATTACAAATATAGAATACTAAGGGCTGGTTAAACTTTAGGTATTTGGAAAATTGCTATTTGCTGGTCCTACATTAAGTTTGGGGATAGACAAACTGCTTGATTTCCTTGTGTAGCCTTAACAGTTTTCTGTGTGTGCCCACAGTTCAGGTATAAGCCTACTGGGGCAGGGACACTTGGGTTCCTGCCCACCCTACCCCTCACCCCACCCACCCCTGGGGCTGCATTTCCTATATAGTGGCCAATAGCTTGGGATACACCCACATTCTCTTAACCAGCATGTCTTGTATTCAGTGCAATACCTGCGGTGCTTTCATTCCAAGAAGAATCATTTGGAGCCTAAGAGCATGTCCTATGTGCCAAAGGTCATCTGCCATGTATAACGAATTGACTCTACTAAGAGAAGACCTGGCTGCCATGCATAAAGAATTGTCTCTACTGAGGGAAGAACTGACTGCAATGAAGCGCACCTCTTCTAGGATACAGACTGAACAAAGTCCATCACTGTTCCCACAAAGAGTCAAACACACCAGGAACAAATGGATCACAGTGGGTTCGGGTAGACTGCGATCTGTGACACAGAGACATCCTATACACCAAGAGATATCCCTGCATAATGCATTCTCTGCCTTGGTTAAAGAGGATACCCTATCCAAAGAAACTGAACGGCCCTTAGAGGAGTCAGTCAATGTCCAATCTCTTGCTAAAGTACCAAATATGAAGAACAACTCACCAAACAGAAAACTACTATTACTTGGAGATTCCATCATCAGAGACACCAACTTGGGAACACAGTTCAAAGGAGAGAAGGTAGTCAAATTCTTCCCAAGCTCCTTAGCCGGCAGGAATACAAACCAAATTATTGATGTACTTAGTGCGGAAAGCAAATACTCCAAACTTGATGTTGTCATCCACTTGGGTACAAATGACCTGGCTAGAAATAGTGCCTCTACAGTCCAAAAGGACTTCCAATCTCTGGGAGAAAAACTCAAGCCCATTGTTAACACTGTAGCATTCTCAGAAGTTCTACCTGTTCTAGGTAAGGGGGCAAAAAGGCTAAACCGCATTAACAGCTTTAATACATGGCTCCAGACCTGGTGCAAACGAGAAGGATTCAGATTTATTGTCGACTGGGAAAACACATGGACCAACAAGAAACTATACTGTGCTGATGGACTACACCTCTCTGTCGCAGGGAAAAGAATCCTACGTGAAAAATTCAGGCAGTATGTTGATTTGCATTTAAACTAGAAGAAGGGGATGACGGATGGGGAAGGTCAAGTTCTGGACGTCACCCACTGCAAAAGCAGAATAACAGAAACAACCATACTTTTAAACAACACATCAAAAGCAACTGGGAAGAAGTGGGTAGAATAAAATCAATGCAAAATACATACAAGCCAGTTAAATGGTGGAAAGCAATGAGCACAAATGCTCGAAGCTTAGCCAACAAACTTCCGGACCTGGAAGCCCTAATGGTGGAAAAGGACTTGGACATTGTGGCCATTACAGAAACATGGTTTAATGAATCACATGATTGGGATATAGCCATACTTGGCTATAATCTATTCAGAAGAGACAGAGAAAATGGAAAAGGGAGAGGAACAGCCTTGTATATCAAAAGCAATATCAAAGCTACTGAAATGCAAGGTGCATGGGGAAAAGAAGAAGCACTCTGGATCGTGTTGGAAAGAGGAGATGGCACTGTCATCCATACTGCTGTAATCTACAGACCTCCGACTCAAATTGAAGAGATAGATTATAGATATTGCCAAGATAGCAACAAAGGGAGAAGCGATCATATTGGGTGACTTTAATCTATCTGATGTGGATTTGATTACTCTTTCTGCAAATCTGGAAAGAAGCAAAAAAATTGTGGACGCTATCCAAGATGCGTTACTTAGACAAATGGTGATGGAACCAACCAGGGAAAACTCAATGCTGGATTTGGTGCTCACCAACAGTGATAGCGTGTCTAATGTCTGGGTGAGTGCCCCTGTGAGCAACAGTGATCATCACACGGTGTGGTTTGAGATAAAAGCCAAGGTGCAATCCAATCATAGCAAGCTCAAAGTCCTAAACTTCAAAAACACTGACTTCAATGAAATGGCCAAGTACCTAAAGGAGGAGCTGAAAGGGTGGAAAGGGATAAGGAAAGTGGAATTGCAATGGGCTAAAGTAAAAGGGGCAATAAAAGGGGCAACAGATAAATATGTAAGAAAAGTAAATAAAAACAAGAGGAGAAGGAAACCTATTTGGTTTTCCAAAGAAGTGGCTGCTCAAATAAGGGCAAAACCCACAGCTTTTGCAAAATTCAAAAGCTTGCAAACAGAAGAACACAGAAATGAATACAGAATCAAACTCAAGGAGACAAAAAGAGAAATAAGGGTAGCAAAATTAAAGGCAGAGGAAAAGATGGCTAAAGATGTTAAGTGCGGCGACAAAACTGTCTTCAGGTATATTCGGGAAAGGAAGAAGATCAGAGGTGGAATTGCAGGACTCAGAAGTGCTGGGAACGGACTCGTGGAAAATGACATTGATAAAGCGAAATTACTAAACAAATACTTCTGCTCTGTTTTTACTAAAGAAAATCCTGGATAAGGACCACCTGTGACTCCCAAATATAAAAATGGAAATGAGGTAGATACCACACCATTCAGAGAGGATGAGGTTTTAGAACAACTTGCAAAACTCAAAGTGGACAAGGCCATGGGACCGGATGGGATACATCCCAGGATACTGAAAGAGCTCAGAGAGGTTCTTGCAGGGCCGTTAAAGGATGTTTTCAACAGATCCTTGGAAACAGGGGATGTTCCTCAGGACTGGAGAATGGCTGACGTCGTACCTCTACACAAAAGTGGTGACAAGGAAGAAGTGTCAAACTACAGGCCCGTGAGCCTTACCTCGGTGGCGGGAAAAGTAATGGAGACACTCCTGAAAGAGCGAATAGTGAACTTTCTCATAACCAGCGGGTTACAGGATCCGAGGCAACATGGTTTTACCAAGGGACGATCTTGCCAGACAAATCTCATTGAGTTCTTCGACTGGGTGACCAGAGAACTGGATCAAGGACATGCAATGGATGTCATCTACCTGGATTTCAGCAAAGCCTTTGATACTGTCCCTCATAGGAGGCTTATCAATAAACTCAGTAGTTTGCAGATGGGTCCCAAGGTGGTAAACTGGATCAGAAATTGGTTGACTGACAGATGACAGAAGGTGATGGTAAATGGAGCTCACTCGGATGAAAGGAAGGTGATTAGTGGGGTGCCTCAGGGTTCGGTCCTAGGCCCGGCACTGTTCAATTTATTTATGAATGATATTGCTGAAGGACTGAATGGAAAAGTCTGTCTTTTTGCAGATGACACTAAAATTTGCAATAGAGTGGACTCCCCCGAGGGAGTGCTTAACATGAGGAGGGATCTGCAAAAGCTGGAGTAATGGTCTGATGCTTGGCAATTAAGATTTAATGCAAAGAGGTGCAGTGTCATGCATTGGGTAGCAGATACCCAAGGGAAATGTACGCGATAGGGGGCGAGAGGTTGGTGTGCACGGAGCAGGAGAAAGACCTCGGTGTGATTATTTCTGTAGATCTCAAGATGGCAAAACAGTGCGACAAGGCGGTGGCAAAAGCCAGGAGGATGCTGGGCTGCATTCGAAGAGGAATTACCAGCAGAAAGGAAGGGATACTAGTGCCACTGTATAAGTCTCTGGTGAGGCCTCACATGGAATACTGTGTTCAGTTTTGGAGACCATATCTTGCAAAGGATGTAAAAAGAATGGAAGCTGTTCAGAGGAAGGCGACCAAAATGATTTGGACCCTGCGTCAGAAGCCTTATGAGGAGAGACTTGAAGACCTAAATACACTTTGGAGGAGAGGAGGGATAGGGGAGATATGATTCAGAGCTTTAAATGCTTAAAGAGAAATAATGATCAAACAAACCTCTTCCAGAGACGGGGAAGCTGTAAAACTAGAAGGCATGACATGAAGCTGCAAGGTGGTAAATTGAAAGGGAATGTCAGGAAATACTTTTTTACTGAAATAGTGGTGGATGCTTGGAATGCCCTCCCGATGGAGGTGGTGGGGGCAAACACAGTGACGGAATTCAAAGTGGCCTGGGACAGACACAGTGGATCACTTTACAACAACAAGATTAAATCAAAATAAACTGAACCATCTAATTTCTCAACAAATAGGGGTGTCCTACATGGAGCGATGGGGGAGGAGCGGTGGGTTCACCCCTAAACAAACAAACAAATATATGGGGAGGGGTGAAGACATGGGGAGGGGTGCACCTGCTCCTGGTGGGTGCACCACTAAGCAAAGACATGGGTAGGGGTGCACCTACTCCCTAAAAGACATGGGAAGGGGTGCACCTACTCCTGCCATATAGCTGGGCAGACTAGATGAACCATACAGGTCTTTATCTGCCGTCATTTACTATGTTACTATGTTACATGCATACACGCGTGCAGTATATGTTAACATTTATATCTACTCGAGCAGGAGTGATGTCCAACGTCCTGAATGCAGGCTCTTTTGTTACTAGATGTCCACCGGCATGTTAGAGTGGAAGAGTAGCCTAATCGTTTGAGCAGTGGGTGAGAACTAGGCAAGTCAGATTTCAACTCCCACTGCGGCTCCTTCTGATCTTGCACAAGTCACTTAACCCTCTGTTGCCTTAGATTGCAAGGCAACCTGTGAAAATGTGACAGCTAAATAGAATTCTCTTTCCCCTTTATAAAGTCACGCAGGTGTCTATATGTCTTTATAAAATAGCATCAACATAAGCGACATCCTGCTCGACTCAATCTAGCAAGCTATAAAATTACCCCTTTACTGTGCAGTAGAAAGGCAGAAAGAATAAACACGTCTCATTTCCAATTGTCCTGTAACTAGTTTCCCATGAAAGACCAGGATCATTGTACAAAAGGTTGATATAAACACAAGCCTGTAGTCCAGCCATCCTTTGGGGTGAGAGAGGTTCTTTTGATCTTGCAACATCAGGTCAAACAGAAATAAATCGACAGCGTCATAAATATCTGGGTGGCTTCCTTGCAGAATGCAATTCTGAACCAGAAAGTAAGAGTCTTTGGGGCATGTTTACTAAACGGCGGTAAAGGAGCAGTCTTTTCCGTACGGTAATGGAAGTGATAAGGGGTTACCGTATGCTGTGTGCTGCACGTGTTAGAGGCGTTCTGGCATTAAGGGGTGCTAGTGGACACTTAGTGGGCGGTAACAGGATATTAAGGGGTGGTAGCGGACACTTAACGGGCAGTAAAAGGACATGCTGTGTAAAGGTGTCCTGCATGCACCCTAATGCATTAAAGCCTCTTAACATTGAAAGGGGGGTAAGGAAGTCACTGGAGAAGGTATGGATGCAAGCACAATTGGTAGCTGATGGAGTTGATTCACCAGATGCCTGGCTATGTGGAAGTATGTGTGATGAGCATGTTTACCATACAGCAGGCCTGTGCTGTTGACTAGGCGAGATAGGCAGCTGCCTAGTGATGCTGGTAGTGAGTGTTGGCAGTGCCACGGGTGGGCGATTGTGGCAGCAGAGTCAGTGGAGGTGATGCAGCAGCAGGGGGGGGGAGGGGGCGCTGTGACAGGCGTGCGGTCCTAGATGCTCCTGAAAGCATACACCATGCCGTAAGTTATATTATAATGTCTGTGAGGTGTGGACATGTATCCAGATGTACTGTCAGTGTGTGGCATGCCTTAAGCCATGAAAGTGTCTGTGTGGAGGCAGCATGTTCCTGATGTGGGCAGCAAAGGGAGGATTGTCCAGGAGAGGTGTGCATGATACGGCTAACTGCTGCAAATGAACCCTGATGGCTATGGTGGGGCAGCTTATTGCCAGTAAGCTGCCCCACATTGAATCCCCCTGCAGGGCTATGCCATGGATTTTCCAAGCAAAGAGTTTGCAATGCGTGTGGTGGGTGGATGTATGGGATTATACAGGCCAAAATCTTTTAGGGGTATGTTTACTAAACCGTCTTAATGTAACCGGCGTTAGTTGCAGTCTTATTGTGACAAATGCCATAGAAGGTAGTGGGCTTTCCGGTCTTAAGGTAGCATTTTGGGATATCGTGCGATAAAGTCTATTATCACGCGACAGAGGGAGCCGTGGCACATTAACGCGCGTTAGCCTTAATTAGGCACGCTGACCTGCACTCATAGCAACAGAGGTCTAGCACACTGGTTAATACAATGACTGCTGAAAAAGGGGTCATGAGTTTGATCCCCCATTGGGCTTAGTGAGTAAGACTGTCTGAGACATTTTCTTTTTTAATTTAAATTAGTGCTGCCAGCAAACACACCCTCACAGTGCTGTAACCTAAGGTGCCACATAAGGCGCCCTATAAGGCACTCCAAAGGGCACATTATAGAAACATAGAAACATAGAAACATGATGACAGAAAAAGACCACATGGCCTATCTAGTCTGTCCTTCCATATCAACAACTACAACAGTCCACTTTTTACCTTTAGAGATCCTCTGTGTTGGTCCCATGCTTTTTTGAATTCAGTTACTGTCCTCATCTCTACCACCTCCACTGGGAGACTATTCCACGGATCCACTACTCTTTCCGTAAAGAAATATTTCCGCATATCACTCCTGAATCTATCTCCCTTCACCCTCATCCCATGTCCCCCTCGTAGCAGAACTTGCTTTCAATTGAAAGAGGCTCTCTCCCTGAACATTTATGCCACGGAGGTATTTAAACATCTCAATCATATCACCTCTATCCCGCCTTTCCTCTAAGGTGTACATATTAAGATCCTTAGGTCTGTCCTCATATGCTTTATAATGAAGACCACTAATCATTTTAGTAGCCACCCTCTGCACCGACTCCATCCTGTTCACATCCTTTTGAAGGTGCGGTCTCCAGAATTGCACACTATACTCCAAATGAGGTCGCACCAAAGACTTATACAGAGGCATTATCACCTCCTTTTTTTCTGCTAGCCATTCCTCTCCGTATGCACCCAAGCATCCTTCTAGCTTTTGCTGTCGCCTTTTCTACCTGTTTAGCTACTTTAAGATCATTAGACACAACCACGCCTAGGTCCCGCTCTTCTTTAGTGGACAAAAGTACTTCACCTCCTATACTGTATTGCTCCCTTGGATTGCTGCAGCCCAAATGCATGACCTTACATTTTTTAACATTAAATCCCAGCAGGGCTGGCCCGTCCATTGAGCAAGAATGTTTTTTGCACAGGGCCCTGCGTTTCAGGGGGCCCCGCGCAAAAAACATTCTGATTTAAAAGTAAAATTTAAAATAAAAAAAAGAAAAGCTGTCAGCGTTCTGCTGCCTCTGCCGGGACCGCGGCGGCAGAATCGAGTGTGCCGCGGGGCCCCCCCCCCCGCACGGCAGAGCCTGCCCTCCCCTGTATCAGCTCCCTCTTTCAGCTGCAGTCACACGCGCCGGCTTTCAGAGCGCGAGGGGAGAGTTTCTCCCTCGCTGCTCTGTTAAGCCGGCGGGGGCTGATGGGAAGTTCCCATCAGCCCCCGCGGGCTTAACAGAGCCGCGAAAGGGAAACTAGAAGGGAGCTGATGTTGGGGGAGATTAGAAGGGGATGGGGCTGGGAGAGTGAAATGGAGAGGGAAAAAATATTTTGTGTGGGAGTGAAGAAAAATCTACAATTGGCCGGGTATTGGGAGACTAAGTAGGGATTGACGGGTAAAATTTGAGTGGATGAAATAGGAATGAGGAAAGAGCAAAAGGAGAAAGATTAGTATGTTAAAGCAGATGTAGAGAGAGAATGGAAAAAAACTAGAAGAGAGAAGAAAGGACAAATGGACAGCAGACGATGGAGAGTTAGCAGAAGACACAAATAAACCAGAAGAAAGTGGCTGGAACAATTGCAACTGAAAAAAAATGCACAAAAGGTACAAAGATATCTCTTTATTTTGAATTTATTAACTGGAATATGTCAGCTCTGGGAAATGTGCATCATTAACGTCTGTGCTTTGTTTAGTACAAGAGGAAATTAATTTATAGTTTTATTTCTACATTGTTGTTGTAAATTCCAAGTTTGGCTTTTAGGGTTCCCAGTTTAATTATTGTCTTCCTGTTTTTAAATTGTGATTCCTTGTTTGGTGATGGTCTGTGTTCTGCATGTGTAACTGAGCTGAGGTATTCTGTTTATGTAATTCCTATTTGACATTGCCACTTGTTCTCTTTCCTCAGTAGGTCATGTATTGTTATTCTCTGAAATGTATTGGTTTAATATTTGCAGTGTTGCCTTTTGATAGGTAGGGTCTGGTGCTTTGTGAGTCCTGGTAGTGCTGTTAGGATACGGTGGGTTTGCTATGGGTTCTAAATGGGCAGTGTTTGTAGTAGTTCCTAATGTGTCTGGCGGTTGGCACTGGATTATAGTAATGTAGAAATCTTTTAGTCTTTCTTTATCCATACCCTCATGAAGAGGCATGTTTACGGAAAGTTAGTGTATGGTAACATTATGCAAATATTTATGCAAATGAGGCCCCTTATGCAAATGAGGCCCCGCACCGAGTCTCCGCACATGGCCCCGCACCCCCCTTGGGCCGCCCCTGAATCCCAGCTTCCAAATTCTAGACCATTCTTCAAGCTTAGCTAGATCCCTCCTCATGTTATCTACACCGTCCTGGGTGTCTACTCTATTGCAGATTTTGGTATCATCTGCAAAGAGGCAAACCTTACCCGACAGCCCTTCCGCTATATCACTAACAAAGATGTTAAAAAGAATCGGACCAAGGACAGATCCCTGGGGTTTTGCTGAAATCTAAATACACCACATCTAGAGCTCTCCCTCGGTCGAACTCCCTGGTCACCCAGTCAAAGAAATCAATCAGATTTGTCTGACAAGACCTGCCTCTGGTGAATCCATGCTGCCTCGGATCCTGTAATCCGCTGGACTCCAGAAACCTCACTATTTTCTCTTTCAGCAGCGTTTCCAATAATTTACTCACAACCAAAGTTAAACGAAACGGCCTGTAGTTTTCAACCACATCCTTACTTCCGCTTTTGTGTAAAGGCACCACATGAGCCTCTCTCCAGTCCTTTGGCACCACTCCTGACTCCAACGAGGCATTGAAAAGGTCAGTCAGTGGAGTTGCTAGAACGTCCCCAAGTTCTCTCGGTATTCTAGGGTGTATCCCATCTGGTCCCATCGCTTTGTCTACTTTAAGTTGAGCTAGTTTCTCACGAACATAGTTTTCTGAAAATTGTTCAAGATGTCTCTCGCTTCTGTTCCTATTTGTGGGTGTTTTCTGAGGTCCTGCTCCTGATTCTTCATCTGTGAACACAGAACAAAAATATTTGTTATAAAGTGAACTGTCCACCAAGGCACCTTATAATGTTCCCTATAGGGCGCCTTATGAGGCACCTTAAGATTACAGCACTGTGAGGGTGTTTTTGCTGGCAGCACTAATTTAAATTAAAAAAGGAAATGCCTCAGACAGCACTATCAAATAGCACCACTGTGGGATCAAACCCATGACCTCTGCCTCCACATTCAGTGAAGTAACCAATGGGCTACATTTATTTATTTATTTATTTATTACAGTTTTTTATATACCGCGCTATTTACAATCAGCGCGGTTCACAGATAACCAAAGACCAGAACAACAGGCTGCTCGGTTTTACATAAAACAGGACGATAAACTTGGATTCGATAAACTTGAATAATATGGGGGTAAAACTATATACATAGAATGTTGGTCTGTTAATTTTGATAACATGAAAGGGATTTATGAGACGTTGCTTGTGGGGTTGTGAAAGGAGGCAAAGTGGTTAATATTGAGGTGAATATTTTGAATTTATGTAGGGTAATAATTGTTGATTAGGTTATGCTTGAGGGGAAGCTTTATGTAGGGTAGTATTTGATGAATAAGTTATGCTTGAGGGCCTTTCTGAATTGGCATATGTTAGTTATGGCACGAATTTCGGGTGGTAGGGAGTTCCAGTGTTTTGGGGCACAGAACATACATCTCTATAGTTGCTAACAAACCCCTGGCTGGCTACAGAAGGACTGCAGGCCACCACACAAACTGTCTGCTGTGGTTACCAGGATAGGGTTAGCCCACCCGTACCCATGATGCACTGCACATGCAGATCAGCAGTCTACAGATGATCACAAGATGGGGTATGCACCTCACAGCGGCCTGTTAGGGGGAACTGACCGTGTGTGGTACTGGCACAGAGTAGCTACAGACCGACACATTGTAGGGGTACTGTGCTCACCCTGAGGGCGAAGTGGGGCGCCCAGCACCAGGTCCGCAGCACCTGGCTTAGCTGAGATAGGCTATGCTGTAGGTTGCCATCAGTGCCAGTGTGTGACAGGTAGTCCTTGCAGGCACACCTAGGATACACCTGTGTTCATCCATATTTCCCAGTCATGTCTAGCCCTTGTGGACTATGATGCATCCAGAATAGTGCATATCCTGTGTGGGTGCCATGGTCACATGATTTAAGTGAAGGAGGGTGTTTGGACCCATAGTCGGATTATGCAGCACCACCCAACCCGCCCTCTGGGGCTCAGGGTGGGGGACAGGATCTCCCACCAACAAATCCACATTATACATCTCTGCAATGGTGGCAGTAGAGGGGACCATCTTCCCCAGTCCTGATGGGGAACAGGCACCCTACAGGGCAGTCAGTGCAGATGTGTACGCATCCATAAGGCAATGGCAGGCAGACAGACAGTAGGCCTGGAAATGCTCAGCTGCCCCTCAACACTATCTGACAGTCTCCAGCCGCTTCACCCTGCAAGGTATTCTAGCCATGCACATACTAACTGCAGACAGTGTGCTAGCTAGTCCATGGTGCATGTTCCTGGAGAAGATGTGTGCACCCAAAACTGGGATGTCAGTGATTGGGCCCCAGAAAAGAGAAACCATAAATATTACTTGAGAGAAATACTGTAGAGCACTATGGGGGAACCTAGCCATGCCGTGGTCACTGCTCAGTCAGGGTGAGAGTCACCTCCCAGCAGGACATGCTGTGGCCACCCTGTCCGTGCAGGTGGTGGCCAGGCACTACAATGTCCCAGCCATTGCCCTATGCCCTGTGCAGATGCATCCTGCCCAGGCCACCCTGTCCGAGCCATACCCACAGTACCTTGCTCCTCATTATGCACATTGGCAGGCTAACACTGGAAACAATGCAAGCAGTGTGGGCTGAGTAAGGTGTAGGCAGCCACAACACACTGGATAGACAGACACACACTCCCACACCTATGCCAGCATTGTGCAAATATAGAGGCTTTTGGCAGCCCTGGCCACCACACCAGTCCTGGGCACAGTGCAGGCATGGCTATGGTAGGCAATCCCTGGGTTGGTAAACTTTGTCAGAAACCAAAACTGAAACACACTCCACAGATATCAGAAAGGTTGCCATGATGCAGCTCTATCAGCAAATTGTGCTTAACTTAGGAATTGTTATCTGCCATTACTCATAGCAACCTTTTGATATATGTGTAACGTATTCCCAAGTTTAGGGCGGCATTGCAAAGGTATGCAAGTGCTAGTATTGGAAGATGCTGCTGTGCGCTGGGCCCAACAGCCTGACTCTCCATGAGGCTTTGGATAGTGGAGCCTGTGGGTGTGGGTGTTTATGCCCCTGTTGGCTGATGCTCTAGGGCAGAGGTCCCCAACTCCGGTCCTGGTGGGCCAAACACTGTTCAGGTTTTCATGCTGTCCCTAATGAATATGAATGAGATACATTTGTATACAATGGGGGTGGCACATACTAATGCAGCACAGACATAGTTATTAGGGACAGCATGAAACCTGAATGCTGTTTGGCCCTCCAGGACTGCAGTTGGGAAACTCTGCTTTGGGAATGCACATGTTTATGGTGTCTGTGCTCTGTAGGGTAAAATATAGGCATTTTAGGCATGTTTATTTTATCTGCAATAAAGGTTCTGTCTTTGTTACCATGGTTTAGTACTGGGTAAATTGTTGGCAGTAGCCACAGCTGGGACTTGAACTTGTGACTGTGCTCCTAAAGACACTGGCTGTGTGTACTGCACCACACTGTTGCCACAGGGACAGTTCATTCCCTGGGGATACCATGACTATTCGTCAGACAGACCCTGTCTGTTGCATTGCACAGCACCCACCTAAACGGGGCATGGCCATGGTCTGCTGTGGGCAGATGCCACTACCCCCTCCATCACCAGCACCCCTCCGCCACCATGCTGCCATGTCATTATGCCAGTGGTGCTGGTGGTGTGGAGTCCCAGGCCATCCAGTACGCCGGTAGGCAGCTGCCTATGGTGTGGGTTCTCGGGTAGGTGTGCCTACATGGACATGCGCGCTCCCCCCCCCCCCCCGCACCGCCTGCCAATGTTATGTGCCCTTGGGGGTATCTGCTGGGTAATCTCCCCTGTAACATTGTGGGACACACACTCATGCCCATGTTGGACCCTCATCAGTTGCTGTCTGGTTGCTCTACAGTGTCAGCATTCCTATGTGCCACCTAGGCATCTGCCTAGTCCGCACTATGCCCCAGCTGCACCACAGCATGTGTCGCCTGCAGCCCTCTGTATCCCATTTCCAGCATCTGTACAGTTGCCCTTTCCTACATGCCCACCCTGCTGTTGCGGCACATGTGCACGCCATAACAAACCTGCCCAATATAAAGGGAAAACCCTGATCACTCCTATTTCAATGTGGGATCATTCACCTTATAGAGGGACAGACCATAAACCCTTCCAAACATGATATCTTCTTTTTTATGCTTTCTCAGTAGTGTCTCTTTATGTTTCTCATTAATATCACTATTGGCCAGCTTGGTTATTGGGATTTTAAATGTGGTTCAGGTCATTTTCTCTGTTTATTTGCCTTTTTGTTCCGTGCACATGTATCACTACTATCACGGTTTTGGGTTTCCCTGGCGTTGCTGTACATTGCTGATTGAAATGGTTTCTCTTTCTTGCAAATGTGCCTAGGGTTTCACTCGCGCTAATTTTCTGCCCTTCATTTCATGGCGTTAGTGTGCAAGGAGCCACTCACCGCCAACTCTCCACCCATTGACCCCCTCCTCTCCGCCCTCTGGGAAGCCTTACTCCACCCATCAGAGCCGGATTTCACAGCGTTAGGGTGCCTTAACGCCACAGCCGCATTATCACACGATAAGTGATGTTATTGCGCGATAAATTATCGTGCAATAATGTCATTTATCGCGCGATAATACCACTGCTGCAGCGTTAAGACGGTTTAGTAAACATACCCCTTAGTGTATGTGAACCAAAAGTAACAGTGCCATGGGGTACATGAAACACCAATTGTGTGGGTGGAACTGGTGCCTCAGCCTGTGAAACTGCAAGCCAATACACCCGACAAAGTGGCATGATAGAAAGGGACAAGTTGAACCCATTTGCCCAATGTTCTGCAAGTAATGATGGAAGACAGTGTAGGGGATGGCTATACAATGAGTGTTAGTTGCCTGAATGTACGAGATATATCCCCTTTATATAAAGCTGGGAGGTCGCAATGATGGCAAAACAGAAATGCATCCATACCAGTTGACCTAGACATCTGCTGCGAATACATCACTGACCCACTGCAATACATCATGGCAGAGCCACTAAAGCCATGCTCACAGATGTCCATGATGGGGAATGCTATGTTGGGCTACCCAACGTATTGCCATAATGCATAGAAATGTAGAAGAATGATTGTCTGCAGGTCACAGCAGAGCTTGGACCATGCAAGGTGGGCAAGTGCACCTAGACACAAAATGGACATGGGAGTCAAATTCTGGACCTTTGACCATGGAAACATTGCACCAACCAGTAGGCTACACCTCCACACAGTTCTACAGAGCCTGTAGACCGCTGATCAAACTATTTGCTGTCTATGCAGGTATAGGTTGGGCCCTCCACTCCATGAGGCACTGCACATCCAAAACAGTGGTCTACTGCTGAAAAATTAATGGAGAAGGCACTGATCCAGGATATCAGTTCACTAAGACACACAGGCTGCGTCTGCTACATACACATAACAATAGAAAGCCATACTGCAGAGTGGTTTCAGCTGTCACCCTGAGGGTGAGGAAGGGTGCCCAGTACCTGGTCTACTGAACCCGCACTGTTAGAGATGGTTTCTGCTGCCAGTCCACATCACTGCTAGTGTGTGGCAGGTATTGTTTGCAGTGTGTTATGCTTTTTCTCTTTGGTTTCCTGTATGCTGTAGGTGATGGTGACAGCAGCAGCCTCACCCTTTGTTAACAGTGTAGGCTAGTGGATATGTTAACATACTGTAGTGGGGGTGTAGAGGCTGGTGTGGGGCTATAGTTACTGTCCTTCCAGGATGCCAGTGAGTAGGCAATGAACCACTGCTGCCCCAACCATTGAGGACTAACAATTAACTACAGCATGGGTAGAAAGACTGCCCCACTGCCCTTCACTGGGCTGTGCCAGCCAAGCACAAATCAACAAAAATAAGTCTGCTGGTCAGTATGCATGGCATGACCACAAGCATGCCAACTTGAGATACTCAGTGATTAACATCCCCAGACAAAGAATACACCCATATCACTGGAGCCAAACAGCATAATAGAGCTATGTGGATACATAGCCGTGCTATGGTCATTTTTTGGTCATAATGAAAGTGCCATCTCAGCATAACATACAGTGGCCACCCAGGCAATGTACATGGCAGATGGGCACAATGGCATCTTTGACAGTGACCCTACCATTGTGGCAGAAACATCCAGGCCAATCTTCACTGTTTCAGGTGATACCCACAATCCTCTGCTTCGCCTTATTCACATTTTCCAAACAGGCTGGAAAAAACCATAGACAATGTGAGCCAAAATGCAGTGCAGCAAGCCAAGGACAAAAGGGAGCCATACACACATGCATACAATCTCATTGGTGTACTGAGCAAAAGTGGAAATGGTTGGCGTTCCTGCTTGACACTCCTGTCTCAATGTCAGCTCAAGGATTGATAACGTGTGCTATTAGCCTCCAACCAGCAATGGATATTGGAGCTTGTCAGTGCTGCTAGTGGGTGTTTCCACCCTTACTGGCCATCTCCTTGAGGGTTGCACATGCTGGAGCTGTGCTTACATTATCAGCTAAACTTTGTCCACAGGAAGATGCAAACAGAAACCCCAGCAGGGACATGAACCTGTGACCCACTGCACATTTACACACCAACTGTGTGTGTTGCACCACAGTGCTGCTTTATGGGTACAGTAGCTCCTGTTGCTGACATGCTTCTCTTCAGCTGACCTTTGGCACATGCTGCAATGTACATGGTGCACACGACCAGGACAAGGCTTCTGTCTGCTGAAGGCTGATGCCACTTCCTACGCCATCACCAACACTCCACCATGCAGACATGTCCATGCACTGTCAGTGGTGGTAGTCACAGTCCCAGCATGTTAAATCTGTGGGTTTGGCAGGCACCTTGGGCAAAAGATCCAGACGGTGCGGGGGGGGGGGGCAGGGGCCCACATGAATGGCCATGCAGCCCCCCCATCAGCTGCCCATGCAGGGACCCCATCACCGCCGGCCACCGATACGTCTCGGAGGAGGATGGCAGCCACTGCTGTAGTATTTCCCCGGGCACTTACACTTTCCAGCTACCTGGAGGGCTACAGCATCTGGCCTCTTCCCCCATAGCTGGCTTCTGCAGCAGTGGGGGAGAGGGGAAAGACAGCCTAGATCTCTGCCTGGGGTGCCAGGACCCTTGGACCACCCCATGTGGCACATTGCCTTTCCGCAGCAGTAGCAGAACTGTGTGCTGCCACTGTCACTATGAGATCATGATGAATATCACAGATGGTTCTGCAGATGGCAGAATACCCCTTTGTGGAAAAGCTAAAAAGATTGGGGTTCATCAATCTGGGGAAGAGACGACTGAAGGGAGATATGATAGAGGTCTATAGATTATTGACTGGAGTGGAACAGGTGAATGTAGGTCACTTTTTATGCCATCAGGCTGTGGACAGGCTAGGGGACCTGCAATGCAGCTACAGTGTAACCCATCTGGGTCTTCTCGGTGAAAATATTAGTCTGACTCAGTTTGGCATATTTTATAGTCTTATGTTCCTATGTGCCATCTAGGCAGCTGCCTGGTCCCCCCCTGTGCACCAGCAGCCCCCACTGCATGACCCATGTGCCACCTCCTTTGCCCCCATTTGCACCATCAACATAGTGCCCTTTTATACTTGGGCCCTATGCTGTTTGCTGCTACTGGAGCACTACTATCACTCTTTTGGCTCCGCTCTGTGCATCACATTGCAGACGTAAAATAGGCTCTCTCTCCAAAAAAAACACCCTTTCTACCAGGTTTCGAATTGAGTTAGGGTTCTTGCTATTAAAGTGCCTACATTAAGGGAGCAAGCCTTGTTCCTGCCCACTCTCCACCTATTGACCCCCACTCTCTGCCCTGCACACGCCTTATTTTTATTTTATTTATTTATTTAAAGTTTCTTATATACCGCGCTATTCAGCATCAGCGCGGTTTACATGGAACAAAACAATCTCAGTACATTTGAAAACACGTATGAGTTACAGATAACAGGGCAAAAAACTTGGGTAACAAGGGTAACTATCTACAATAACGATTGAACTATTTACATAAAATCAACTAGCAGCGTTATTTTAGTGTACAGAGTAATTACATCAAAATTTCTTAGTTCTAGAAGGTATGTCTTATGGAGTGGTTATGCCTATGAATCTGTGTTGTGACATATTAGATAGCATTATGGAGCCTTCTCTCCACCCACAGGACACTTTACGCTGCTGGTGCCGTTAGCGCCCGCTAAAGCGTCTTTCTGCACATGCTAAGTGTGCACATCCACAATTAACACCCGCTAATGGAACACTTGCTCCTTTACTGCTGTTTAGTAAACATACCCCTTTGACTTTCAAAAGCCATGTTACAGTACCTCGTACATAAGTACAGTAAGTCTGTTGACTCTTGTTCTGCTGAATAAGCACATACAATTATGTAACAATTTTCTGAATAAATAATCTCTCAGGGGAGGGGGGAAGTAAGATTAGTCTGTAGTAGCAAAAGCCTGGTAGAACCTTTCAGTAATGCCTTAATATAGGCCTCTTGGTCTATAGGGTGCTTTTGTGTCTTTTCGGTTTCATAAGCACAGTTTACTTCTGCTATATCCTTTTTAAGATATGGCGATGAGAATTGCACACAATAGTCAAGGTGTAGTAGCAATGTTGGGCAATGTACTATTATGAAGAAAGAAAATAACACAATTTGCATTAAGTATGCTGAATTAGATGAAACTTCTGTATGAACCAGTTTGGCAGTTCTGGTAATGTAGATGATGACTCTTTTATGAAATACATATGAATATACATTTGATATGGTTACTAACAGCGGAAAATAAGCAGCAAGTCCAGAAATTATTCTGATCCTTTTCCTGAATCCCCCATTTGCAGATCACAGCGTTGAATTACTCACAGCTACAACTTAATCCATCAGTACAAAAGAGCGTCAGGGCAGTTTTACCTGCTTTTTTGTACAACGCCTGTAATTTTAGATGCCTTAACTAGGGTTATTCCAGGGGTCAGGAGAAGAAAATTATATATGTAGAAGACATTTGTAAATCTACACAGGTTATTTCCAGGTCAAAAAGAAAATGCATCACATTAACATTACAGTTTTGATTTCTGTGCCTTTCTCTTCCAAATGCAGAAACATAGCCATTTAAACATAGCAAAAATTATGATCAAAATATATCACAAGTACAACAGTCTGTTTTGAAATAGAAAAGCAATTAGCAGATCAGCATTTCTCATTGCATCGCCTTTTTTGTGCTGGGCTAAGAGATGGTGTAGGAAACAATGTCTGGTAGGGTTATGCACTGAAACGTTTTTGTTTTGGTTATTTAGACAAAATGAAAAGAATGGCAAGGCCGCGTGGCCCCCCGGCGGGGCGTGAGCGCGGCCGGCGTTAACCGGGGGGAGCGGCTGGCCACGCTCCCGACGGGTTGCCGCCGCGTGGTTCGCGGGGGGAGAGCCCGCGGCGGCGAGAAGGCTTCCATTGGCTCCCGTGGCAATGGGCAGAGCGCGGGAGCCAATGGGAAGGGGGAGGTCAAGCTTCGAGGGGGGGAAGTGAGGGCGTCGTGGCGTCCTTCGGCCTTTCCCTTCTGGGAGCCGGTGGTGCCGGACGTGTGCGGCATTCAGAAGCCGGGTGAGCACGTGGGCAATTTCAGGGGTGGAGAGCGGGGCAGGGCGAGCAGGCCGCGCGGGTGCGGATTCGGGGTTCGTGCGGGCCGTGGAGGGCAAAGAAACATAAAAAAAAAAAAAAAACCCCGCGGGGGAAGGAAAACCCTGTGGGTTAATTTCCTCACAAAAAAAAAAAAATTCAAACCTAGGGCCTAATGCCTAATTGATAAGTAGGGGGTAGGCAGGCATAGGGCACGGTGCCGGGGGGGGGGGGGGATATGGGGGGTGTGGGCAGGCAGACTCGGCGGGGGGCTAGGGGGGGAAGGGTGCTGCTCAAGGGCAGGGGGCTGAGCACAAAGCACAGTGGGGCAACAGGGGGGCATGGTTCGTGGGGAGGCTCACAGGGGCAGGGGGCATGGGGGCAGGGTGGGGGGCGGAGCAGGGGGCCCGCGGGCAGCGCCACAGGGCGCAAAGGTGTGGCTGGTTCAGGGGCTGTGAGGCCTGTTGAGGGCCTGGCAGAGGGGGGGCTAGATCGGGAGGCAGTAGGGCAGGCAGCGGTGGGGGGGCATGGGGGGGAGCAGGGACGTCGACGGATGAGTCGCGGGTCGCTGGAGGGGCGGGCAGCCACGATTGGTGGGGCTGGCGGGGCCAGGCGGGAGGGCCGGGGTGGCTGGGGGGCAGCGGCTCCCCTGGTTGGGAACATTGGCAGAGCGGGGGGCAAGGCTCCTCGAGGGCGGATTGGCTGGGGGTGTGGCAGCCGCCTTGGGCTTTGGCGGGTACTGCGGCGTCTTTTCCTTTTTTTCCAGGATGGCAGTTCACCGGGACCCCGGGGCAGGAGAGACCGTTAAACCGGGCTGGAGCATCGTAGAGAGTGGAGGAGAGCCGGCCAGTGGCCAGACCAGCGGGAGCGGTGCAGGGCCCGGCGAGCGTAGAGCCAGAGTGGCCGGAGGTGGGAGCAGTGCCAGGGGAGGCGATGGCTGCGGCAGGTGAGTCTGGCGGGCTGGGGTCTTCAGGGGGACACCCGGCGGGGAGAACAGGGGGAAGGGCGTACAGGAAGAAGTGGCAGCTTTTGCGCCGGCGACGTCGGGCGTCGGGATCCGGGTCGTCTACGTCCTCAGGGTCATCATCGTTTTCCTCCGCGTCGGAGGGGAGCAAGGGTGAGGGCGGCGGGGGCGAGTCAGCGCCGGTTGTTGTGGCGGGGGCAGCGCCGACGGTGGTAGTGTTCTCAGAGCTCTGGGAAGGCGTGCCACAGAAGCTGCGGCGTAAAATCCAGGAGCGACGTTATATTGACATCTTTCATTTGCTGGAGGGTCGCAAACATTTTGGGGACAGTAGGAGGAAAAGGAAGGCTGATGAAAAGGCGGGAAGGGTAAGGAAGGTGGCGCGCAATGTGACGAACTGGGTGCGGGCATTTTTGAGGCTGGCTAGCGTGTGGGGAAGGGCGCATCCGGATCACTACGGAATGCTGCTGGCTTATGCGGACTCCATCTTGGAGGCCTCTCAATTGCACGACGGTTGGGCTTGGCTCAGCTACGATGAGAAATTCCGGGACAAGATGGAGGGAAACTGGACGTTGTCGTGGGGTACGCAGGACATCAATCTATGGCTCACACAGATGTCCGCCAGGGCGGCTGGAGGGCAAGGTAGTGGCCCGAAGGGCGGGGCAGGCAGTGCATCCGGGGCGCTGCGGCCCTTTCGGGCAGGCGAGGCGGGGCAGGGCAGGAAACGGTGGGAGTCCTCCTGCCCGTTTAGTGATTGAAAATTTAGGCACGCCTGTTCTGTCTGTAATGGGGCCAGGCAGCCGTCAAATGTGTTCAGCGGGGTCCGGTCGGAGTCGGCTTGCCCCCCCCAAGCAGTGAGGGGTGGCGGGGGCTGGCCCCAACCCCTATTCGCTTTGAGGCGTTGCGGGAGTGGCTGCGGAGGTACCCCAAGGGGAAGGACAGGGTTATTTTAGAGGGGGGTTTCTGGGAGGGGTTCCGGATTCCGGTGACGGGAGCGGTGGTGGTGAGAAAAGTCCAAAATGCCCCGTCGGTGAGGCGTTTTGCCAGTGTGGTAAGGGACAGGTTAGCGGTGGAGATTGGGTTGGGGAGGGTGGCGGGCCCGTTCGGGGAGCTGCCCTTCGCGGATTTAGTGGTGTCCCCGTTGGGGGTCATCCCAAAAAAGGAGCCGGGGAAATACCGGCTTATCCATAACCTGTCCCACCCCATCGGGGCTTCAGTTAATGATCGGATCCCCAAGGAGTTGTGCGAGGTGCGGTATGCTTCCTTCGACGAGGCGGTGGAGTTAGTGCGGGGGTGCGGGCGGGGGTGCCTGATGGCCAAGGACGACATTGAATCTGCCTTTCGTTTATTGCTGGTGCACCCTTCGGCGTTCCCGTTGTTGGGGTTTTGCTTCGAGGGTAGTTATTACTTTGATAGGTGTATGCCGATGGGGTGCTCTATCTCCTGTGCGCACTTTGAGCGGTTTAGCACATTCATGCATTGGGCCTTGGTGGACCGGGTGGGGTGTGCTCAGGTGGTGCATTACCTGGATGATTTTCTGGTTGTCGGTGCGGCGCAGACAGGGCTGTGCACCGCTTTGCTGGACGGCCTCGTGCAACTGGCGGGGGAGTGGGGAGTCCCGTTGGCGGAGGGGAAGACAGAGGGCCCGGCGACACGACTAACCTTTCTCGGAATCGAGCTGGATTCCGTGGCATTAGTGGCTCGCCTGCCGGCGGTTAAGATACTGAAACTCCGGGTTCTGGTGGCAAACACCTTGGGTTCCAGGCGGATGACTTTGCGGGAGATGCAGGCGTTGATTGGGTCTTTGAATTTCGCCTGTAGAGTTATTCCGATGGGTCGAGTGTTTGTGAGGCATTTGGTAGCAGCTACGGCAGGTCTTTCCAAGCCACATCACTGGCTGTGGGTGTCGCGGAGCATTCGGGCCGACCTAGCCATCTGGGATGAGTTTTTGCGGGAATTTAATGGCACTACGGTGCTCAGAGACCAGGAGATCTCCAGTCGGGATCTGCAGTTGTTTACGGATGCGGCCGGGGGGTTGGGCCTTGGGGTGTACTTTGGGGGCTCCTGGTGTGCGGCGGAGTGGCCGGAGGCTTGGAAGGCAGTGGGGCTCACGGCCAATATAACCTTCTTGGAGTTGTTTCCGCTACGGGTGGTGTTGGAGGTGTGGCCGGACAGGGTTCGCAATCATCGGATTATATGGTGGTGCAATAACGCAGTGGTGGTAAGCATGATCAATAACTATACGCCGCACTGTCCACCGGTGGCAGACTTAATGCGGCAGGTCGTGTTGGCGTGCTTGCGGCTGAATGCCGTGGTCCAGGCGCGGCATATACCAGGTAGTATTAACAAGATCGCTGATGCTCTTTCCCGTTTCAAGTGGGAACTGTTCCGAACATTGGCGCCGGAGGCAGAGGAGGAGGGGCAGTCTGTCCCCAAGCACTTATGGCAGATTGGCCGGGGGAGATGACCGAGCTTTTGAAGACTTCGGTGTCGGCAGCTACATGGGCAGCTTATCAGCGGGGCTGCAGCAGCGTGGTGCGGTTCTTGGATGAGCACGATTGGAGGTGGGGACCACCCCCCGATCAGCTGATAGGTGTGTATGTGGTGGCGGCGAAGGCCGCAGGATTGTCGCGGGCTACGGTGAGTAGGAATTTGGCGGGGTTTTCGTTCTTCGCTAAGGCAGTGGGGTGGGGAGCGATTGGGGGGGATTTTTAACGTGCAGGATGCTGCAGGGCTTGGAACACTCCTGTCCGTCGCCCAGGGACGGCAGGCAGCCCCTTACTCACGAGTTGTTGCAACGCTTGTGTGTGGTTTTGCCCCAGGTGGTCTCGTCCTGCTACAGGGGCGTCCTCTTTCGGGCAGTATTTTCCGTAGCTTTTTTCGGTGCCTTCCGCATAGGTGAATTGATTGCGGAGTCTGGGCGGGAGGCCAGAATGAGGGGCCTGCAGGTGCACCACGTGAGGTGGATGGAGGGCGGGATTAGTCTTTACTTGGCGCGTTCCAAGACGGACCAGTTGGGGCGGGGCACGTGGGTGTCGTTGGGGGCCCTGGGAGGGGCGGCCACGTGCCCGGTGGAGCTGCTGAAGGCCTATTTGCAGATGCGGCCTGGTGGGAGGGGTAGCCGGGTTATGCACGAGGACAGGAGGGTCCTTACGCGGTTTCAAAGTACGGCGGTCCTGCGGCTGGCCTTACAGCGTCTCGGGGAAGATGCGGGGTTGTATGCGCCGCACTCCCTTCGTATTGGGGTGGCGACCAGTGCGGCGGTGGCGGGATTACCCGAAGGGGACATCCGGCGGATCGGAAGATGGACCTCCAGGGCTTATCGGAGATACGTACGCCTGTAGGGGCGCTGGGGGCTGGCTAACTGTGGATCTTTTTGTTTTGCAGTAGTTGTTCCTGCTGTGTCGCTGTTGGGTGATTGGCCACTCTTTTGTGTTCTGGGCCGGTAGGCGAGCAGCTACACGCCCGGTGGGGCAGAATATTGGAGTGGACCAGTTCAGGTGACCGTCTCATGGCTGGGCGAGCGCGGTCTGCGATGGATGCAGCTCTTGCCTTTGCTGCGGCACCACGAGCGGATGCGGGGGCCACCGGACGCCGTGGCGATACACTTGGGTGGCAACGAGCTGGTGTCCTGGACGTGCCGGCAGTTGATTCGGACTGTTTCCAGGTGTTCTTTTGCTGTGGTCAGATATCATTTCAAGGCCCGCTTGCAAGGCTCAGCGGCGGTGGTCGCGGGGTCTAACAAAGAGCAGGAGGCCTTGGTGGATATGCTGAACAGGAAGGGCGCTGGTCGCAGCTTAGCCGGGGGGGGGGGCAGCTCAGGCCAGTAAGGGCCGGAGCCGGTGGCGGGATCCCGGAGGTTTCCGGGGTCCGGAGCCGGAGTCAAGCCGTAGGGCGGGGGTGGGGTACCCCCGACCCGGACGGTCCCTCAGGCTTTTGCTAATAATATGGCGAAGCCGGAAGAGGGAGGCTAGGCAATTTGCCAGGGCCTGGACAAGGCGGAAGCGGAAGCGGCATCACTTTGCTACTCACATGGCTGGTGAGAGTTCGCTCTGCTGGTGGGGGGGGGGGAATAAAGTTAAGGTTTTGGATTGTTGTTGTTTAATGTTTATGGCAATAAAGCTGCGACCAGTTGAATTCCCATATAAGTGTTGTGTATTATTGTAATGGCTGTTGGGGGGGTGTTGGGAGAGGAGGTGGGCCGGTCCGCCTTACCCGGTTAAGAGAAATATAAAACAAAAGGCAAAAAATAGGTGAGTCTGCTCCTCCCTCACTGCCAAAGAGCCCATCATAAAGCTAATGGACTTCATGCTATTTCTCACACCTGGTCCCCCAACCATACTTCTTACCACAGGATCTTCACAGGGCAGGAGTGAGCTGCAGACAATGATACTCCTCCAGTATAGGTTTTTTTAAAAAAATGGCTGCCATTGGGCATGTGCGTTAGTTTTCGTACAAATGGTAAACTTGATAAAAATCACAATTTTTGGTTTATCTTGGCACCAACTAACTGGGGATACATGCTCATGAACTTTCTTTGAATTGTGCATGCGTGCACGCCCAGATACACTGGGGCCAATCTGGGAGGGGAAGGAGGTTGAAGAGCTGTCATCAAAAGCCAGCACGAGGCACTTCAGCCAATCCTGCTTCAAAGGCTTGGCAATCATCCAGAGAAATCTATCCCTGTCTAACTTCTACAAATCCTGTGGATCCAGAATTGGGGAAATAGAACTGTTTGGTGTGGCATATGTATTCAGCCAGCCCATGCCTCGGATGCAGGTAAATGTTTTGAACGTTTTGAACGTCCCCGCACCCACCATATTCTGAAAAGTTATGTGTCGGATCCTGCCCATCCCCGTGATGTACCCACGGACACCACATCTCTTGGGGAAAACGTACATCTCCTAAGCTGCTCATCACAGACAGTAGTTTGCTGACGCACATTAGACATAAATACCAATGAGAAATGACAGCTGCTGCAACCAGTGTCACTCATGCCCTGAGAAGTGCTCGGTAAGCCCAGTGCACCCCACTATGGTATACAAGAATGTAAATATGAAAATGCATGTCAGGACATATCTTGCACCAAATGGTACATGGCATTAGGAAGCGACCCCAGTGATTCCTGCCCTTGTCATCTCTACAAACATGTTTTAAACTGCTAGGGACGGACCCTTACCAAGTGCACAGAACTCCAGACTAATTTTGCAGTTCCCAAAGGATACATCATATTGCTGAGCAACAAATGTATGCCCTTTTCATGCCTGTGGCCTATAAGTGCACTCATTCTGTTGCTCCACACTACCATTCCCCTCTTATCTCTCCCTACAGCCCTCCCCGGCAACTCCCACTTCTGTCAGATTGCTTCTATCTGTGCCCTTTTCTTCTATTGCCAAAACCAGATGTCACTCCTTTCACCTTGCTGCTCCTTAAGCTTGGAACAAACTACCTGAGACTGTACGTCAGGCTTCATCTCTGGCTCCTCTCAAATCCAGGCTGAGCACTCACCTCATCGTTGCCGTTGTTGGATCTGATCTGCCTAAGCTACCTTGTGTTTCCTGACCATTTCCCCTGGATGTATCCTGTCCATAGCTGCTGTGTTGTCTGTCTAGACTAGATTGTAAGCTCCACTGAGCAGGGACCATCTTTATACAAGGAGGGGCTGATAAGTCCCTGGCCGTGTAATGAAACAGTACCAAATAAAATGAAACTGCAGAGAGATCATTCGGACCTCTGAAACTGAAGTGTGCCCATAGCTTTCTGTTTTGTTACACGACCACGGACTTATCAGCCCCCCCTCGTACATATGATCAGTAGTAGCAGTAATAGTAGTAGGGCCTTCTGGCTATGGCATCTGAGGCCCACCTATCTGGGTACTGGCATTTCTCACAGCAGCTATACCTGTCCCATCATGGCATATGTTGGTCTGTATACATCAGCTACCTGTGGGAAACCCTGTCTGCCTTCCCATAGTCATCTTTGTGGCACTGCTCCCCTGATCAGGGCTGTGTGGGCATGGGAAGAGGGCTCCCTGTGCTATCACACCAAGTAGACAGACACCAGATATATCACCACTCTCCCATCTCTCATTGATTCTGGCTGGGTAGCGATGTAAGCTGCATGGGACAATCCAGAGAATGTTGGCACCACATCAGTCGTGTCTCCCCGTGCCTGGCACAGTGGATGTATGGCTGCCCTATCACACTGCCAACAATATCTGATCTAATTAGAATACCCTATGGAAAATATTCCAGAAGGGATCAGCATCGGTTCTTTATGGCTAAATTTCAAAACATATCCCTGTCAATAATAAGGGATCCTCAGAATAAGGGCATTCAGCAGTACAAAAAGTACTAATACATGCTGAACAGCAACACTAATGGTCCCACAAAATGTGCATTATGGGCATGCATTAGTGCTGTCTTCACTGTTGAGTGCCCTTATAGTGCTATAGTGAACTCTCTCTGAGTTTGACTGTCCAATCATGCTGGCATCTGGTGACACTGCGTCATCCATAAGGTCCAGGTACTGGCCAGGCTTTCATGTCCCCCCTGAATTGCAGATGAACACACTAATTCCCCCTGTGCACCCCTCAAACTACACCCACTCACATATACACACTCTCACTTTCTGTCACAAAAACATGGTTCGTTTATGGGTGGTATATAAAGTTTTAATAAACATAAAAAATAAACATAAACATTCTGCCAAAAAGATACCCTGAACCTATACATAACAGCTATGACATAACATAATAGCATGGGGTACCAGGACTTCAAATATGATCTCCTTTTATGACCCAAAAAAGAATCCTTTCTCTGCTCATGCCCATACCATCCTTGCATCAGCAGTCCCATTTTTCAGAACATGAGAATTGTTAAAGTCCTATAGATTGGCTCCTTTAGCACAAAGAGCAAATAGGTGCATAGCCCAAAAAAACACTATTGCTCTTCTTAATATTTCTGTAAGGGTGTTTATTCGTGTGTCCAGGGCTCTCTAAATCCAGTCCTGAAGGACCGCAACCCAGACAGATTTTTAGGATATCCCTAATGAATATGCATGAGAGAAATTTGAATATAATCAGGGTCATTCTGAACACTGTTTAGCGTGTCTGGATGTCCGATCCAGATGTTCAGTCCCACTAAACAGCCGGACCGCCTGCCAGTGACAAAGCTCACCATATGAACAAGCGATTTGTAAGGGGATCTCTGTTCATGGGAAGGAGGGGGGTGGGACAGAGAAGGAGCGAGGGCAGGCAGTGGGCAGAGAGTGACCCTGGACTTACAGGGCCGATTCTGAGGTCGGCCCTGTATGGCCGGGGTCAGCCAGTTAGACAGGGTACTTATTCCACCTCAGAGGTGGATTGTCCCCCTGGACATGGGGTAACAGCGGCGGCCAGTGGGGACAAAACCGGGAGGCGTGCAGGAGGTTCCCAGCAGCCGGACCCTAGCCATGGGAGGCTGGATCGGGGGTATGGCTGCAGGGAAAGGACATTCACTGCGGTGGCCGGGGATCGTGGCTCCATAATGGAGCCATGGTGCCATGGAAACGTGACGCCATGGCACTGTGGCTCCATTACAGAGCCAGGCTGCGTTAACCAGTTAGGTGGCTGGGCATGCAGCCAATCAGAATCGGGGCCCAGCCTGCACATCCAGGCCATAGACCTGATTCTGATCCCGTCGGCACGTCTAGACCCCATGGGATCAGAATAGGGTCTACCTCTGCATGTCCTGAATCTGATTGGCCATACAGGGGCTGGACAGCTAGAATGGAATTGGCCTCAATGGGGGCAGTGCATGCAAATATATCTCATGCACATTCATTAGGGACATCCTTAAAACCTCACTGGTTTGCAGTTCTCCAAGACTGGATTTGGAGACTCCTGCATTACAACATTCCCTCACCTCTGCTCTCTGTACCATAAAACTGCATCTTCTGTTCTTCCAGACTGCAGTCACACCAGTTCAAAACATACTTGTCACAACCATTTTTCTCTATGAGATGCATTGCAGAGAAGAGCAAAATTTTTTCTAAGTCCTGACCTTATTCCATGTTTCAGCAGGAATAACGTGGACAGTTCTGGAAAACGCTTAATACGTACATGGGCCTTTCCTGAATACACTTTCTACATCTCTGCGACTGACCACACCCCCGTTCTGCCCCTTCTGAGCACATTCTGAGATCCCCATGCTAGTGCTGTGGATGTGCATGTCAGCAGTGTTTCAGAATATGGTCTGGGACATTTTCGGCATAAAAACATCTCCGCTGCACATACAAACCCCTTATTCATGTTCTGGAATGACCCCCATAGCGAACACAAGGACAGACAAGCATTTAGATTCAGATTTTCAGAGGATTGGGAAGGCGTGCTGGTGCAGTTTGAGCATTCTAAGGAAGAGATGAGTCTGACTGTAGCAGGAGCAGGACTGCAAAGCAAAACAAAAGAAAATATATCGGTTTTGCTAGAAGCACTCGCATTACTGCCATAGGGCTATGTCTGGGGCATTTGTAACAGGGACTCCATTGCAAGCAAGGTAATTTTTTGTTCTATGTAAAACATCTTTTTTTTTCATAGTAAACCACTTTGATAACCTGAAAAGCGGCATATAAAAATGTTAAATAAATTCTGTGTGGCTTTTCAATACAAGCTCTTTTTCTACACTACAAAGGGGGAATTTCTTGTGGTACTGGGCAAAGCTCCGTCAGTTAGAGCTCATTGGTTTTTGTTTCAGCTACCCATTCACAGCTAACTCTTTGACTTCATCAGCTGTCAGTGGTCCTTCATTAGCTTGCTAAGTTGCTAGGCAATGCTGTATAAGGATCTACAGGGCCTCACAAGTACTGGCATTCCTAACAGGGACCCAGTAAAAAACGTGAAATGCAATTGAAAGGACACACAAAATTCTTTATTAAAAATATTCCTCTCCAGCCATTGGCCCAACACAGGCCGTGTTTCGGAAAAGAGCCTTCTTCAGGGGCGTATAGGCTAAAACATAATACATAAATCAACATAAAAAAGAAAACAAAATTATTATAAAAACATTATAAAAACAATATAAAGGAAATCAGGGACAAACAAACAAGAGTCAGATTAATAAATAATGACAATAAATACACTAAAAGAATGCCAAATTAAAACTAAACTGCAGGTACAGCTGAAAACGGAGCTATAAAAGTAGACATGAAGTTGTATACAAATACATTAAATTATAAAAAGTCATACAAGATGGCTAAACAAATTAAACATCAAAAAGGCAATAAATACAAATACAGATAAACCTAGGGCACATATTAAATGAGTAACATAAAAAAAAAAGTGATTATTAAAACACTAAGGGGTATGTTTACTAAACCGCGCTCATGTGCGCGGCGCACATTAGCGTGTGCTAAGTACCTTAGCACACGCTAATGATGCGTATTTGTGCCCCACACACGTGCGCGCCACACTAAAGTGCCCGGTCATGTGCGCGGCGCGCTGATGTGCGATAGAGGCGTGGAAAAGCTCCCGGAGGGTGGAGGAAGGCTCCCCAGGGGCGGAGAGAAGGGGTCAATGGGTGGAGAGTGGGAGGGGAGAGGCTCCCCGCACACGAGCAGGGCTGAAATTAAGCCAAGAAATACCTCGAGTGGAAACCTCGCGGTAGAGCCGATTTAAAGGGAAGAGAAACCATTTCTGTCAGCAATGTACAGCAAAACCGGGGAAACCTACAAACAGTGATAAGTGTGATACATGTGCATGGTACAAAAGTGCAAATAAACATTGAAAATGACCCAAAACAAAATCTAAAAAAATTATAATCAAGCTGGGCAATAGTGATAGTAATGGGAAACATAAAAAAACACTCCCAAGAAAGCCGCAAAAAATAAATATGAATTTTAGAAGGGTCTACGCTCCGTCCCCATACAAGGTGAATGATCCCACAGTGAAATAGCACTGATCAGGGTTTCCCTCTCCATTGGACAGGTTATCTATGGCATGCACATATTCCACAACAGCAGGGCGGGCAGGTCTGAATGGGCAATTGGACAGATGCTGGGAAAGGGGATACAGGGGGATACAGAGGGCTGCAGGCGGCACATGCTGTGGTGCAGCTGGGGCACAGTGCGGACTAGGCAGATGCTGAAACTGAACAGCAGCCAGACAGCAACTGATGAGGGCCCAACATGGGCACGAGAGGGTTTATCACAGTGTCACAGGGGATAGTACCCAGCAGGTACCCCCAAGGGCACAGAACATTGGCAGGCGGTGATTGTGGGACTTGCAGACAAATTTGCAGGCACCCCTACCCCAGAACCCGCACCATAGGCAGCCTACCCACACACAGGATGGCCTGAGACTGCATACCACCAGCACCACCAGCAGAAGGGCATGTCAGCAGGGTGGCACAGGGGTACTGGAGGTGGAGGGGGGCAGTGGCAGCTGCCCAGAGCAGACCATGGCCTAGCCCTGTGTAGATGGGTGCAATGCACTGCAACAGACAGGCCCTGCTGGACAAACAGTCATGGTATCATCAGGGAATGCACTGTCTCTGTGGCATCACGGTGGTGCAGTGCACACAACCAGCGTGTTTGGAGATATAAAGTCACAGGTTCAAGCCCCAGATGGGGCTCCTGCCAATCCAGTCCCCATATTTTACCCACAACTAACTAGTGATAATAAAGACAAACCTTTATTGCAGAGAACATAAGCATGGCTCAAACACCTCTATTTTATCCTACAGAGCACAGACACCAGAAACATGCACATTACCTAGAGCAGATTCCCCCAAATGCAGTCCTGGAGGGCCACAAAACCTTCAGGGTTTATGCTGTCTCCAATCTAAGGATGGAGCGGTACTGGTGGTGGAGGTGGCAGCAGCTGGTGGCCACAGCAGACCACGGCCTAGCCCTGTCCAGGTGGGTGCTGTGCACTGCAACAAACAGGCCTTGTCGGATGTACAGTCATGGACTCTCCAGGGAATGCAGCATATCTGTGGCAACACGGTGGTGCAGTGCACACAGACAGTGTGTGCAAGAAAAGAGGGTCACAGGTTCAAAGCCCAGCTGGGGCTACTGCCAATCCAGTCCACATATTTTTCCCACAACTAAACCGTGATAGTAAGGACAAACCTTTATTGCTGAGAACATACGCATGGTTAATACGCCTATATTTTACCCTACAGAGCACAGACACCATAAACATGCGCATTACCTAGAGCAGAGTCTCCCAAATGCAGTCCTGGAGGGCCAAACACCATTCAGGTTCCATGCTGCCTCTAATAAAGATGCCTGTGCTGCATATCTATGCACCACCCCCATGGTATGCAGATGTATCTCATGCATATCCATGAGGAACAGCATGAAAACCCGAACAGTGTTTGGCACACCAGGACTGGAGTTGGGAACCTCTGCCGTAAAGCACCAGCCAACAGGGGCAGACACACCCACACACACACCCACAGGCCCCATTAGCCAATGCCTCCTGGAGAGGCAGGACATTGGGCCCTGCGTGCATCTCCCAATACTAGCACTTGCATACCTTAGCAATGCCACCCTACACCTGGGTATATGGTACACAGCTATCAAACGTTTCCTATGATTACTGGCAGATAGCAATTCCTACATTAAGCACAGTTTGCTCATTGAGCTCCATCATAACAATCTTTCTGATGTCTGTGGTGTGTGCTGCAGGTCTGGTCTCTGACAGTGTTTACCACCCTGGGGAGTGACCCCCAACAGTATTGCGTACCATATCCATGCCTGTACTGTGCCCAGGACTGGTGTGGTGGCCAGGGCTGCTAAACTCCTCTATAGTAGCACAATGCTGGCATAGGTGTGGGGGTGTCTGTCTGTCTATCCAGTGTGTGGTGGCTGCAAACACCTTCCACAGCCCACACTGCCAGCACTGTTGCCAGTATTGGCCTGCCAATGTGCATAATGAGGAGCAAGGTACCATGGATATAGCCCGGACAGGGTTGCCTGGCAAGGATGCATCTGCACAGGGCATAGGGCACTGGCTGGGACATTTTAGTGCCCGGCCACCACCTACACAGACAGGGTGGCCTCAGCATGTCCTGCTGGGAGATCACTCTCACCCTGACTGTGCAGTGACCACAGCATGGCTAGGCACCCCCATAGTGCTATATAGTATTTTTTTCATGTGATATTTATGGTTTTCCTTTTGGAGCCCAGTCACTGATGTATCTGCTTGTTGTGTATGTTGACATCTCAGTTCTGGGTGCATGCATTTCCAAAAGGAACATGCACTATGGACTAGCTAGCAGACTGTTTGCAGCTGGTATGTGTCTTGATGGAGTGCCTTGCAGGGTGCAGTGGCTGAAGGCTTGCTGCAGGAGAATATCAGGTAGGGGTGGGGTGCAGCTTAGCATATCCAGGCCTAATATTTGTCTGTCTGCTATTGTGTTTATGGATGTGTACAGTGCTGCATTGACTGCCTTGTAGGGTGTCTGTTCCCCAGCAGGACTGGGGTTGATGGTCCTCTCTACTGCCACCATTGCAGGGAGGTAGAATGTGCATCTGTTGTTGGGAGACCATGTTTGCCACCCTTGGCCCCTGGAGGAGAAGGAGGGTGGTGGTCCATGGGAGCTACACCTGACTGACACAGACAGATATATCCAAGGTGTTTCTGCAGAAACTACCTATCTCACACATTAGCACTGCTGGGGACCTGCAGCATGGCCTATTTCTGCCATGGAAGGTGCTGTGGACCTAGTGCTGGGCGCCCCACCGCACACTCAGGGTGAGCACAGTACCCGCACAATGTGACGGTGTGTAGTGTGATGAAGAAGCCCCATTCTCTACCTTAAAGGCACAAGATTCACAGCATTTTAGTCCTGAAGCTGACAGGGAAACAGACCATGTGAGCAGCTGTTGTCAGGGACAACAGAAACAAATGCAGCCACGAGGTCTGAAAAAACACTCAGCTGAGGGAAACTCCCTAGTTCCTGATAGCATGCACCTGAGAAGGGGAAGAGCTTACAGCCCTTATAAGGACAGTGCAGGGAACACAGGGTTAGAACGAGAAGAGGAAGGAGAACTGGCAGAACAGCGTGAGCAGTGTAAGCAGAGAGAACAGGCTGTCTTACCTGAAGCAGCTGGCCAAGAGGAAGCAGGAGGAGTTTCTTACTTTGACCTAGGAAGTGAGTCAGAGACAGGAAGGATTCACCCAAGTAACTACCCAGAGTCCTACAGGAGGAAGCAGCTAGCAAGAGCAGAGAACATGTGTGAATGGTCTGCTGATTGCAAACACTTTGGAGCACGGAGGCTACGTTCCAGCCGGAGTGAGTGGAAACCAAAGGAAAAACTGTATGTATCAGGAAGCTGTGACAAGAGGAATGATTATAGTGGGAAGTTAAGAGTTGTGAATGATAGAAATTCCTACAGTGTGAATGCAGAGCAGCCTCATGCAGGAAGTCTAAGGTGGGGGCAGGGCTGGAACTCCCAACCGAGAGATTTAAGCAGAGAGCTAAGCAGAGAGCGTTCACTGCCTTCAGAGAAGGAGAGACATTATCCAGAGGACGTGTGTATGTCAGAAGATGACCTGGTAGAAATCCCTAAACCTCAGAGAAAGCCCCGCAGGCTAAAAACGGATAGCAAGAGGGGAAAAGGATATTATCTATCCCAACCTGAGGATAGCAATAAGGAGGGTTCTGAATACGTGCAAGAACCAATGATAATTGACACACTCAGTGAGTGTTCGTCCATCTGTGACCCAATGGACTGTACACTGATTTTATCTGACAAAATAATGTCTTTATGCTAGTTAGAGCTGAGCATAGTGTTACAGGAAAACGCTACAACTGATAAATGCTGATTTCCACACAGTGAGACTGTGTGCTGCAGTTAAATGCATAACGTTATTACTTACTTTGAAGCAAGAAGAAATTGTTCTAATATTCTTTATGTTTTTGCCAGAGCACATGGCTTGTTTCCTTTGAGTACTTGTGTTTTGTTTGTTATTGGAATAATCTGACCCCGGGAGGGGAATAAATCCTAATTTGCCTTTACCACTCGAGGCGTGCAACTACATTCATTGCCATCAGGCGCAGGCCTGCTAGCCTGGAAGCAGTCTGCCCATCTGGTGGTGACAGTAGCTACTCTGTGCCAGTAACACACACGGTCAGTACCCCCTACCAGGCCGAGGTGCTGTGGGGGTGGACATGGTCAGTTCCCCCTACCAGGCCGAGGTGCTGTGGGGGTGCATACCCCATCTTGTGTTCATCTGTAGACAGCTGATTTGCATGTGCAGTGCATCATGGGTACGGGTGGGCTAGCCCTATCCTGGTGACCACAGCAGACTGTCTGTGTGGTGACGTGCAGTCCCTCTGCAGCCAGCCAGGGGCTTGCTAGCAGCTATAGAGCTGTAGCCCACTGGTTACTTCACTGCCTGTGGAGTCAGAGGTCATGGGTTCAAGCCCACAGTGGGGTTGTTTGATAGGGCTGGCCAAAGCATTAGCTCTTTTTAATGTACATTATTGCTGCCAGCAGAAACACCCTCAGCGTACTGTACCCATAAAGTGCCTCAGAGGGCGCTTTATAGGGCGCCCTATAGGGCACCTTATGGTTACCGTCCATATAAGGTGCACTATACGTTATCCTGTTGAGCGACTTATAGGGTGCCCTATAGGGGACATTATAGGGTGCCGTGGAGGACAGTGCACTTTATAATGTGCCCTCTGGGGTACCTTATGAGGCGCCTTATGCAGCACCTTATGTTACAATACTTTGACGGTGTGTTTGCTGGCAGCACTAATTAGAATATAAATAAAATGCCTCCTAAAGCAATATTACCTATAACAGGTAATGCTTCAGCCAGCCTTCTTCATTAAGCACAGTGGGGGATTGAACCCATGACTCCTGCATCATTGGTCAGTGCCTTAACCATTGTGCTACACTGCTGCTCCTCCTTGCATGTCAGCGCACCTACTTAAGATTTTCATTCGTTACACTGCACAGTGCTGCCATCAAAAACAGTGCTGTGACCTTGCGGTGCCTCATACGACACCCTATAAAGCGCCCTATAAGCAACATTCTAGGGTGCCTTGGCGGACAGTGCACTTTAAAATGTGCCCTCTGGGGTACCTTATGGAGCGCCTTATGTTACAGTGCTTTCAGAGTGCGTTTGCTTGCAGCAGTAATTAAAATAAAATTAATATGCCTCAGACTGCAACATTACCTATAATAGGTAATGCCTCAGCCAACCATCTTCATTGGGCACAGTGGGGGATTGAACTCTTCATCCCTGCAATATCAGTCAGTGTCTTAACCATTGTACTGTGGCTCTGTTCCTGTGCTTGCACATCAGCACGCCACTTATGCTTCCCGTGCAAGTTTCTCATGCGCTAATGTGCGCGGTGCACATGAGCGCACAGCGCACATTAGCGCATGATTAATCCCGGTTTGCTTTTTTCAGACTGAAACGCCCACTCCTTATATGGCATCCCGCACACTAGCGCGGCGCGCACCTAACGGGGTTTTAGTAAACATACTCCTTAGGGGCATGTTTACTAAACACCGTTGCTGTGCGGGTTCCCGTTAGTGTGCTGGTGCCATATAAGGAGTGGGCGGGCCAGGCAGAAAAAAGCAAAAAACCGGACCGTACGTGTGTGCGTCGCGCTAATGTGCGGGGCCCACATTAGCGCGTGGGAAGACTAAATGGTGCGCTGCTGCAAAACCAAACAGTAGAGCCGTAGTACAACGGTGAAGACACCGACCAATGGTGCAGGGGCCAGGGGTTCAAACCCCCATTGCGCTCAACAAAAAAGACCAGCTGAGACATCAACATTTATGGGCAAAAGTGGTTTAGGAGGCATATTAATTTTGGGCGGCAGAAGGCGGCGCACTGTTATTTTTATTACGGCATGAGGCGGCGCACTGTTTAGTGTGGGCGGCAGATGGCGGCGCATTGTTACGTTTGGGCGGCAGCAGAAGGCGGTGCGCTGATAAATGTGGGCAACAGAAGGCGGCGAGCCGGTGGGCAGAAGGTGGCGCGCTGATGTGTGAGGGGGCAGTCCAATAGTGGGAGGGATAAGTGGTGCGCTGATGTGCAAATAACAGGAACGGAGCCATAGCACAATGGTTAAGACACTGACCACTCGTGCAGGGATCATGGGTTCATCCTCTCACAGTGCCTAGTGAACAAGGCTGGCTGGGGCAGTATGTATTATGGTGAGGAGTGCTGTAGGAGGTCTTCCATTTATATTTTATTTCCCACCACTAGTAAACCCACTCTCACAGTGTGTTAACATACGGATGCCTGTAAGGCACATGTTACAGTGCACTGTCTGCCAAGGCACCCTAGAATGTCCCCTATAGGGCACCATGTATGTTGCGACACAGGATAATGTATAGTGCACCCTATATGGATGGCAACCATAAGGTGGCCTATAGGGCGCCCTATAAAGCACCCTCAGAGGCACCTAATGGGTATAGTAAGCTGTGTGTGGTTTTGCCGGCATAGACATATGTACAGTAAATAAAAATAAAGCTGTGGACAGCCCTATCAAAGGGCCCCACTGCGGGTTTGAACCCATGACCTCTGGCTGTACAAGGAGTGACATAACCATTAGGCTACAGCTGACAGCAAGCCCCTGGCTGGCTGCAGAGAGCCTGCACGTCACCCCACAGACAGTCTGCTGTTGTAGACAGGATAGGGTTAGGCCACCCGTACCCATGATGCACTGCACATGCAAATCAGCTGTCCACAGATGCACACAAGATGGGGAATGCACCCCAACAGCTACCCGGCCTGGTAGGGGGAATTGTCCATGTGCACCCACACAGCACCTCGGCCTGGTAGGGGGTCCTGAGCGGGTGGACTACCAGCAAAGAGTAGCTACACACCGTCACATTGTGCGGGTACTGTGCTCACCCTGAGGGTGTGATGTGGCACCCAGGACCAGGTCCACAACACCAGCCATAGCTGGATGAGGCCATGACAGAGCTCCACAACAGTACTAACCTGTGAGATAGGAAGGTGCTGCAGAAACATGTTGGATATCTGTCTGTCTCAACTAGTGGAAACCCCCATGGACCCCCTAGGTGGCAAACAGGGGCCCCCCCCCCCCACCAACAGATCCTCATCACACACCCCCCCCCCCCCCAGCCAAGGAACAGGTAGGGACCCTAGTAGGTCTCTCTCTTTGACTTCAGCAGGTACCAAAGCTCCATCATATTGCCAAACCTGTTGCACCCATTACAGCTTCTGCCTCTGTCCAGACAGAAATCCCAATGCCAGTTGAAGGACCGGTTCCATGTGCAGGATGCCTGCATGATGAGGCTCTCAGGAAACGAGTGGAGGAGGTCAGAGGAGAGGTGGTGAGACTGAGAATCATTCAAGACAGTGAGAAGTTCATTGATGAGATGCTTCTTGTAACATCCAAGCTCTCCAACAGAGGTGAAAATGGGAGGCTACAGAATGAAGAAAGTTGGACACGAGTCACCAGAGCCTGCAGAATCAACAGTCCAACTCCTCCAGCCCTTCAATTGAAGAACCAGTATGTAGTCCTGGAAGTGGAAGAGGTGAAAGAAACATAGAAACATGATGACAGAAAAAGACCACATGGCCTATCTAGTCTAGGCTATCTAGAAAGCATCCCAAGAAAGGGAAGACCCAGAGCTCAAGCGTCCCAAATTTGCAGAATCAGTGACCACAAGGAAGCGAAGGGTGGAAACATAGAAACATAGAAACATGATGACAGAAAAAGACCACATTGCCTATCTAGTCGGTCCTTCCATATCAACAACTACAACAGTCCACTTTTTACCTTTAGAGATCCTCTGTGTTGGTCCCATGCTTTATTGAATTCAGTTACTGTCCTCATCTCCACCACCTCCACTGGGAGACTATTCCACGGATCCACTACTCTTTCCGTAAAGAAATATTTCCGTATATCACTCCTGAATCTATCTCCCTTCACCCTCATCCCATGTCCCCTCGTAGCAGAACTTGCTTTCAATTGAAAGAGGCTCTCTCCCTGAACATTTATGCCTCGGAGGTATTTAAACATCTCAATAATATCACCTCTATCCCGCCGTTCCTCTAAGGTGTACATATTAAGATCCTTAAGTCTGTCCTCATATGCTTTAAAATGAAGCCCACTAATCATTTTAGTAGCCACCCTCTGCACCGACTCCATCCTGTTCACATCCTTTTGAAGATGCGGTCTCCAGAATTGCACACTATACTCCAAATGAGGTCGCACCAAAGACTTATAAAGAGGCATTATTACCTCCTTTTTTCTGCTAGCCATTCCTCTCCGTATGCACCCAAGCATCCTTCTAGCTTTTGCCGTCGCCTTTTATATCTGTTTAGCTATTTTAAGATCATCAGACACAACCACGCCTAGGTCCCGCTCTTCTTTAGTGGACAAAAGTACTTCATTTCCTATACTGTATTGCTCCCTTGGATTGCTGCAGCCCAAATGCATGACCTTACATTTTTTAACATTAAATCCCTTCTGCCAAATTCTAGACCATTCTTCAAGCTTAGCTAGATCCCTCCTCATGTTATCTACACCTTCCTGGGTGTCTACTCTATTGCAGATTTTGGTATCATCTGCAAAGAGGCAAACCTTACCCGACAGCCTACCGCTACATCACTAACAAAGATGTTAAAAAGAATCGGACCAAGGACAGATCCCTGGGGCACACCACTGATAACATCCTTCTCCTCAGAGTGAGCTCCATTTACTTGTACTCTTTGTCACCTCCCACCCAACCAATTTCTAACCCAAGCAGTAACTTTAGGGTCCAACCCCTAGGGTGCTCAGTATGTTTAAAAGTCGCCTGTGAGGAACAGAGTCAAAGCCTTTACTGAAATCTAAATACACCACATCAAGGGCTCTCCATCGGTCCAACACCCAGGTCACCCAGTCAAAGAAATCAAACAGATTTGTCTGACAAGACCTGCCTCTGGTGAATCCATGCTGCCTCGGATCCTGTAATCCGCTGGACTCCAGAAACCTCACTATTTTCTCTTTCAGCAGCGTTTCCAATAATTTACTCACCACCGAAGTTAAACTAACTGGCCTGTAGTTTTCAACCACATCCTTACTTCCGCTTTTGTGTAAAAGCACCACATGAGCCTCTCTCCAGTCCTTTGGCACCACTCCCGACTCCAACGAGGCATTGAAAAGGTCAGTCAGTGGAGTTGCTAGAACGTCCCCAAGTTCCCTCAGTATTCTAGGGTGTATCCCATCCGGTCCCATCGCTTTGTCTACTTTAAGTTGAGCTAGTTTCTCACGAACACAGTCTTCTGAAAATTGTTCAAGATGTCCCTCGCTTCTGTTCGTATTTGTGGGTGTTTTCTGAAGTCCTGCTCCTGGTTCTTCATCTGTGAACACAGAACAAAAATATTTGTTAAGCAATTCCGCTTTATCCTTATCAGCTTCTACATATTCCCCCCTACACCCTTGAGTCTGACAATACCACTTTTGCCTTTCCTCTTCTCACTAATATATCTGAAAAATGTCTTATCCCCCTATTTTATTGCATTGGCTATTTCCTCCTCCTTTTGAATCTTTGCCTTCTTGACTACTTTGCTAGCTTCTCTAAGTTTTTCCAAATACAGATGCCTGTCTTCCTCTCTCTGTGATCTCTTGTATTTCATGAAGGCCTCCCTCTTTTTCTTCACTTTTTCAGCTACTTCCTTAGAAAACCATAGCGGTCTCCTTTTCCTTTTGCCTTTATTTACCATTTTAACAAAAAGGTTGGTTGCCCTTAAAATATCCCCTTTCAGTTTTGCCCACTGCTTTTCTACATCCCCCAGCTGTTCCTATCCCACTAACGACTCCCTGAGGTATTGGCCCATCTTCGCAAAGTTAGTCTTCCTAAAGTCTAAGATCCTCACCTTGGAATGGATTCTAACAGGCCTAGTCCTAATACTGAACCACACCATCTGGTGATCACTGGATGCAAAATGATCTCCCACTACAACATCAGAAACACTTTCACCATTGGTAAGCACCAAGTCCAGTATGGTCCCTTCACGTGTGGGGTCTGTTACCAATTGCCTGAATAGTTCTCCCTGTAGAGAATCCAGGATCTCCTTACTTCTAGATGATACTGCAGCAGGAATGTGCCAATCAACATCTGGCATATTGAAATCTCCTATCAGTAGCACTTCCCCTTTCCTAGCAATGCTGCGTATGTCTTCAATTAACTCTCTGTCCACCTCTTCCTCTTGTGAGGGAGGTCTGTATATCACACCAATGCAAATAGATT
This sequence comes from Ichthyophis bannanicus, assembly GCA_033557465.1. Taxonomy (NCBI): domain Eukaryota; kingdom Metazoa; phylum Chordata; class Amphibia; order Gymnophiona; family Ichthyophiidae; genus Ichthyophis; species Ichthyophis bannanicus. The sequence continues at coordinate 47,816,828 of CM066040.1, forward strand.
TCTCTTTCCCTCTTTCTAGTTTAACCCACAATGCCTCCTCTCTCGCTTTTAAGCTCTGTAATTCCAAAGCTTTAATAGTAGTTTTTACATATAGAGCCACTCCTCCTCCCATTCTTCCTACCCTGTCCTTTCTGAATAAAGTATAGCCAGGTATAGTTACATCCCAGTCATGGTAGTTGTGGTTAGTGGCTCTCTTTTGAGGGATACTGAGGCATTCATTGCCAAACAGACTTGATGCCCAGAGAGCTGTGCTGTCTACCAGGTGCCAAAATCCACAAAGTTATGGAAAGTTTGCAGAGACTCATCAAGACTACTGACTATTATACAATATTGCTCATCCATGTTGGCACAAATGATACTGCCCCTTCTGAGGGTATCAAAAGTGACTTCATGGCTCTGGGACAGAGGGTGAAGCAGATAGTAGTGCAGGTGGTGTTCTCTTCAATCCTCCCTGTTGAGGGTAAAGGCCAAAGCAGAGAAGCTCACATCCTGGAGATTAATGCATGGTTGTATGGATGGTATCAAAGAAAGAGCTTTGGTTTCCCGGACCATGGGATGATATTCCAAGGGCTGCAGAGCAGAGACAGAAACATAGAAACATGATGGCAGAAAAAGACCACATGGTCTATCTGGTCTGCCCTTCCATATCAACCACTACAACAGTCTCCTTTTTTCCTTAATAGATTCTCTATGTCTGTCCCATGCTTTTTTGAATTCAGATACTGTCCTCATCTCTAACACCTCCACAGGGAGTCTATTCCACGTATTTACCACTCTTTTCGTAAAGACATATTTTACTCCTGAGTTTATCCCCTTTCACTCTCATCCTATGTCCCCTCATAGCAGAGCTTGCTTTCAATCGAAAGAGGCTCTCCTCCTGTGCATTTATGCCATGGAGGTATTTAAACATCTCAATTATATCACTTCTATTCCGCCTTTCCTCTAAAGTATACATATTAAGCTCCTTAAGTCTTCTTATCTTTATCTTTATTGTCATTTGATACCGCCCTAGGCCTCATATGCTTTATAACAAAGACCACTAACTATTTTAGTAGCAACCCTCTGCACTATCTTCAACTTGTTTATATCCTTTTAAAGGTGCGGTCTCCAGAATTGCACACAATACTCCAAATGAGGTTGCACCATAGACTTATATACAGGCACTATCATCTCCATTTTTCTGCTGGCCATTCTTCTCCCTATGCACCCAAGAATCCTTCTAGCTTTTGCTGTTGCCTTTTCGACCTGTTTAGCTACTTTAAGACCATCAGACACAATCATGCCTAGATCCTGCTCTTCTTTTGCGGAAAGAAGTACTTTATCCCCTATACTATATTGCTCCCTTGGATTGCTGCAGCCCAAATGCATAACATTGCATTTTTTGACATTAAGGGGTATGTTTACTAAACCGTCTTAATGTTACCGGCTCTATTTGCAGCGATAATATGAAGAATGCCATATAAGGAGTGGGCGTTCCAGTCCTAAGGTAGCAAGACTCTATATCGCGCGATAGTGGGACTAGTGGAACTGTAACACACGTTAACCCTAAGTACATGCCAGCACAAGGTTAGAAGCTATAACGATGTAGCCCACTGGTTACTGCAATGGCTGTGGAGGCAGAGATCATGGGTTTGATCCTGCAGTGGTGTAACCTAAAAAGGCTGTCTGAGGCATTTTCTTTTAATTTAAATCAGTGCTGCCAGCAAAAACACCCTCACAGTGCCGTAACCTAAGGTGCCTCATAAGGTGCCCCATAGGTCACATTATAAGGCACCCTATAATGTGCCCTATAGGGCGCTTTACAGGGCACCTATGAGGCACCTTAGGCTACAGCACTGTGAGGGTGTTTCTGCTGGCAGCACTGATTGAAATGAAAAGGAAAAGCTTCAGACAGCATTCCTAAGTAACACCACTGTGGGATCAAACCCATGACCATTGCTTCCACAGTCACTGAAGTAACCAGTAGGCTACACCTCTATAGCTACTGCCACACTGCTGGCTGGCTACAGAAAGACTGCAGGTCACCACACAAACTATCTGCTGTGGTTACCAGGATAGGGTAAACCCACCCGTACCCATGATGCAATGCACATGCAGATCAGCAGTCTACAGCTGATCACATAATGGGGTATGCATCCCCACAGCACCTAGGCCTGGTAGGGGGAACAGACCGTGTATGTTACTGGCACAGAGTAGCTACAGACCGTGACATTGTGCGGGTCCTGTGCTCACCCTGAGGGTGAGGTGGGGCACCCAGCACCAGGTCTGCAGCACCTGACTTGCCTGAGATCGGCTGTGCTACAGATCTCCATTAATGCCAGTGTGTGATAGGTAGTCCTTGTGGACACACCTAGGATACACCTGTGTCCATCTGTGTTTCTCAGTCATATCTAGCCCTTGTGGACTATGATGCACCCAGAATAGTGCATATCTTGTGTGGGTGCCATGGTCACATGTTTATAGGCAAAGGGTGGTGTTTGGACCCAAAAGCAGATTATGTAGTTCCACCCAACCTGCTCTTTGTGGGTCAGGGTGGAGAGAACAGAATCTTCCACCAACAGATCCACATTGTACATCTCTGCAATGGTGGCAGTAGAGAGGACCATCAACCCCAGTCTTACTGGTGAACAGGCACCCTACAGGGCAGTAGATGCAGATCTGTACATATCACATAAGGCAATAGCAGTCAGGCAGAACACTGGAAAAGCTCAGCTCCCCCCCACCACTATCTGACATTCACCAGCCAAGGGCACAGTCAGTCTCCGCTCACTGCACCCTGCAAGGTGTTCCAGCCATACACATGCTAACTGCAGACAGTCTGCTAGCTAGTACACTCTTCGCGCTGCTCTCCCAGGAGGGAGAAGAGCTGCTCAGCACAGCCCGCAGCAACACCAACCCGACCTCGTGCTGCCCAATCGGGGCAGATCACCACCGACTTAAAAGGAGCCGTTACCCGGACCAAAGCCTCTTCGCGCTGCTCTCCCAGGAAGGAGAAGAGCTGCTCAGCACAGCCCGCAGCAACACCGACCCGACCTCGTGCTGCCCAATCGGGGCAGATCACCGCCGACTTAAAAGGCGCGCCAGAGGCAGCAGCCCCACATCAAGATGACAGAGCAACCTCCATTAGACCTGTCTACATTCTTCAAAATCTCCCGGCAGCTTGAGCTCCCCCCTGGGTCGAGCTCGCTCTCACCGTCAACGCATCCAGCCTCTCAACCAAAGCAAGTAAAAAACTGCCTAAACAGACCGAACATAATACCTCTACGCTGTCGCTGCCATTACCGGTAGCACATTATAACTGATTCTACGTTTACTACATTTATCTCAGTAACCTAACATATCTACTGCTTCTCTGACTACTCTCTACTGTCATCAGTAGCCGATATAACCGTGCCATTTTTACTGTTGCCAATAGCCTGATATATCTCTGCCATTTTTCGCTGACCCCAGTATATATCTGTACCATTTTACTGTTGCCAGTAGCCTGCTACAACTGTGCCATTTCTACTCTTGCCAATAACCTGCCATATCTGTGTCATTTTACTGTTACCATTAGTCTGATATATCTTTATCTTTATCTTTATTTTTATTTCTCCATTTTATATACCGCTTTGGCCGAAACATTAAAGCGGTTTACAATAAAATAAAAAGTCTACGCAACTAAAACTAAGGAAAAGGAACGCCATAATAAAATAGGAAAGAAAGAAAGAACAGAATAAGCAGAGATAAAACAGACCATAACAGACACATAAACAAACAAATACTCAGGGGGGGATGTGGGAGGGAGGTTGAAGGCTTGTTGGAATAGATGAGTTTTCAGTAGCTCCTTAAACTTAGAGTAAGAAGATTCTAAACGGATGGAGGGTGGCAGGGTGTTCCAAAGTGCGGGGCTGAGGAAAAAGAAGGCCGAATGACGGGTTTGTTCCAAATGCGCCTGGGATGGGGAGGGTAAGGATAGACGATTAGTATGCAGGGAACGAAGCTGGCGGTACGGTGTGTGAAGAGAAATGAGGTCAGATAGATAAAGGGGGGTGGATGTGTAAATGGCTCTATGAGTCAGAATGAGAAACTTATATTGAAACCGAAAATGGAGAGGTAGCCAGTGAAGTTGACAGAGAATGGGAGTGACATGGTCAAATTGGCGAGCAAAGGTAATGAGGCGAGCAGCTGTGTTTTGTATTAGCTGAAGGCTTTGGAGCTGGTAGGCCGGTAAATTGGCTAAAAAGACCATTTGCACTGATCCCAGTCGCCTGATATATCTGTGACATTTTACTGTTGCCAGTAGCCTGCTACAACTGTCCCATTTTTACTGTTGCCGATAACCTGCCATATCTGTACCATTCTCACTGTTGCCAGTAGCCTGATATATTTGTGCCACATTCTCTCTGTTGCCAATAGCCTGATATATTTGTGCCATTTTACTGTTGCCAGTAGCCTGATATATTTGTGCCATTCTCACTGTTGCCAATAGCCTGATATATTTGTGCCATTTTACTGTTGCCAGTAGCCTGCTACAACTGTGTTATTTTGACCACTCTCGCTGTTACCAATAGCCCATCCCAATATCCTCCTGCACACACGTCCCTATAAATGTAGATAGATCACACATAGAATGGCTCACACCACCGCAACAATAATTTGTAGCTACCTTCTCTTGGAGCTGATCAGTAGCTCCTTAACCATAACCAATACCCACAAACACATACCTATTCTGCACGGTTCCGGGAGGAGGTGGTCAAGAGACCTCACCCACAAGCCAGTAGAGGACTCGCAACCAACCTATCATCACCTACTACACATTGCAATCCAACACACCACAAGGGTAAAAAAGGATAACCTACCTCCCCAAGACTTAAAAGCCGCCCTCATAAATGTGCGCTCAGTCCGCAATAAATGGCCCATAATCACTGACCTACTAACCCTTCACAATCTAGACATACTCCTCATCACAGAGACATGGCTATCGAACGATGACATAGTCCTCATCAACCACCTTCTACCCCCCCTCCCCAACTTTACAATACACAGTTGCCATAGAATCAACAAAAGGGGCGGAGGAGTTCTCATACTCACAAAAGCCGACCTCAAGTTCCACCTCTCCAACAGCACCAACACAACCAACCTCGACATAGTAGTCATAGAAAACGACCAATGCTCCATCAACCTAGTATACAGAGCCCCTTCATCATCCCCTGACGACCTAGCTGTGATAATTGAGCTAGCCTGTAACCCCCCAAACCTGCGCACCCCAAACTGGATACTAGGAGACTTCAATCTACCAACCCTACATGACTCCCAAGCATCAGCTCTCCAGGATGCACTCAAGGACCTGGGCTATTTGCAACTAATCAATGAACCAACTCACACAAAGGGAAACATGCTGGACCTGATCTTCGCCCCCCTATCCACCCACAACTCCACCCACCCCACCCCACCCCACCTACCTACACCGCAGTACCTTGGTCCGATCATAAGCTAATCTTATTTCAAATTCTCTTAGATACCCGGCCCAGGAAGCCCCCCGGAAGCATGTCAAACCCCACAGGTCTACCCCCATGAAGGTTCCAACCTTTCAACAAGGAATCCATCTTACACAACACACAACCCCTCTTTAGCATAACGGCAACTAGCCCAGATACGCTAGTCTCCAGCTGGAATGACAGCCTGAGTTCCATTGCCTTATGCACAGCCCACAAGAAAGCCCCTAAGAAAAAAGCTCCCGCCCTCTGGTACTCCGCAGATCTACAGACCTCTCTCATCAAACTTAGAAAACTCGAAAGGCAATGGAGGAGCTCACGATCCACAGAAAACCAGGTAGCCTATAACCTCCAGCTGTCAATACACCGCAATGCGATAACTGAGAAAATGAGACAAACACACACAGACACCCTTATGCGTTCACTACGAAAACCACACGACCTATTTAACCTCATCAAGAACCTAACGAAAGAACCAGGTTCTGAGCAAACACCCGAGATTCACGCCCAGGACTATGCTGACTTCCTTCAATCGAAACTATGTAAGACAGACAAGACTGACCCACCCTCTTGCACCGTGGAACCATCAAAAGCAGCGACATTAGCAATGTTCACCACCCCATCCAATGAGAAAATCATCAACACCATCTCTGCAATCAACACCACTACCGCTCAGACCGACCCCTGTCCTGCCTTCTGGATAAAGGAACTACGGACAGAATTTAGTCCACTCATAGCTAGACTCTTTGACGCATCTTTCACATCAGGCTATTTCCCCCTGAATCTCAAGCACACATCCATCAGACCCCTGCTAAAGAACGGCAAATTGGACACCCAGAAAGTAGAATCGTATAGACCAATTGCCAGCACACTGCTAGCAAAGATAATCGAAAAAGAAGTCCTATACCAGATTCAACAACACATCAACAATACCTCTCCGTTAGACCACTGCCAACACGGATTCAGAGAATCCCATGGTGTCGAGACGCTACTTACCACCCTCTTCAACAATATACTTTACGCAATAGATAACATCCATCATGGAATTGCCCTGATATTCCTGGACATAGCTGCAGCGTTCGACTCAGTATGTCACGAAACCCTCCTGAGCCGGCTCAAAGAGAAGGGCATCTATGACCTAGCACTAACCTGGTGTAAGTCATACCTGTCCGATAGATGGCAACACGTGCAGATGGAGTCCTCCACCTCCAAACCGTTCCACCAGAAACAGGGTGTTCCGCAAGGATCCTCCCTCTCAGCCTTAATGTTCAACATCTATATGCAGCCAATTTGTGACCTCATACGATCATTCAACGGCGAATGCATGATTTATGCTGACGACGTTCTCATGTACATGCCATTCCAGATCGGCCAGACTGACCTCACACCACTAACTAACTGTTTTAGCTCAGTAGAAAAATGGCTTCTAAACCAGAATCTTCGAATACAACACAAAAAGACTGAAGTGCTGTTCATCTCCAGAAACCCCAATTTTTCCCCTCCAGCCTGCCTAAAAATTGGAAAAATAGAACTGCAAACCAAACCCTCAATCCACTATCTGGGTGTCACATTGGATCAAAGACTGGATATGAAGACACACGTTGGCAAAATGGTAAAATCAACATACCATAAGATCAGGACACTCAAACATCTACGCCCCCTCCTGCAACCGGTCGATTTCAGAATAATATTCCAGGCACTAACCATCAAACATCTCGACTATGCCAACGCAATCCTTCAAGGACTCCCACAATCCACTCTGAGCCCGCTCCAACTCGCCATGAACGCTGCAGCCAGAGTCCTACATAGTGCCTCAAGGAGGGACCATATAACACCCATCCTCAAAAGTCTCCACTGGCTCCCAATCCACAGCAGAATCATCTTCAAGACCTTACTACTAACATTCAAGACCATCAATGGACTCGCCCCCTCCTCTCTCGCGGACCTTACTCACATTACCCCCCCAAATAGAGCCAGGCGATCTACTGCTATAAACACTTTGGTAATCCCCAAAGCAATGACCCACTGTACTCAGACAACCATAAACAGGGCTTTCAGTCTCTGTGCACCCAGATGCTGGAACGCTCTTCCACCTGATATACGAGCCATCCCGGAACTAACTAAATTCAGGAGAGCATTGAAACACTATCTCTTCCTCAAATGCTACCCGGAGGAACGTACACCAACTCACCCACTCACAACATAGCCTCACGACCATATGTAACCACCCTCCATGTATTGTATATAAGTGTGAATATCATTCTGTTATCATTACAAATGTAAATAGTTAATACTGTTATCCAAGTTGAGCTACCTGTTATATGTATTACGGTGTTAACTCCCACCATAAAATACCCCATGTTCCATGTAAACCGCAGTGATGTTGAAGAGCGCGATATAGAAGCAAATTAAAAAATAAATAAATAAATAAATACACGGTGTATGGAGAAACTGTATGCACCCAAAAATGGGAGGGAGAGATGCACCCACGTCAGTGATTGAGCCCCAGAAAAGAGAACCCATAAATATCACTTGAGAGCAATGCTGCATAGCATTATGGGGGAACCTAGCCATGCTGTGGTCACAGCTCAGTCAGGGTGAGAGTGACCTCCCAGTATGACATGCTGTGGCCACCCTGTCTGTGCAGGTGGTGATCGGGCACTACAATGTCCAAGCCATTGCCCTATACCCTGTGCAGTTGCATCCTGCCCAGGCTATACCCACAGTACCTTGCTCCTCATTATGCACATTGGCAGGCTAACACTGGAAACAGTGCAAGCAGTGTAGGCTCAGTAAGGTGTGGGCAGCCACAACACACTGGATAGACATACACACACTCCAACACCTATGCCAGCATTGTGCAAATATGGAGGTTTGTGGAAGCCCTGGCCGCCACACCAGTCCTGGGCACAGTGCGGGCATTGCTATGGTACACAATACTGTTGGGGTCACTCCCCGAGGTGGTAAACATTGTCAGAAGCAACAACTGAAACACACTCCACAGATATCAGAAAGGTTGCTATGATGAATCTCTAACAACTAATCGTGTTTAACTTAGGATTTGTTAGCTGACATTAATCATAGCAACCTTAGTGACCTCCTCAGCTTTAGAAGCTGCTAACACCTAATCAGGTGTTAGTGGGCCTGTTTCCTGAGTGCAGTTGAAGCCTGCATAAAAAGGCTCCTGTGCCCTGCCCCTTTGAGGCTTTTCTAACCAGGGCTCCACACATCAAACAGTAAGTAAGGTTTTGAGGGTTTCTTTGTTTGGTTTGTTTTTATTACATTGCTAGCTCTCTGACTGGGAGCTCTTAAAAGGGTTTTGTGTATATTTTTAAAAGCAAGGTTACTTCATTTTTGCTGTTTTAGGGGAACCTTAATTAAGCACAGTAGGTTGCTGACTCCAGTGACCTCCTCAGCTTTAGAAGCTGCTAACACCTAATCAGGTGTTAGTGGGCCTGTTTCCTGAGTGCAGTTGAAGCCTGCATAAAAAGGCTCCTGTGCCCTGCCCCTTTGAGGCTTTTCTAACCAGGGCTCCACACATCAAACAGTAAGTAAGGTTTTGAGGGTTTCTTTGTTTGGTTTGTTTTTATTACATTGCTAGCTCTCTGACTGGGAGCTCTTAAAAGGGTTTTGTGTATATTTTTAAAAGCAAGGTTACTTCATTTTTGCTGTTTTAGGGGAACCTTAATTAAGCACAGTAGGTTGCTGACTCCAGTGACCTCCTCAGCTTTAGAAGCTGCTAACACCTAATCAGGTGTTAGTGGGCCTGTTTCCTGAGTGCAGTTGAAGCCTGCATAAAAAGGCTCCTGTGCCCTGCCCCTTTGAGGCTTTTCTAACCAGGGCTCCACACATCAAACAGTAAGTAAGGTTTTGAGGGTTTCTTTGTTTGGTTTGTTTTTATTACATTGCTAGCTCTCTGACTGGGAGCTCTTAAACGGGTTTTGTGTATATTTTTAAAAGCAAGGTTACTTCATTTTTGCTGTTTTAGGGGAACCTTAATTGAGCACAGTAGGTTGCTGACTCCAGTGACCTCCTCAGCTTTAGAAGCTGCTAACACCTAATCAGGTGTTAGTGGGCCTGTTTCCTGAGTGCAGTTGAAGCCTGCATAAAAAGGCTCCTGTGCCCTGCCCCTTTGAGGCTTTTCTAACCAGGGCTCCACACATCAAACAGTAAGTAAGGTTTTGAGGGTTTCTTTGTTTGGTTTGTTTTTATTACATTGCTAGCTCTCTGACTGGGAGCTCTTAAAAGGGTTTTGTGTATATTTTTAAAAGCAAGGTTACTTCATTTTTGCTGTTTTAGGGGAACCTTAATTAAGCACAGTAGGTTGCTGACTCCAGTGACCTCCTCAGCTTTAGAAGCTGCTAACACCTAATCAGGTGTTAGTGGGCCTGTTTCCTGAGTGCAGTTGAAGCCTGCATAAAAAGGCAGGTCTTGTCAGACAAATCTGATTGATTTTTTTGACTGGGTGACCAGGGAGTTGGACCGAGGGAGAGCTCTAGATGTGGTGTATTTAGATTTCCGTAAAGCCTTTGACACTGTTCCTCACAGGCGACTTATAAACAAACTGAGCACCCTAGGGATGGACCCTAAAGTTACTGCTTGGGTTAGAAATTGGTTGGGTGGGAGGCGACAAAGAGTACAAGTAAATGGAGCTCACTCTGAGGAGAAGGATGTTACCAGTGGTGTACCCCAGGGATCTGTCCTTGGTCCGATTCTTTTTAACATCTTTGTTAGTGATATAGCGGAAGGGCTGTCGGGTAAGGTTTGCCTCTTTGCAGATGATACCAAAATCTGCAATAGAGTAGACACCCAGGAAGGGGTAGATAACATGAGGAGGGATCTAGCTAAGCTTGAAGAATGGTCTAGAATTTGGCAGCTAGGATTTAATGTTAAAAAATGTAAGGTCATGCATTTGGGCTGCAGCAATCCAAGGGAGCAATACAGTATAGGAGGTGAAGTACTTATGTCCACTAAAGAAGAGCGGGACCTAGGCATGGTTGTGTCTGATGATCTTAAAGTAGCTAAACAGGTGGAAAAGGCGACAGCAAAAGCTAGAAGGATGCTTGGGTGCATACGGAGAGGAATGGCTAGCAGAAAAAAGGAGGTGATAATGCCTCTGTATAAGTCTTTGGTGCGACCTCATTTGGAGTATGGTGTGCAATTCTGGAGACCGCACCTTCAAAAGGATGTGAACAGGATGGAGTCGGTGCAGAGGGTTGCTACCAAAATGATTAATGGGCTTCATTATAAAGCATATGAGGACAGACTTAAGGATCTTAATATGTACACCTTAGAGGAAAGGCGGGATAGAGGTGATATGATTGAGATGTTCAAATACCTCCGTGGCATAAATGTTCAGGGAGAGAGCCTCTTTCAATTGAAAGCAAGTTCTGCTACGAGGGGACATGGGATGAGGGTGAAGGGAGATAGATTCAGGAGTGATATGCGGAAATATTTCTTTACGGAAAGAGTAGTGGATCCGTGGAATAGTCTCCCAGTGGAGGTGGTAGAGATGAGGACAGTAACTGAATTCAAGAAAGCATGGGACCAACACAGAGGATCTCTAAAGGCAAAAAGTGGACTGTTGTAGTTGTTATGGAAGGACAGACTAGATAGGCCATGTGGTCTTTTTCTGTCGTCATATTTCTATGTTTCTATGTTTCTATATATGTGGAACGTGTTCCCAAGTTTAGGACGGCATTGCTAAGATATGCAAGTGCCAGTATTGGGAGATGCTGCTCCGCGCAGGGCCCAACAGCCTGACTCTCCATGAGGCTTTGGATAGTGGAGCCTGTGGGTGTGGGTGTTTATACCCCTGTTGGCCGCTGCTCTAGGGCGGAGGTTCCCAACTCCGGTCCTGGTGGGCCAAACACTATTCAGGTTTTCATGCTGTCCCTAATGAATATTTATTTATTTATTTATTTATTCACATTTATATACCGCATCTTCCAAGAGTTCAGTTGCGGTTTACAGTTAACAATAATTAACAAATCAAGTTTGTTTTACATGGAACATTGCAATAATACAGAACTTATTTACAAGGAACATCATATAAAGTATAGAACAAACAATGTGGTATAATACCGAACAGTGTGGAAACTATATACAAGTTATATATGAATATATATACATGGATTACATGGGGGAGGTCAGAAGATCATCATTGGAGAGTGCTATCTGTATAGGTTAAAGGTTTATTGCATAGAGCAACCGGATTGTCTATTTAACCTTTGTCTATTGTAGATATTGAGTTATTTATGTTATAATGTTTGGTGAACAGATAGGTTTTCAGTTTCTTGCGTAGTTCTGTGATCTCTGTTAGCTTTCGTAGCTCCTCTGGAAGGGAATTCCAGATAGTAGGGGCTATGTGCGAAAATGCTCTATTGTTTGTTGATTTGTGGGCTTTTGTGAAATCTTTCGGGATTTTTAATCTGCATAGTTGTCCTTTTCTGTGTGTAGGCTTAGCTGGTTCTTTGTGTATTAAGTTACATAACATGGGTGGGGCCAAAGCATATAAGGCTTTGAATGTTGTTATTATTGTTTTGTAGATATGTTTTGTAGATTGTTTTGTAATATGCATGAGATAGATTTGCATACAATGGGGGCGATGCATACAAATGCAGCACAGGCTATTTATTAGGGACAGCATGAAACCTGAATGGTGTTTGTCCCTCCAGGACTGCAGTTGGGAAACTCTGCTCTAGGTATTGCACATGTTTATGGTGTCTGTGCTCTGTAGGGTAAAATATAGGCGTTTCAGGCAAGTTTAATTTATCTGCAATAAATGTTCCGTCTTTATTACCACGGTTTAGTACTGGGTAAAATATGGGGGCAAGGTTGGCAGGAACCACAGCTGGGACTTGAACTTTTGACCTTCTGCACCTGAACACACTGGCTGTGTGTACTGCAGCAAACTGTTGCCACAGGGGCAAACCATTCCCTGGTGATACCATGACTGTTCGTCAGACAGACCCTGTCTGTTGTAGTGCACGGCACCTACCTAAACAGGGCTTGGCTGTGATCTGCTGTGGGCAGATGCTACTGCCCCCTCCGCCACCGTGCTGACATGCCCTTATACCGATGGTGCTGGTGGTGTCCAGTCCCAGGCCATCCAGTGTGCCAGTAGACATCTGCCTATTTGTGTGAGTTCTCGGGTAGGGGTGCCTACATGGACATGCGCGCTTCCCCCCGGCACCGCCTGCCATTGTTATATGCCCTGGGGGTACCTGCTGGGCAATATCCCCTGTGACACTGTGGGACACACACTCGTGCCCATGTTGGTCCCTCGTCAGTTGCTGTCTTGCTGCTTTACAGTTTCGGCATTCCTATGTGTCACCTAGGCATCTGCCTAGTCTGCACTGTGCCCCAGCTGGACCACAGCATGTGCCGCCTGCAACCCCCTTTATCCCATTTACAGCATCAGTACAGTTGCCCTTTCCTACGTGCCCACTCTGCTGTTGCTGCACATGTGTACGCCCTAACAAACCTGCCCAATATAAACGACAAAAACCCTGATCACCACTATTTTAATGTGGGATCATTCACTTTGTAGGGGGACAGAGCATTGACCATTCCAAACATGATATCTTCCTTTTTACGCTTTGTCAGTAGCGTTGCTTTATGTTTATCATTAATATCAGTTTTGTCCAGCTTGGTTATTGGGATTTTAGATGTGGTTCTGGTCATTTTATATGCCTCTGTATCGCTCCATGGTACGACCGCACCTTGAATATTGTGTGCAATTCTGGTCACCGTATCTTAAAAAGGATATAGCGTTATTAGAAAAAGTACAGAGAAGAGCCACCAAATTGGTGAAGGGGTTGGAAGGCTACTCCTATGAAGAGAGGCTAAGAAGGTTTGGGCTCTTTAGCCTGGAGAAGAGACGGCTGAGGGGAGATATGATAGAGGTCTATAAATTAATGAATGGAGTGGAACGGATAAACGTGGATCAATTGTTTACGCTATCAGAGTATAGAAAGACTAGGGGACATGTAATGAAGCTACAGGGTAAACTATTTAAGACAAATAAGAGAAAATATTTTTTCACTCAACGTGTAATCAAACTCTGGAATCTGTTACCGGAGGATGTAGTAAGGCTGTTAGTATAGCTGGGTTTAAAAAAGGTTTGGACAAGTTCCTGGAGGAAAGGTCCATAAACCACTATTAAAAAGGGACCCAGGATATCAATGCTTGACCCAGTACAAGCATTGTGGAACCTGTGTCTTTTGGGGATATTGCTAGGTACGTATGACCTAGATTGGCCACTGTTGGAAACAGGATACTGGGCTTGATGGACCTCGGTCTGACCCAGTATGGCATGTCTTATGTTCTTATGTTTATTTGCCTTTTTGGTTCCTGCACATGTATCACTACTATCACTTTTCTGGGTTTCCCTGCCTTTGCTGTACATTGCTGACTTAAATGGTTTCTCTCTCCTGCAAATGTGCCTCTAACGCGAGGGTTTCACTGGCGTTAGTGTTCATACCTGGATTTCACAGCATTAGTGTGCCTGCAGCCTCTCCCCGCTCACTCTCCGCCCATTGACGCCTATCTCTGCCCTATGGGAGGCCTTACTCCACCCTTCAGATACAGATTTCACAGCGTTAGTGTGCCTTAATGCCGCTGCCGATGTTATCGCGTGATACGTGACGTTATCGCGCAATAACATTACATATTGCATGATAACATCGCCGCTGCTACGTTAAGACTGTATAGTAAACATAAAGGACTGGAGAGAGGCTCATGTGGTGCCTTTACACAAAAGCGGAAGTAAGGATGTGGCTGAAAACTACAGGCCAGTTAGTTTAACTTCAGTGGTGAGTAAATTAATGGAAACGCTGTTGAAAGAGAAAATAGTGGGGTTTCTGGAGTCCTGCGGATTACAGGATCCGAGGCAGCATGGATTCACCAGAGGCAGGTCTTGTCAGACAAATCTGATTGATTTCTTTGACTGGGTGACCAGGGAGTTGGACCGAGGGAGAGCTCTAGATGTGGTGTATTTAGATTTCAGTAAAGCCTTTGACACTGTTCCTCACAGGCGACTTATAAACAAACTGAGCACCCTAGGGATGGACCCTAAAGTTACTGCTTGGGTTAGAAATTGGTTGGGTGGGAGGCGACAAAGAGTACAAGTAAATGGAGCTCACTCTGAGGAGAAGGATGTTACCAGTGGTGTGCCCCAGGGATCTGTCCTTGGTCCGATTCTTTTTAACATCTTTGTTAGTGATATAGCGGAAGGGCTGTCGGGTAAGGTTTGCCTCTTTGCGGATGATACCAAAATCTGCAATAAAGTAGACACCCAGGAAGGTGTAGATAACATGAGGAGGGATCTGGCTAAGCTTGAAGAATGGTCTAGAATTTGGCAACTGGGATTTAATGTTAAAAAATGTAAGGTCATGCATTTGGGCTGCAGCAATCCAAGGGAGCAATACAGTATAGGAGGTGAAGTACTTTTGTCCACTAAAGAAGAGCGGGACCTAGGCGTAGTTGTGTCCGATGATCTTAAAGTAGCTAAACAGGTAGAAAAGGCGACGGCAAAAGCTAGAAGGATGCTTGGGTGCATACGGAGAGGAATGGCTAGCAGAAAAAAGGAGGTGATAATGCCTCTGTATAAGTCTTTGGTGCGACCTCATTTGGAGTATGGTGTGCAATTCTGGAGACCGCACCTTCAAAAGGATGTGAACAGGATGGAGTCGGTGCAGAGGGTTGCTACTAAGATGATTAGTGGTCTTCATTATAAAGCATATGAGGACAGACTTAAGGATCTTAATATGTACACCTTAGAGGAAAGGCGGGATAGAGGTGATATGATTGAGATGTTTAAATACCTCCGTGGCATAAATGTTCGGGGAGAGAGCCTCTTTCAATTGAAAGCAAGTTCTGCGACGAGGGGACATGGGATGAGGGTGAAGGGAGATAGATTCAGGAGTGATATGCGGAAATATTTCTTTACGGAAAGAGTAGTGGATCCGTGGAATAGTCTCCCAGTGGAGGTGGTAGAGATGAGGACAGTAACTGAATTCAAAAAAGCATGGGACTAACACAGAGGATCTCTAAAGGTAAAAAGTGGACTGTTGTAGTTGTTATGGAAGGACAGACTAGATGGGCCTTGTGGTCTTTTTCTGTCATCATGTTTCTATGTTTCAGCTGCCAAATTCTAGACCATTCTTCAAGCTTAGTGAGATCCCTCATCATGCTATCTACCCCTTCCTGGGTGTCTACTCTATTGCAGATTTTTACTATCATTCGCAAAGAGGCAAAACTTAGCCGACAGCCCTTCGGCAATATTGCTAACAAAAATGTTAAAAAGAATCGGACCAAGAACAGATCCCTGGGGCATACCACTGGTAACCCCCTTCTCCTCAGAGTGAGCTCCATTTACCTGAATCTTTGGCTGCCTCCTACTCAACCAATTTCTAATCCAAGCAGTAACTTTATGATCCATCCCTAGGGTGCTCAGTTTGTTTATAATTCGCCTGTGCGGACAGTGTCAAAGGTTTTACTGAAATTTAAATACACCACATCTAGGGATCTCCCTTGGTCCAACTCCCTGGTCACCCAATCAAAGAAATCAATCGGATTTGTCTGACAAGACCTGCCTCTGGTGAATCCATGCTGCCTCAGATCCAGTAATCCGTTGGACTCCAGAAACCTCACTATTTTTTCTTTCAGCAGCGCTTGTAATAATTTACTTACCATTGAGGTTAAACTTAGTTTTCAACTTAGTTTTCAACCACATCCTTACTTCCGCTTTTGTGTCCTCTGGCACCACTCCCAACTCCAACGAGGCATTGAAAAGGTCAGTCAGTGGAGCTGCTAGAAGGTCCCCAAGTTCTCTCAGTATTCTCCGATTTATACCATCTGATCCCATCGCTTTGTCTACGTTAAGTTTAGCTATATATTGGTTTGCATTTGTTGGAGTATGTGGGAGAGTTGGGTTATGTTACAGGACCATAGAGTTTGATGAATATATGTTTTTACTTGCTACGAGTCTGCAAACACAATAGCAGGTAGAAACATTGCCATGCATTAAAAGAACTTCTTTCAATATCTTATTTTGAAAATGAAAGCTGTGTTCAGAAAACATTTTTGGTTGTTTTCTGGTCATTTTCAGTCATTTTCCCCTATTTCTGAATGTTTCTTTGTTTCACATATTCATTTCCATGCCTATTAGAATGTTTTAATATGTGTTAATTCTAGGTTTAAGTGTATGAGACCGATTTAACGTGCAGTATGTTTTTGTTTGCTAACGAATGTACATCCCTATCATTTATCTAGCATATACCATATGCGCACATTGATGAACACAGAACCCAGTCCAAGGCGTGGTATTTTCAAGAAACAATTTGTTAGAAAATCCCCACAAGTAATAATAAATAGCCAAACCCGACAAGGCCGCGTTTCAGCGATGCCTTCTTTAGGGGTATTTTGGCATACGTACGTTTTTCACATTCAGAGTAATCCTTATGTTCAGGTCGTGTCTAAACTTCAAACATATGATCCCTAAATGATCCAGAATGCAGAAAAAAAATACAGGATAACACAACAAATACCCAAATAATAGGATATGAGGTCAGACGGTATAGGTGACTGAGAAATGAGTGATTATAGGTGAAGCTTACATTATGCAGATTATTTAATGAAAGTAGACAGAGAATATGAACCTCTCCCCAGTCCAAGGCCCCAGCTGATAAAATCTTTTGCGTGAGCAGAAAGATTTAGAGCCATGTTTTTTTAATCGTAGCGTGTGCTAGAGGACATTAGCATTTGTTAAAATGTTAAGCAATAGAAGTGGCCCAAAGAGATTTTAGGCTTGATTCGAATCTGGCCAGAGAGAGAGGCTGGCAGCTGGCACTTGAGTTTAGAAAGACTATTTCAAGCATCCAGGCTGCAGGGTAGAAAGAATGGTACTGAGATTTGGCAAGGTGGGGGGGGGGGGGGGGGAGCAGAGACAGGAGCAACTTACCTAATGAACAAAGTTGAGGAAGATGAACATAAGGGGGAAAGATGTGAGAAGAGGTAATGAACTGCTGTGGGGTGAACGCACTTCTAGCTAAGCCCAAGTACCAGGCATGAATAGAGGCAAACTGTTTGCCAAGCCCATTCTGTTTACATTGCTTTGGATAACTTCAGGGATGGTATGCTTCAGAGACACTTCAACAAATAATCTCTTTCATGAAGAAGAGATAGCAATGCCAGCCACAGCGGCCAAAGTTTCACTCACCCATGCATAAAGAGAAAAGAAAGAAAGCCGCAGCTGCAGGGCTGCCAACACATACGAACACATCGTAAAATGACAGCCTACCAGGTCTTTCCTGCCATCAAACGTTTCTAACTAAAACTTTTCTATCTTCACCATTTTGTAAAGTCATCCCTTGTGTCCCAAGACACAGTCAGCAACTCCCCAAGCACACAGGCCCCATCGCTCATAAAGTTTCTACTGACATGAAATTATTTTTATAGGCATGTAATTGTTTAACTTGCATATTAATAATTTACTGCTGGTTGGCAGCCCTGCTCACAGAGTTCGCACACACACTCCTAGACGGTGGCAACCGAGCATGGTACAGTTTATGCACTGAACTGAGCTTTGATGAAGTTGCTGAAATTCTTTCATTTAGTATAAAAATGAGATGTTCAGCTACTAAGTGGTAATTCTACTGAATATGTTGGGTGAAATGGTAGAAACTTTTAAAAAACAGTTATTGAACACATAGGCGTATGTTTACTAAAGGGCGTTAAGGAAATGGGTGTTAATGGCAGTGATAAGGCGTATTACATGCGTAAAGGGGGCTGGGCGGGTAGGGGGCATTCTGGCGGAAAAGGCACTATGAGCTATTTAACGGGTGTTAACAGGACATTGGGTATTAAGGTGTCAAACATGCCCCTTAACGTCCGAACGCTAACGCTGGATAAAGGAGCACCAAGGAAAGTCAAGGTGATGGAAGGACAGTTGGGAGCTGATGGACCTGCCATATCTGTGGGCACCCTACGTGGCAGCCTGTAAAGTGGATAAGCATGTGGAAGGCAATCTGTATTGAGGACAGTGCTTTCTAACATAGTTATAAATGATCTGGAAATAGGAACAATGAGGGAAGTGATCACATTCGCAGATGACAAAAAAAATTATACAAAGCTGTTAAATCACAAGAAGATTGTGAAAAATTGCAAGATGACCTTGAGAAACTGGAAGACCGGTCATCCAAATGGCAAATTTAATTTAATATGGACAAGTAAAAAGTTCTCTATTTAGGGAAGAGCACCCCAAACTGTAGCTACACAATGCAAGATTCCACATTAAGGGGTATGTTTACTAAACTGCGGTAATCGTGAATAACGTACGTTGTATAACGTTAACGCTCGTTAGAGCGTCATAATGCACGTTATGACGCTCTAACGAGCATTAACATTATACAACACGCGTTATGACGCGCTAACGAGCGTAATGCTCCGTGGCGCGGTAAAACACCACAGAAAGTGGAGAGAGGGCGGAGAGAAGGGATCAATGGGCGGAGAGTGGGCGGGGAGAGGCTCCCCTCACACTAACGCGCTGAACTTCAGGGCTGAATTCCAGCACGAATGAAAACCTACCGTTAAAGGCACATTACAGGGGAGAGAAACCATTTAAGTGTCAGCAATGTACAGCCCAGGCAGGGAAACCAAAAAATAGTGAAACGTGTGATACATGTGCACAGAACAAAAGGGCACAGAAACACTGAAAATGACCCCAACAAACTGGAAAAAAACAATAACCAAGCTGGGCAAAAGCGGTATCAATGAGAAACATCAACCCCTCCCCCCCCCCCCCGAGTAAGCCCCATAGAACAGATATAAATCGTGGAAGGGTCTATACGCCGTCCCCATACAAGGTTAATGAGCCCACAGTGACATAGCGCTGCTCAGGGTTTTCCCCACCATCGGACAGGTGCACATGTCCCGCAACATCAGGGCGGACATGTCAGAACGGCAACTGGACAGATTCCGGAGAAGGGGATACAGAGGGCCACAGGCGGCACATGCTGTGGAGGAGCTGGGCCACAGTGCGGACTAGGGTGATGCCTAGGTGGCCCATACGAATGCTGAAACAGCGGAGCAGCCAGACAGCAACTGCTGAAGGTCCAACATGGGCACGAGTGGGTTTCCCAAAGTGTCACAGGGGATAGTACCCAACAGCTACCCCCAAGGGCACGGAACATTGGCAGGCGGGGCTGGGGGGGAGCGTGGACGTCTATGCAGGCACCCCTACCCCAGAACCCGCACCATAGGCAGCCGCCTACCTGCACACTGGATGGCCTGAGTCTGCGCACCACCAGCTCCACCAGCAGAAGGGCATGTCAGCATGGTGGCTGAGGGATACTGGTGGTGGAGGGGGCAGTGGCAGCTGCCCAGAGCAGACCGTGGCCTAGCCCTGTGTAGGTGGGTGCCATGCACTGCAACAGACAGGCGCTGTCTGACCAACAGTCATGGTATCACCAGGGAATGCAACATCTCTGTGATAACATGGTGGTGCAGTGCACAAAAACAGTGTATTTAGAAGCAGAAGGTCACAGGTTCAAGTCCCAGCTGTGGTTTCCACCAACCCAGTCCTCATATTTTACCTACTACTATAACGTGCTAATACAGACAGAACCTTTCGTGCAGATGACATAAACATGCCCAAAACACCTACATTTTACCCTACAGGGCACAGACACCATAAACATGCACATTACCTAGAGCAGAGCCTCCCAAATGCAGTCCTGGAGGGCCAAACACCATTCAGGTTCCATGCTGCCTCTGATAAAGATGCCTGTGCTGCATTTCTATGCGCCACCCCCATGGTATGCAGATATATCTCATGCATATTCATGAGTGACAGCATGAAAACCCGAACAGTGTTTTGCACCGCAGGAATGGAGTTGGGAACCTCTGTCGTAAAGCAGCAGCCAACAGGGGCAGACACACCCGCACCCACAGGCCCCATTATCCAAAGCCTCCTGGAGAGGCAGGACTTTGGGCTCTGCATGCATCTCCCAATACTAGCACTTGCATACCTTAGTAATGCCACCCTAAACCTGGGAATATGGTACACATCTATCAAAAGGTTGCTATGATTACTGGCAGATAGCAATTCCTAGGTTAAGTACAAATTTCGGAGTGAGCTGCATCATAACAACCTTTCTGATGTCTGTGGAGTGTGCTACAGGTCTTGTGTCTGACAGTGTTTACCAATCTGGGGAGTGACTCCTACAGTATTGTGTACCATAGCCATGCCTGCACTGTGCCCAGGACTGGTGTGGTGGCCTGGGCTGCCCAACACCTCTATAGTTGCACAATGCTGGCATAGGTGTGGGGAGTGTGTGTCTGTCTATCCAGTGTGTGGTGGCTGCCAATACCCTCCACAGCCCACACTGCTAGCACTGTTGCCAGTATTGGCCTGCCAATGTGCATAATGAGGAGCAAGATACTGTGGGAATAGCCTGGATAGGGTGGCCTGGCCTGGCCGCATCTGCATAGGGCAATGGCCAGACATTGTAGTGTCCGGTACCACCTGCACGGACAGGGTGGCCATAGCATGTCCTGCTGGGAGGTCACTCTCACCCTGACTAAGCAGTGACCATGGCATGGCTAGGTTCCCCCATAGTGCTGTATAGTATTTTTTTTTATGTGATATTTATGGGTTTCCTTTTGGGGCCCAATCACTGACTTATCTGCTTGGTGTGTATGCTGATATCCCCGTTCTGGGTACATGCATCTTCTCCAGGACCATGCACTATGGACTAGCTGGCGGACTGTCTGCAGCTAGTATGTGTCTTGCTGGAACACTGTGCAGGGTGCAGCGGCTGGAGGCTTGCTGCTGTAGAATGTCAGATAATGGTGGGGGGGCAGCTGAGCATTTCCAGACCTGCTGTCTGTCTGCTATTGCGTTATGGATGTGTACTGCTCTGCATTGCCTGCCCTGTAGGGTGTTTGATCCCTAGCAGGACTGGGGTGATGGTCCCCTCTCCTGCCACCGTTGCAGGGGAGTAGAAAGTGGATCTGTTGGTGGGAGATCCTATCCCCCACCCTAAGCCCCAGAGGGTGGGTTGGGTGGTGGTATGTAATCTCCCTGGTAACCACAGCAGAATGTGGGTGGGTGTGGTGCTGTGCAGTCCTCCTGTAGCCAGCTGGGTGTTTATTAGCAGCTCTAGCCCACTGGTTGCTTCACTGCCCATGGAGCCAGAGGTCATGGGTTCACAATCCACAGTGGGGTTCATCGATAGGGCTGTCTTAGGCATTGTCTATTTTTATTGTATGTTAGTGCTGCCAGCACAACCACCCTCAGGGTATTGTCACCTTAGGGTGGCTCATAAGGCGCCCTATAAAGCGTCTTATAAGGTGCCTTATATGGTGTCCTATAGGGGATATTATAGGGTGCCTTGGCAGACAGCGCACTTTATAATGTGCCCTATGGAGTGCCTTCTAGGGTGCCTTATGTGGCACCTTAGGTTACGCCACTGTGAGGGTGTGTTTGCTGGCAGCACTATTAACGTACAACTCAACTTCCTCTCAGCCCAATACTTAACCCTTTCCAGGCCAAGCCCAAAACTTTCGGGATCCAAACATCTGCCTAAATATTCCTATCGAATGGTATATAATACATGACCATGGCAGAGGGAACGTCACTCTTGGAACATATTGAATAAGACAAGTACAATTTTCCTGACATATGCAAACATTAACCTGGCTGCAGACTGTGGATTAAAATATTATAGTAGGCTTTCAAAGGGTTACACATGATGCCTCAGCCAGCCTTATTCATTAGGCACACTGGGGAATCGAATCCATGACCCTTGTACCATCGGTCTGTGTAGTAACCATTGTGCTACAGCTCTGTTTCTGTATTTGGGTGTCTGCGTACCTTCTTATGCTTAATGCGCAGTTACGCGCCCTGTAACGATCGTTGCTGCGTGGCGCGTTATAGCGCGCGTTATCACTAATGATGTACCGCCCATGTCCTTTTTTGGCATTTCTTCCACTAACGCAGCTCCTAACGCGAATCACACTAACGCGGTTTAGTAAACATACCCCTAAGAGTCACCGCCCAGGAAAATGATCTATACATCATCATGAATAATACGTTGAAATCCTCTGCTCAGTGTGCAGCAGCAGCCATGAAAAACTAATAGAATGCTAGGACTTATAAGGAAAGGAATGGAGAATAAAACAGGATATTATAATATTACCTTGAGTATTGCGTGCAGTTCTGGTCGCCGTGCCTAAAAAAAAAAAGACAGTGAAATTACAAAAAGGTACAGAAAAGCACGGTAAAAATGATAAAGCGAATGGAATGACTCTGTGATGAGACTAAAGAGGTCGGCACTCTTCAACTTGAAAAGAAACTGCTGAGGAGAGATATGATCGACGTCTATAAAATCCTGAGTGGAATGGAATAGATGGACGTGAATCAATTGTTTACTCTTTAAAAGTACAAAGACTAGGGGGCAAGCCATGAAGTTTCAAAGTTATGTATTTAAACAAATAGGAGAAAATAGTTTTTCAATCTACACTCCGAAATTTGTTGCTAGATGAAGTGGTAAAAGTATTAGCACAGCTGGGATAAAAAGGATTTGGACAAATTTCAGGAAGAAAGTCTATAAACAGTTTTAAGGTAGACCTGGGGAAAGCCATTGTTATACATGGGGGTAAGTAGCATGGAAACTATCTATTTTTTGTGATTCTATCAGATACCTGTGAGCTGGATTGGCCATTTTTGGAAACAAGATACCAAGCTTGATGGACCTTGCATCTGAACCAATATGGAAATTCTTATGTTCTTATGTTCTCTATGGGGCATGTTTACTAAACCGCGGTAATGTAGTATCGGTAATGTTAATGCGCGGTAATGTTACTGGCAACGGTAAATGTCCCAGAGGGTGGGGAGAAGGCAGAGAGTAGGGGGTCAATGGGAGGGGAGTGGGTGGGGAGAAGCCCCTGCTACACTAACACTGGAACAGTAACTCCAGGACATTACCGCCAGTGAAAACCTGTCGGTAAATGCACTTTTGCAGGAGAGAGAGACCATTTAAGTGTCAGCAATATACAGCACAGACAGGGAGCCCAAGAAAAGTGATAGTAGTGCTCCATTTGCAGCAACAGTATAGTGCCCAAGTATGAAAGGGCACTTGGTGATGATGCAAATGGGGCAAAGGGGGCTTCAGGCGGGATATACAGTGGGGGCAGCTAGGGCATAGGGTGGACTAGGCTGTCGCCTAGGTGGCACATAGGAACACAGAAACTGGAAAACAGCAAGACAGCATCTGACCAAGGTCAAACATGCCCAGTAGTCTGTGTTCCACAGTGTCCCATTCAGGGGACATGTACCAGGCAGGTACCCCAAACATGATACAGGAACCACAATGCCTGTAATGGGGCAAGCAGTACACATCTGGGGATCACTCTAACAAGGGTCTACGGACCTTCCCCAGGATGTGTCCCAAACTGTTCGTAAACCCAGTTAAACAAACTCCCTTTACTACAGCCCCTGGTAAGGCAGTGCAGGGTGTGACCACGTGTCATCTAAAACATATATACACCCAGTAGTCCAAACTGGGTGCGCTGTACCTGCATTGCATGCCCTAGCCTGTCCACATTCTGCTGGTATAACACAATCTACCTACGTTTACCAGGTCTACCCTAGCCAATATTTGCTAGATCACCAACCTGACACCCCCCAGCCATCTCTTCCCCAGGTGGAAGGGACATAACATTGGCAGGCGGTGATGGGAGGGATGTGTGGATGTCCATGTATTCCTCCCCAACCCAGACCCAAGGCACCCGCCTACCTTCACATTGGATGGCCTGGGACTGCGCACTACCAGCACCGACAGCATATGGGCATGTCAGTATGGTGGGGAGTGGTGTTGGTGGCAGAGGGGGCAGTGGCACCTGCCTGCAGTGGACCAAGGCCATGCCCTGTTCCAGTGTGTGGTGTGCAGTGCAACAGACAAGGTCTGTCTGATGAAAAGGAAAGATAGCCTCAGGAACTGCTGTGCCTATGTGGCACACTACACACAACCAGTGTGTCTTGGAGCAGAGGGTCACAGGTCCAGTTAAAAGATGTGGATCTTGCAGAGCATGTCCCTGTGGTTTACTTTATATTGCAGAGACAACACCAACATGTGCAGTCCCCAAAGCATTGGCCAACAGGGGTACAAACACCCACACACACAGGCTCTACTATCCAAAGCTTCATGGAGAGTCAGGCTGTTGGCTCTGGCACACGGAGCAGCAGTTATCACCAGAGCACTGCTATTAGCACCTGCACAATTAGCACACCTTTGCAATGCTGCATTGTGATCGGGACCAGTGTGGTGGGCAGGGTTACCAACCATCCCTATCTTTGCACAGTGCTGCAATATGAGTAGGTGTGTATGTATGTCTATCCATTGTTTTGTGGCTTTCTACTCCTCACTGGGCCTCACAATGCTTACACTGTTTCCAGTGTTAGCCTGCAAATGTGCATACTGACAAGCAAGGTATTGTGGGTATGGCCCGGACAGGGCGATTTGGGCAGGATGAATCTGCATCGGGGGTAGGGTAATGGCTGGGACATCATAGTGCCTGACCACCATCTGCATGGACAGGGAGGCCACAGGATGTCATGCTCAGAAGGCACTCTCACTCTGATTGAGCAGTGACCATGGCATGGCTATGTTCCCACATAGTGCTGGACAGTGTCTGTTTTTAGTGATATCTATGTGCTCTCTGTTGTGGTACCCAATCGCTAAAGCAACTGCTGGGTGCACATGGTTCCTATGTGGACTGGCTAGCAGGCTGTCTACAGTTAGTATATGCAGGGCTGGAACACCTGGTGGGGTGCAGTCTGACTGTGCCTTTTGCTGGTGCATGTCAGACTTTGGTGGTTGACAGCTGAGGTCTTTCAGGCCTACTTCCAGCATTGCTGGTGGTCTGCCAGTACCCTAGTAACAGGTACAGATGTGGCCTACTAGTCCAACTTCCCTTGAGAACAGAAACCTCAGGCCAGCAGGGAATACTTACCACACACTAGCAACAATGAGAATCTGCAGCAGAACCCATCTCTAGCACCACAGGTACTGTGGACCTGGTGCTGGGCGCCCATCCTCACTCTCAGGGTGACCACAGAACCTGCACAGCGGCATGATCTGTAGCTGCTCTGTGCCAGTATCACACACTGTCAGTTCTTCTTACCAAGCTGAGGTGCTGGAGAGATGTATTCTCCATTCAGTGTGTGTAGACTGCTGTTCTGCATGTGCATTGCATCATGGGTAATGGTGGGGCTACCTTATCCTGGCACACACAGCAGACATTTTGTGTGGTGATTTACAGTCTTTCTGTATCCAGCCATTGCTATGCAAAGTACTATGGAGGTGTAGCCTACTGGTTAGTACAATGGCTCCCTAGGCAGGAGTCATGGGTTCAATTCCTCTTTGTTCTCTTTTTATGCCTGTCCTACTCAAATCATTTTCATGCCTGTAACAGTCTACAGATCTGTGCTGCCAGCCCATAACACCCTCACCTCAGTTGCCATCCATCCTTCAGCCCATCTTTCTGACTCTGTCAGCTGTGTACAGTCCTGTCTTCATGTGCAGGCTGCTACCCCGTGTCCTGCACTGGTACCCTTTTCTGCACTGCGGCTCTTCATGCTTGCCTCGCCTGTGCCTGATCTGCACGGCACCACTAATCCTCTGTCCTCCTATCGCTGAAAATATCCTGCCATCTCTGCCTCCGCTGGGGGACACGTATTTCCATCCTCTGCCACCCACTGACATTGCAGCACTTTACACTGGCACCACCATTTGCATCAGTACAGCTGCCTCCAACATGTATGTCCACTTTACCGGCTGCCACATAGGGTGCCCACAGATATGGCAGGTCCATCAGCTCCCACCTCTCCTTCCTTCCATTACCTGTTCATTGCCTTTCCTTGGTGCTCTATCCAGCATTAGGATTACAGCTGTTTTTATGCCTTACAGTTCATGCTTGTCAGCTTAAAGCACCTTACACCTCTTAAGGCACCTTATGTTAGGGCACTACATCCCTTAGGTCACCTTAACTTAAGGCACCTTAACATCCTAAGGGCTTTAAGGTGCCTTAACCTAAGGCACCTTAGGCTAAGGCGCCTTAAGTGAAGGTGCCCTAAGGGCTTTAAGGTGCCTTAGCTTAAGGCGCCTTAGGTTATGGAACCTTAATGTCCTTAGGTCACCATAACTTAAGGTGCCTTAAGTTAAGGCACCTTAGCCTAAGGTACCTTAGGTTAAGGCACCTTAAAGCCCTTAGGGTGCCTTGACCTAAGGCGCCTTAAGTTAATGTGCCTTAAGTTAGGGCGCCTTACAGCCCTTAGGGCACCTTAAGGCATGTTTCTCAGCCTTAACGTGCCCTAGGGTGCGTGCTTGTCACCTTAACGTGACAA
The DNA here is from genome assembly GCA_033557465.1 of Ichthyophis bannanicus. Lineage (NCBI taxonomy): Eukaryota > Metazoa > Chordata > Amphibia > Gymnophiona > Ichthyophiidae > Ichthyophis > Ichthyophis bannanicus. The sequence goes on from CM066040.1 coordinate 47,843,717, forward strand.
GCATAATCAACCTTTCGTTACAACAAGGGTACTTACCACCTACTCTAAAACATGCACAAATTCACCCAATACTTAAAAACGGTATCCTCGACAAAACATCACCAAACTCCTATAGACCTATATCAAGTATACCTTTCATGGCTAAACTAATTGAAAAGGTTGTTCAAATTCAAACTCAGGAAGATATTGATAACTCAGCCCCCCTCGATGAACAACAATACGGATTTCGCTCTTGGCATGGAGTAGAAACACTACTTACAGTACTACTCGACACTATTGTAAGAGTAATTGACAACTCTAAACAAGTGTTCATCCTTCTATTCCTTGACATCTCTGCAGCATTCAATAGTGTAAATCACACTTTAATGCTTAATAGACTCAGACAAATAGGAATTAAATCAACAGTACATAAATGGTTTACTTCATATCTAAGCAATAGAACGCAAACAGTAAGAATCAATACTCAAACATCTAATACATACAAACAGGAACTCGGCCTCCCACAAGGATCTGCCCTCTCAGCCCTCTTTTTCAATATTTATATTCAACCTGTTTGCAACATCTTTAAAAAATTCAACGTCCACTATCATATTTATGCGGACGATATAATGATGTACATCCCTTTCACGATCCCTATCCCACCAATGCAACTTATAACCGAGTGCTTCAATGAACTCACAACATGGCTAAAAGACCACAACCTTCATATCAACTACTCAAAAACAGACATCTTATTTGTAACGAAAAATCAATCATACATTCCTCCATCATACATCACACTTCAAAATCACGATATTAAAATAAAAAATGAAGTGAAATATCTAGGCGTGATCCTTGATAAGTATCTCAGTATGGACTCTCACATCAGAAACACAACAAAAAAAATCGACTACAAGCTTAAAATACTAAAACAACTACGCCCACTTGTACATATACAAGACTTTATGAGCATAATACAGGCAATCATCACACCTCACTTTGAGTTTGCTATCTTAGTTCTAGGAACAACAAAACAGAACATTAAAAGACTTCGGCTAGCACAAAATGCAGCGGCCAGAATTATAATGAAGGTTCAAACATTCGAACACATAACACCTATATTAGTTAACCTACACTGGCTACCAATACAATAAAAAATTAAAAACTCACTTATTCATATTACACTACAATACACCCTCAGAACAGAATACTCAAATAGATACAGGCTAACATTTATACATTATTATTACATACTCTATTTTCAAAATAAATATCACTAATACACTATTAACCATACCACACTCTCATTCACATGATGATTATAGATTTAAACTAACAATGTATATATGTTCTAATATGTTATACCTTTAATGTTACAACATTCCTTGTAAATTATAATTATCTGTTCTATGTAAACTGACTTGGTATATTACATACCAATTAACCTACTGTTCCATGTAAACCGCACTTGATACTAGGGAAAGAGTGGTATATAAATAACTGTTAAATAAATAAATAAATAAAATAAATGCAGGATAAATTACAAAATCCTAATAACTACTTTCAAGGCATTAAATAATATGGTACCACTGACACTAGGCAAGCTCGTTACTATGGATTCAACTAAAATTGCTCATAGGAGAGGTCATACAAATAAAATAATGACTCCGAAAGACTTCACAAAAGCCAAAAAGACAACTAACAATAAGGCATTTTCCCATGCAGCTCCCATCCTCTGGAACTCCCTCACTGAAGAAATCAGAACTGTAATTGAAATTAAGGAACGCCGAAAGAAACTAAAAACTCATCTTTGTATAACACACTATGGCCCAATGACAAACTCCCTCTCCCATAATGAAAATGGATAACAGAAGTCAATCTAGATTTCAAACCAAGAATGACATATAAAAATATTTGCAACTAAAAATTATCTCATGCTCCTTTATTCTGGTAACAATTATTCTAATATATTAGTCAGCCAACTACACTGCAATGAACATAGTATAGACACAATGGTACAAATATTTTGTATATAGTTGCAATGCATCACACAATGTTGTTTTGTATTTAGTTCTTAGTTCAATGAAATTATGTATGTTTTGTGTATTAAGGCACAAGCCTATTGTACATAGTTCGCTGATGTTTCATGTAAAAGAACAGGATTTATTGCTCTGTCCCTTTAATTTGTTTTTTGTAAACCGCACCTGATCCATGGGAAAGTGCGGTATGTAAGTGTTTGTTAAATAAATAAATAAATAAATAACGTGCGATGTCCCAGTAACGTGCGTTAAACGGCCCATTGCTCCCTTTACGTCGGAACACCCTCTACTTGCCCACTGCCTTATATGGCTTCAGGTACCTTAACACTGCCCTTACTGCTGGTAACTTTACCGCGGTTTAGTAAACATGCCCCATGATCCCGTGGCCAAAGAATGCGCTACAGAATTTCTTTTTTTTTTAAACTACTTTGGGTTCTTTACTTGTATGAAACTTAGGGGTATGTTTACTAAACTGTCTTATCGTGCGCTCTGCGATGTTATCGCGCAATAAGGTACCTTATCGCGCGATGATGGTGCTTTTTGAGGCGCACAGGTACCATATCGCGCGATAACGCGTGCTGCGGCGCAAACGAGCACTGAAGGCGGGGATAGGCTCCCGGAAGTGTGGAGGAAGGCTCCCCAGGGGCGGAGAGAAGGGGTCAATGGGTGGAGAGTGGGAGAGGAGAGGCTCCCTGCACACCAACGCTGTGAAATCCGAGGCTCAAAACTAATGCCAGTGAAACCCTGGCGTTAGAGCTGATTTAAAGGGAAAAGAAGCCATTTCCGTCAGCAATGTACAGCAAAACCAGGGAAACCTACAAAAAGTGATAAGTGTGATACATGTGCACGGAACAAAAGTACAAATAAACATTGAAAAGGACCCCAACAAAATATACAAAAAACATAACCAAGCTGGGCAATAGTGATAGTAATGGGAAACATCAAAAAACACTCCCAAGAAAGCCCCAAAAAAAAGATATGAATTTTGGAATGGTCTACGCTCCGTCCCCATACAAGGTGAATGATCCCACAGTGAAATAGCACTGATCAGGGTTTCCCTCTCCATTGGACAGGTTTCCTATGGCATGCACATGTTCCACAACAGCAGGGCAGGCATGTTGGAATGGGCAACTGGACAGATGCTGGGAAAGGGGATACAGAGGGCTGCAGGCGGCACATGCTGTGGTGCAGCTGGGGCACAGTGCGGACTAGGCAGATGCCTAGGTGGCACTTAGGAATGCTGAAACTGTACAGCAGCCAGACAGCAACTGATGAGGGCCCAACATGGGCACGAGAGTGTTTATCACAGTGTCACAGGGGATAGTACCCAGCAGGTACCATCAAGGGCACAGAACATTGGCAGGCGGTGTTGGGGGGAAGAGTGGACATCTATGCAGGCACCCCTACCCCAGAACACGCACCATAGGCAGCCGCCTACCTGCACACTGGATGGCTTGAGACTGCACACCACCAGCATCACCAGCAGAAGGGCATGTCAGCATGGAGGCAGAGGGGTACTGGTGGTGGAGGGGGGCAGTGGCAGCTGCCCAGAGCAGACCATGGCCTAGCCCTGTGTAGGTGGGTGCCATGCACTGCAACAGACAGGCCCTGCCGGACAAACAGTCATGGTATCACCAGGGAATGCACTGTCTTTGTGACAACACGGTGGTGCAGTGCACACAACCAGTGTGTTAGGAGGCAGAAGGTCACAGGTTCAAGTCCCAGCTATGGTGCCTGCCAACCCAGCCCCCATATTTTACCCACTACTACAACGTGCTAATACAGACAGAACCTTTATTGCAGATGACGTAAACATGCCCAAAACACCTACATTTTACCCTACAGAGCAAAGACACCATAAACAGGCGCATTACCTAGAGCAGAGTCTCCCAAATGCAGTCCTGGAGGGCCAAACACCATTCAGGTTACATGCTGCCTCTGATAAAGATGCCTGTGCTGCATATCTATGTACCACCCCCATGGTATGCAGATGTATCTCATGCATATTCATGAGGGACAGCATGAAAACCCGAACAGTGTTTGGCACACCAGGACTGGAGTTGGGAACCTCTGCCGTAAAGCAGTAGCCAACAGGGGCAGACACACCCACACCCACAGGCTCCATTAGCCAATGCCTCCTGGAGAGGCAGGACATTGGGCCCTGCGTGCATCTCCCAATACTAGCACTTGCATACCTTAGCAATGCCACCCTACACCTGGGAATACGGTACACTGCTATCAAACGTTTGCTATGATTACTGACAGATAGCAATTCCTACGTTAAGCACAGTTTGCTGATTGAGCTCCATCAAAGCAACCTTTCTGATGTCTGTGGAGTGTGCTTCAGGTCTGGTTTCTGACAGTGTTTACCACCCTGGGGAGTGACCCCCAACAGTATTGCGTACCATATCCATGCCTGCACTGTGCCCAGGACTGGTGTGGTGGCCAGGGCTGCTAAACACCTCTATAGTAGCACAATGCTGGCATAGGTGTGGGAGTGTGTGTCTTTCTATCCAGTGTGTGGTGGCTGCAAACACCCTCCACAGCCCACACTGCCAGCACTGTTGCCAGTATTGGCCTGCCAATTTATTTATTTATTTATTTATTTAGCTGTATTTATATCCCGCTTTTCACCGGGTCAAAGCGGCGTTACATAAAAAAGGGGGGGGGGGATTTAAGTATAAGGGCGGGGCCATCACCGGAGAGGCGACATTGATGATTTCAACATAGGATAGACTTTGGACATAGGACAGACTTTGGACATGATCAGGTTAGTACAGGTTTGAGTTGGGGGGTCATGGTGGGCAAGATCAAAGGTTAGTGTGCTTTTTGGTGGGGGTCGTGTTAAGGTATTCCTGGAACAGGGTGGATTTCAGCTGTTTTCTGAAAGATAGTAGATCGGCATTATTTCGGAGACAACTCTGTAGAGAGTTCCATAAGGATGGAGCATAAAGTTCAAAGGCTCGATTGCAGATCCGTTGCGAGCATTTGGTTCTTTTGTGAGGGACGGTGAGGGAATTGCTGGAGGCTTGTCTGGTAGTTCTGCCGTGGGCTGGTCGAGACAGTAGGGTATGAAGTTGGGAGTTCTGTGTTTGATGGATGGCTTTGTGGGTGAGTAGGATGGCTTTGTATTTAGTCCTTGCTTCGAGGGGGAGTATGTGTAGGTCTTTCAGAATTGGGGTGATGTGGTCAGTTTTCTTTGCTCTCTGAATGATTCTCGCTGTGGTGTTCAGTGCTGTTCGGAGGGGGTTGGTCTGCGTGGCTGGAAGGCCATGGTATATTATGTTACAGTAGTCCAGATGTGGGAGCGTCATGGCTTGCATCACAGTTCGGAAGTCTTGATGTTCAAGAAGGGGTCTGAGACGTTGCACTGTTCTTGCCTTGTGGAATATAGTTCCGGAGGTTTTTGGTGATTTGCTGCTTTAAGGTGAGGGCTTGGTCAATAATAATGCCCAGGTATCTTATTTGTGGTTGTATTTGAATGCTTGTGGTACCTATGTTGAGGTGTGTAGGTGGTGTGAAGTCCGGGTCTTTTGTGAGTATGAGGGCTTCTGTTTTCTTTATGTTGATGGATAGGTTGTTTGCTTGTAGCCAGTTGGACACCTCGGTGAAGCATGTTGATAGATGGGTGTTTGTTGGGTTCATGGTTGTAATGGGGGCATAGAGCATGATATCGTCAGCGTATATGTGGAAGCTGATGTTGTGAGTGCGTATGACTCAGCAGAGTGGTTGAAGGTAAATGTTGAAGAGCATGGCTGACAATGTGGATCCTTGGGGAACTCCTTGGTGTTGCTGGAATGGGGGGGATGTTGAGGTGCTGGTATGGATTAATTGCTCTCTGTTAGTTAGGTATGATTGGAACCACTTTAGTACAGTGTCTTTGATCCCAATTGTCCGTAGTCTGTGTATGAGGATGTTGTGGGAGATGGTGTCGAAATCTGCGGATATGTCAAGGAAGATCATGGCATATCCAGAATGTTTTTCTTGCGTTCCTATGAGGAGAGTGTTCATCAGTGTGGTCATGATGGTCTCAGCTCCATGTAGAGGGCGGAAGCTGTGTTGTTGTGGGTCAAGTATGTTGTTGAGATCTACGTGTTCCTGTAGTTGCTGCTGGATGATCTTCTCAATTATCTTGGCAGTGAAGGGTAGGCTTGCTATGGGTCTGTAGGATGCCAGGTCTAGGGGATCTAGGTTTTGCTTTTTTAATGATCGTCAGATGATTGTAGTTTTGAGGGCATCTGGCATGTGTCCTTGGGAGAAGGATTCCTTGACGATATGGGCTAATGGCATGCTCAGTTCGTTTTTGGATTTCTTTATCCAGTCAGTGGGGCAGGGGTCTAGCGGGGCGGTGGTGGTGTTGAGGCAGGAGATGGTGGTTGATATTTCGTCTGGTGAAGTTTCTTTGAATGTGGTCCAGTCACTGTGTAAGTTAGGGTGGAGGTCTGCTGTAGTTGTCTCTACGTTTAGCTGCGAGTTCTGTGGATGTTGTAGTTGTTTGTATTGACGGGCCAGTAGCTCTGGTGGGATCTTCGGTAGTTGGTCCGAGTTCTGGGGTGCTTAATGAGGAGCAAGGTACCATGGATATAGCCCGGACAGGGTGGCCTGGCCAGGATGCATCTGCACAGGGTATAGGGCACTGGCTGGGACATTGTAGTGCCCAGCCACCACCTGCACAGACAGGGTGGCCACAGCATGTTCCGCTGGGAGATCACTCTCACCCTGACTGAGCAGTGACCATGGCATGGCTAGGCTCCCCCAAAGTGCTATATAGCATTTCTCTCATGTGATATTTATGGGTTCCCTTTTGGGGCCCAGTCACTGACTTATCTGCTTGGTGTGTATGCTGACATCCCAGTTCTGGGTGCACGCATTTCCACCAGGAACATGCACTATGGACTAGCTAGCAGACTGTCTGCAGCTGGTATGTGTCTTGATGGAACGCCTTGCAGGGTGCAGCGGCTGAAGGCTTGCTGCAGGAGAATATCAGATAGTGGTGGGGGGCAGCTTAGCATATCCAGGCCTAATGTCTGTCTGCTATTGCGTTATGGATGTATACAGAGCTGCATTGACTGCCCTGTAGGGTGTCTGTTCCCCAGCAGGACTGGGGTTGATGGTCCCCTCTACTGCCACCATTGCAGGGAGGTAGAATGTGGATCTGTTGGTGGGAGACCTGTTTACCCCCCTCAGCCCTGGAGGAGGAGAAGGAGGGTGGTGGTACCTAATCCTCCTAGGGGTTCATAGGGGCTAAACCTGACTGAGACATACAGATATATCCAAGGTGTGTCTGCAGAAACTACCTAGCTCACACATTAACACTGCTGGGGACCTGCAGCATGGCCTATCTCTGCTGTGGACCTGGTGCTGGGCGCCTCACTTCACCCTCAGGGTGAGTGCAGTACCTGCACAATGTGACGGTGTGTAGCTACTCTGTGCCAGTACCACACACGGTCAGTTCCCCCTACCAGGCCGAGGTGCTGTGGGGTGCATACCCCATCTTGTGATCATCTGTAGACTGCTGATTTGCATGTGCAGTGCATCATGGGTATGGGTGGGTTAACCCTATCCTGGTGACCACAGCAGACTGTTTGTGTGGTGACGTGCAGTCCTTCTGCAGCCAGCCAGGGATTTGCTAGCAGCTATGGAGCTGTAGCCCACTGGTTATTTCACTACTTGTGGAGCCAGAGGTCATGGGTTCAAACCCACAATAGGGGTTCTTTGATAGGGCTGTCCAAAGCATTGTCTTTTTTTAATATACATTAGTGCTGCCAGCAAAACACACTCAGGGTACTGTAACCATAAGGTGCCTCAGAAGGCGCCCTACAAGGCGCCTTATAGGGCACTCTATAAAGCGCCTTCTGAGGCACCTTATGGTTACAGTCCGTATAAGGTGCCTTATAAGGTGTCCTATGGAGCGCCTTATAGGGTGCCCTATAGGGGACATTATAGGGTGCTGTGGTGGACAGTGCACTTTATAATGTGCCCTATGGGGTGCCTTATAGGGTGCCTTATGCGGCACCTTAGGTTACAGCACGTGAGGGTGTGTTTGCTGGCAGCAATAAATAAAATGCCTCAGGAAACAATACTTACATGTCACAGCTGATGCCTCATGCATTAGGCACACTGGGGGATCGAACTCATGACCCCTGTATCACCAGTCAGTGTATTAACCATTGTGCTACACTTCTGTTTCTATGTTTTAATGTCTGTGCGCCTACTTAAGATTACCGCGCGGTAACGCGCTTAGCGGCGCTTCGCACGATCATGTGCGCAGCAGCGTGCGTTATCGCGCGATACTCCCGTTTTGCTGCTTTAAGACTGAAACGCCCACTCCTTTTATGGCAGCCTGCACACTATCGCCAGGCGCACATTAAGACGGTTTAGTAAACATACCCCTTAAAATTTATGATAATAATAAAAAAGCAATTAGTGACCAGCTGACATATTATAGGGTTAATTTTATGAAGGTTGCCTAGCTTAATGTGCGCTCGAGCACATGCAAGTCACGTCTATTTTATAAAGATAAGCAAGCGCATACTTTTCTGTATAACATAGGGGCTGTTAGATATAAACACTTATTCTAGTCACAAGCATTTATGCCAGCTCTATTTATGCCTTGATTTGTCAATAACACATATGTGTTATAGTATTTTAGAACATATGTGTGTAAATATGCGCTCTGACTATGCTCTGCCCACACCCCAGCCAGGTCCATACCCAGTGCTTATAGAATGGCGACAGCTAAAGCACACGTGTAAGCACCCGGCCCCATGAGGATGTCATTGAAATTACCCGGCTTACACAGGCTGATACCGCAGAACTTTACATGGCCGGCTATAAAATTTCCCCCTCTGTGGCTTACCTAAGGCAACATAAGACTATTCATAAACATGCTTCCCCTGCCTGTATCAATATCCTCTGATGTGCAAAGACAGGCAAATGTTTGTGTAAAGCCAGAAACAAAGAGCAGTATGCAGCACTGATACTACAATCAGAGGCTAACGGTAATAGGTAGAAGCTGTATGCCAAAGCGATATATTTATGTATATAATTTATTGTTGATTTTATCCCTCACTTGGTTTGCAGCTTGTCATACTGTGGAGGCTTGTGTGCATTAGTGATGCTGAGAGCTAAGTTATCAGTAGTGTAGTTACTTGCAGGGTCTCTCAAGATGGACAGGTCTCAGCTGAGGTGCCAGACTAAGACAAACCATCCATCTGGGCAGCAGCAGAATGAGATAGTGTTGGCGGCGGAGGATCACATTACATACGCGGAAGAAAGGCCCAGCAATCTACTTCCATATCTGGTCATGAAAACCTAATCGATAGTTGCAACACAACAAATTGCACTATAGTGCTGGAAGATGAGACCCCAAGGTCTGAAGGCACTCAACTGGCTACTGGGGATGAGCTGAAAACCTTTCAGAGTAAAGCCAACATTTATGATGTGGTTGGATCAAAGCCCTCAGGATGTCTGACTGCTGATGTAACTGAACATGAAATGAGAGTCAGAAGTTGCAAAGATGTCCCATAGAATATACGAAACATGAACCAAGTGAAGTTGGAGGTAGTCAAGAATGAAATGGAATGTGTACAACTGTGTACAATCTGTTGTGTGTCAGCAAACTGAAATGGACTCTAATCATATGATATACTATGTTGGAAATGAAAGACAAAGAAGAAATGGTATTGCATTTAAAATTAAGAAGAAACTTTCAAGAACTATAATGTAATACAATGCAATTAGTGAATGCTTAATGTTGAGAGGGACGTGAAATGGGGTACCAGAGCCCTTTGAAAGGGTTAATATGGAGACTGGCTTATAATTTGCTAACAGCCTGAAGCCTGGCAGTTTGGAATTCACTAGCAGCCTGGAGAGATATGTGTACCCAAAACCAAGGCCGTGTTTAGCAGAACGGGACATAATATTTTTGATCCCTAATTTAGCTTAGCAATATGTCTGTGCTTACTTCGACCTATGACATGACTTGTAACACATAGATAAACAAAAGTGATGCTGAAGCTTTATGTAGAACTGAATTTGTACTATGTAGCAGTTTTCTCTCAATAAACAAGGTGCTCTCGCCTAGCGAGGATGAGGGGAGGGGAAATTTGCAGGACTGTGGGCCCCCTCCCCTTAAGGCCTTAGGTAGAACTGTATTTAAGATAATTCTCTGTGTTTTGTTTCTGTTTGATTTCTCCTTATTTGCATTTGAATTTAGAGAATTGAAGCCAAAGAACTGAGGTCAGTTATTTGGTAGCCCAGTCGGAAGTAGGCCAGGGGTAAAGAGATGTCTTTCCTTCAGTTCGGTGCCATGCCAGGATATTCCTTTCTCTTCATTCAAGCAAGGCAGGGGAGGACGGAGGATTGTGAGCATGAAGTACAGACAGTCACAGGCTTTAGAGTTTAAGAGAGGCGGTCCGTATGCGCGTAAACATGGTGATATTACAAAACCCTGGAGCATGATAGCCTTCATTGACTAGTGGTAATGAAGCATTGATGGTAATTAAGCCTATGGCACCCAATGCAATGGGTTGTACCAGAATAAGAGGGCAAGGGAGATATCATACAGCCCTTTAAATGCATGTGGAGGCCAATTCTGATCCCGACACGTCTGGCTGCATTGTCCGGCCAAACCCAGGACGTGCCAGAGATGTCCCTGATTCTGCCGCCACAGAGTCCGGACATACCCGCGATGGCAGAATCGGGGACGTAGACGTCTGGCCAGGCATCGCATTCTGGTGTGGGCGACATCTACTGGCCTGCCTGCCCAGACTGCAAAACTCTCTGACTGGTGCGCCAGTGCAGTGGCATCCTGTCGGCATGGCACCGGTACATCCAGCCAGAGCACCCAAATGGCCAAGCGCATAGCGGCTCCATTACCATGCCGTCCGACCCCTGGTGGGGGCCCCCAAGGCTGGGTTTGGGCATCAGGAGCTCTCCCATGGCATTACGATGGAGTAGGGGGGTTACAGGCTGTGATCACCACAGCGCCTGGCACCTATTCCACCATCGGGGTGGAATAAGTCAGGTGTGTAACTAGGAGCCGGGAAATGTACAGAGGCATGAACGGAATTGCCTCTGTATGTCCCGGCAGCTAGCCCCTCCCCCACACCAGCCTCGCTCTGCCCCAGCACCACCCCCTCCCAGCCTCGTCCAGCTCTCCCCGCCCAAATGATTTGTACGTGTGGGCAGTGCTGAGAGCAGAATCGTATTCTGGGGCTAAACATGAGTTGGACGTCCAGGCCGTATGTCCAACCCTGCTATTTGCTGATTAGAATGACCACCAAAGGGTATTAATGAACAAACAAACCTTTTTCAAAGGAAGGGAATCTGTAATACTAGAGGGCATAAAATAAAGCTACAAGGAGGTAAACTTAAAAGTAACGTTAGGAAATACATTTTTTGCCAAAAGCATGCTGGATGCTTGGAATGCCCTCCTGATGTAGATGTAGGTGGTGGGGGCAAATACACTGATGGAATTCAAAATTTCATGGGATAGACATAGTGGATCTCTTTATAGCAAGAGGTTGAAATCAAAATAAACCTAAATATCATAATACTTCAACAAATAGAAGGGGGTGACCTGCATGGATTAGTGGGTGCAACCCTAAACAAAGGCATAAAGGGAGGTGACCTGCACAGAGCAGCAGTTACAACTACTCTACCCATCTTACTGGTAGACTAGATGGACCATACTAATCTTTATCTGCTATTGTATACTATGTTACCATGTAATTCAATGGGAAAATGGTAACCAATGATGATGAATTAAATGTGAGAATATATGATCATATTTATGTGCACTATAAGTAATTTAACAGCAGTGTTCTGAACAATCTAGAGACAATGAAGCTGCTATTACTATTACTACTACTAATCATTTATATAGCGCTACAAGGCGTATGCAACACTATACAGACACATATAAGAGACAGTCCCTGCTCATTGGAGCTTACAATCTAATCAAGACAAACAATACAATAGATGAGAATAAGGGTAAAAAAGGAAGGTAAGGAGACACAAGGCAAAAAAGAGATCAGGATCCAAAAGCAGCCTCAAAGAGATGCTATTAGCAAAGATTTTAAAAGGGGGGTGAGATAAACCTGATGTACAGATTCAGGTAGTTTGTTCCAGGCATAAGGAGCAGCGAAGTGAAAGGAATGGAGTGTAGAGTTGGCAGTAGATAAAAAGGGCACAGAGAGAAGCAGGCCAGTAGAAGAGCGGAGTTCATGAGGAGGGTTGTAGGGAGAGAGAGGAAAGGCAGTCAGGAGCAGTAGAATGAATGCATTTATAGGTCAGAAGGAGAAGTTTGATTTGGATTTGGAAATGGAAGGGGAGCCATTGAAGTGACTCAAGAAGAGGGGTTATATGAGTTTATTGGGGTTGGCAGAAGATGAGCTGCGCAGCGGAGTTCTGAATAGATTGAAGAGGAGAGAGGTGACTCAAAGGGAGGCCAGCAAGGAGGTGGTTGAAATAGTCGAGACAGGAGGTGACTAAAGAGTGGAAAAGTCTTTTAGTGGTGGGTTGAGAAAGGAAGGGGCAAATTTTGTTAATGCCGTAAAGAAAGAAACGACAGATAATAGCTATTTGTTGAATATGTGTGGAGAAGGAGAGGGAGGAGTCAAAGATGACATCAAAGTTGCTGGCAAAGGAAACAAGAAGTAGAAGGGTATTATCTACAGAAATGGAGGAAGGGGGGAGGAGGGTTTAGGGAGAAAAATAAGGAGTTTGGTTTTGGCTATGTTCAGTTTCAAATGGCGGTGAGACATCCAAGCATCAATGTCAGATAGGCAAGCAGAGGTGCGAGACTGGAGTGCCAGAGAAATATCAGGTGTAGATACATAGATAGATCTGTGAGTTATCAGCATAAAAATGATATTGAAAGCCATGGGAGGTTATGAGAGCACCAAGGGACTGGCTATAGAGAGAGAAAAGGAGAGAGCCTAGAACAGAGTCTTGGGATACACCAACTGTGAGTGGGATAGCAGTAGAGGAGGAACCACCAGAACTAACACTGAAAGAGCGATGGGAGAGATAAGAGAACCAGGACAAAACAGAGTCCCTAAAACCAAGTGAGGACAATGTGTCAAGGGGCAGGTGGTGGTCAATAGTGTCAAAAGCAGCATAAAGGTCAAGAAGAATGAGGCCCTTGGATTTAGCCAGGGACAAATTGCTGGAGACGTTGGCAAGAGCCATCTCAGTAGAGTGTAAGGGACAAAAGCCAGAGTGAAGTGGATCTAACAGGGACTGAGAGGAGAGAAATTCAAGGCAACGGTGGAGGACTGCATATTCAAGAAGTTTGGAAATGAAGGGAAGAAGGGAGATGGGATGATAATTAGAAGGATAAATAAGGTCAAGTGAAGGTTTCTTGAGGAGAGGTGTGACTGCAGCATGCTTGAAGGCAGCAGGGACAGTTGCTGTAGAGAGCAATAGGTGAGAATATGTGAGATAGAAGGGATGGCAGAGAAGGAGATGGAATTAAGGAGATGGGTGGAGATAGGATCAGAGGAACAGGTAGTATGTTTAGAGGAGGAAAGAAGCTGATCTCTATGGAGATCTTAGAGAAGGATGAAAAAGATTGAGGGGAAATTTGATATTAAAGAGGGGGAAGAGGGAATGAAGCTGATTTAGAGGGGAATTGGAGTGTAATCTTAAGGACTTTTAGACTGAAGATTACTAAAAAGGTAGAAGGAGACTGGGCGAGATTGAGGTGGGGAGTGATGGAGTGATGGTATTATCATTACATGTAAGGCATTACAGTAATCTAGTTTGTTTATTTATTTGATTATTTTTCTAGACTACTTTTCTCTAGGACAAAGCGGTTTACAAGAAACAGCAACAGTTTTACATAAAACAAGGAAATGAAAATATACTAACATAGGATGTACAAGTTATTCATGTTCTTCAACTGGAAAAGAGGGAGGGGAAAACATTGCTAGATTACGAGCTTCTTAACAATAGAGGATTGAGCATGGTTAACTGGTGGTGGGATGTTTAGATTATATAACCAGTGATTGTATTAATGTAGAGGGATCTGGTCTGGAGAGATAAGGGGGCATTGCCCTTATTCTGTATAAGTCAAGGGATCTAGGCTAGTATTTTCTTTCTCACTATGCACTTCAGAAAGGCAGTTTCTTTTCCAAGAAACTGGCCTCTGGTAGGTACATAGAGCCCGATATTCACTTGGGTAGGCTGTGTGACGTTATGGCGCATAGCTGTGCCCACCAACCCTTAACCCTGGATATTCAATGACGGGGGTCATATGCGGCGAGGCATTGAATATCCGGGGATTATTGCACACACCTGAAGCTATACTAGCTAACCGAGCATCAGCGATATTGCATGCTGCCTGGTTAGCTCCTGCGCCTAAAAGATAGGCAAGGTTTTTCCTCTCCTATCATTTAGGTGCAAGTTGCTAACCAGGCAGCATGCAAAATCGCTGCTGCTCAGTTATCAATCGTCTCCCCCTCTACTCCCCGGAACGCCCCCGATGTGCCCTGATGATAAGCAGTTAGCATAAGGCGCATAAGGGCCATAATCGGGGGTCAGCAGCACTAACTGTGTTAGTGCCTTTGAATATCCCTTTCAGCAGCAGTTACACAGTTTACAGGGCTGTAAACCATGTAACTTCCCTTTGAATATTGGACTCATAGACTTCAAGCTCTCTAGAGCTTATTGGGGGTTGACATTTAAAACATTTATCTGGTTAAAATCAGTTCAAAGGTATTCTTGGGGCAGACTTTCATATATGCTGCTAGAGTTACTAACATGTTCTACCACATTAGCATGGGCTAATGCCATCAATTTGCGTTATTATTAACCAGGTACCATTGCATTCAATAGGGTATATGGTAAATTAAGGTCCCCTATTACTAAAGCCCGCTAAAGATTTTATATTAGAATGCCGATCTCATGCACGTTAATTGCAAAACTACATGTCAGCTGTTGGATGCGTGTCCAGTCTTTCGCCAGCAGCGAATGTGCAGCAGGTTTGCCTAACGTGCATTCTATGAAAGTGGGTTCAGTTACAGACTCCTATCGACGAGGTGAACCCGTGTTAAGAGCGACGTTGCTGCTGAGCGTGTAGCAATTGCCCTGTCGCTAGTGGTAATGCACTCTCCACGCCCACTCTCTGCCCATTTCCCGCCCCATCCCATAATCGCTGATTAATGTACATTTTAGCATATGGTGGCAGACACCATCATACATGACTGTTCCTGACTGCCAGTCACTGTGCATTAAAACGCCAGTTAACCAGCTACTGGACTTTAGTCAAAGAAGCCTTAACATGTGTTAATGGTGGAGTGCTCATTAGGAACTCTGGCTCATAGTGGTTACCACAAGATTCAGATTTGGGCACATTGTTCATGCAGACATCTAGGTGACTCCTTATAAAATTACTCTTTAAGTGGTTAAAATTAGCTGGGTCACCCTGGCCACACAAATAAGAAGCCCACATATACCTGCTCAGTTTTTGAGCAAGTACATCTGACTGAATATTCAGTTGCACAGTTAGCCAGATTAGTGCAGCCATCTCAGAGATAACTGGGTGAAAGCCCCTGATAGAAATGTGCATTCGTTATCACCGTTCGATTTCTTAGCAAGTCTTTAAAAGTTTAGCACATGCAAAACACACTTTAACTTACAAAGGAATACATGTAAGCTGGATTTATGCTTGTTAAAAAACTCTAATGCGTATCATTTTTTTTCTTAAAAGAAATATGCAAAACAAATTGAAAAAAGCCCAAAGATCTGGAATAAAGGCCAAACAACCCCCTCGAAAAGATTGCACATTTTTGCTGTATGCATATTCCTAGTCCCACTATATCTCTATGGAATTTTGGTAAAAGTGGTTATAATGCCATATACATGCCATGATAAAAATATTTTTAATTACACCTGCTCTTATATAGAAGAACCTACACTTATCTTCTTAATATTCCCTTTATGAGAAGCAAAATAAAATTTGCTTGATTTCGGTCCTTGTGCAGTCTCCCTTTACCTATCCTCCAGTGGGTTTCATGAATAACCAAGGGGAGTTCATTTGCTTAATGTTAAGGGTAACAGGGACTATGGGGTATGTTTACTAAACCGTCTTAACATAGCAGCGGCGACGTTATCGCACGATACGTAACGTTATTATCGCTCAATAACGTCACGTATTGCACGATAACATCGGCAGCGGTATTAAGGCACACTAACGCTGTGAAATCTGGGTCTGAAGGGTGGAGTAAGGCGTCCCAGAGGGTGGAGATAGGGGTCAAAGGGTGGTGAGTGGGCGGGGAGAGGCTCCAGGCACACTAACGCTCTGAAATCCGGGTCTGAACACTAACGCCAGTGAAACCCTCACGTTAGAGGCACATTTGCAGGAGAGAGAAACCATTTCAGTCAGCAATGTACAGCAAAGGCAGGGAAACCCAGATAAGTGATAGTAGTGATACATGTGCAGGAACCAAAAAGGCAAATAAACATACAAAATTACCAGAACCACATTTGAAATCCCAATAACCAAGCTGGTCAATAGTGATATTAATGATAAACATAAAGCAACACTACTGACAAAGCATAACAAGGAAGATATCATGTTTGGAAGGGTCTATGCTCTGTCCCCCTACAAAGTGAATGATCCCAGATTGAAATAGCGCTGATCAGGGTTTCTGTCGTTTAGATTGGGCAGGTTTGTTAGGGCGTGCACATGTGCAGCAACAGCAAAGTGGGAACGTAGGAAAGGGCAACTGTACTGATGCTGTAAATGGGATACAGGGGGCTGCAGGCGGCACATGCTGTGGTCCAGCTAGGGCACAGTGCGGACTAGGCATATGCCTAGGTGGCACATAGGAATGCCAAAACTGTAAAGCAGCAAGACAGCAACTGACAAGGGTCCAACATGGGCACGAGTGTGTGTCCCACAGTGTCACAGGGGATATTACCCAGCAGGTACCCCCAAGGGCACATAACATTGGCAGGAGGTGCTGGGGGGAAGCGTGCATGTCCATATAGGCACCCCTACCTGAGAACCCACACCATAGGCAGCTGCCTACCGGCACACTGGATGGTCTGGGACTGCGCACCACCAGCACCACCGGCATAAGGGCATGTCAGCATGGTGGCAGAGGGGTACTGGTGGCAGAGGGGGCAGTGGCATCTGCCCACAGCAGACAACAACCAAGCCCCATTTTGGTGGGTGCCGTGCACTACAACAGACAAGATCTGTCTGACAAACAGTCATGGTATCCCCAGGGAATGATCTTCTCCTGTGGCAACAGTTTAGTGCAGTACACACAGCCAGTGTGTTCAAGGGCAGAAGGTCACAAGTTCAAGTCCCGGCTGTGGCTCCTGCCAACCTTGTCCCCATATTTTACCCAGTACTAAACCGTGGTAATAAAGACAGAACCTTTATTGCAGATAAAATAAACATGCCTGAAACACCTATATTTAACCCTACAGAGCACAGACACCATAAACATGTGCAATCCCTAGAGCAGAGTTTCCCAACTGCAGTTCTGGAGGGCCAAACACCATTCAGGTTTCAAGCTGTCCCTAATAAATATGCCTGCACTGCATTTGTATGCATCACCCCCATTGTATGCAAATGTATCTCATGCATATTTATTAGGGACAGCATGAAAACCTGAACAGTGTTTGGCCCACCAGGACCAGAGTTGGGAACCTCTGCCCTAGAGCAGCAGCCAACAGGGGCACAAACACCCACACCCACAGGCTCCACTATCCAAAGCCTCATGGAGAGTCAGGCTGTTGGGCCCTGCGGGAGCAGCATCTCCCAATACTGGCACCTGCATACCTTAGCAATGCCGTCCTAAACTTGGAAACACGTTCCTCATATATCAAAAGGTTGCTATGATTAATGTCAGCTAGCAAATCCTAAGTTAAACAGAATTTATTGATAGAGATTCATCATAGCAACCTTTCTTATATCTGTGGAGTGTGTTTCAGTTATTGCTTCTGACATTGTTTACCACCCCGGGGAGTGACCCAACAGAATTGCGTACCATAGCAATGCCCACACTGTGCCCAGGAATGGTGTGGCGGCCAGGGCTGCCACAAACCTCCATATCTGCACAATGCTGGCATAGGTGTGGGAGTGTGTGTATGTCTATCCAGTGTGTTGTGGCTGCCTACACCTTACTGAGCCAACACTGCTAGCACTGTTTCCAGTGTTAGCCTGCCAAGGTGCATAATGAGGAGCAAGGTACTGTGGGTATGGCTCGGACAGGGTGGCCTGGGCAGGATACATCTGCACAGGGTATAGGGCAATGGCTTGGACATTGTAGTGCCCGACCACCACCACTAACACCTGATACGATGTTAAACTAACACCCAATACAATGTTAAAATCTGATTAGCATTGTTAATACAGTCATCAAAAGTCTACTCATCTAAAATCAATGCCAAAGAGAAAGGGCACCCTAATGGACAATAAAAAGTGAATCCCTCGAATAAACTCAATTTATATTGGACATTCCCACAGTGTGACCATCCTATATGAGAATGCATTTAGAGAAATATGATGGAGCCACAAGATGGCGCCAAACTCTCATAAATAATTCTAATAACATGTACAAGCAGCAGTACAAAGGCTAGGCTGCCTCATTTTAGCTAACAAGGAGGGGTAAAATTCTCTGCCAAATACATAGAACAGAAGCTTTTAATACCAAATTGGAAATGAAAAATAAGATCTCTGTTCTTGAGAGTAAAACTGAGCAGATCTCTTCTACGAATTTAGAGCCGATTCTGTTCTGGATGTCCCAGCCCTCTGTGCGCCTGGTCAGAACTGGATGCACAGAACTAGCCGGGATTCTGATCCTGCAGGGCACATCTAGCCTCGCGGAATCAGAATCACATCCAGGCCTGAACGTGCAGGCTGGGACCCTGATTCCGGTCAGCCTGCACATACAGGCCTTCCCTGGCTAACTTAGTCAGGACTCCTGAATGAAGCTGTGGTGCCATGGCACCGTAGCTCCATTCAGGCGCCTTGATCCCTGGCCACCGGACAGAAATCTTCATTCCCCACAGCCTGACCCCCAATCTGGCCTCCCAAGCCCAGGGTCGGGCTGCAGGGAATCTCCTCTGCTCCCTCCCGCCTTTGCTGCACCCCGAGCCTGCCAGATCCACCCGACTAGGGGAACTTATTCCACCTCAGAGGTGGAATAAGTTCACTGCTCAGGCCGCAGGCCCTGAACATACAGGGTCAAAACTGGAATCGGCCCTGTACATCTGGGGCTGCCGACCGCCCACTGCCCGCCCTAACGCCACCCCTGCTCCGTCCCTTTCCCACTCCCATCTAACTTCCCCATACAATGTGTGGGGAAGTTAGTCATGGTCAGAAGAGGGGCTGAGCAGCTCAGAATGACCCTGTTATTGTTTATGAAGGACTTGGGAATTATTCATTAGAAACGGGAGGCATTTGAAAATTTGGAACCCAGCAGAGAGCTTGTAGTTTAAATTAAATAGTTACTCAGGGCCTAGCATCAGCAAAGTACTTTTAGTTTAAATTTAAAACACAGAAGAGAGCTTTCTGGTTACATTTAGAACCCAGCAGAGAGCTTGTAGTTTAAATTTCATAATAAGTTAGAGCCTAGCAGCAGCAAAGAGCTATAATTTAAATCAAATCAGAATATAGCTTACCTCAGCAACACAGGACAGGGTACTGTGTAGCAGCCCTCTTTTAATAAGTGTTATTTCCCTCCCTCCCTCCCTCCCTCCCCAACACCCACCCACCCCTGGGATAATCGTAACTTTATAGGTACTTACACATCTTAAAAGACAGGAAGTGCTCTCAGGTGAAGCTCATTACCCAAATCAGTCATACACTAAGGACCTGAGATTAATTAAGCTTCAGGTGAACAAGGTATATTAAACATATTAGGTACAGTTTTATTAGTATAAATATCCATAGCAACCCTTAGTAAGTAAAGAACTTAAAGATTTAAACACAAACTTAAAATTAGGATGCAGACAGCCGTCCAGCAGCGAGTTGGGGCTTTCCAGTCTTTTGCATTGAGTTTCACATGTATGATTTTCTCCCAGTTGGTGAGAGGTCTTACTTGTGCAATAGGTGCAAGGAGCTTTTTGCTCTCAGGGAACGAGTCCGTTCTCTAGAGGCTAGAGTAGCAGACTTGGAAAACATAAGAAAGACAGAGAGGTACATATATGAGACCTACAGGGATATAGTCCTGAAGTCCCACCTCCAGTCTGGCAGCATCCCTGTTGCCATGGAGGAGAGAGGTCACGTGACAGGAGAGCATCACCCTGGTGTGGCAGGAAGTGATCTGGTAACTAGAACCTGACCTCCAGGTGATGTAAAACCCTCTCGCACCGAGGAAGTTTCTCCAGGGCCATGTGCCCATGAGGGAAGGGTTAGGACAGCCGTTATAGTTGGTGATTCGATCATTAGGCAGGTAGATAGCTGGGTGGCTGGTAGACGTGAGGATCGCCTGGTAACATGCCTGCCTGGTGCGAAGGTAGCGGACCTTAGGTGCCACCTAGATAAGGTCTTAGATAGTGCTGGGGAGGAGCCTGCTGTCTTGGTACATGTCGGTACCAATGACATAGGAAAATGTGGTAGGGAGGTTCTGGAGGCTAAATTTAGGCTTTTAGGTAGGAAGTTGAAATCCAGAACTTCCAGGTAGCCTTCTCTGAAATGCTTCCTGTTCCACGTGCATGAGACAATGGTGCAAGGATGAGGGTTTTGGATTTGTTAGGAACTGGGGAACATTCTGGAGAAAGGAGGGGCTCTTCCGAAGGGATGGGCTTCATCTTAACCAGGATGGAACCAGACTGCTGGCATTAACCTTTAAAAAGGAGATAGAGAAGCTTTTAAACTAGAAAATAGGGGAAAGCCGACAGTCGCCCAAGAGCGCATGGTTCGGAAGAAGGTATCCTTGAAGGATACTACCAAAAGCAGTGAACATAACATAAGAACTTAAGATATGCCATACTAGGTCAGACCAAGGTCCATCAAGCCCAGTATCCTGTTTCCAACAGTGGCCAATCTAGGTCATATGTACCTAGCAGTTTCCCCAAAAGACACAGGTTCCAAAAAAGAGTGAAGTAGCCCAAATGCCCTTGAGTATGGTGCAGACAGAGCGTAAAGATTCAAATTACCCATGCCTAGCAATAGCCAGATTAATATTAATAAAATACAGTCTCTAAAATGCTTGTATGCAAATGCTAGAAATCTAAACAATAAGATGGGAGAGTTAGAATATATAGCACTAAATGAGAGGTTAGATATGATTGCAATCTCAGAGACATGGTGGAAGGAGGATAACCATTGGGACACTGTGATACCTGGATACAAACTATATCGTAATGATAGAACTGATCAAATTGGTGGAGGGGTTGCGCTCCATGTTAGAGAGGGCATTGAGTCATAAAGGATTAAAGTTTTGCAGGAAACAAAATTTGCTGTAGAATCTCTATGGATTGAAATTCCATGTTTGAAGGGGAAGGTGATGGCAGTGGGGGTGTACTATCGACCGCCTGGCCAGAATGAATAAATGGATGATGAAATGCTCAAAGAAATCAAGGAAGCTAACAAAAGTCACAGCAGAGTAATAATAATGGGTGATTTAAATTACCCCAGTATCGACTGGGTCTGTGTCACAGCAGGACATGCTAGGGAGATAAAGTTTCTAGATGAAATAAATGACTGCTTCTTGGAGCAGCTGGTTCATGAACTGACCAGAGGGGAAGCCATACTGGACCTAGTCCTTAGTGGAACACCAGATCTGGAGCAAGAAATATGGGTGTTGGGACCACTTGGTAATAGTGATCATAGCATGATCGTGTTTGATTTAATAAGTGCAGGAGGGATAGTAAAGAAATCCACAGTACTACCTTTTAACTTTCGAAAGGGAGACTATGATAAAATGAGGAATATAGTTAAGAAAAAACTAAAAGGAGCAGTTGCAAAGGTTAAAGACTTGGGTGTTGTTTAAAAATACTATCCTGGAAGCCCAGACCAGCTGTATTCCACGCATTAAGAAAAGTGGAAGAAAGTCCAAAAAACTGCCAGCATGGTTTAAAGGTGAGGTCAGAGAGGCTGTTGCTGCCAAAAAAGCATCTTTCAGGAAATGGAAAAAAGAGCCAAATGAAGAAAACTGGAAACAGCACAAGCACTGGCAAGTCAAATGCAAGGCATTGATAAGGCAGGCAAAGGGAGAATTTGAGAAGAAGTTTGCTGCGGAAGCAAAAACGCGAAGTAAAGACTTTTTCAAGTACATTTGCAGCAAAAGGCCTGTGAGAGAGTCAATTGGACCATTAGATGATAGAGGGGTAAAAGGGGCAGTAAGAGGAGACAAGGCTATAGCGGAGAGACTGAATGAATTCATTGCTTTGGTCTTTACTGAGGAAGATGTAGGGATGTTACCTAAGACTGAAGTGGTATTTAAAGGTGATACTGCAGAGGAACTGAGAGAAATATCGCTACACCGGGAAGATGTATTACAACTATTAGATAAACTGAAGAGTAGCAAATCACCTGGGCCGGATGGTATACATCCAAGAGTGTTGAAAGAACTGAAATATGAGATTGCAGACCTGCTATTAGTAATCTGTGAACTTTCATTAAAATCATCTGTAATACCTGAAGATTGGAGGATCGTCAATGTAACGCCAATTTTTAAAAAGGGTTCCAGGGGTGATCCTGGAAATTACAGACCGGTGAGCCTGACGTCAGTACCGGGGAAAATGGTAGAAACCATCATAAAGAATAAAATTACTCAGCATGTAGATAGTCATGGCCTAATGGGAGACAGCCAACATGGCTTTAGACAAGGAAGATCTTGTCTTACTAATCTGTTATGTTTTTTTTGAAAGTGTGAATAAACAGGTGGACAAAGGTGAGTCGGTTGATATAGTGTATCTGGACTTTCAGAAAGCCTTTGACAAGGTCCCTCATCAGAGACTTTTGGCAAAACTGCAGGAGGATACCAGGTGATCCTCACATCCACCAGCTATCTACATGCCTAATGATTGAATCACAGCTGTCCTAACCCTTCCCTCATGGACACATGGCCCTGGAGAAACATCCTCAGTGCGAGAGGGTTTTACATCACCTGGAGGACAGGTCCTAGTTACAGGATCACGTCCTGCCACACCAGGGTGATGCTCTCCTGTCACGTGACCTCTCTCCTCCATGGCAACAGGGATGCTGCCAGACTGGAGGTGGGACTTTAGGACTATATCCCTGTAGGTCTCATCTATGTACCTCTCTGTCTTTCTTATGTTTTCCAAGTCTGCTACTCTAGCCTCTAGAGAACGGACTGTTCCCTGAGAGCAAAGAGCTCCTTGCACCTAGTGCACATGTAAGACCTCTCTCCAACTGGGAGAAAATCATACATGTGACACTCAATGCAAAAGACTGGAAAGCCCCCATTTCGCTGCTGGACTGTTGTCTGCATCTTAGTTTAAAGCTTGTGTTTAAGTCTTTAAATTCTTTACTTACTAAGGGTTGGTGTAGATGCTTATACTAATAAAAGTGTATCTAATACCTCTAATATACCTTGTTCACCTGAAGCTTAATTAATCTCAGGTCCTCAATATATGACTGATTTGGATGAAGAGCTGCACCTGAGAGCAGCCCCTTTCCTCTACGACGTGTAAGTACCTATAAAGCTACAATTACCCCAGGGGCAGGTGGATGTTGGGGAGGAAGGGAAATAAGACCTATTAAAAGATGGCTGTTACAAGGTACCCTGTCCTGTACCCTCAGCGGGGGGGGGGGGGGGGAGGGAGGGGGTTAGTCCCTCAGGTAGGTTAGAGCAGGAAAAAAAGTTTAAAACGCAGCACGTTCTGGGGACAGAGCAGGGAGAGATATTTAATTTAAAGTAACAGTTAACCTGGCTACCACACGAAGGTCAGTTAGTTGAGAGAGGCAAGGTAAGTTATACAGCTGAGAAAGCTGAAGTGCAAAACTAAAGGGAACAGGGAGGTGAAGTAGCACACCAGTAAAGACAACAAATAAATAAATAGACAGCTAGAACTTACAGCAAAGTCATCACAGGAGTTAAATATCCACCTCTCTAGCAGAGCACTGTGAGGGCACTGCTCTTCCCAGAGCAGAGAGAGGCAAACAGAACAGACTATGCACATGTGGGAGGAGGAGACAGGAAGAAGGGCTACACAATACCTCAGCAGGGGGGGAGGGGGTAGTCCCTTAGGTAGGCTAGAGCAGACAAAAAAGTTTAAAATGCAGCACTTTCTGGGGACAGAGCAGGGAGAGATATTTTATTGCGCAGTTAGCTTTGATGATAAAAGTTAGGCCAGCTTTTAAGATTCCTAATTTTCACCACCAAGGGACAACTGTGCAGCGGCTGAATATTGCTGTTGTCCGGTTATCCCTGGGTGTCACCTCCACTGTGTCCTGGAACGCCCCAATAGTAGCCAGCTTGCATGAGGGCATTCAGTGGTGGCATCCACGGATATTCAGTGGCACTAATGCGGCGAGTAATGCTGAATATCCCAGTTGCCGCGATTAGCACAATTAGAAGGTCTGCTAACCGTGTTAGTCACTTTGAATATTGGACCCATAGAAGCACATTCCAACATCTGCGTCCAGGCCCCTGTGTGCCAGATCGGAATTGGGACGCAGAGAGGTAGACCTGATTTTGATCCTGTGGGGGCTAAACATGCCCCACGGGATCAGAATCGGGTCTAGGGTCTGTACATGCAGGCCGGGACCTGATTCCAATCGGCCTGCATGTACAGAGCTATGCCCGGCTAATTCAGTCAGGCTCCTGAATGGAGCCGCGGTGTCATGGCGCCCTGTTACCATGGCACCACAACTCCATTCAGGAGCCATGATCCCCAGCTGCCGACCACTCTTTCCTTTCCCCGCAGCCCACCCCCCCGATCTGGCATTCCATGGCCAAGGTCGGGCTGCGGGTAACCCCCTTCACTCGCTCACCTTATTTGCGCTGCCTGGCTCTGCCGCCGCCCGGCATCCAGGGGGATGTATTCCACCTCCGAGGTGGAAAAAGTCTCTCGTCCTGTCTGACAACCCCAGATGTACAGGCCAACTTCAGAATCGGCCCTGTATATCTGGGGATGCAGACTGCCCACTGACCACTCTCGCTCTGCCTCCAGAATGAACCCTCCCACCTCTGTCTAAGCCTCCCCATACAAACTCCTTGTTCATATGGAGAGGCTTTTGACAGGGCTGACAGGTGGGTAAATAGCAGAGATGGATGTCCCAACTGGACAGAATAGACCCCATAGCTTTTAAATGTATCCCACTGATTTCTTATTTAGGTGTGAGCTAAAGACAATTTGTCTTTATGGCCTGAAGCAGTCAGTATAACAAAACAGTGACTATAGGTCCTTTTTGGCTTAAGCATTCCCTGGGATTCAGGAAAGCCACCAGTGAGAAAGTGTGTGGCATATCCTTTGAAGATCCATGAAAAAGAGGAGAAATTCTACCATGGAATAACGCAGAAGGAATAGAGAGGAGAGACAAAAGAAGAATTTAGTTTTGGAGGACCTTACAAAGTGAGAAGGAGAAGAAAGGGGGAGAGAATACAGAAGAAGACTTGGGGTCTTTTTACTAACTAGCATGTGCGATGTGCTACCCAGACCATTTTCTTTCCTATGGGCCATGTGGCAGATAGTAAATGGGGCCCTTAGTAAGTTTAATTCTAACTTTTGAAATTGTGACTTTTTATTTTGCCTTTTCCATTTTTTTCTACAATGTGGTTATCTGTGAAGGAAGAGATGAACAGTCATTTTATTAATATTAGCCTGTTAATCATATTTTTAGTTAAACATTTTTATTATTGATTTTTAGAAATCATTTTTAGTTAAAACATTTTTATTGATTTTTAGAAAAAAACGAAGGGGTATATTTACTAAACTGCGGTAATGTCACCCGCGTTAGGTTCCGCGGTAAAGGTACAGATGCCCATAGAAAGACGTGGGCAGTGCATCGTTACAGCAAGCCATATCAGCTAACGCACCTTACAAGGTGCCTTAGACTAACGCGCGTTACAAGGCGCCTTATAAGGCACCTTACAAGGCACCTTATAAGGCGCCTTGTAAGGTGCATTATAAGGTGTCTTGTAAGGTACCTCATAAAGCACCCTATAGGGCTCCTTAGGCTAAGCGCCATATTAGGCACCCCTGGACAAGGCACTGTAGAAGGCACCCTGGGCTATGGACCCATAGGTTAAGGTGGCTTAACAAGGTTACAGTGCCCTAGGTTAGTGTGCCCTAAGGGCTGCAAGGTGCCACAGGATGACATGCATGACCTGTGAGGAACAGAGTCAGATGTAGCCCTAACACTAGATAGAGCACTCAGGAAAGGCAATGAACAGGTGAGTGAAGGAGGGAGAGCTGGGAGCCGCTGGACCTGCCATATCTGCGGGCATCCCATGTGGGTGCCAGTACTGATGACAAACATGGTGGGGGCAACTATACCATAGCACAGGGTGTTGGCAATGTAAAGTACTGGAAAGAATGTGGGTGGCAGACGATGGGAATACGTGTCCCCCAGTGGAGTCGGAGGTGGGAGGATAGTTACAATGATGGGTGGACAGAGGAGTGGTGGTGCCATGCAGACCAGGCACAGGCGAGGCAAGCACGATGAGGCACAATGCAGGAAAGGGTAGCAGTGCGGACATGGGGTGGCAACCTGCACAGGCAGACAGGACTCTACACAGCTGACAGACGCAGATAGACGGATCGAGGGAATGTTGGCAATTGTGGCGAGGGTATTATGGGCTGGCAGCACAAATCTGAAAAAATATGACTGTTACAGGCATGCACACTATTTGAGGAGGACAGGCATGAGAGGAGGGAACAATGAGGAATTGAACCCATGAACACTGCTGAGAATGGCATTGTATTAACCAGTAGGCTATAACTCCGTGGTATATTTCACAGCAATAGCTGGGTATGGAAGGACTGCAAGTCACCACACAAACTGTCTGCTCTGAGTGCCAGGATAGGGTAACCCCACCAGTACTCATGATGCAATGCCCATGCTGAATAGCTGTCTACAGCTGATCACCAAATGGGGTCTGCACCTCTCTGGTACCTCAGCTTGGAAAGACGAACTGACAGTGTGTGATACTGGCACAGAGTAGCTACAGACCATGCCATTGTGCAGGTTCTGTGTTCACCCTGAGGGATAGGATGGGTGCCCAGCACTAGGTCCGCAGTACATGAGGTGCTAGAGATAGGTCCTTCTGTACATCCTCATCACTAGCAGTGTGTGACAGGTGTTCCTTGCCGTGCAGCTGTAGGTAATTTGGTGTCCATCTGTATCCTGCAGTCATATGTGGCCCTCTGGGACCAGACACTACCCAGATTAGTGTGTACTCTGTGTTAGGGTCTGGCTGACATGGGCACCTGTTATCAGGGCAGAGTGGTTTCTAGACTTGCATGAGGTTTGTGTAGCAGTGCCTTTATAGGTCAAAGTGGTATACACTACATACCCCAAAGGGCCGACATTACCCTTTTTGTAGGTAAGGGACAGGTGCCCCAGCCCCTGTGAAGCAGCCTCCATCCTACTGGTATAAGATAGCCCTCCAGGGTTGGTGGGCCAGAGCCATACCTGTGACTGTGGCAGTGGCAGACCAGCAGTAATGCTGGGGTTAGGTCTGGAAAATCCCAACTGCTTCACACCACTGTCTGCCAATCACCAGCAGACAGCACAGTCAGACTGCACCTTATAGATGTTCCAACCATGCACCGTCTAACTGCAGACAGTCCACCAGCCAGTCCATAGTGCATGCTCACAGAGGAACTATGTGCACCAAGCAGGCATCTCAGTGATTGGGACCCCCGGCACTGGGATGACAAAGGTATCACTGGAGATGGGTAGTGTAGAGTGCTATGTGGGAGCCTAGACATGCCATGGTCACTGCTCGGTTAGAGTGAGTGCCTTCCCAGTATGACATGCCACACACCCTGTGAAGATGCATCCTGGCCAATCCACCCTGTCCGGACCATACCCACAAAACCTTGTTCCTCATTATGCACATATTCAGGCTAACGCTGGTAACAGTGGGACATTTTGGGCCCAGTGAGGGGTGGGCAGCCACAGAACAATGGATAGACATACATACATACACACACACACACACACACACACACACACACTCCTATTGCAGCATTGTGCAAAGATAGGGGTGGTTGGCAACTCTACCCGCCACACTGGTCCTGATCACAGGGCCGACATTGCTAAACTGTGCAGGAAGTAGTAGTAGTGCTCTGGTGATAATTGCAGCTCAATGCTGGGGCCAACAGCCTGACTCTCCATGCATCTTTGGATAGTGGAGCCTGTGTGAGTGGATGTTTGTGCCCCTGTTCGCCCCTGCTTTGGGCTTTGCACATGTTGCTGTTGTATCTGTATTGTAGGGTAAAATATAGGGACATGTTCTGCAGGAACCACAGCTGGGACTTGAACCTGTGACCTTCATGTTTCTGGACACACTGGCTGGGTGTACTGCACCACACTGTTGCCACAGATGCATGGTAGTCCCTGAAGCTACCTGTACTTTTCCTCACCCAGACCTTTTATGTTGCACTGCACATCACGTACTGGTACAGGGCATGGCCTAGGTCCACTGCAGGCAGGTGCCACTGCCCCCTCCACACGGGTACACACCCCCCTGCCATACTGACATGACCATATGCTGTCAATGCTGGTAGTGCGCAGTCCCAGGCCAACTACTGTGTGGGTAGGTGGTCACCTAGGGAGCGGGGTCTGGGGCAGGGGGCATACCTGAGCATCCTCACATCCCCCCATCACCGCCTACCAATAGTTTGTCCCTTCCGCTTGGGGGAGGGTTGGCTGGGGGGATGTCAGGTCAGTGCCCTGGCAACTGTTAGCTCGGGTGGACCAGATAGATGTAGGTGGATTGTGTTTGGCCTTTGTCAGCTGCTGTCTTGCTGCTGTCTTGCTGATTTCCGGTTTCTATGTTCCTATGTGCCACCTAGGTGCCCGCCTAGTCCACCCTGTGCCCCAGCTGCCCCCGCTGCATGTTCCGCCTCCAGCCCCCTATGCCCCATTTGCACCATCGCCATAGTGGCCTGTCATACTTGGGCACTATGCTGTTGCTGCAAATGGAGCACTACTATCACGTTTCTTGGGCTCCCTGCCTATGCTATACAGTGCTGACACTGAAATGGTTTCTCTCTCCTGCAAATGTGCATCTAACGGCAGGTTTTCATTCGCGGTGGGATTCAGACCTTCAGTTCAGCGCGTTAGTGTGCAGGGAGCCTCTCCCCGCCCACTCCCCGCCCATTGACCCCTTCTCTCCGCCCTCTCTCCACCCTCTGCGGTGTTTACCGCGGCCGGGAACACTAATGCTCGTTAGGTAACGTTAACGCGTGTTAACATTACATAGCACGTGTTAACGTTACCTAACGAGCGTTAACATTACCTAACGTGTGGTCTGTAACGTTTCCGCTGTTTAGTAAACATACCCCTAAATACTACTAAACTTAACTTAAGAGAGTGTTGCCCTTAATACTGGTTAAATATAACTAGGACATTTATTACTTATACTAGGCAAAAGTTATCCACAAAACTCACATTTTATTTTGCATAGCTAATCTGTATCAAACTCATGTTTGCAAGCAAAGTAAACTTGGCCTTGTGATTGCAAGTTGATAGTAGTATTATCTTTCCCTTTGTTTAATATTTGCTTTAAGGCCACAGCTATTAATATCAATCAATTTGGTGTCTTCTTTAAACAGCAGGCACTAAACACTTATCCTGACTGATCCCTAAACTATCTTGGGCCATTTGTGTGGTGGAAAACTCAGAATAGGGAGCACAGGGGGTTCACAGTTTGGAGCTGGTGGACAGCCGGGCTCTCTCATGAAGCTGCAACTTAGATGTGTTTATTATTAGCCTTGTCTAGGGGGGGCCCTGGGACTGAACCGTTTATATTAACTGATCTGAAACCATCTCTGGGCCATCATGGGCATCTGCGGGCTGAGTATGGTGAAGGACTCTGAGGGGAGGGCATGGAAGGTTCTCAGTATGGACCCACTGGACAGCTCTGCCTCTCAATGCAGTGTCTCATGGAGCTGCAACTCAGTAGCCTTTATTATTAGCCTTGCCTAGGAGCACCCTGGCTAAGGAGCACAGGATGGGTCTCTTAACATGTTTCTTGGAACACTCTTGAAATACTCTTGGAATGTGTGTGGTGGGGGGGGGGGAGGCTGGTTTGGGGCTGCTTAGTTGTAGTGTGGAGGAGTAGCCTAATGGTTTAGAGCACTGGCTAGTGTTTGATTCCCACTAGCACTTCTTGTGGCGTTGGGCAAGTCACTTTACCCTTTATTGCCTCAGAAAAAACTAAGGGGTATGTTTACTAAACAGCGCTAACGTCGCAGCGGCGAAGTTAGCACGCGATATATAATGTTATCGCATGATACGTAACATTATTGCTTGATATGTAACGTTATTGCGCGATAACATTAAGTTGCGCAAGATAACATTAAGTTGCGCGTGATAACGTTAAGCTGCACGCGATAACGTTAAGTTGCGCGTGATAATGTTAAGTTGTGCGCGATAAAGTCTCTGGCAGCACTAAGGCACACAGAGGGTGGAGAAAAGCCTCTCAGAGAGTGGAGAGAAGGGGTCAATGGGCGGAGAGTGGGCGGGGAGAGGCTCCAGGCACACTAACGCTGTTAAATGTAGGGCAGAACATTACCATGAATGAAAACCCTCACGTTAGAGGCACAAGTGCAGGAGAGAGAAACAATTCCAGTCAGCAATGTACAGCAAAGGCAGAGAAACCTAGGACAGTGATAGTAGTGCTACATGTGCAGCAACATCATAGTGCCCAAGTACGAAAGGGCACTATGGTGATGCTGCAAATGGGGTACAAGGGGCCGCAGGCAGGACATGCAGTGGGGCAGCTGGGGCACAGTGTGGGCTAGGCAGATGCCTAGGTGCCACATAGGAAGGCAGAAACGGAATACAGCAAGACAGCAACTGACCAAAGGCAAACATGTCCATGAGTGTGTGTCCCACAGTGTCCCAATGGACAGTACCCAGGAGGTACCCCAAATGGCACATAACAGTGGCAGGCAGTGCCAGGGGGAAGCGTGGATGTCTATGTAGGCACCCTTAGCCCAGATCCCACACCATAGGCAGAAGCCTACCGGCACACTGGAAGGGCTGGGACTGCGCACCACCAGCATCACTGGCAGAAGGGCATGTCAGCATGGTGGCAGATAGGTGCTGGCATTGGAGGGGGCAGTGGCATCTGCCCATAGCAGACCAAGGCCAAGCCCTGTATAGGTGGGTGGTGTGCAGTGCAACAGACAAGGTCTGTCTGATGAACAGTAATGGTATCCCCAGGGAATAAACTGCCTCTGTGGCAACAGTTTGGTGCAGTACACACAGTCAGTGTGTTCAGGCACAGAAGGTCACAGGTTCAAGTACCAGTTGTGGCTCCTGCAGACCATGTCACTATGTTTTACCCTACAGAGCACATACACAATAAACATGTGCACTCCCTAGAGCTGAGATTCCCAACTCCAGTCCCAGAGGGCCAAACACCATTCAGGTTGTCACATCTGGCTGTCCCTAATAAAGATACATGAGATGCATTTGCAGGCACTGCCCCCATTGTATGCAAATGTACCTCATGCATATTCATTATGGACAGCCTGAAACCTGAATTGTGTTTGAACCACCAGGACCAGATTTGGAAATCTCTGCCCTAGAGCATCAGCCAACAGGGGCACAAACACACACACCCACAGGCTCCACCATCCAAAGCCCATGGAGAGGCAGGCTGTTGGGCCCTGCACGGAGGAGCAGCTCCCACTACTAGCACCTGCATACCTTAACAATGCGATCATAAACATGGAAACACGTTCCACATACATCAAAAGGTAGCTATGACCAATGTCAGATAACAAATTCTAAATTAAACATACTTTTTAACACAGATCCAGCATAGCAACCTTTCTGATATATGTGGAGTGTGCTCCCTCTTTAGTTCTGACAGTGTTTACCACCCTGGAGAGTGACCCTAACAGTATTGAATATCGTAGCAATGCCTGCACTGTGACCAGGACTGGTGTTGCGGACAGGGCTGCCAACCACCTCTATCTTTGCACAATGCTGAAATAGGTGTGGGAGTCTGTATATGTTCATCCAGTGTTTTGTAGCTGCTTACACTTCACTGAGCCCCCAATGCTTGCGCTGTTTCCAGTGTTAGCCTGCCAATGTGCATAATGCTGAGCAAGGTATTGTGGGATTGGCTCCTACAGGGCGGTCTGGCCAGGATGCATCTGCACAGGGCATAGGGCAATGGCTGGGATATTGTAGTGCCCGAATGCCATCTGCACAGACAGGGTGGCCACAGCATGTCATGCTGGGAGTTCACTCTCACTCTGAGCAGTGACCATGGTATGTCTAGCTTCCCACGTAGTGCTAAACAGTGTTTCTTGCAAGTGATATATGTGAGTTCCCATTTCTCCGGCCCAATCACTGACATGCCTGCTTGGTGTTGGTGCTTATATCCCACATCTGGGTGCACATTGTTCCTCTGGGGACATGCACTAAGTAGGGGCTAGCAGGTAGCATGTGTATGGCTACAATACCTTGCAGGGTGCAGCAGGTGCAGACTGACTGTGCCCTCTGCTGTTGAATGCTGGATTGAGGTGGGGGCAGTAGAGCTGATCAAGCCTACTACATGTCTACCAGTGGCCTTGTCACAGGTACCGATCTGCATAAACAGTCTATTTTCCAAAAGGATTGTGGTTGCTGGTCCCACAGCCCGTCATCATGTAGCTCTACTACCCCCGTTGCAAATGTTCAGAGTGTGGGTCTGTTGGGGGCAGATCATATCCCCCACCCTGACCCAGAGAGAGTGGTTTGCTATGTACATCATCATCATATGAGTCCACACACACCCCCCTGCTCCTAACACAAGTGACCATGGCAAGCACACTGGATATGAACTATTTTGGGTGCATCATGGTCCACAAGAGGCAGACATGACTGGCGAATACAAATGGATACAGGACATTCCTAGGCATGTCTGCAAAGAATACCACTCACACACTAGTACTGATGGAGACCTGCAGCAAGGCCTACCTCAACCAGCCCAGGTACTGCGGACCTGGTTCTGGCTGCTCCATCTCACCCCCAGGGTGAGCACAGAACACGCACAATGGCATGGCCTGTGGGTACTCTGTGTCAGTAACACGCACAGTCAGCCCCCCCTACCAGGCTGACGTGCTGTAGAGGTGCATACCCCATCTGGTGAGCAGATTTAGACTGCTGTTCTGCATGTGAATTGCATTATGGGTACTGTTGGTTCTATCCTATCCTGGTAACAACAGCAGACAGTTTTTTCGGTGACCTGCACTCTGTAGCCAGCATTGGTGTGATAAACCCCATATTGCTGTAGCGCAATGGTCAATACACTGCCTTCAATAGCAGAGATCATGGGTTCAATCCCACAGTGGGCTTCCTTTAGTAAGGCCGTGGGAGGCAACTCCATTTTCTGCCTGCAACAGTCAGACATATTTCTGTAATCAGTTTCCACCCCAAAACACCCTAACCTAAGGTGCCCTGTAAAGTGCTTTAGCTGTGGTTTTACCCTATCCCGGTAAGCACAGCAGAATGTTTGTGCGGTGACCTGCAGTTGTTGTGTAGCCAGCCATTGCTATGCTTCAGGCCATAGAGGCATAGCACACTGGTTAGTACATTGCCTTCCTAGCCTGTGGTCAGGGGTTCTGTTCCTCTCTGTTCTCCTCTTTTATGCCTATCCTACACAACTACCTGTCATTCCTGTAACAGGCAGATCTGTGCTGCTGGCACATTCTACCCTCATCACAGTTGCCAACCATCCTTCTGTCCATCTATCTGTGTCTGTCAGCTGTGTGGCGTCCTACCCTCATGTGCAGGCTACTGCCCCATATCCAGCACTGGTACACGTTTCTGCATTGTGGCTCTTCAGGTTTGCCTCTCCTGTGTCTGCTCTGCATGGCACTGCTACTCCTCTGTCCTCCTGTCATTTCACCTATCCTGCCACCTCTATCTGCTCTGGTGGACACATATTTCCATCCTCTGCCACTCACTGTCATTGTTGCACTTTACATTGCCATCACCCTGTGCATTGGTACAGCTGCCTCCAATATGTTTGCCCACTTTACCAGCTGCCACATGGGCTGCATGCAAATTTGCCAGGTCCATCAGCTCCCACATCTGCTCCCTTCCATCTCTCGTTCATTGCCTTTCTTTGGTGCTCTGTGCAGTGTTAGGGTTACATCTGTGTTTGGGGCCATACATTTCATGCTTGTCACCTTGGGGCACCTTACTGCCCTTGGGCACCATTTCATGGGTCACCTTAACATCCTTTGGGCATCTTTAGTGGCACCTTAGGTTCCGGCAGCTTATGGGGTGCCTTATATGGTGCCTTGGAGGGTGCCACCCTATGGTGCCTCATAGGGCACCTTAGGGTGGGCGCATTAGGTTACTGCACTGGGGTGAGGGGTTTTGGTTGGCAACACAGATTGTTGAGCTGTGTCATGCATGAAAAGGATTGCCTTATTACATCAGCCCACTGTGGAATCAAACTCATGACTGCTCTCTCAGCAGTCATTGTACTAACCAGTGTGCTAGACTTCTGTAGCTAGTCTCACAGCGCTGCCACATAATTAAGGTTACCATACACTAACATGCCATGGCGCCCGCTATCATGCGATAATGGCCAAGGCGCCCTCTATCGCGCGATAACCAGCCACTGCTACCTTGATGCCGAAACACCCACTTCCTTATATGGGATTCCTCACGTTAATGCTGCAACTAGCTCTGGTAACATTAGGACGGTTTAGTAAACATACCCTAAGTTACTTACCTGAAACATGAGTTCTCGTGGACAGCAGGATAAGTCAACTATAAGTGGTGGTGACGTCATCCGATGGTGCCATAGACCGAAGTACTCTCAATAGCTCAGAAGGCTTTGCCTTCTGAGCATGAGCCACTAGCCCAATCCCCTGGCCCACCCCTAGCTAGTCAGTATGTCCCCAGCTGAGGCTTTGCCTAGTAGCTAGGTAGGCAGACTGTAGTGCCGAAGATCGGCCCTTCCCCCAGGGGAGGATGGTGAGAATATGTGGCTTAATTATCCTGCTGTCCACGGAGAACTCATATTACAGGTAAGTAACTTAGTTTTCCCCCAGGACAAGCAGGATGAGTCAGCCACAAGTGATGCCTCTCAAGCTGCCCCGTGCTGAGGTGGAGGGGGGGAATAAAGGCAGAGGCAAGACAAACTCTGGGTCAGAATTAGTGCAGTCTTTATTGAAGCAGCAGTAGAGCCCCGAGGGGGCCACAGCAGCAGTAACATGTGAGCATGTGCAAAACAGAAACAGGAACCATAACATGGATTTGCAAGACCGCAATTACATCAGAATCGACATGGCAACAAGAACATGTGCAACAAGAGTATGTGTAGAACAGCAAACATGGCAAAGAGCATGTGCAAATAAGAGCATTTACAAAACAGCAAATCAGAGCATGTGCAAACAGCAAACAGCAAGCAGCATGTGCAACAGCAAACAGTAGCATTAACAGGAGCATGTGCCAATCGAACTGAGGTACCTCGCTAGGTGGCCTGGCAGGGTACCTCCTAGGAGGATCCTGTGAGGTCCAAGGTATCCGTGCGTGTATGTGCATGGTGCTTATGGTCTGGCGTCAGTGGAGATTCTGCTGTGACCAGCAACGCTTGGCCGAAGGCGGAGCTGTTCTGGGTCGCCAAGTCTAAGCAGTAGTGTCTTTGGAAGGTTTGAACAGAAGAACAGATGGCAGCCTTACAGAAGTCCAGTACTGGTACAGAGTGGCAATAGTGGCTGCTAGCGCTCGGAGATGGTGAGCTTTGACTCTTGGTACAGCCTGAGATCCGGCTTGAGTCAGGCAAAAGGTGATGCAAGAGGAGATCCATATAGAGAGGGTCCACTTAGACACAGGGCAGCCCAGCTTGTTGGGGTTGTAAGAAACAAAGAGCTGAGACTCTGTTCGGTGGGAAGATGTCCAGTGCAGGTAGCAGCATAGGGCCCTGATGCAGTCTAAGGTGTGGAGCATCTCCTCTTCGCGGTGGGTGTGCGGACCTGGCTGGAAGCAGAGAAGCCCGATGGTCTGGTTAATGTGGAAGGCGGTTGCCACTTTGGGAACAAATTTGGGGTGTGTTCGCAGAGTGGCGCGGTCATGGTGGAGTATGGTATAGGGGGAATGAGCCACCAGGGCATGTAGTTCGCTGATTCGCCTGGCTGAAGTGATAGCTATGAGGAAAAGTGTTTTCCAAGAGGCATACTTGAGCTCTGTGGACTGCAGAGGTTCAAAGGGCTCCTTGATGAGCCGATTGAGGATGATGTTAAGGTCCCAGGGAGGTACGGGTATTCGGATAGTAGGTCAAAGCTTGGTCAGGCCCTTCATGAAGCGAGTAATGAGAGGAAGTGTGGCTATAGAAGCTATGGAAGACAGGTGGACCCTTATGGTCTGTGTTCATGAGCCCACGCTCGGAGAGCAAGGTGAAGTACTGGAGGACCTGAGGCACTGGGCATGAGAAAGGGTCCAGTTGGCGAGAAGCACACCATACACTGAAGTGTCACCATTTCAAGCTGTAAGACTTCCTGGTGGAAGGGCGTCGAGCCGCTAGTATGACTTGTTGGACTTCGAGCGGAAGGTTGAGGGATGACAGGGTCAGCCTTTCAGCTTCCATGCCGTCAGCAACAGTGTCTGTCAGCTGGGGTGAAGGGTCTTGCTGCCGTCATGGGTGATCAAGTCCAGTCTCAGAGGCAAATGCACTGGCGACTCCAGGGTTAGGCAACAAAGGTAGGGGAACCAGACCTGCCAGGCCAGTGCAGGATTACAAGGATGGCCTGTGCTTTGTCCCTAATCAGACGTTGTACTATCCTGGAGATGAAGGGAGTAGGGGGGAAGGCATAAACTAGAGACCAGGACACATCAAAGGCATCCAACACCATCCGTTGCAAGCAGGTCACTTGGAACAGAACAGGGAGCACCGTGTTTTCTTCGGTTGCAAAAAGGTCTATCTGTAGCTGACCCCAACTTCTAAAAAGGGACGATTCCACTTCTGCGTGGAGAGCCCATTCATGCAGATTCAGCTGTCTGCTGAGGTGATCTGCTAATTCATTGCATATCCCTGGTAAGTAGCAGGCCTGCAGGGGCACAGGTGGGAGAGTGCGAAGTTCCAGATTTGGAGGGCCTCCTTGCACAGCTAGTGGGAACCCTTCCCTCCCTGCTTGTTGATGTAGTATATGGCCACCTGGTTATCTGTCTGTATCATGACTGTTTTGCCTGAGATTTGAGCTTGGAAGGCCACAAGAGTGTATCAAACTGTTCTCAGTTCCAGCACATTACTGTGGAGGGTCCTTTCTGTGTCTGACCAGGAGTCCTGAGTGCAGAGTTCCAGGCAGTGCACCCCCATCCCACCGTCAAGGCATCGGTGGTGATGGTCAATTGGTGAGCAAGCTGCTGGAGGTGTCTGCCTTGCGAGAGGTTTGCTTCGTGCATCCACCAGTGCAGTTATTTTGCTACAGTCACATCTACGGGGACCACTGTGCAAGGGGTTTGTGAGTGTTGACTCCAATGGGTACGCAGATGCCACTGCAGAGATCGCATGTGTAATCTTACAGTACAAGGGGAAGAACATGCGTGGATGCTGCCATGTGGCCCAGGAGATGCAGGAGGGTCCTTGCCGTTGAGTGCATAGAGTTGCGGATGCAGAGGAAAAGGTTGATTATGGTATCCTTTTGGTGCTATGGTTGGAACGCCTTGGAAATGGTGGTGTCTATGTAGGCTCCTATGACTTCCACCCTCTGTGCAGGAAGGAGGTGTGACTTTGTGTGGTTCACTAGAAAGCCCATGGACGAGAAGAGAGAGGTGGCCATCCCGACTGCCATCCAAAGCTCCCTTGGGGACAGGGCAGAGATCAACTAGTCGTCCAGATAAGGAAAGACGCATATGCCGTGTTTGCGGAGGTGAGTCACCACCACGGCAATGCATTTGGTGAAGACACACGGTGCTGGTGAGAGCTTGAATGGGAGGACTCTGTACTGGTAGTGGTTCCCCGGTATTTGGAAGCACAAAACCTTCCTGTGCTGTCGGTGGATGGGAATATGTGTACAGGCATCCTGCAGATCCAGTGAGGCCAGCCACTCCTTGGGCTGGATGAGAGGTAAGATGGAATTCAGGGAGTGGATTTGGAATTTCTCCTTGATGATAAATTTTTGAGCTTCCGAAGGTCAAGGATGGGGCGAACACCTCCTAATTTCTTGAGGACCAAGAAGTACCTGGAGTAAAAGCCTGTATTGAGTTTATTGACTGGAACAGGTTTTATAGCCCAAGACAATAGGAGTAAAACCAGCTCCGAGGTCATAGGAAGCAGGTGATGTGCCGGAACTTTGCTTGTGGGTGGATTGCGTTGTGCTGGTGTTGAAGAAAATCTGATGCAGTTCCCCCCAGGAAAGCAGATATGCGACCACCCATGGGAAGGTTGACCAAGGGCGGCGAGTCAAAAACTAGGGTTGCTTTTCCCTGTCACAGAGGAGGTATTCTTCTTCTGCGTGCACTCTTGCTGACAGGGTTTTGGCCGGTAGGGCATCTGGTAGGGTTGTTGTTTGTACCATGGTTGTTGCCACCGGTGGTATATGTTATAGCGCTTTGAGGAGGTTTTATGTGGTGTGTCCCTTTGCGGAAGGGGTGGGGACGCTCCAGACCCTCCTCGGCAAGTGTTTGGAGGGTGGTGCAATGCTCCCTCATGTCATTGACTGTGTCCTTCACTTTGTCACCAAAGAGAGTGTCGCCATTGCAGGGGGTATTGGCGATCATGTCGTGGGTGTCATTGCACAGGCCGGAGGCGAGTAGCCAAGTCAGCCTGCAGGCCGAGATGGCCATCCCAGCATTCCTGGAGGCTGCCTTGAAGGCGTCATAGGCAGCCCGGCCCTGGTGTTTGGTGCAGTCCTCCAGATCTGCAAGGGCCGCTTTGATGGTCGGCTGCAGCTCTGGACGCTGGGAGATGGAAGCCCTGAGGTAGTGGGATGCTTGCAGTGTTTTGGAAGGACTTTGACAGCTTAAGAGCTGACTCCACGACAATGGACTGATGTGGGAGCTGTATTTTTTCAAATCCTGGGAAGGGCTGAACTACATACTTTGCGTCCAGC
This sequence comes from Ichthyophis bannanicus, assembly GCA_033557465.1. Taxonomy (NCBI): domain Eukaryota; kingdom Metazoa; phylum Chordata; class Amphibia; order Gymnophiona; family Ichthyophiidae; genus Ichthyophis; species Ichthyophis bannanicus. The sequence continues at coordinate 47,882,911 of CM066040.1, forward strand.
TTGTGAAGGTAGGCCTGGTTGGAGGCTGTGCTTTGCCACATTTTTGTCATATTGTCGTGGATCAGTTGGTGGACCAGCAGGGTGGTTAGGGATTTAGGAGCTTCTATGAACTTAAGGGAACTTTGCACCTCAATGCGCTGGTCTGTGGAATCGTTGGCTGTGATTGGATAGGGCAGCAGTGATCTTGCACAGGAACTTAGGGTAGGTCAGATCCTTCTGAGGAGTTGCTTGCAAGGATGAGGAAACCTCCATAGTCATCAAAGTAGTGAGATCATCCCCAGTGTGTTGTGGCTCAATGTGCAGAGGCTCGTCGGTCTCTTCATCCCCACCAGGAGTGCCGATTGGGCGGGAGATGGGAGAACCATGGACCCCCGTGAGGCCACAGGGGTTGTGGAGCTTGGGGCAGTGGCGGGTAGAGTGTGCGCCACGTGCTTGGTCATTGTTAATGTGGAAAGGGTAGATACCCACTGCTGCAACATGCTGGAGAGAAACTTAAGGGATTCTGCAGAGTCCCCAGGTGCCCCTGGCACTGATGGTGGCCCTGGGAAGGAAGAGCATGGTTGCTTGGGGGGAGGCTCGGTCTGTTCACCCATTTTCACCTGGACCCCCAAGTCCACTTGCTGGTCTGCCCCATAGTGGGATGAAGGGGAGCTGGGAAAGTCGGGGCTGCCCTATCTGTACTGCCTGGAGGAGGGGTTGCTGCTGTTGAAGCTTCTGTTAAGTGAGGAGCTGGGAGTGCGCCAACGTTTGTGCTTGTGCTGAGGGTCTCTGCTGCTCCAGCGTTCATGCAAGGGCTCCCTGGGCCTGCTTCCTCCCTGACGATGGCGTGGGGCAGGACTCCGTTTGTGCCTTGAGGAGCTCCTTCTGCGCCGATGTCTGTGGGCAACTTGGCTGCGGCTGCGGCTCTGGATCCTGATGACGCGATGCTCTCGGCACCGAAGATTGGCTGGGCTAGTCCTGTGACCCTGATTGGAGGAAGGAAAACTGGAGGAGAAGACATAAGCTGAGGTCAACTGAGCGTTGCCGAGACCAAAAGAAGCAGAGTCACTGGAAGAGAAGCGGGAAGCATGGCAGGGCTCACATGTGGTCTCCAGGAAGGAAAGCAGAGTTTGTTCTGGGGGACCTGGAGCATTGCAAGGCATACAGCAGGGAACAGAGGCCTCAGGAGGCGCATCCTGAGCCAGAACAGTCTCAGCGGGCAGAGCGCTGGAAACGGAGGCCCGGTGAGGAGTCTCAGGAGCTGTGGGAGACTTGTTAGAATGTCAGGCATTTGGAGTAGGGTCCAGAAGCCCAAGAAAGCCCTTGAGAGCGTGGTGGCGGGACTTTCTGGCCCTCGGGGACATACAGTCACATAGTGGGCAGTCTTCCACGGGGTGCTCCTTACCCAAGCAATGGAGGCAGACCTCATGGGCATCGTAGTTGCTCATTTTCCTGGCGCATTTAGGGCATTTCTTGAATCACGGTTTTGCATCTTAGGTATTTCTTCTTTCTTAAAGTTTCTACTTACTTGTATGTTTTAAGAGACTAATAGGAGAAGGAGAGAGAGAGAGAGATACGTCTTGCTTGCAGGGCAGAAGACTAAAGACTGGTTAGCTAGGTGCTGGCTAGGGGGTTGGGCTAGTGGTTCATGCTCAGAAGGCAAAGCCTTCTGAGCTATTGAGAGTACTTCCGTCTATGGCACCGTCGGATGACATCACCACAACTTGTGGCTGACATCCTGCTTGTCCTGAGAGAAATCCAAGTTATTGATGTCCCTGTTTAATGTACATTACTAAGTTTAAGTTACAATGTAAACTGTTTTGACTGAAATGATAAAGTGGTATAAAAACCTATTAAATAAATAAAATATTTGTTGTTCTGTGGACTATAGGCCTGATTCAGAGTCGTGGATTGCGGAGCTGCACGTCCCAGTGGAACATGCAGCCCTGCAAGCCATCCTAACACTATTCCCCCCTCCTGCTCTCCGTGCATGACTAGAGCCGCAGGACGGGGAGACCCAGTGAGGTGCAGGAGGGGGCGGGATGGAGAGGAGGTGGGTCAAGCCAGCAGGACATACAGGGCCGATTCAGGTCACGGCCCTGTACATCCTGCAGGGTCAGAGGGGACATGCTGATTATTCCACCTCAAAGGTGGAATAATCAGCACTGGTGGGGTGAACAGGCCTAGGGATCCCCACCCCGGGGCCGAGGCCAGGTGTTGGGAGGTCCCTGCCTCCTGATCCAGGCCCCAGCTGGTCAGCTGTGGGTCAGGCAGCAGGGAGGAAGGGGGGTCTTAGCCGCATGAACCAGGGCGCCTATGGGGAGGACATCCCCGCAGATAGGCAGGGGCATGCTGGGCCATCCTCGGGCCCAATTCTGTGTACCATGGGAATGTTTTGTTCCCACAGTCCAGAATCAAGTCCTAATGGGCCTGTCTTGCTTGGTGCCATCAGGATGGCCCGGATGTGCCCCTTCATGAATCGGGCTCTATGTGTTTGCAGGAAGAGATTTGGTATTGTGTAGGTAACAAGGTGAGAGATATGGGCTTAATTTGGTAGGGCAGAGGCTAAGTAGAAGCAAGCCAAGTGCACGTTGAAGTGAGCTGTGGTACGTGAATGCGAATGGGGGGAGTTTTGAGGGTGAGCTAAAGAGTCATGGGTTTGATTTGAATTGTTCATGGCTAATGTGTGTTCAGAAGGGAGTAAATGGCACGTTTTATGTGTTCTGATAAGAGATGAGAATTTCCATTTTATTTTTATCACTGAGACTTCATTCACTGTGGGAGGGGTAGGGTGGGCTTGTTGATTTGTTCTGAGGGTTATGGACTGTTACAGTTTGCTAGGGAAGGTAAATGAGGAGTGGAGAAGGGAAGGGGAGGAATAGTCTCAGGATGTGGGTGTTTATTAGTGAGGCTTCATGGCAAATCAATATTGGCTTTTTTCTTGTATATTGCCCCTGGAGGTTAGCATGGATCAATAGGCTGAATTGGTGGAATTTATTCAATAAAGAAAGGACTAGCAGTCAAGAAATCCGACGACAAATTGCTCTTGGTAGAATGGCTATGAAGGACCTAGACAAGATCCTCAAGAGCAGAGATGTCTCTCTCCATACAAAAATTTGATTTGTCCAGGCTATCATATTTTCAATAACATCATATGGATGTGAAAATTGGATAGTGAAAAAGATAGACAGGAAGAAAATTGATGCCTTTAAATTATGGTGCTAGCGAAGAATACTGTGTATACCATGGATTGCCCGAAGAACAAACGAGTTAGTATTAGAGGAGATCAAACCTAAGAAGCTCAGATGACAAAACTTTGACTGTCATACTGTGGACATATCATGCAAAGAGAAAGATCATTGGAGAAAGACATAATGCTTAGCAAAGTAGATAGTTACCGTAAAAGAGGAAGGCTGACAATGAGATGGATTGATACAATAACAGCAGCTATGGATACCATTCTATCAGATCACATAAAACATGCCATTTACTCCCTGCTGAAGAGCGAACAAAGTTTAGGTCAACTATCCAGGAGTTACCGACTCGACGGCACTTAACAACAACAATATTAGGTTGGATTTTGCAGAATTTGTGGTACTGAAAAATGTTAATGCTCATTTGGATCAGATGCTAAGTAATATCGCATCATTGTTGCTCTCATCCTTTGATGCAGGCCTTTTTCAGAAGGGGGGGTTATTCTGTCCTATGAATAGTGGTGATGGACATCACTCGAACAACATTTAGCCACCTGACTGAAGACCAAACACAGTTTAGAACAACTATCCACAGGGTTGTCATGAGTCAACATTAACACGACGGCACTTAGCAACAGCAACAATAACGACCATTGTTTGTTTTTATGGATTGCATCTTCAATGTTTTATTGAATTTTAATGTACACTGTGTTGATACTCAGACGAGTTATGTGGTTAACTTTGGAATTTAACTGTAAAGCTTTTTCTTGGAGTTAGTCAACTAAATTTTAAATGGCAATTCATTATCTGTTACAATTTATCTATTTGTCTTTGGAGGCATGCAAGGGGACATAATCTGTAGTTTACCAGATAGCATTGATAGCGCTATCTGGTTAACTTTATGCATTCAAGCAGAAACATGTAAATAGCTGATCAGATGATGATCCATTTAACTTCAGGGCCATATATTCAGCAACCCTACTTGGAAGCATAAGTTGGCTGAATATTCACTTCAGGATAAATAGATACTCGTTAAGTGAATATCACCTTTCTGAATACCATACCCCTTCTGTCCATGTGGATCTATCTCTTTTCATAATAACGTTTAAAACATTTGTTATGTTTCATTCAAATTATGACATAGATAGTGGAGTGTCCACCGACTTCTAATTCATATTTAGCATGTGCCAATAGTCCACAACTTGAACTGTTTAAAGGACACAGGCCGGTTGAGTTCTATTGAAATATTAGGAGCACAGAATACTTTTTGGGCTCTTTTACCGCACATTAGGAGCAAAAACAAATACAACCACTCCATGCTAACTGTTGGGAGCATGCCCAGCATGTTCCTGGCAGTTGCCACACTGAAATGTCCCTTACCATGCATTATGGTCATTCACAATTACCTTGGGTGCACTTAACACTATCTATTGAGGTGCGTTAAGTGTATCGACAGCATTTCAACATTGGCGGCATGGTAAATACCATGAGTTGACTGCATTGTGCAATCCATGACCATTCTCCACCTATAACCTCTCTGTTCCCTGTCCTGTCATGTGATGAGCAGTTAATGTGGGAATCAGCATGTAGGAAGTGTCATGCCAGCATGGTAACAATTAACACATCTCTATGCTAACTGCTTATCGTATGTTGAAGCACGCATTGGCCATTAGTGCACTTTAGTAAAAGAGTGCCATTGTGCTTCCATCAAGCATTTGTAAAGCTGTCTTATCATTGATTAGTGCCTGTCTTTAGTATTAAATGAGTTAACTGTTATAAAAAGAGGCCCTTTTACTAACGTGTGCTATGCAGGTTTTGGCATGCAGTAACCATACACTGTGGCCTGCAGTAGCTGGCATCATGGGGGCATGATGTTGCCGGTCGATTTCCATGTTAATTTTGACTCGTGCGTTGGAGTGTTAAAAGTAGCGGATTAGGAGCGGAAAATGGGCATGGTGAGCTCCATGCAATCAGTGTGGCGGTAAACACTACCCGCAGCATGTAGTGCAGTACAAGTAGCATGGGTGCAATTACCTTCATCTCAGCGGGTGGAGATAAGAGCACACACAGTAATAATGCCCGTGTTACGGCACGGCACCACGTGTTAACTGCTGGGAAAATGCTGTCCATGCCTCCTACAGTTAATGCAGTGGCTTGGCATGTGGCATGCATGAATTATTTTGCTATTCATGTATTATGTGCAAAACCACAGCGCACATTAGTAAAAGGTCCCATAGGGGTATGTTTACTAAACCGTTTTAATGTTCCCGGTGCTAGTTGCAGCGATAATGTGAAGGATGCCATATAAGAAATGGGCGTTCCGGTCTTAAGGTAGCAATCGCAGGTTATCGCGCAATAAAGTGTACCGTGTCCGTTATCGCGCGATAGAGGGAGACTGCACATTACCGTGCGTTAACCTTAACTTCGCATGCTGACCTGCACTCACAGCAAAGAGGTATAGCACACTGGTTAATACAATGACTGCTGAAATAGGGGTCATGAGTTCAATCCCCCAGTGGGATTAATGAATAAGGATGGCCAAGGCAGTTCCTTTTCCTGCTTGAAACAGTCCAACAATCTGTGCTGCCAGCTAAAAATACCCGCACCCCAGTGCCATAAACTAATGCACCTTTTAGGGCGCACCAGAAGGCACATTTTAAAACACCACGTCAGCCAAGGTGGATTATAATGTGCCCCAGAGGACATGTCGAAAGGTTGTCAACTCCCAAGGCACCACAGTAGACACCCCATAAGCTGGTTGATTCTAAGGTGTGGCTTAAGATGCCCCAAGGATGTATAGGTGACTCAAAAAATGTTGGCCAAGGGTAGTAAGGTCCCCCAAGTTGAAAAGCAAGAAAGGTATGGGCCAAACACAGATGCAACCCTAACACTGCACAGAGCACCAAGGAAAGACAATGCACAGGTAATGGAAGGAAGTAGATCTGAGCTGAGGGACCAGACAAATCTGCGTCCAGCCAATGTGGCAGTTGGAAAGATGGACAAACATATCGGGGGCAGCTGTAGCGATGCACAGGGTGATGGTAATGTACCATGCAACAATGACAGTGTGTGGCAGAGGATGGGAAGACATGTCTAGCAGAGGAAGTAGAGGTGGCAGGATAGGTGTAATGACAGGAGGACAGAGGAGTAGCAGTGCCATGCAGAGCACACACAGGAGAGGCAACCAGGAAGAGCTGCAATGCAGAAACGTGTATCAGTGCAGGACATGGGGTAGCAGCATGCACATCAGGGCAGGACGGCACACAGCTGGCAGACACACGTAGATGGACAGAAGGATGGTTGGCAACTGTGATAAGGGTACAATGTGCTAACAGCACAGATTTGCACAGATATGACTGTTACAGGAATGAAAAGTAGCTGTGCAGGATAGGCTTCCAAATGAAAGAGAACAGAAAGGAATCAAACCTATGACCATTAGCACAAATGTTGATGCACAAACTGGTAGGCCACAACACCAATGTGAGGTCATTAGCAAAGGCTGCATACAAGAATACTTTAGGGCATCACACAAGAAGCCTGCTGTCTGCCAGGATAGGCAAACCTCCAACAGTAACCATGATGGAATGCACATGCAGATCTGATGTGTACAGATCAGATCACAGTCTGTAATTGGGACCAGAGCCACATATAACTACATGCACACACACAATGAAATGTTATGCAGGGGATACAGCATGCAAAAGAGGAAAGAACCTAAACCCAAAGGGCGGCAGGGGATGCTCTGTGGAGCAGGGCAAAATATGGAACAGAACAGGAGAGAATTGAACCTGCAAACAGGTGTGCCACAGAACAGCTGAACCACAGCAATGCCAATCCCCCAAGCAGACTACCATGTAAATGCAATAAAGAAAGAGACATATGTAACAGCTAATATGTGATGGATAGGCAGCACAGAGGGCACACTTTGGTGTACGGTGAAGAGATGGAAGGGTGTGTGCATAGGTGATGAACCTGCAGGTACCTTATGGTCAGGCTAGCACAACAGAAAAAAATAAGTAAACCCCATGTGGGGATCAAACCTGCAGCCTATGGTGTTACAACACATGTCTGTAACCACTATCACAAACAACCACAAGGAAAACACTGATCACAATGCAAAAATAATACCTCAAAGGGAAGGTGTGTATGGGAACCTGTAACACCCAGTGATGTGGTAAACAGCTGGCAGATAGACAGCTGGCACCGTACAAGGATGTGAGCACAGGTGGGCCATGTACATGACCAGGAAATCACTAAATACAAGTGTCAGTGTGATCAAGCAGCAGAACAGACAAATGTATGTCAAACACATATTTTTATTTTGGTTAATCATCACAGATAGTGTAGATACCGCCTATCATAATATCAAGGTGAGTGGATCCCAGGTGAAAATCTGAAAACACATTTTGCAGGGCAGAAACCCACATATTACAGAAAAGTCACTGGCTCATCTACAGATGATGGGCAGGAGAGATAATGTGCATCAGGTGCATGGTGTGCAGTATGCATTAGGCCCCCACCCCCACATACTGCTGCATGCCCCAAATGTGTTAGTTACATATGTGTGCATGTAGACAGTAGGCGGTGCATGATGAGGGCCCAACACACATCAATCATGATCTGTTCCTTAAAACATATCTGTCTGCCAAATGAAACAGCATATGTTGTTAAAAGTAAGAAAGTGTAAACACACATATCGAAATATATGTTACAGCTGTCACATAATGCCTGATATAGGAATCAAAGCTGCAACAATGTAACCCTAAACAATCGTCAAATGCACAATGAGGATATGTTAACAGGTAGCAGAGGCACATGAACACAGAGATTTCAAATGAAACCATCTGCAGAAACATGCAGAGATAACACTATGCAGAAGGTCTCCCTGCACTGGTTGGTGTGGATACAGTGTCCTTACACATATATCACAGTACATGGAATGCACAAATGAAGGAAGAAAATGGACACTCACACTGCCACACACCAAATATAACGGGGCAATGTGAGTGTCGTTACCTCAGGGGATAAATAGGACTGTGCAGACATGCAATGCTAGGTTTGTAAATCAATGCAGAGCGTCACGTCTGTACAGTAAACAGATACAATAACCTGTATATAGAGATGGAAAGAAAGGTCAAACATGTTACGGTAACCCACACAGAAGCCATATTGCAACATGCTGTGTGGCACCAATATAGTCAGTCACATGCACATGCACTATGTACGTTGAAAAATGATACAGTGATGCCACACAGGCACTTAACAACCTTGGTGATTGCAAACATCAATCCAAGATGCTGGTGTGCAGTAAAGTGGTTTCGTGGCAAATAATGTGTCATGTCCAAGTGGAGGCTAGGTGGACATGGACAAGAGGACCTCTCCATTGCTCTCCCTGTGCCACACGCATGGCTGTATGCTCGTGTTGAACCAAACAGATGAGCGTATCCTGCGTTCAATGTCACACACATGGGCAAAACACAACAACACAATGTCAGAAGGATGTACAACATACAGCGACAATGTCAGTCCCTGCTGCACACGTGGGGACCAGTACACAGTATCCAAACTGCAAAGGGTGTCTGCAATCCAACAAGTCATGTTAGGACTGTCCTTGAAACCCTGGGTATGCATATTCAAGTGTGACATCCCAATATGCCACAGTACTTGAAAGGCCATGTGTGTCTCCTGCGATGAACACGACACCCAGCCAGAGCACAGTAGCAACGGTGTATTGGACAGGCCTGTCAAGCCGAAAGTAGCAGTCCAACAATAATACTGTCTATCTTAGGCATGTGTCCCACTTGCAGAGGTCAAACATCCTATGGCACCATTTCCCAGGGATAGTTCCATGGTGTTGTTGTGTCCTCCAACAGGTGGGTGATGGTGACACCGGATGCACTGTAGTAGATGTGCTTTGAGTGTTCACTGCCCTTTGTCAGAAGAGGATAAATAATGTATTGGTATGCTGCTTGCAACATCAGCCTAAATTGCAGAGAGTCAAACACCAATATGTATGTAAGGAAACGTCACACAGGCAAACATATCATGATCACAACACAGAACACACTGCATATTGGGGACATTTTGAATTGGAACCGCAGACGAGGGTGTCATATGGATATGGTCATGCCCATGTTACACAGGCGTTTCACAGCTTCAACCCATGTGCATCAGCGTTTGTGTACAGAGACCCAACAGGAAATGTCTATGAGACAAACAGTAAATCATTTACATGTAAAGGCTGATGTCATTCACAAAAGACCAAAGGTGCAACCTACCGTGTTTGCAGCAAGTGTATGTTTGGGATCCCCTGAGGCTCTTAAAGGCCACAACACATCACAGTGAAGGGAGAAGATGTCATCGAAATGTGTATAGTCACCATTTCCCCATGTCCAGCCACTGTTGATGCATGTACACATTATGGCGATATCTGTGATACAAAAATGCTGTTGCGCAGTGGTCTGTCAGCACACAAGAGATAGGTCAGCTCACAACACACAACACATGTCCACAATGTCCACAAGGTAAACAGCAGTAAGGTAGAGATAGCACAGTCACCACCACTCCCCAGGTGTACAGACCCCTCACACCACATGATAATGCAAAATGCCTGCATGCTGTATCATCACACAGCCAACCCAAAAACACACACCCACACAGTATGCTAAGGTGAGCGTGCCAGCAGTAGCATATGGCCTGTGTGTGCACAACTGGAGATTAGTGGAGATAAAGGCCTGTTAAATGCAATGATACACTGCTCTTGGCTGATGCTATAATGTCAGGGAAGGGTGTACGTACATTCCACCACCCAAACACCTAGGACCTGCACACACACGCAGCTCTGTTGGACGTGTCCCAGAGACAGTGCTGGAGAAGACAAACTGGCCAGGAATACATGTGGATATGTGTGCCAACAGCAACATATGGGGTAAAGGGGTGCAGGGAAAAGAGGTGAACAATAGCATATGAACAATATGACAGATCACTGCAGACATGTGCTCCCCCTGACTGTCGGCACACAGAAAGTAGCTGTAGGTCCACCTACCCCAGACTACTGCATGTTGTATGATGTACAGTCACCTGCCAATGCACCAGAGCACCAGGAGGGTCACCAAGTATGTCCTGTGGATTGAGAAACACAAGAGAAACATACATATGTCATGTTGGAGCTGTGCAACACACACTGCGCAACACACATCTTCACGTCCTCAGCTCGCAGACCCCCCAAGATCCTTAACAGACTGACTATTCCCCATCACACTGTACAGATTTGTTTCATGTTAAAGTTATCACTGAAGTGTGTGTGGCAAACAACAAGGGTCTGTACTCTGTCTGTCCCCTTCCTCACCTCTCTGTTGTCGTAAAAAATGTGGAACAGAACTATCTCCTCGCTACTGTGTCCCTGCTTGCCTCTCAGGCTGCAGTACTATCCTGTGTCCCCCATATTGCTCCAAATGCCTCTTCAGTGTGTGTTCTGGTGTCTCAATGTTATCTGCTACCCCGCTGTCAGTTCCTGTAACACAGGGAAATATGCAGGGGCTCCATCCTTATCCTCTGTCCATATACATTTCATTGGTGTGTATATCTCATACATTGACTTACATTAACAGCTGTGTGCTGATGAGTTGCAAATATATCTCTCGACGCCTGAGTTTGGTCTGCCAAACCACACCCCGATGTCTGGTTGCGACCTGACATTGATGGCTGCATGTCATCCTACTGTGTGAAATTGATAATGGTAAAGAATGGATATCCTATATGTGCACCTAAACCCTCCACTCCCATCAGAGCGTCTTTGTGTGTGTGGCCATAACTTCCTTTCTCTAGGGTCCGCAATGTAGGTGTTGTCTTGGACTGCACTCTCCTCCTCTACACACATACCCAGCTTGTAGTTGAGGCTTGTGGTTTATGTCTAGACGTCATCAGCTATATCTCCCCAGTCCTCCCTGAAAACACAACTAAAACCCAAATCTCCCCCCCCCACCCCCAAATCAGCTCCTGCCTTGCCTACTGTAACCTACACCTTGCTGATCTGGCCTTGAATCATCTCTGTCAGCTTGAAAATATGCAACACTGCAATGCATGGCTATTCTACAGCCACACACATAATGGCACTAATACTCCCCCTGTCAGGACACCTCACAGGTTCCCTATCTGTTTCCGCATCCATCTCAAGGCTACATGCTAACCTATAAATACAGGCACACTGTGGTGTTGCAGTAAGTTCCTTACTGATCTCAAATACCAGTAATCCAACTACTACTCAGTATGTATATAGTGCTACGTATCACATGTAGCGCTATACAGAAACAACTAACACACAGTCCCTGCTCATCAGAGCATACCAACCAATCAATCAGCTCAAATTAAAAAATGTGAAACACACACATATAGGCAACTGGTCCCATCTATGCTCTGCTCTCCTACTGTTTACCCCATACTATGCGCTTTCACCTTGCTGCACCCAAAGCCTCAAACTAACTACCTGTGGCTGTACAGCAGCCCCTATCCCAATCAGCCACAAATCAGGTATGACAGCTTAACACCTCCCACAAGCCTACTACTCCCGACACACATAATCCACCACCATCCGCTGTTGTGCCCTGCTCACATCTTCTGCATTTCAGTCATGACTAGATTGTAAGCTGGGAAGGCCAGGCAGTGTCTGTTACACGTCAGTGCAGTGTTGCATCTTACTGCTATTGGGATACAAATGTTCACTAGTAGTAATAGTACACACATATCTAAACAAATGTATGTGGCAACATACATGAGAAGGGCAACATACATGAGAAGGGCTACATGAGAAGGGCACCTCAATCACCTGCCTCCTGACTGCCGTGCCCTCACGTGTGTTACCACGGGCACGTACAGGAGGGCACATAGGATCATTCTCCAGATCCTCATTAATTTGGACAGGGATATGGTGCCTGAGAGCAATGTTGTGCAGGATGCAACAGGCTATAATGACCTCTGCCACAGTCTGTGGTTTGTATTGTAAGGCCCCGCCTGTCCTATCCAGACACCTGAAGCGACTCTTTAAAACGCCAAAGGTGCGCTCTATGACGGAGCGGCTGGAGGCATGGGCCTCATTGTAACTCCTCTCTGCACGTATCCGTGGTTGACGCACAAGGGTCAGCAACCAGGGGCGACACCCATATCCTGCATCACCTGCAGAAAGAAATACGGAACGTTAAAGCAGGAGCTGATGTCCACCCAAATGGACACAAGTATGTACGTGCAAACCAAATGCACAAAACATCCTGACAGAAACATATGACAGCACATGATGGGACACCACGACTATGCATCAGCGTATGAAGTTATGACACACAAAACAAGGGGTAGGTGTACGGATTGCAATCAACATAATCTGTAACCACGACACAAATGCTAGCGTCCATGCTACCATCATCACACAGCACCGTAACAAGGTAGAGCTGGAGGACACCAACCACCCACCTCCCCAACGTTAGATCACACCCAGACAGATGAGACACACACACAACTAGGGATACACCTCAAAGACAGACATGTGCACATACGGTTAGTCACAGGATCACCATGTGCATGTCAGAGATGAGAAATACACACCAAACAGTAATCAGTCCTCATACTGTCCTGCCTCAAATTGTCTGAATAGTACCGAGTGATGCAGGATATAGGAGTCATGGGTGGACCCTGAAAACCTAGGGACCACATTCAGAATATGCATATTTACATCACATACAACCTGAACATTCAGGGAATGGTAGTGTTTGCGGTTACGGAACACTACCTCCCTGTCTCTGGGCGGGACCAGGGCAACATGTGTGCAATCAAGAGCTCCCATCACGTGTGGTATCCCGGCAAACGCCTCAAAGGCCTGGTTCAGGGTCCCCCACTGTTGCATAGTGTTGGGAATGGCAATGTAATTCCCCACCCAGCTGATCATGGTACGCAGTACCTGGTGGAGACAGCATGAGAAGGTTGGGCAGCTCATGCCACCCACTGCAGCCACAGATGACTGGAAACAGCCAGAGGCAAAGAAATGTAGGGCACCAAGAAGCTTGACCAAACACGGTATGGCATGTGATCGACCAGTCAGGGGCTCGAGGTCAGGTCTTAGATCCTCATAGAGCCCCCTAACAGCCCCCGTGCTCAGGTGGTAGAGGGAGATGACCTGGTCCTCACGCATGCCCTGGAGCTGGGCCCTGGGCCTGTAGAGGCGAGGCTGGTGAGTCTGCAACTCTGCACGCCTCCTGCGCCATGCTGGCACAGCCCCTGCCTGGCCTGCCCCCATAGCTGCAGGTCTGTGTTGCAGCAGGACTAAATCCATGCCCTGTGCCTCAGCCCAACGGACACCATCTGCCCCGTCAGGCAACTGCAGCCCCTGATTACCTCCCACTGCACATGCAGCAACCAGAAAGCCCGCCATAAACTCCACCCCCCTCAACTCCTCAAACTCACTCAAACTCAGACACTCACCTCACCCACCAGTCACCAATGCAGCCACACAACCCCACCAGCACTCACCAACCCAGCCACTCTCCACACCAAACCTGCCTCTGACACTTCCCTTGCTTCACCAACAACCAACACTGCACGCCTCGTCTTCCTCGCCTACATAAACTCCTCGTCGTGTGCCACGTGTGCATGTGTATTTATGTGGTTTTTTTAAGTGTGCGAGTCCTTGCGTGCATTGCGCACATGCAGGGGTGATGCAGAAGGTGCATGCATGGGGACACCACGTTGTGCATGTGCTCCGTGTATGAGCATGAGACGTGCGCATGTGCTGCATGCCGTTACGTGCATGCGGCCGGCCTTATGTCACATGCATGGACCAGCACTAGTCACATGGGTCCCGGGCACACACCTTCTGTATCACCCCTGCACATGCGCAACGCGCGCAGCCTCCACGCTCGTGCCACTGCACATGCACAAAGCATGCAAGGACACGCACATGTAAAAAACCCACATAAATACACATGCACACGTGGTACATGCTGAGGGGTTTCTGAAGGCGATGGAGAAAGAAGGCGAGTTGTAGAGCAGGCAAGTGTGAGATCAGGATTATACTAGGTGAGGAGAGGTGTGTTGCGGAGCAGGCGGAAAAGAGTGAGAGGAATGGAGGCTAGGAGCAGGAGAGAGAGACAGGAGGTGATCTGAGGAGCAGACGCAAGGGAGAGGAAGGGAGGTGAGGTGAGGTGAGGTGCAGCCGTGAAGTGGAGCAGAGGAGCCGAGGGGCAGGGGAGGGGGGAGTAGCAAAGAACAGGAGGGGTGAAGATGTGTGACAGGGAGGGAGAGGGCACAGAGGGCAGTGAGATGGAGTGGCAGGACATGGCGGGGGGGGGGAGGAGGGTGAGACACATGTTCAGCGGGACCCTTAGCCGCCAAGGAGAGGTGGGTGTGTGGTGGTGGCTGCAGGCCCATCGTGTGTGTTGCAGCCTATCCAAGGGCCACCCAGCGCCAAACGTAGGCATATACCGGTGCCAGCCAAGGACCGGAGGAGGGCTGTTAGATTCAGCCAGCAGGAAAACAACATCCTGCTGGCCAGTGTTTTGAAGTGGTATGAGGTGCTCTATGACTGGCTGAGCACAAGCACTACTGTGGGCACATGGATACATGTGTGGAAGGAGATCCATGAGGCCATAGCCCAGGCAGGGGGGCCAACTAGGGACATGGATAGCCTTAGGAAAATGTTTAATGATATTAAGCGTGGTGTCCGTGCACACATGGTTGTGGAGAGGCGACATGCCATGGGCACCGGAGGGGGTGGTCACTTTGCCCCAACCCTGACACCCCTGGAGCAGGAACTCACAGACCATCTTGGACTTATCTACCTGCATGGACTGCCTGAAGTGCTGGACACCACCAATACACAGGCAGGTAGGTCAGAGATATGTTGCACATGTACAACTCAAGGCCCAGTACATGCCAGCCATGGATGGAAAGTTGGGGGCCTATGTCCTGAGAACACGTGTGCCCTAACACAGGCAAATGGAGTCCACATATCCAGCAAAACAGAGCTGTGTAGGTACAGGGTGGGTATGACAGGTACCTGGGGCTGCTTGCACGACAGCCACAGTCCTGGACATCATAGAGCACCTCACAGGTGTACAGAACCAGGGGGGGGGGGCATCCTCCAGCCAGATGGAGTGCCACCCCCCTTTGACTGCGCATGAGTGGGCCGGATGACCGTACATGCAGGGGGGCACAACACCCTCTACCCCATGAACCCAGCACATGCAGCAACAATTCATACATGGCATATAGTGAGTGAGAATCAGCTGTGCCTACTTAGTTGGGAACTGTGTGTGAGAGAAAACTGCAGCCAATCTGAGCACTTTTCAAATCATTTAGAATCCCTTCAGCAAAGGCTCCAACGATCCTGTGAGCAGTGAGTGAGAATCAGCTGTGCCTACTTAGTTGGGAACTGTGTGTGAGAGAAAACTGCAGCCAATCTGAGCACTTTTCAAATCATTTAGAATCCCTTCAGCAAAGGCTCCAACGATCCTGTGAGCAGTGAGTGAGAATCAGCTGTGCCTACTTAGTTGGGAACTGTGTGTGAGAGAAAACTGCAGCCAATCTGAGCACTTTTCAAATCATTTAGAATCCCTTCAGCAAAGGCTCCAACGATCCTGTGAGCAGTGAGTGAGAATCAGCTGTGCCTACTTAGTTGGGAACTGTGTGTGAGAGAAAACTGCAGCCAATCTGAGCACTTTTCAAATCATTTAGAATCCCTTCAGCAAAGGCTCCAACGATCCTGTGAGCAGTGAGTGAGAATCAGCTGTGCCTACTTAGTTGGGAACTGTGTGTGAGAGAAAACTGCAGCCAATCTGAGCACTTTTCAAATCATTTAGAATCCCTTCAGCAAAGGCTCCAACGATCCTGTGAGCAGTGAGTGAGAATCAGCTGTGCCTACTTAGTTGGGAACTGTGTGTGAGAGAAAACTGCAGCCAATCTGAGCACTTTTCAAATCATTTAGAATCCCTTCAGCAAAGGCTCCAACGATCCTGTGAGCAGTGAGTGAGAATCAGCTGTGCCTACTTAGTTGGGTACTGTGTGTGAGAGAAAACTGCAGCCAATCTGAGCACTTTTCAAATCATTTAGAATCCCTTCAGCAAAGGCTCCAACGATCCTGTGAGCAGTGAGTGAGAATCAGCTGTGCCTACTTAGTTGGGAACTGTGTGTGAGAGAAAACTGCAGCCAATCTGAGCACTTTTCAAATCATTTAGAATCCCTTCAGCAAAGGCTCCAACGATCCTGTGAGCAGTGAGTGAGAATCAGCTGTGCCTACTTAGTTGGGAACTGTGTGTGAGAGAAAACTGCAGCCAATCTGAGCACTTTTCAAATCATTTAGAATCCCTTCAGCAAAGGCTCCAACGATCCTGTGAGCAGTGAGTGAGAATCAGCTGTGCCTACTTAGTTGGGAACTGTGTGTGAGAGAAAACTGCAGCCAATCTGAGCACTTTTCAAATCATTTAGAATCCCTTCAGCAAAGGCTCCAACGATCCTGTGAGCAGTGAGTGAGAATCAGCTGTGCCTACTTAGTTGGGAACTGTGTGTGAGAGAAAACTGCAGCCAATCTGAGCACTTTTCAAATCATTTAGAATCCCTTCAGCAAAGGCTCCAACGATCCTGTGAGCAGTGAGTGAGAATCAGCTGTGCCTACTTAGTTGGGAACTGTGTGTGAGAGAAAACTGCAGCCAATCTGAGCACTTTTCAAATCATTTAGAATCCCTTCAGCAAAGGCTCCAACGATCCTGTGAGCAGTGAGTGAGAATCAGCTGTGCCTACTTAGTTGGGAACTGTGTGTGAGAGAAAACTGCAGCCAATCTGAGCACTTTTCAAATCATTTAGAATCCCTTCAGCAAAGGCTCCAACGATCCTGTGAGCAGTGAGTGAGAATCAGCTGTGCCTACTTAGTTGGGAACTGTGTGTGAGAGAAAACTGCAGCCAATCTGAGCACTTTTCAAATCATTTAGAATCCCTTCAGCAAAGGCTCCAACGATCCTGTGAGCAGTGAGTGAGAATCAGCTGTGCCTACTTAGTTGGGAACTGTGTGTGAGAGAAAACTGCAGCCAATCTGAGCACTTTTCAAATCATTTAGAATCCCTTCAGCAAAGGCTCCAACGATCCTGTGAGCAGTGAGTGAGAATCAGCTGTGCCTACTTAGTTGGGAACTGTGTGTGAGAGAAAACTGCAGCCAATCTGAGCACTTTTCAAATCATTTAGAATCCCTTCAGCAAAGGCTCCAACGATCCTGTGAGCAGTGAGTGAGAATCAGCTGTGCCTACTTAGTTGGGAACTGTGTGTGAGAGAAAACTGCAGCCAATCTGAGCACTTTTCAAATCATTTAAAATCCCTTCAGCAATGGCGCGCCCGTGCCTTGCGGGCCCGTGCCTGAGGGCCTCGCAAGAGGGCCCTTTGGCGTGGCCCTTAGGCGGTGGACCGTGCGGGACCCACTATCTGCTGCTATATGCTCATTCTGTTCAGCGATATGCTGTTTGTAGTTAATGTAAGGTAATGTAATGTAAGTTATGTACTGTGTTCCCTGTTTGTACTCCTAGTGTTTTGTTGTGATGTAATGATAATGCAATGTATGTTTCCCTCACCTTTGTTTAACTTTGTGCTGTATTAACCGCTTTGATTGAAGGAAAAGGCGGGATACAAAACATGTTAAATAAATAAATAAATATAGGTGACATCTGCAACCAGGCACATACCATGATATGACAAGGGGACACAGACAGGAGGGACATACAACTAGGCCAGAAAACATTGATCTGAGGGAACCCACACACACCACCTATAACAGCTATGACGTGTGTATGAGATTACCTGTACAAAGACATATCCCAGACCAGTGACAGAGGAAGGGCTATCACACTGTGATGGCAAGGTAGACACAAACAAACCCCGACCACATCACACAGATGTACAACACATCACACTCTATCATTGTCCAACATACAGTGTGGATCCCCCACCCACCCTCACAAGACATTGGGGTGCACATTGCCACAGCCGTACCAACTGCACCTAGCCAAGACCCCACACCACCTGGGGCCATTATCTATACAGGTACTGCAGTGCCACGGACACACTCCCATGACCCCCACCCACGGTGCAACCACATGCCCAGCATCACTCCACCCATCCCCTGAAATAACCCACCACACACACCGAGTATGTGATAGCTGTCCACACACACTGCACAATGGCTACCAAAGTGGCAGACCCCATACACGTCTGGCTGACCTGGACGAATGCTGCAACACCTGCTATCCATACCTCTCAGGCCAATGCATACACATCACTCACACACACTATGACAGGCCACAATCCCACTCAGGGCTCACACACGCACATTGGCCACATGTAACACTGAGCTCGCATCCAAGGTCACATGCACAGTGCACACATAGTGCTGCATATAGTGGGGCCACCAGTCTCAGCCCCATTCCCCCCAACATAACAGAAAATGTGACACAGCTCCACCAGTGCAAGAGGCCACCCCTCCCCCCATCAGATACAGCAAACTGTACGCACATGTGCTGTCCCCATTGTAGGTGCAGTAACAGCAGGTACAGGCAGACACCACATTGCTGTTGGCGTGAATGTACTACACAGGTGTAGATATCTGACCTGCACTAACTCATCCTTGCTGTGTACCATGGTCTAACACCCAGGTGACATCCAGGCCATGGAGGCATATGAGGAGGGGGATGTGCCGGCGCCAAAGGATGCCGAGGGGCCAGAGGCAGGCGAGTCTGGGAACACAGACAGCACTGGCGGGGAGACCCCAGGAAATGTTGTGCTGCCCGAGGCAGAGGACAGGGCAGCAGATGCCGACACACAAGTGGGGGCCCATAGCAGCAGCACATGGGCTGTGGAGGATGCAGAGTCAGAGGGGAGTCACCACACAATGCAGGCGCCGGGGACATCACGCAACCAACACACCAGCATGGATATCATCCTTGTAGTACTGCGGGCTCATACTGCCTCAGCAAAGCACGATGCGGAAGGTGGGTAACAGAATACACAACAAGCCCCCTGGGGGTTGACGTAACATCCACAATGACATTCCATGTGTCCCCTAATATGATGACACCATAGCACATAGTTCTGTATGTGTAGTGGGGGGGTGTGCCATGTGCACTCCCCCCCTTGTAGCATATGCCATCTGGTGTCATCATGCTAATGAGCTCATGCATCCGCCTACTATTCACCACAAAGTACCCCGTGGAGACGTACAGTGGTACACACCTACCCCAGATCACCAATACAGTTTACCCGCCGGACCCCTCTCCCAGGGTAGTGGTACATAGCAAAGATAGTCAGGTTTAGATTGAACAGCGCCCCCCAGATATCTAGCTGTGTGCCATGAATCCCCACATTATCCAACCTATCCCATACGACCAGTGCACAGATACAGCAGTGACACACTGAAGTGCAACACAGTACCATGTGTCATATCTGTGATCTCCACGACCCCCAGCAGGATCATTTCCTGGCCTGTGGATGGATCATGGGACACACAGATGTAAACATGGTACTGCGTTGCTAGCTGTCGCAATCATGATTGGTCTGCGGACTGGTCTGTTGTTATACGCCAGACATGTACATGAATCACGGTGGAAGAGTGCAACACATGTCTCACACATCAGCTTGTGTCTCACCCACAGCCACTTGTCAGATTCTGATGGGTATTCAGGAGGAGATGAGCCAGATGCGTGCCACAGCTGAGGTGATGGCAGCAGCGCTACTGCGGATTGCAGATGCTCAAAAGGCCATGGCTGGGCGTTCCCAGCAGCCAGCCCCAGCCCCAGAGGCATCACCAGCAGAACCAGAACAATGGCGTTGCTTGAGCAGTGGTCGCCGTGGACGTGGGCGGCCACGCAGGTCTTGATTGTGGGGTACAGGTCACTGTGTGCCAATAAAGGTGGCTAAACCTGATTATACCTATGTGCACATTTCCGGTGTTTGCCACTGTACTCCCCTGAGTACCCTGTCCCCCATATTGTCACCATGGTCACATGTGCCTCCCCATTTCCCTTAGGGGTGTGGTGTATGCACTACCACCAATCAACGCACAGATGTTATACCATGCCCTGTGTGCCACCTTCTACCTATGCGTGGGGGTATATCCTACCTCTCCAGTTAAGTAGTAATATGTTTATGGTGATATTTGTATGTTTTACGGATCAGTCATTCTCTCACACCCCATATCCTCTCCATTGCTCCACCCACATGTGTGCTATTCCCTCTGACCCACACCAGGGCCTACTTGGCTGTTTAGCTGTAGATGATTGTGTAAGACACAGGCAGACATAGGTAACTAGCTACAGTCAGTTGTTCACTCTCCCCCTGCACCTGTAGTGAGCCGCTGCTCCCCCTCCAGACCAACATCCACCTGTCTTGACCTCACCAGCTATTCCCCTGGGCAGCTCCTGGGTACATACCTGCTGCTGGCCGTCCCCCCTATTCCCCTGTGAGCATGGTGCATCAGATATGCTGCCTACACATGACAGGCAGCAAGCATGTGTCCATAGCTGGTGGTACACACAGCAGTGCGGTACATCACAGGGGCACCAAGGGGCACTGATGGCTATGCACATGGTCAGACCCCATACATGAGTGTGGAGACGGTCCATGTATGTTACCGATGTCTAATCACATACACATAGGGATGAACACACATGTTCCATGCTCACTTCAACAGTCTGTCTATAAGGAAAACACTTGACCAGTGTGATATATAACCAAACCTGTGTATTTACACATATGGCTGATATTTAGAGGTAAACCCATGCTGTGGCCCGAGTGACACAGCACCACAGGGCACATGTTTGGCCACCACTCTGCCCCTCAGACACTCTGGGGCCGCCCATCAGGGGATGGCTGCCAAAATGCATCACCCATACCAGCTGCACGCTGCATGTGCATCTCGGCAGCCAGCCACTGAATGGCACCTGCAAGTCGCAGCATGGTGCGGTCCTGTGCCCGCAGCCATTGCAGAACACCAAGCACTGCCACAGACAGGTCCCTGACACACCTGCCACCACATCCGCCCCAGGTGCCCAGAGTCTGTGTGGTGGCATGTGCATGGGCCCTGCCTGTAGCAGGTGGTAGTGTCACTGTACCCAGAGGGCCACCCTCTCCCCCTCCACCCCCCTGACACCTCCCCCCAACCTCACCCTCCCCCATCCACACTCTCCTCCTCCTCTTCCTCCTCCTCCTCTTCCTCCTGCACATCATCCTCCCACCCACCCACCAGTGCACTGGAGCGAGCCTCACCTTCCCCTCCCTCCCGCCCCACACCACCCTACGCCCACTCCATTTCCCGCAGAGTCATCCTCTGGCTGTGCACCCTCCTCCTCTTCCTCCTCCATCGGCTGTGCTGGAGCTGCGGGCTCTGTTGTGTGTGTCTCGGATGTGGATGCCCGTTCCCCAGCAGCAACAGCCTCTGTTGGGGAAGAAAGTCATTAGGACACCATCATGCCATTTCCACACCACATAAACATTGTGTGGCCACACACAGGCTGTTGGCCCACTGTGACATGCTGCACATCCCTGCAGTGGCCGCAACAATCACCGTCATGTTCCTGCTCTGCCTTCCTTTGTAGGCGTTCAAGGACATCCGGGCAGTGCATCCGCAACTCCCGTCCCTTCTTCTGAAGATCCTCCACCTGGGGGGGAATGCAATGGGTGGGAACATCAGGGGGAGGATATCTCTGGTGGGTGGCCATCGCATATCACACATCACTGCAGGCAGCTTAGTGTTGCTGCTGCTCTGGCCAGTGGGTCCTCTACTACCTCTTGGCAGCGCCGCATGCATGTGTGGCTGTTGGTCTGCCCATATGTGGGGTGCCAGCTACGTGTACGGTGTGCTACCCCCCAGCCCCCTTACCCTGTTCCCACACCCTCCTTGCATGACATGGGTGCACCATGCCATGTGTGTGGTGGTCACATTGGTCTCCAAAAGTGGGTTTTCCAAATTCCCTGTATGCTGCGTCAGACACCTGTATATTTGGCTCACCCACCCACATCAGCCGACACACCCACCGTGGCACCATGAGCTCTCTAAAGAACATGAGAGATATGTTCTGACCTCGCCCAGTGATTGGGTGGGCCAGGCACATCAGCAGGGGCCACTACCATGACATCAAACCTTCAACTCTACCTCTGTGGTCAGGACTTAGGCCTCCTGTGAATATGGCAGTTGTGGCCGAATGCAACCGGAACATGCAGAGAGCCACCTAGCTGAGCTATAGACCTATGTTATCCGGTCTAGGCCCTCCCGGGGGTCGGGCAGAGCAGTAACACCCCAACAGCTGCAGCTACGCAGACACCAGAAACTTTAACAGATCTCTGTGATCAGGTGTGGGTCTCCTGGTGTTTGGGCTCAGCAGTGCAACAACAACAGATGCAGGTACCCTGACACCAGGATTTCAAACAGACCACAGTAATCAAGTCTGGCTCTCCTGGGGGTAGGGTGGATGTAAACACATGAACTGTAGCACCTACTGTGCCAACAGGATGTATAACTGACCTCTGTAGTCAGGTCATGGCCTCCTGGGGGTAGGGTGGATTAGAACACAGAAACAGCAGCAAGTACTGTACCAACAGGATGTATAACTGACCTCTGTAATCAGATCAAGGCCTCCTGGGGGTAGGGTGGATATAACACATGAACAGCAGCAACTTCCATACCTACAGGATTTAAGCCTGAACTCTGTAATCAGATCAAGGCCTCCTGGGGGTAGGGTGGATTGGAACACAGAAACAGCAGCAAGTACCATACCAACAGGATGTATAACTGACCTCTGTAATCAGATCTAGGCCTCCTGGGAGTAGGGTGGATTGGAACACAGAAACAGCAGCAAGTACTGTACCAACAGGATGTATAACTGATCTTTTGTAATCAGACCACGGCCTCCTGGAGGTAGGGTGGATACAAACACATGAACAGCAGCAACTTCCATACCTGCAGGATTTAAGCCTGACCTCTGTAATCAGATCAAGGCCTCCTGGGGGTAGGGTGGATATAAACACATGAACTGCAGCAACTTCCATACCTACAGGATTTAAGCCTGACCTCTGTGAGCAGGTCATGGCCTCATGGGGATAAGGCATACTTGCACACAACAGCATCCACACCTACTTTCAGCACTGCTTGCACTTACCTCACGTGGGTGGTCAGCAACCCGATTAAAGCACCTAGTGATGCGGCGCCATGCCCTCCTGATGTGGTGGAGGTCTTGCCTTCTGGATGATCCAGGAAATAACCTGGTCTGCTTTGTGCAGAACAGGTTTGCGAGCAGTTTTAAATCACACCTGGTGAAGGCTGGCTGATGTGAGCGCCTCTCCATATTTACGGAAGTGACTGGGTTGCTGGCGCATGCACGCATACCGCGTATGCGCGATGCTGCTCAAGGCCCGCACGGTGCACATGCTGCGCATGCGTGGTGGTGCACTAACGCGCGTTAACCCTAAGTTCATACCAGCGCAGTGTTAGAATGATTAAAGATGTAGCCCACTGATTACTGAAATGACTGTGGAGGCAGAGGTCATGGCTTCGATTCCACAGTGGTGTTATGTTATAAGGCTGTCTGAGTCATTACCCTTTAATTTAAATCAGTGCTGTCTGAGGCATTTCCTTTTTAAATTTAAATTAGTGCTGCCAACAAAAACACCCACAGTGCTGC
Organism: Ichthyophis bannanicus; assembly: GCA_033557465.1. Lineage (NCBI taxonomy): Eukaryota > Metazoa > Chordata > Amphibia > Gymnophiona > Ichthyophiidae > Ichthyophis > Ichthyophis bannanicus. Next base: position 47,906,777 of record CM066040.1, read on the forward strand.
ATAAGGCGCCCTATAAGGCACTCCATAGGGCACATTATAAAGTGCACTGTTCGCCAAGGCACCTTATGATGTGCCCTATAGAGTGCTTTATAGGACACATTATATAACACCTCCCTGGCTGGCTACAGAAAGACAGTAAAGGGGGAGCGGAGGGCAAGAACCACAGCCCACACAGGGAAGATACGCAAAAAACCTTTATTGGTGACCCAAAGTTTTTTGCGTATCTTCCCTGTGTGGGCTGTGGTTCTTGCCCTCCGCTCCCCCTTTACTGTTTTCCTGCGGAAGGCATCCTTCTTTTTCCTGTTGGCTACAGAAAGACTGCAGGTCACCACACAAACTGTCTGCTGAGGTTACCAGGATAGGGTAAACCCTTCCATACCCATGATGCACTGCACATGCAGATCAGCAGTCTACAGCTGATCACAAGATGGGTATGCACCACCACAGCACCTCAGCCTGGTAGGGGGAACTGACCATGTGTGTTACTGGCACAGAGTAGTTACAGACCGTGACATTGTGTGGGTCCTGTGCTCACCCTAAGAGTGAGGTGGGGCGCCCAGCACCAGGTCCTCTGCACCTGGCTTGGCTGAGATAGAGTATGCTGCAGGTCCCCATCAGTGCCAGTGTGTGATAGATAGTCCTTGCCGACACACCTAGGATATACCTGTGTCCATCTGTATTTCCCAGTCATGTCTAGTCCTTGTGGACTATGATGCACCCAGAATAGTGCATATCCTGTGTGGGTGCCATGGTCGCATGTTATAAATGAAGGGGGGTGTTTGGACCCAAAAGCGGATTATGTAGCGCCCACCAACCAGCCCTCTGTGGCTCAGGGTGGGGGATCAGGATCTCCCACCAACAGATCCACATTCTACATCTCTGCAATGGTGGCAGTAGAGGGGACCATCAACCCCAGTCCTGCTGGGAAATGGGCACCCTACAGGGCAGTCAATGCTGATCTGTACACATCAATCAAGCAATGGCAGGTAGGCAAACAGAATGCTGGAAAAACTCAGCTACCCCCCACCACTATCTGATATTCACCAGCAGAGGACACAGTCAGTCTTCACCCACCGCACCCTGCAAGGTGTTCTAGCCATACACATACTAACTGCAGACAGTCTGCAAGCTAGTACATAGTGCATGTTCCTGGAAGAACTGTGTGCACCCAAAAATGGGATGTGAGCACACACACCAAGCAGGTATGCCAGTGATTCAGCCCCAGAAAAGGAAACCCATAAATATCACCTGCAAAAACTACTGCATAGCAGTATGGAGGAACCTAGCCATGCCGTGGTCACTGCACAGTCAGGGTGAGAGTGACCTCCTAGGATGACATGCTGTGGCCACCCTGTCCGTGCAGGTGGTGGTCGGCCACTACAAGTCCTAACCATTTCCCTATGCCCTGTGCAGATGCACCCTGCCCAGGCCACCCTGTCTGGCCCATACCCACAGTACCTTGCTCCTCATTATGCACATTGGCAGGCTAACACTGGAAACAGTGTAAGCAGTGTGGGCTCAGTAAGGTGTAGGCATCCACAACACACTGGATAGACAGACACACACTCCCACACCTATGCCAGCATTGTGCAAATATAGAGGTTTTTGGCAGCCCAGGCCACCACATCAGTCCTGGGCACAGTGCAAGCATGGCTATGGTATGCAATACTGTTGGGGTCACTCCCCGGGGTGGTAAACACTGTCAGAAACCAAAACAGAAACACACTCCACAGATATCAGAAAGGTTGCTATGATGCAGCTCTGTCAACAAATTTTGTTTAACTTAGGATTTGTTATCTGCCATTAATCATAGCAACCTCACCTTGCTGTGAGTTCTAGCTGTTAATTTAACTATTTATTGTTTGTCTAACTGTTTATTTAATTATTTATTGTTTGTCTTAGTGGTGTGCTAGTTCAGCTTTCTCAGCTGTAATTTACCTTGCCTCTCTCAACTAACTGGGCTTTGTGTGGTAGCCAGGTTAACTGTTCATTTTAAATTAAATCTCTCTTCCCAGACCCTGCTGTGTGTTTAAACTTTTTTCCTGCCCTAGCCTGCTTGAGTGAATCCTCCCCTCCCCCCCCCCTTGCTGAGGTATTGTGTAGCCTTCTTCCTGTTTTCTCCACGTGTGCATAGTCTGTTTTTAGTTTGCTTCTCTCTGATCAGAGAGGAGCAGTGCTTTTTACAGTGCTCTGCTAGAAAAGTGGATTTTGCCTCCTGAGACACCTTGCTGTGAGTTCTAGCTGTTTATTTAACTATTTATTGTTTGTCTAACTGTTTATTTAATTATTTATTGTTTGTCTTAGTGGTGTGCTAGTTCAGCTTTCTCAGCTGTAATTTACCTTGCCTCTCTCAACTAACTGGGCTTTTTGTGGTACCCCCCTCCCCCATGCCCCCCTCCCCCCTGCTGAGGGTTCAGGACAGGGTACCTTGTAACTGCCCTCTTTAATAGGACTTATCTCCCTCCCTCCCCAGCACCCACCCACCCATGGGGTAATTGTAGTTTTATAGGTACTTGCACATCTTAGAGGAAAAGGGCTGCTCTCAGGTGCAGCTCGTTATCCAAATCAGTCACACACGGAGGACCTGAGATTAATTAATTAATTAAGCTTTAGGTACACAAGGTGTATTAGGGGTATTAGATACACTTTTATTGGTATAAGCATCTACACCAATCCTTATTATATACAGAATTTAAAAGATCTAAACACAAGCTTTAAACTAAGATGCAGACAGAAGTCCAGCAACGAGATGGGGGTTCTCCGGTCTTTTGCATTGAGTGTCACATGTATGATTTTCTCCCAGCTGGTGAGAGGTCTTACGTATGCACTAAGTGCAAAGAACTCTTTGCTCTCAGGGAACGAGTCCGTTCTCTAGAGGCTAGAGTAGCAGACCTGGAAGACATAAGAAAGACAGAGAAGTACATGGACGTGACCTACAGGGATATAGTCCTGAAGTCCCACCTCCAGTCTGGTAGCATCCCTGTTGCCATGGAGGAGAGAGGTCACGTGACAGGAGAGCATCACCCTGGTGTGGCAGGAAGTGATCCTGTAACTAGGACCTGTCCTCCAGGTGATGTAAAACCCTCTCGCACCGAGGGCGTTTCTCCAGGGCCATGTGCCCATGAGGGGAGGGTCAGGACAGCTGTTATAGTCGGTGATTCAATCATCAGGAATGTAGATAGCTGGGTGGCTGGTGGACGTGAGGATCGCCTGGTAACATGCCTGCCTGGTGTGAAGGTAGCGGACCTCACGCACCGCCTAGATAGGATCGTAGATAGTGCTGGGGAGGAGTCTGCTGTCTTGGTACATGTTGGTACCAATGACATAGGAAAATGTGGTAGGGAAGTTCTGGAGGCTAAATTTAAGCTTTTAGGTAGGAAGTTGAAATCCAGAACTTCCAGGATAGCGTTCTCCGAAATGCTTCCTGTTCCACGTGCAGGACCCAAAAGACAGGCAGAGCTCCGGAGTCTCAATGCGTGGATGAGACAATGGTGCAAGGATGAGGGTTTTGGATTTGTTAGGAACTGAGGAACATTCTGGGGAAAGGGGGGGCTCTTCCAAAGGGATGGGCTTCACCTTAATCAGGATGGGACCAGACTGCTGGCATTAACCCTTAAAAAAGAGATAGAGAAGCTTTTAAACTAGAAAATAGGGGAAAGCCGACAGTCACCCAGGAGCGCATGGTTCGGACAAAGGTATCCTTGAAGGATACTACCAAAAGCAGTGAGGTTCCAAAAGTGAGTATAGTAGCCCAAATGCCCTTGAGTAAGGAGCAGACAGAGCATAAAGATTCCAAATTACCCCTGCCTACCAATAGCCAGATTAATATGAATAAAATACAGTCTCTAAAATGCGTGTATGCCAATGCTAGAAGTCTAAACAATAAGATGGGAGAGTTAGAATATATAGCACTAAATGAGAGGTTAGATATGATTGCACTCTCAGAGACATGGTGGAAGGAGGATAACCAGTGGAACACTGTGATACCTGGATACAAACTATATCGTAATGATAGAGCTGATCAAATTGGTGGAGGGGTTGCGCTCTATGTTAGAGAGGGCATTGAGTCAGAAAGGATTAAAGTTTTGCAGGGAACAAAATTTGCTGTAGAATCTCTATGGATTGAAATTCCATTTATGAAGGGGAAGGTGATGGCAGTGGGAGTATACTATCGACCGCCTGGCCAGAATGAACAAATGGATGATGAAATGCTCAAAGAAATCAAGGAAGCTAACAAAAGTCACAACAGAGTAGTAATAATGGGTGATTTCAATTACCCCGGTATCGACTGGGTCAGTGTCACGGCAGGACAAGCTAAAGAGATAAAGTTTCTAGATGGAATAAATGACTGCTTCTTGGAGCAGCTGGTTCATGAACCGACCAGAGGGGAAGCCATACTGGACCTAATCCTTAGTGGAACGCCAGATCTGGTGCAAGAAATAAGGGTGTTGGGACCACTTGGCAATAGTGATCATAGTATGATCATGTTTGATTTAATTAGTGGAGGACAGATAGTAAAGGAATCCACAGTATTACCTTTTAACTTTCAAAAGGGAGACTATGATAGAATGAGGAATATAGTTAGGAAAAAACTAAAAGGAGAGGTTCCAAAGGTTAAAGACTTACAGCAAGCTTGGGTGTTATTTAAAAATACTATCCTCGAAGCCCAGACCAGCTGTATTCCACGCATTAAGAAGAGTGGAAGAAAGTCCAAAAAACTGCCAGCATGGTTTAAAGGTGAGATCAGAGAGGCTGTTGCTGCCAAAAAAGCAACCTTCAGGAAATGGAAAAAAGAGCCAAATGATGAAAACTGGAAACAGCACAAGCACTGGCAAGTTAAATGCAAAGCATTGATAAGGCAGGCAAAGCGGGAATTTGAGAGGAAACTTGCTACGGAAGCAAAAACACGAAATAAAGACTTTTTCAAGTACATTCGTAGCAAAAGGCCTGTGAGAGAGTCAATTGGACCATTAGATGATAGAGGGGTAAAAGGGGCAGTAAGAGGAGACAAGGCTATAGCGGAGAGACTGAATGAATTCTTTGCTTTGGTCTTTACTGAGGAAGATGTAGGGATGTTACCCAAGACTGAAGTGGTATTTAAAGGTGATACTGCAGAGGAATTGAGAGAAATATCGCTACACCGGGAAGATATATTACAACTATTTGATAAACTGAATAGTAGCAAATCACCTGGACCGGATGGTATACATCCCAGAGTGTTGAAAGAACTGAAATATGAGATTGCAGACCTGCTATTGGTAATCTGTGAACTTTCATTAAAATCATCTGTAATACCTGAAGATTGGAGGGTCGCCAACGTAACACCGATTTTTAAAAAGGGTTCCAGGGGTGACCCGGGAAATTACAGACCGGTGAGCCTGACGTCAGTACCAGGGAAAATGGTAGAAACCATCATAAAGAACAAAATTACACAGCATGTAGATAGTCATGGCCTAATGGGAGACAGCCAACATGGCTTTAGACAAGGAAGATCTTGTCTTACTAATCTGATATGTTTCTTTGAAGGTGTGCATAAACAGGTAGACAAAGGTGAGTCGGTTGATATAGTGTATCTGGACTTCCAGAAAGCTTTTGACAAGGTCCCCCATCAGAGACTTTTGGCGAAGCTAAAAAGTCATGGGATAGGAGGCAGTGTACTATTGTGGATCGGGAACTGGTTAAAAGATAGAAAGCAGAGGGTAGGGCTAAATGGCCAATATTCCCAATGGAAAAAAGTGAATAGTGGAGTACCCCAGGGATCTGTACTGGGTCCACTACTTTTTGACATATTCATAAATGACCTGGAAAAGGGAATAACTAGTGAGGTTATCAAATTTGCAGATGACACAAAACTGTTTAAATTTGTTAAAACCCAAGAGGATTGTGGAAAACTGCAGGAGGATCTGGATAAATTGGAAGACTGGGCATCCAAATGGCAGATGAAATTTAATGTGGACAAATGCAAAGTTATGCACCTAGGAAAGAACAACCCACATTATTGTTACACGATGCAAGGCTCCACATTAGAAACCATCACCCAGGAAAAGGATTTAGGAGTCATCGTGGATAACATGTTAAAACCCTCCGCCCAGTGTGCAGCGGCGGCCAAGAAAGCAAATAGAATGCTAGGTATCATAAGGAAAGGGATGGAGAATAAAACAAAGGATATTATAATGCCTCTGTATCGCTCCATGGTACGACCGCACCTTGAATATAGAAAGACTAGGGGACATGTAATGAAGCTACAGGGTAAACTATTTAAGACAAATAAGAGAAAATATTTTTTCACTGAACGTGTAATCAAACTCTGGAATCTGTTACTGGAGGATGTAGTAAGGGCTGTTAGTATAGCTGGGTTTAAAAAAGGTTTGGACAAGTTCCTGGAGGAAAGGTCCATAAACCACTATTAAAAAGGGACCCAGGATATCAATGCTTGACCCAGTACAAGCATTGTGGAACCTGTGTCTTTTGGGGATATTGCTAGGTACGTATGACCTAGATTGGCCTAGATTGAACCTCGGTCTGACCCAGTATGGCATGTTTTATGTTCTTATGTTCTTATATATGTGTAACGTGTTCCCAAGTTAAGGGCGGCATTGCTAAGATATGCAAGTGGGAATGTACTGGGAGATGCTGCTCCGCGCAGGGCCCAACAGCCTGACTCTCCATGAGGCTTTGGATAGTGGAGTCTGTGGGTGTGGGTGTTTATGCCCCTGTTGGCTGCTGCTCTAGGGCTGAGTTTCCCTACTCCGGTCCTGGTGTGCCAAACACGGTTCAGGTTTTCATGCTGTCCCTAATGAATAAGCATGAGATACATTTGCATACAATGGGGGCGTGGCATACAATTGCAGCACAGGCATATTTATTAGGGACCGTATGACACCTGAATGGTGTTTGACCCTCCAAGACTGCATTTGGGAAACTCTGCTCTAGGGGTTGCACATATTTATCGTGTCTGTGCCCTTTAGGGTAAAATATAGGCGTTTATGGATTGTTAATTTAATCTGCAATAACAGTTCCATCTTTATTACCATGGTTTAATACTGGGTAAAATATGGGGACATGGCTTGCAGGAGCCACAGCTGGGGCTTGAACCTGTGACCTTCTGACCCTGAACACACTGGCTGTGTGTACTGCACCAAACTGTTGTCACAGGTGGCAAACCATTCCCTGGGGCTACCATTAGTGTTCATTGGACTGACCTTCTCTGTTGCACCACACAGCACCCACCTAAACAGGGCTTGGCCTTGGTCTGCTGTGGGCAGATACCACTGCCCCCTCCACCACCAGCAACCCTCCGCCACCATGCTGACATGCCCTTATACCAGTGGTGCTGGTGGTGCGCAGTCCCAGGCAATCCAGTGTGCCAGTAGGCAGCTGCCTATGGTGTGGGTTCTCATGTAGGGGTGCCTAAATGGATATGCGTGCTTCCCCCTGGCACCGCCTGCCAATGTTCTGTGCCCTTGGGGGTACCTGCTGGGTAATATCCCATATGGCACTGTGGGACACACACTCGTGCCCATGTTGGACCCTCGTCAGTTGCTGTCTTGCTGCTTTACAGTTTCGCCATTCCTATGTGCCTAGTTCGCACTGTGCCCCATCTGGACCACAGCATAACAAACCCGCCCAATATAAAGGAGAAAACCCTGCTCACTGCTACCGTATTTCACTGTGGGATCATTCACTTTGTAGGGGGACAGAGCATAGCCCCTTCCAAACATGATATCTTCCTTTTTACACTTTGTCAGTAGTGTTGCTTTATGTTTATCATTAGTAGCACTATTGGCCAGCTTGGTTATGGGGATTTGAAATGTGGTTCTGGTCATTTGATATGTTTATTTGCCTTTTTGGTTCGTGCACATGTATCACTACTATCACTTTTCTGGGTTTCCCTGGCTTTGCTGTACATTGCTGACTGAAATGGTTTCTCTCTCCTGCAAATGTGCCTCTAGCGAGGTTTTCACTGGCGCTAATTTTCAGAGCTTCATTTCACAGCATTAGTGTGCATGTGGCCTCTCCCCGCCCACTCTCCGCCCATTGACCCCTCCTCTCCGCCCTGGGGAGCCTTACTCCGACCTCTGGCGAGCCTTCCTCCACCCTCTGCGCACCTTAACGCCGCCGCAGACATTATCACACGATACGTGACGTTCTCGCACGGTAAAGCGCCATTATCGCGCGATAACTTCATGTATCGTGTGATAACATCGCAGCTGCGACGTTAGCGCCATTTAGTAAACATACCCCATAGAGTCATATAATGAGCTTTGTCATAATCGTGTACTAATGTTTGTGCAGAAGAAGAAAAGTAGGCATCATGAAATGTTCGCAAATGTTCTTCTACAGTTATCCAATCATCATTAGATACTGTATATACTGTCATACACTCATCCCTGCCCGATAAATGACTGTGACTCTAGAATAGCTGTGGCAGTAATCTGCTCAGTGATAAATGTTACATTACAAGCATCTGCGCAAGTTTCAATAAGTCATTCACAATGGGGATGAAGCATGATGCACAAGGGGTAGGAACAGGCAGGCCACATACATCAGCGTTCAGGTTATTCTCATTCACATAAACTGTAAAAATCAGAAATTTCACAGGCACAAATCTTGCCATGATTTCAGAAAATAGAAGGTAGACCTGGGAAAAGTGTTGACATTACTGCAATACTTGATTTTGGAGACAATTTGAAGAACAGTAGCAAAATTGATAAGAGGCTTGAGAAATACAAGCTGAACCTGGATTTATTTAGCCTTTCGAAAAGGAAAATCAATAGTATGCCTTTTAGATACATAAATGGGGGCAGTGATGAAGATGCAGAGATATTCTCTTTTCACTGAGGAAAGGAGGAGAAGCAATGGACCTAAATTTCAGCAGCGGAAATTCGGGTTACATAGTAAGAAAAACATAGTAAGAAAAACCCAGAAAAGTGATAGTAGTGATACATGTGCACGAACCAAAAAGGCAAATAAACATATTTGCAAGTAACATAGGTAGATGGTAGAATCTTCATCATAAAAGACTGCTTTTCCCTTTATCATGCTTATCACCCTATTTTAACTACTCCTTTTTCCTGGCATGCTCAGGTCCAACTGACTCCAGTGGACAGGAGAGAAATCAAATCCTTGCACTGCTGGATTGTGGCTAGTAGAGCACAGATTTTAAGAGATGAGTAGACAAGCTGAGCATCTTTCAGGTCTGCTTTAATAATACCGCTATATAGCCTAGTGGTTAGCCCAGCAGCCTGGTGACCAAGATGCCATATTTTGATTCCTACTGGCACTACTTGTGGCCTTGGGCAACTTACCTTACCCTCCATTGCCTTGAAAAAATGGGCTGGCAATCTACTTTGGGGTTTACGCTTGGGAAATATCATCATACAATACGAATCTTACTTCCATTCATCCCCTCTCTTTCCTCGCCCAATTCAAACATGCAGCATAACTCATCATCCTTTTGCCCATCACCCAGCTGTCTTCCAATGTCTTGTCTCTATAAAGGCCTGTCCATTAGTTTCCTGAATTGTTTACATGTCTGTGCAGCGCTGCGTACGTCTTGTAGCGCTATACAAATGCTCAGTAGAATAAGTACTACTACTAATAATAGTAGTGATAGTAGTGGTGGCAGCAGTAGTAGTAGTAGTGGTAGCAGCAGTAGTAGTAGTAGTAGCGGTAGTAGTAGTAGTAGTGGTAGCAGTAGTAGTGGTAGTAGTGGTGGCAGCAGTAGTAGTAGTAGTGGTAGCAGCAGCAGTAGTAGTAGTAGTGGTAGCAGCAGTAGTAGTAGTAGCGGTAGTAGTAGTAGTAGTGGTAGCAGTAGTAGTGGTAGTAGTGGTAGCAGCAGTAGTAATAGTAGTGGTAGCAGTAGTAGTAGCGGTAGTAGTAGTAGTAGTGGTAGCAGTAGTAGTGGTAGTTGTGGCGATGAGAGTGGGCAGGAGAAAATGGAAATAGAAGAAAAAGACACTTGTACCATTAAAACTACTGACAGCCCAGCTCTACACAGAGGTAGGAAAGTTACTATGAGAAAAAGCCAAGCCAAGCCACGCCCTAGCTCTAATGAGGAGGCAGGCTTAGCTGCTGATTATGAGCACACGTCCCAAGAGGAAGCTCTGATAGGAAGGAAACAAGTTTTTAAACCCGTCTTCAAACAGAAGAAGGGAGTTCACAGCTCCAGTTTGAGTTCAGCTTGGAGGAACAGTAGTGCAAGTTCCAGGAGTTCATCTGGCTCAAAGAGTTCCTGCCGTGGGAGAGAAGGTGCCAGTTTGAGTCCAGGTCCTAGGAGCTCATGGATACCTGAGAGACGTGAGTGTGCTGATTTCCAGCTGCTGAAAGCTAAGAGCAGAGAAGGAAACACTCCATGTCTGGGAAAGGTTCCTAAACCAAAAGCCAGCCAACGTTCTGGGAGAAAGGCTGCAAACCTGTGGGAACAGGTACCTTTATCCTGTATTCAGAATCCTAAGCTGAAAACTTCAACTGACAAAAGGTGGGTGGATTCTTTTCACTGGGGAAAGAATCAGGACCCAACTGTTGGCAGGGAAGTTAATTTGAACTCAGTAAAAGCTTTGAAGCAAGCATTTCAGGGAGGAGAAGCTTACTCTCCTTATATAAATATTTATGACCAAAAGGAGAAATTATGGAATGAATTTTGGGAATTCTTACAAGCCAGAAAGCCTGAAGAAAGTGCTGAGGCCTGGAGTAGAGATAAACCAGCCGCAGTACCGGAGCCCATGCAGATAGAATTACCTGAGTCACAATCTTCCCCAGAAGATTGCTAGATGGATTGCTCTCTTTGTCTTAGGGAAGCATAAGTTCCTGTGTGCAAGGCTAAGGAAGTTTTTTTGTGGAAGAAAGAAGGTATTTCTGCTAGAAGGAGCTCATAAGGCTCTATTATGTTTATTGTCAGGAAGACAGCTGCTTGTGTTTGAAGAGACTTGTGCTGCATTTACTTCAAGTACAATTTCCTTTTGCTTACTCTTCTGTTACTGGAGAAGTTATCCCTTTTTGTGTTCGTGTACAGAACTTTAATGCGTGTGGAAATCCACAATAATAAAAATATTCTTGTTTGCCTCAACCTTCGGTTGCACAACTACAGTTTGTCTTTTTGAATACAGTTTTCTCAACTACAAGTCCCAGAGTGCATTGCTGGTGGCAAAGGGAAAATACAGTTCATTTAAGGACAGACAAGGCAGCCCATAGCTGTAAGCCTCTGGCCCAGGCTTGGGTACCACATAGTAGTAGTAGTAAATAGTTTGAATATGTGGTTGATCTCTTGTATGTCCTTCTAGCCCCATCTTCCTATACTTCCATAATTACTAAACATACACAGTAACTCTACTATCAGTCCATGTAAGATATTCAACTTTGTTATACATTTCTACTTGCTTTATTGCATGCTGGAATTCAAGCTCCAGAAAAAAGATAAAAGATTGCATCAGAGATGGTGGAATTTCAAATTATTATTGTTATTATTTGTATTTATTCATCGTACATATGAACAGATGAGTGTGGCTTACAACAACAATAAAATACAAGCAAAGGAATACATAAGTACAATATGTCAAACAGGCACATCCACCCCCCAGACTCCCACTCTTCCACAAAGATCTCTCTAAAAATATATGAGCCTGATAGACAGAGTGGCTAGCCATCGCCACTGAACTCTGGATCTAGATATTAAATGCCAAGGACACACGAAGCGAGAGACGTATGTTGGTCAAGGGTGCCTTTATTAATACCCCAATGCATTTCGGCAACGCCTTCTTCAGGGGGAATGCAGCTCATAAAATAAAAACAAAAACAATATATATACATGGATAAGAATCATAAGACCATAAACATTTAAAAAAGAAGTTTCAAACAGGTAAACAAGCAAAATATCATCATAATGAAAACATATTACAAAAACCATATTAAAAATGTATTCAAATAATAATAATAAAACGTGCTTATGAAATTAAAAGTGCAATAATAGCTAAAAACGTTAAAAAAGTAAAAAACTAAAAAGCTAAAAATGCAATTTATCAGGTTTTTTTTATAACCTATTACCTTTTTTCCTTCTTCTTTTCTTCCCCTTCCCACTCCCATTTTTTACTTTTTTAACTTATCAGCTTCTATTTATTATTTTATTTGTGTTTTAGACGTTTTTAATGTACACCTACATCTTACTTTTGATTTCATATACGCTTATCTTCTGGTTTGACTATATGAAGCTTTATAATTTACTTTGTTTTTCATATGCCTCCAATTAGGATTTTATTCATTTTTTACCTTTTTATGCGCATACAGTTTAAAGTACTTTGTCCTTTTTTAACTAGTTTTGATGACATGATATGTTTTTTGGTTGTGTGCCTGGTAGCCTCGAGCCCAATGGTTAGAACATAGAATGCTCACTATCTGTTTTAACTTTTTATCTTCTACCTCCTGTGTTTTATTTTTTATTTTTTGTTCTTATGTATTTTAACTTCAATAAACATCCCTGCTGTCCGATGCTTTAAATATATGCAGTTTGGTTTGACTCATTTTACACTCGTCTTTTTAAGACTGTTCTACTGACTGACACCTGTTGGCTCCACCCTGTTTTGCCTCTCTCTTTGGAACGTATAGCGTTTATAAGCACATGACTCACCTCTCCAACAAAACTGTCCCGTGGGGAAATTTATAGTTTTTTGGATCGCTTTGAAGTTTGTCCTGTGAGGATAAAAATTGTTTCTGAGGTCAGTCTTGCTATTTTTTAACTCCTATGTTTTGTCTAGATAGTGTTCACATTAAGGACAGTACGAGTTTGGCTCTACATTTTAAGTTTGCGATATGATTACCTTAACCAACACAGTGGGTCCCGCTGTTCTTTAGGTGATATAATAGATGTCGGTTTCATTATGACATTGAGTTTATTACGTTAAGAGTTTATGTATTGAATTTATCATCTATGCTCTACAAGGCTTGGTGTGTTGTATCACAGTTACGTGTTCACGATTGCTTGTCTTGCCTTTGAGCATTTTTTCATTGTCTTGACTTCCTCTCTTATGTTTGTTTCAGTGTCATAAGTACTGTAATTGATATTCTGTTCGCTAACTGACTCCCTTGGCTTTTTCTTTTTTGGCGCACAACAGTATTCATCATCACATTACTCCTTCCCCTCACAAAAAAGCTGTTCTATAAGCACAGTTTTAGTGCTTTGGATCTTCCTGGAGGTTTTCCTGGAAAGATAAAAATATCTCTTTTGAGGTTAGCCATACTGCTGTTTTTTGTTATTTCGTTTATATAGCGTTCACACCATGGATAGCATTAGATCAGTCCTGCACTTTAAATCAGTCACGTACCTAAAGCTACACATCTTTTTTTGTATAAATTTTGGTGTCAACTGTAACAATTTAGTTCAATCGAATGTGTTTTTACTTGGCTCTGACTCAGGAGCAAGGCTTATTCTTTCCTTTCATGTTTAGCCTGGAAGGCTCTTTTCCTCTATAACATACAGCACCAGGGTTTTGTTCTAGCACTTCTACATTGAGCACCTCCTTTGTGATGGCTTATTAAGATAAACTGTTCTACATGTACCCTATGTGTAATGTTTTTTATTCAACATAGTATCCTTTAATTAATTATTTATTTATGTATTGAACACCTCTTTTACAATTCGTTATTATGATGGTTGTTATTTATTTATGAAAGAAATCCTTTTCTTCCCATATAGAGAGCCCATACAAGTTATATATTATTTTTAAAACAGAGATTATCACAGGGTGCATATAGTAAGTATATATTTTTATGGTTGTCTTTTCCTTTCTCTGTCTTGTTTTTAATTGTCCACCCTCTGCCCTATGTTTTTTAGCTTTTTCGTTTTTTTAACGTTTTTATCTATTATTGTACTTTTAATTTCATAAGCACGTTTTATTGTTATTATTTGAATACATTTTTAATATGGTTTTTGTAATATGTTTTCATTATGATGATATTTTGCTTGTTTACGTTTGAAACTTTTTTTCTAAATGTTTATGGTCTTATGATTCTTATCCGTGTATATATATTGTTTTGTTTTTATTTTATGAGCTGCATTCCCCCTGAAGAAGGCGTTGCCGAAACACGTTGGGGTATTAACAAAGGCACCCTTGACCAACATACGTCTCTCACTTCGTGTGTTCCTGTGTGTTTTCTGCAAGAGCCTTTGCTCTTCTTTTGTGTTTATTAAATGCCGAGGCCATATCCGACCACTGGCATTGAATATCCAGGTTGGCTGATAGCGGCAGAGCTAAGTGGGCTACGATGATAATCAGTTGCTGCCCAGTTAACTTCGGTAGTGAAAACTAGGATGCCTTTAAGGTGACTAACTTTTACCACCAAGGAATAACCAGGCAGTAGCTGAATATCGCCGCGGCCTGGTTATCCCCAGGTGCCACCCCCAGAATGCCCCGATGCTAGAAGGGTGGCATTGGCATCATAGATATTCAGTGATAGTGTCACTTAATATCCCAGGTCTGCAAACCACATTAATTGCATTGAATATCAGGTCCTATGTTTTAAGTCCCTTCTGGAATGCCTTTAGGCCCTATGCTACCCTCAGTTCCCTTTGAAGGGTACTCGAGAGGAGTGGAGCTTTAACAGAGAATGCTCTTTCCCAATGCTCGGCCTTCCTTACAGCTTTCACAGGAGGTATAGACAACAAGCTAACTTGTCATGAATGCAATGTCTTGGCAGGAACATTTGGACACAACTTTGCAGACAAATAAAGCAGAGCCAACCTACGCAACATACAAAAAAAACTGAACTTTAAACTCCACTTTAAACTCCACTCTAAATTTCACAGGGAGTCAATAAAGCTCCTGTAAAACTGGCCTAACATAATCTAGTTTAAGGAGCTTTTTTATAAGCTTAGCCGCAGTGTTCTGAACGAACCGTACTTGCTGAACGGTCCTTTGAGAGAGACCTAACAACAGAGCATTACAATCATCCAAACGCGGTCGTATAAAAGCCTTAGGTACAGCATAAATGTTTTTTACTATTGACCTCCCAGAGTCCAATCTTCCAACTTTTACACTGCATGAACTGTTTAAGAAAGATAAGAGAGAGAGACTTTAAAAGAAAGCTACCTGAGCTCGACAAATGTCTTTATTTAATCTAAAATCGGAAAACGTACCATGCAGCAAAGAGAACTACAAGGCCAAATAGTTTAAGCAGCACTGGTACTGATGACTGTGTAAAATTGTTAGGTATAACACGAGTTTTTGTTGGCTTTATAATTCGGTCCCACTGAGTAAGGATGGCTTCTCTGGCTCCGTCCCACTTCCCTGGCCCGCTTAGGCGGAACTGATATGGTGTGCAAGGGCCAAAGAAAATTTCCTTAGCCAACTTTGGGTCTTTAAGAAACAGGCTCAAGATGTTGGGTTTGACACCCACCATTGTGGCCAGTTCATCCATGTAGTCCACATAATCCACTTGTGTAATGTGGCGATCACTAGTCACGTATCTGGAAACCGAAAACACAGAAGATATCACATTAGACTTGTGATTTTAAGGTGGAAGGTATAGAGACATTCTTGTGTAAATCTTTGCTTCTCTGCTTTTTAACTTAGCTCACGTCTTTTCAATGGTAGCTCAAGGCAAATTACCTACAGGTACAGAGAATATTTCCCTGGTGCTGGACTGCTTAAAATCTAAGTTTGTAATGGAGGTAATGGAGGGTGAAGTGACCTACCCAAGGTTACAAGAAGCCTCAGTGAGGTCTAAATCTGGCTTCCCTGGCTCCCAGCCCATTGTGCTAAACACTAGCAGTTTCATTCCATCCCGGACGTACAGTCCCTCTGTACCTCCATTGTAAATCTGCGATCCCGGCCTCCGGCTTCACAAAAGCATTCTCCACAGCCCGACCCCCGATCAAGCCGTCAAAGGCCAGAGTCAGGCTGTGGGGAATGTCCTCAGGCCGCCCCCCCCTGCCCCATCTGCCCCCCTGGCCCGCCGAAAAAAAACACCCAGGGAAGTTATTCCACCTCGGAGGTGGAATAACTTCCCCGCACAAGTCGCCGGCCCTGGTCGTACAGGGCCGACATTAGAATCGTCCCTGTACGTCCAGAGCCGGTGACCGCCCACCATCCACCCCCAATCTGCCCTTTCCCCATCCCTTTCTAACCTCCCCATTGGGACGTCCATCCCTGCTATTCGTGGGACATAATCAGGCCCTAGGATTCTATTACTGGAGTCAGACCAATGCACCTGCTAGACTTCAGCAGGGACAGCAACCAGATGCCAGCTGGTTTTATGTCCACCAGTATATTATGGGGTATTTATGGATATATAAGCCTAAGCTCTTCTTCCTAAAATAACATCTCCTTTCTTAACATTTTGAATTTTTGCTTTCGTATTGTAAACTGTCAAATGTATATAAAAAGCTCTAATGTAATAGCCAACTACCTCGTTGCAGAGAAGGGCAGAACTCTATGGAGAAGTGAGGGGGTGGGGAGAAGTCGAATTTGCTGAAGTAGGCAAAGTTGAAAAAATTGACATAAAGGGCGGCAGTAGGAGAATGGAAAAAAAAGAAGGAAAGTTAAAAAGTGGAAGAAAAGCCTAAGTGAAGAAGAGAGATCCACATTCTGCTAGCATGAATTAAAACAAAATCACGCATTCTCTGGGAGAGAGAGAGAGAAAGTGGATACATCTTACCATGCCATGAACAAAGACCAAAGAAGTCCTGTACGACTATGCAAGGTCATGCTCAGGCACATTAGGGCCTCTGAAAAGCTTCAAGAACTTTTCTATGCTGGAGATCTTTTCTCTCTTGGACTACATTGAATGGCACCAAGTAATGAGGATTTGCTATTCTGCTTGTCATCTGAGGAACATTTTACCACAAAGGGGGTGGTAGAGACAACGACAGTGGTGAAATTTAAATGGGGTTGGGATCTTTGCAGAGGATCCCAAAACAACAAGAGGATGGAAAGCAAAATTTGGGATTGGAGAAGTAGACTAGTGTTAGAACAGTGGTGTAAAAACCAGGGGAGCCAGGGTTCAAATTCCACCTTGTGACTTTAAGCAAATCACTTAACCCTCCACAATCACTTAACCCTCCATTGTAAGCCCTCCACCATCAGGGAAATGTACTTGAGTGTAAGTCATTTTGAATTACTGCTGAAAAGTTGTGAGCTAAATGCTTAAAATATTTGAGAAATTCAGGGGCATGTTTACTAAAATGAAGTAGTGTACCATGCAGGGCCGGCCCATCCATTGAGCAAGAATGTTTTTTGCACAGGGCCCCGCGCTTCGGGGGGCCCCGCGCTAAAGACACTCTTGCTGCTGCTGCCCTTGCCTTGCTGCCTGAACCGACACCTAGAAAAAGTGCTCCGTCCTGCTGCCGCTGCGGCACCGCTGCATTCTACCAGCCCCGGCAGCCTGGGCAGCAGCCCCGCTCTTGCAATCCAACTCCTTTTTTCTGGTTTTTGCTGGTTTGCTTTGCTGCCCGACGTCGACGTGCTGCTACCATTCACTATAGGCAGGCATGCATGACGTAATCCAAAACTCCTCCCACTTCTCAGCACACCAGCTGCACGTGGAACTGGAGTTTGCTGAGTGCTTGCTGCGCAGCAAGTAACAAACAACGACGACTCTCCGACGGTGAGTGCTTTATATTATTTGTGGGAATCTTAAAAAAAGCCAGCCAGCCAGCCAGCATACGCACAGTAAGTAAAATTATTTTTGTGATCACGTGTTCATTGTCTGGCCCATGTTCTCCTGGTCCCCTATCCGGCCGCCGGCACTGCGTGATTGAGGGCCTCGGTCTCGACGGTCTGTGGAGAGCTGTCTTGGCTGCCTCCTGTCTGAAGGTGTTTCCAATAATTCCATCACAGTGGCATGGTCTGAGCCAGGAGAAAGAGCCGTCGCTCCTGCTGTTTCTAGCCAGCGACTTCCTCCCGCCAGGCCGCTCACCCCTCATGGGACTAGGGAGGGGGAATGCCTGTCTCTCTGGCGCTTTCTCAGAGGGGAGAAGTAGTACTAGCTGCTTCTTTTTGGGGGGATCTTGGCTTTTAATTGCCCTATCTGCAGTGCACATCACAAGCTTTGACAGCATGCAGGCTGACTTTCTTTGTTTGGAACGCTGTGGATCAGAATGAGTGACAACCTAGCTGTCCCATGTGTGACCGCCATAGTGTGAAGGTGGGGGTCTTCCAGTGCTTCAGAGCGCCATTGTGAGAAGCTATTTCAGCCATGAGAAGGACGCATATAGATGGTGGGCTGGGATGCCCTACTTCAGGAGTGGCCTTGGGAAAGGATGCTGTCTGTCTCCCTCTCTGACCCCTAGTGAGCTGTCCTTTGCATAAGTTTCAGACCCATCGAACCTGGTAATCATAGTGGCCTCAGACGGGCCAGGCAGATTGTGGTACATGGATTTCTGGCTCTTAGGGGCATGGCTTCCCTTCTCTGGCTACTTCAAGAGATAGGTACCAGAAGCCCCTGGTAATGTAGGTTTCGGATCCCTTCTTGCTTATGGTCTGGCCCTTGTGGAGTGTATGCTTTTTAAGAAGGGCTGCTCTGGAGTTGTGGTACCCTTCCTGCTTAGGCCAGATGTACTTCTACATCCTTAGCTTATGCCAGAGCTGTCTTGGCAGTCCAACCTGGACCAAGGCTTGGCCCTGAACTTTCAAAGTTCAGATGATGATCCTCTTTGTGCTACAGCAATCTTTGGCGGTGCACCTTGTTGCTCAGGAGTGAAGCAGTTTTGTCTGCTAGTGTGCCTTTGTGGGTCTCTCTGCAGTTGAGGGCATTGAAGGAGCCTCTTTGGATCCATGAGATAAGTCCTCCCTTGAGGATGTTCCCTTATTATGGCTTCCTAGGGGCTCTAGCATCCACCAAGTTGGTGTCTGAGCTGCAAGATTTGTCTTGCAGATAACCTTTCCTTGTCTTCTGCTGATGCTGGCACATGGAAGTTTCCAGATATAGCTGGAACCTGCTACTATGTGATGTATTTCAGTTTACTCTAGAGGTTTGGCTATTTATGATTTTCAATATGGCTGAATGGACATTCTAAGGGCTCACAAGGGTGCAAATCTAGATGAAGGCCCAAATTAGGGTCCAGCAGCAAGAGGAATGAGATCACAAAGGCTGGGCTAGTGAGGTACACACTGAGCCCTGTTCTGTCCTCTCTCTTAGGGCACTATACAAATGCTCAGTAGTAGTAGTAGTGATTGTGAATGGTTCAATGTAAGATTGCTGCTTGATGCAAACGCATGTCTCGTTTGAAGATTTTGCCTGTAACACGCTCCTAACTGTGATTGGTGTTCCTTTGGTGTACAGCCCTGTATACTAGGCCCAGTACAAAACATGGATTGAAAAGGAAGATTATGTTTATTTCAATTTATTTCAAAAACCAACTTCAGCCATGGCCCAAGTTGGTTTTTGAAATAAATTGAAATAAACATAATCTTCCTTTGCAATCCACGTTTTGTACTGGGCCTGATTATTGCACGTGGATTTGTGCTTTTTCCTGTTGGACTCTGATCAAGAGCCCTGTATATTTACATATTTTCGATCCACTCGAGATGACTCTGATTTGTAAAGTTTTAAGCACCTCTGTTGTTTGATATGATACATTTTTTACCTTCCCCCCTCCATCCCTCCTCCCCATCCCCTTCCCTCCCCCCCTTTCTCCAGTCCCCCTCCCCCTTTTTCTCCCCCTCTGGCATCAAGGAGCAATGGAAAAATTTGCCTAACTTCTTCCCTCCCCTGCCTGGCCACAAGGGCTTAAGAAATGTCTGTCTGCCTCCATGTCTGCCACACCCTAGCCAGGAACCCGGGCAGCCAATGAGTTACAGTGAATCATTTTTGAATATATGCACATACATTTAGTCAGATGTAATTATTATTTACAGTCATCAAAATCACGTCTCTCCTGCTTCCACTGGGGAGACTATTCCATGCATATATCACTCTTTCCATATATTACTCCTGAGTCTATCCCCTTTCACACTCATCCTATATCCCATTAGGCCCATTATGCAAATGAGGCCCCGCACCGAGTCTCCGCACATGGCCCCGCGCCCCCCTTGGGCCGCCCCTGGTACCATGCATTCAGCCATGAAATATAGCATAGGGGTGGCACTGGACCCATGCTTACACATAGAGGTGTGTCCAACATGTCCTCATGTAGTTAGCCCTCGTTCCATGACACCCCTGTGCAAAGCAATTAGCCATGATGAACACGGGCGCACTTAACACCACCCAATGAGATGATGGTAAGCACAGCTGAGTTAACTGCGGCACATGCCAGCTTGCATGGGATAAGGGTGCCTGCAATAAGCGTAATGTGCATATTACACCCCTGAATCATCCAGTCTCCACCCCAACCCGCACTGAGCAGATAGCGTGGGAATTTGGTCTAGAATTTGGCAGCTGGGATTTAATGTTAAAAAATGTAAGGTCATGCATTTGGGCTGCAGCAATCCAAGGGAGCAATATAGTATAGGAGGTGAAGTACTTTTGTCCACTAAAGAAGAGCGGGACCTAGGCGTGGTTGTGTCTGATGATCTTAAAGTAGCTAAACAGGTAGAAAAGGCGACGGCAAAAGCTAGAAGGATGCTTGGGTGCATACGGAGAGGAATGGCTAGCAGAAAAAAGGAGGTGATAATGCCTCTGTATAAGTCTTTGGTGCGACCTCATTTGGAGTATAGTGTGCAATTCTGGAGACCGCACCTTCAAAAGGATGTGAACAGGATGGAGTCGGTGCAGAGGGTGGCTACTAAAATGATTAGTGGTCTTCATTATAAAGCATATGAGGACAGACTTAAGGATTTTAATATGTACACCTTAGAGGAAAGGCGGGATAGAGGTGATATGATTGAGATGTTTAAATACCTCCGTGGCATAAATGTTCAGGGAGAGAGCCTCTTTCAATTAAAAGCAAGTTCTGCTACGAGGGGACATGGGATGAGGGTGAAGGGAGATAGATTCAGGAGTGATATGCGGAAATATTTCTTTACGGAAAGAGTAGTGGATCCATGGAATAGTCTCCCAGTGGAGGTGGTAGAGATGAGGACAGTAACTGAATTCAAAAAAGCATGGGACCAACACAGAGGATCTCTAAAGTGGACTGTTGTAGTTGTTGATATGGAAGGACAGACTAGATAGGCCATGTGGTCTTTTTCTGTCATCATGTTTCTATGTTTCTATTTTACTGCAGCTGCATCTTAGCGTGTGGTTATAGTTACTACATGCCTTAACTGTTAGTGCACATTAATAAATGCGCCCCTTAGAGTTGCTGACCTCAGAGAAGTCATTTGTCTGCTGGAAATGGACTGTCTCACAGACGGTTGCTATTAGTCACTGAGGAGTGCTGATACAAAGCAAGACATCATGAGGACCCAGAAAAACGATCACATTGCAGGATGTAATGACTCTAAGAAAAGCAGAATTGCTTACCGTTTCTGCATCGCCTCTTTCTTCTGTGCAATGTCGTATTTCATGTTGCTTGCCGTAGGTAACTTAATCAGTCCTAGAAAACAAGGCCTGCAATTTTTAGAAGACTCATTTTAGGAAGGACTCGGTGTCTTGCTTGTGACGAGCATGGCACTGATGTCCACTATGTAAAATACATCTGGCCAAATGATGCAGACCCTTTCTCAACCCACCGATAAACCTCAGTGGGTCTTTCTCATCCACACAAAAAAAAAATTAGAACAGATCTGGTGATTATTAATAAAATTAAAGAATAGATTTTCACTCTATGGTTAAGATAATCAGCTAATCTTAGCGGGTATCTCTAACCAGTTTTATTTTTATTAACCAAATAAAACCAAACACTTGCACTGAAAAATTTAGCTGGCTAGCAATGAAAATTTGCACTGGCCAGCTAGATGAAAAATGCCTCTGGCCTCTGTATTTTAACACCTTGTCATTTTGTGTGCACAGATTTATCCAGCTAGGGTAAGATGATATTTATCCAGTTGGATTTAACTGGCTAAAGCCATTAACATAAGTTTTAATGCACTGCAAACCGGCAGCCAGGAACCCAAATGGGGGACAATGCTGGCGACCAGGCAGTGAATCGCACAGTAATTGGTTATAACGCAACGAGGCAGGGAATGGCCAGAACCTGGGCATGGAGAGCACATTGTCACTAGCGTGAGGGCAACAGCCACGCACTCAGTGGTAATGTACTGTAGCAATTAAAGTGAGTGCATCTAAAGGCACGTCTATGTGTGTTGTGAGGTGCATCTGTATTAGTGCACCACACATTGAGGTAGCCCATCACGTTAACTGCCAGGAATACGCTGGTCACACCCTTGAAAGCTAATGTGAAAACCTTACACTTAACGTGAGTTTGTTTCACGTGTTAAGTGAAAAACCTTAGCAGGCTTTAGTAAAAGGGGCCCTACATTTCCAAGTTAGCCAGACAAATCATTTGAAAATCAATCCATATGTATTCTTTCTATGTGCGGAACTAAGTTTTCTGTATTTTAATAAAAATCAGTTATTTTTATGAGAACATGTGGTTCAGTTTTTGTCAAATAAGCAAATCCTGCAGGCTGTCAGTCAGTTTGATGGACCTGTCTATACATTTTACATCAAAGTTTTTATTGTTGATTGCTGAAAGTAGTGACTCGTATATGCAGACGGAAATACTATAGTCAATGTGATCCATCCATTAAATAATAAAAACAGATCTTTAGAGAAATGTTTGTCCAGGGAGGGGTAAGTGCTTTATAATAGCCCTTATTGCGAGAAGACAGCTCTACTGTCTAATATCAAGAGTCTGGTAACTCACTTAAAATATACTGCAAGACTCAAATATACCAACATCTGAAAAAATACCTTGTTTATTTAGCAGCAAAATGCTATAATATGACCACATGTGGAATTTGTATCAGGCACAGAAGAATCACCAAGTTGGGGACTATGGGCCCGATTCTGAAACGTGGCTTGCCCCTATTCCCTCTCTGACTCTTCCCGCACAGCTAGAGTAGTAGGACGGGGAGAGCTAACAGGGGATGAGAGATGGAGGAGTCAGGGCGGAATCGGGGTGGGCTGAGGTGGAAAGACATACAGGGCCAGTTCAGGTCACGACCCTGTACATCCTGCGGGGTCAGCATGAACCAGGCGATTGGGGCCGGACATCCACCCCTGGGCCGGGGCCAGGTGCGGGAAGGTCCCCGCCACCCGATCCAGGCCCCAGCCCGTGGGTTGGGCAGTGGGGAAGAGAAGGGTCGGTGCTGCAGGAGCCAGGGGAGCCTGCGGGGTGGACGTCCGCATAAGCAGGCCCGATTCTGTATGCTGCGGGAATGTTTTGCTCACGCGGTACAGAATCAGGTCCTAATGGGCCCATCCGGATGGCCTGGATATGCCCCTTTCAGAATCAGTCTCAATGTCTCCGAATGGGTTAGTTTTTGCATATACCATGACAGTCATGAACCTTAGGCATGTGCAGCATGATCTCAGTCTGTCAACTTTAGGGCTTCCTTCTGGAGTTCATAAGATGTAATATACTGAATCTAGGCAAACTATCAAGGTTTGCTTGAAAAATCCTTTTAATCAGGCCTGTAACTCCTAATATAATGGAAAATATTTCTCTTTCTGCCACATTTTCTTGGGCTCTGACTGCATTGCTTGATACATAAGAATTTCTTTCTCTCCACACAATTCACAGAATAATTACTCGGAACTGACAACTCTATTATCAATACCATTCTCCTATTTTTCTCCTTCTCCACTACATCTAATTTTCTTGCATCAAGCTTTTCATCAGTCAGAATGGGAATGTCCCTAGTGATCATTCCTGGAGGGGGGTCTATTTCAGAATTTTTCAAGAAAGAGGACTATTTTTAGGTTTATTAGAAAACATTTTTTGCCGCTTAGGCAGAGTAATTACTCACCTGTAACAGGTGTTCTCCAGGAGCAGCAGGAATCAGTCCTCACATATGGGTGACGTCGGCACTGATGGAGCCCCCATGCGGAGCATTTCCCCAGCTTTCAAAGAAAGCAAAAAACAAAATGAAGTATATGACTGCAACTCCAGCGGAGGAGGGTGGGCTGTGAAGACTGATTCCTGTTGCTCCTGGAGAACACCTGTTACAGGTGAGTAACTACTCTTTCTCCAGGACCAAGCAGGGAGTCAGTCCTCACATATGGGACTCCCCAGTCTAGGCTACTGGGAACCCACAGCTGAAAAAATGGCTCCCTCTCAAGAGCCTCAACATCTGTGATAAGAATATCCTCTGAGAACGCCCCCGTACTGTAGCCCAACACAAGGGCCGGAGGGTAGTAGTTGCCTAAACCTCAAAGAGATTACAGAGTACCACCTGTCCAAAAGCACTGTCCCTTCGGGACTCTCTCTCGAGGCAGTAGTGGGCTGCAAAAGTCTGGCTTGAAGAGCAAGTAGCGGCCTGGCAGATGTCTGCCAACCGAACAGAGCGGAGATGAGCTACTGACGCGGCTTTTGCCCTGACCCGGTGGGCTGTGACTCGACCCTGCAAGGGGAGGTCGGCTGCCTTGTACGCCCAGGCGATACAATCTGATATCCAAATGGACAACGTACGCTTGGAGACAGGTAACCCCAGTTTACTAGGGTCAAAGGAGACAAAGAGCTGAGTAGCCCTTCGATGCTCCCGCGTACGTTCTATGTAAAAGGACAACGCCCTCTTACAAATCCAGGGTATGCAAGACTGTCTCAGCCCGTCTGGAATGCGGCCTGGGAAAGAAAGTCGGAAGGACCACCTCCTGATTGAGGTGGGAAGAGGAGACCACCTTTGAGAGGAACTTGGGATGGGTCCATAGGACCACCCTGTTCCTATAGAACCGTGTGTACGGTCTATCAGAAACTAGAGCTTGTAGTTCACTCACACGTCTGGCCGAGGTAAGAGCTACCAGGAAGAGCGCTTTCCAAGAAAGGAAGCGCAAATGGAAAGTAGCCATCGGCTCAAACGGTGGGCGAGTAAGTTGCTGCAAAACCACGTTCAAATTCCACTCAGTCGCCCGTGGACGAACCGGAGGCTTGATAAAAAGCAGACCTCTGAGGAAGCGGGACACCAAGGGGTGAACCGACAGAGGCTGTCCCTCCACCGGTGAGTGGTGCGCCGATAGAGCACTGAGGTGGACCCAAACAGAATTAGACTTAAGGCCTAGATCTGACAGGTGAAGCAGATACTGCTGTACCACTGGCACAAGACAGGAGAAAGGATCTTCATTGCGCTGAGCACACCAGATTGTGAACCTACGCCACTTAAGGGCATAGGTCTTTCTGGTGGACTGCCTCCTAGAGGCCAAAACCACCTCTTCAACCTCCTTAGGTAGAAGGAAGGGAGCTAGCATTATCCTTTCAGCAGCCAGGCCATCCGATTGAGGGACCTGAGATTGGGGTGCAGAAGGGAACCTTGATCTTGAGACAGGAGATCGGGTTGTAACCCCAGAGGGAAAGGAGTTTCCACCGCCAACTATAGCAGAAGTGGAAACCACGGTTGCCTCGGCCATCTGGGGGCTACCAGAATCACCGAGGCCTTGTCCCGAAGAATCATGAACAGAGTTCGGGCCACCAGGGGCATGGGAGGAAATGCATACAGGAGGCCCGTAGACTAAGAGATCAGAAAAGCATCTGCTGCCATTCTCAGGGGATGCGGCTGTCTGGAGCAAAACCTGGGCAGCTGGTGGTTTAGTGGACTTGCAAAGAGATCGATGGATGGAAGTCCCCATCGTAGAAAGAACTGCTGGACCACCAATGCATTCAACTGCCTTTCGTGAGGTTGGAAAATTCTGCTTAGCTTGTCTGCTAAGAAGTTCTCCTGACCAGGTAGATAAACTGCTTTGAGAAACATGCCTTGTTTGACTGCAAAGGAGCAAAGGGCCTGCGCCTCCTGACATAGGAGTCTGGACCCTGTGCCCCCTTGTTTGTTCACATAGAACATTGCTACCTGATTGTCTGTCTGAACTAAGACAGACTGGTGAGAGAGGGCATGAGAAAAAGTCTGTAGAGTCAAGCGGATTGCTCGCAGCTCCAAAAGATTGATCTGCTGCGTGGCCTCCCGAGGAGACCAGAGGCCTTGAGTGCACATGCCCTGGCAATGTGCATCCCAGCCCTTTAAGGAAGCATCCGTCGTCAGCACCCTTGTGTGTGCTGGGGCCTGAAAAGGTCCCCCCCCCCCCCCCGAGAATGTTTGGGAGATGTAGCCACCACTGCAAGGAGTCCAAAAGTGGTTTGGACACCTTTACTCTGTATCGGAGGTCGCCTATCGCCTGTGCCCACTGAGCTCTGAGGCACCATTGAGCAGCCCGCATGTGCAGAGGGGCATTCGGAGTCACATGTACCGTGGATGCCATGTGGCCCAGGAGGTGCAGGAAGTGCCTGGCAGAGACCTGAGAATTGCTGTGGAACTGGTTGGCCAAGCCCATCAGTCTGTGGGCCCTGTCCTCGGGTAAGTAAGCTCTTGCCTGCAGGGTGTCTAATCTTGCCCCTATAAACTCTAGGTTCTGTGAGGGGAGCAAAGTGGACTTTGTGTAGTTTATGACAAAGCCCAGATGCTGAAGAAGAGAGACAGTGCGAATAGTGGCTTGTCTGGCCTCCTGGATAGTCTGGCCCCTGATGAGCCAGTCATCCATGTATGGGAAGACAAAAATTCCCTGATTCCTGAGATAGGCCGCCATCACCACCAGGCATTTGGTGAAAACCCTGGGGACGGAAGTTAGGCCAAAGTACTCTGTACTGAAAATGCTTTTCTCCCACCACAAATCTGAGATATTGTCAGTGGTCTGGATGAATGAGGATGTGAGTATAAGCATCCTTTAGGTCTAAGGAGCATAGCCAGTCTCCCTGCTGGAGGTAGGGCAGCAGTATCCCAAGGGTAAGCATCTTGAACTTTTCTCTCTCCAGAAACTTGTATAGGTTTCGCAAGTCTAGGATAGGCCGGAGGCCTCCTGTCCTTTTTGGTACCAGGAAGTACCTGGAGTAGAAGTCTTGCCCTTCCAGGTGGTAAGGCACCAGTTCCACCGCCTGTTCCTTTAGAAGACTTGCCAACACCTGAAGGAGGAGGTTTCTGTGCAGAGGGAGTCTTGGAGGCTCCCCTGGAAAGTAGGAGGGGGTAGCTGGTGGAAGTGGAGCATGTAGCTCTTTTGGACTATGCTGAGGACCCAGGTATCCCCTGTGATCCACCTGTAGGTGTACAGGGTCAGCTGACCTCCTGTGCTGAGTGGAGCCAGCTGTGGAGAATAGGTTATGCTGTGGGAGTCAAAACCCCGTTCCCTGCTGTGCAGGAGCCAGAGCTGGAGGCTTGGGGGTCTTCTGCCTACGGGGCCCATGCCCCTGCCTCTTGGCCTGCTGGCCCTGTTGGGGAGCTGGAGAGGCCTGATATTGAGGGTAGGATTTGTAGGCAGCACCCTTCCTTGGGAAAAAGGGCTTCTTTCCCGAGCCCTTCTTTTTCTGAGAAAGGGCAGAGGTCTTCCTGGAAGCCTTGTCCTGGTGAGAGTCTCAGTCTCAATTTCCGCAGCCTTTTCAGTCATGGGCTTACCGAAAAGGTTTTCACCTCGGCAAGGGACATTGACCAACTTGTCCTGCACCCATGACTCCAGGTCTGATGACTGTAGCCAGGCCTGACGGCGTGGACCAATGCCAGCCACGGCTACCCGGGCCGAAGCCTCAAAGCCATCATAGGCTGCTTGAGAGATAAACTTCGAGCACTCTCGGATCCCTGTTGACAAAGCCTTGAACCTCTGCAAAGGTTCCTCGGAGAGGCCAGCTGAGAACCCGGCAATTTCCTTTGCCAGGTCTCGTAGGTAAATGCTCATGTACAGCTGGTAGGTCTGGACACGGCAAGATAGCATAGAGCCCTGGAAGCACTTTCTACCGAGGGCATCCAGGTTCCAGGCCTCCTGACCGAGGGGCACCAAGGAGTGCATCTTCTGACTCTTCAGGCGGTGCATGGCCGATTCCACAACCATGGAGTTGTGTGGTAGCTGCGCCTTTTGGAACCCAGGGCTCTTACGGACTCAATAAATGGAATCCAACCGTTTGCTAAGAACCAGCGCCGAGGCCAGTGCCTCCCACATACGGAAGAGCAGCCGTTCCAGCATCGGAGGAACCGGTACAGTATAGGCTTCCTTTGGAGGAAAGTCATACTGGAGGGCATCGAGCTCTTCAGCTCGAGGCTCCTCCTCGGTGTCTGCAGGGAAGGCCATGGCTTTGGCCATGTCCCTCACGAAGTCCAAGAACCAGGTATCCTCCGGGGTGGGGGACCGTCTCCGAGGCTCGGACTCTGGTGAGTCCAAAGTGACACACTGGGTCCGGAAGATGTCCGGGGACTCCTCGTCCTCCGTCTCCCACGCCGACTCCTCCGAGGAGAAATTGAGTGGCTCCAGCCTTGTGGGCCTTGGTGCCACCTGCCCCGACGACCTCGGCCCCGCATGGAAGGTTGAGGGGGACCGTGACCGAGAATTGACTCGAGACTTCATTGACTCGAGGATCGGCTCGGTCTCCAGGGTCGACTTGGACATCGAGGTCCCGGTGGTCGGGGTAGATGCACCAGTCAGAACGGCGATCAGCACCCGCTGCTGTTCCATGAAGGCAGCCAAGCTGCTCTCCAAGGCCGTCAACCTGAGTCCAAGCTCAGGAGACTCAGCAGCCCCCGACTCTCCCCCGGAGCAGAGTCCACGAGGACAACTGCACTTACGTGACTTGGGGACTCTGGCTGCACACGATGTAACTTGGACGGCCTCTCTGACTCTGAGAGCCCGGGCTGGCAGTCAGGGCTACGTGACCTGGCCCTCGAGGATCCAGGAGCCTCCACCGATGCCACCCTCACAAGCTTCTTCTTCCTTCTGTGCTCCCGGGAGGGAGACTCCTTCTCAGAGGAACCCCGATGGCGCTCGGGGTCAGACTCCCATGATGTCGAGGCCTCTGCCGAAGTCCGGGCCCGGCCAGATGCGGAGTCAGAGGAAATTCTCTCATGTTGATGCTGACGGCTCTGAAGCGCCTTCGATGACATTTTGCCGCATGGGCCACAGGCCAGCCGGTCATGGTCGGGCCCGAGGCAACGGAGGCAGCAGTCATGTGTGTCGGTGAGAGACATAAGTTTCTTGCACTGATCACACTTTTTGAACCCGCTGGCAGCCATCGGGGGAAAAAGGGCCCCTGCAAGGTCAAAAGATCGGGCTGCCAGTGAAAACACAAAAAGAGCGCGAATGCTAGTCACGAAGGACAAAAACAGAAAATCAAAACTCCGGACTCGATACCGGAGTACCGAGCCCAGGCGGGAAAGGGAACCGGCATCGAACCGGAACAGAAAAAGCCAAAAATAGCCGAAAAAAATCTACTTTTTCCCAGGTGACACGAACTCACGTCCATTGGACTCCGCGGAAAAAGAAAGACTGAGCAAGATGGCACCCTTGGGCGAGAAGGGGACTGCACATGAGCGCTACGTTCCCGAAGGCTTTCTTTGAAAGCTGGGGAAATGCTCCGCACGGGGGGTTCCGTCGGCGCCAACGTCACCCATATGTGAGGACTGACTTCCTGTTTGGTCCTGGAGAATGTTGATTTACTTTTTGTACGTAGCTTTTTGCAGAAGGGGATCTTTCTGTTTTAGGAAAAGATTTTCTGTTGCTGTTTTTCCCTCTATAGCTTGATTCCATCCTAGGCGTCCAGGCCCTCTGTGCGCTGGGTCGAAACTGGACACACAGAGGGAGTCGCAATTCTGATCCCATGGGGCACGTCTAGCCCCACGGGATTAGAATCGTGAACAGGCCTGTACCTGTAGGCCGGGACCCCGATTCCATCTTGCTTGCATGTACAGGCCTTGCCTGACTAACTCAGTCAGGGCAGTTCAATGGAGCCGCGGTGCCATGGCATCCAGAGTCAGGCTGCAGAGAATGTCCTCAGCACCTCCGCCCAATCCATGCCCTGGGCCCGCCTATCCCTGGCGACTAGGGGAAGTTATTCCACCTCGAAGGTGGAATAACTTCACCGTTCAAGTCACCGGTCCTGGACGTACAGGGCCGACATTAGAATCGGCCCTGTATGTCCAGTGCCAACGACTACCCACTGCCTGCCCTAACGCCGCCCCCGCAATGCCCCTTTCCTGCCCCCATCTAACTTCCCTGTACCAGACACGGGGAAGTTAGATGGGACTGGGAAACGGCACGAATAGCAGGGATGAACGTCTCAAGGGGACATCCATCCCCACTATTTGTGCCTCGGAATAACCCCCCTAGCCTTCAGGATCAAAGAAAAGGAAAAACACGCTTTGTAAGTCACTGCATTGCTGAGGTGTTAGTGTTCTTAACTAGCTTATTTAAGAGTCAGGTTGTTGATTTTGTATAACAGTCTGCATTACCTTGCAAGCACTGCCAGTCCTAAAGGAGGCTCTATTTCAAGCAAGGGAATTCTGTGACTCTTAATATAAATTCTCTGCCTGAGAGTTCTTAAGGTAGGGGGCTGTGGAAAAAGAAGGAACATTCATGGAGTATGGGAAATCACAGAAAGACAAAGATGGATATCAGTGTTTGGAGAAGCTGATAAAGCTAGGAAAGTAGTCAGGAGAGCAAAGATGCAAATGGAAGAAAAAATAGCCAATGCAGTAAAATGGAGAGACAAAACATTTTTCAGATATGTTAGAGACAGGAAGAAATACAAAGTGGTATTGTCAGACCTAAGGGTGAAGGGGAGGAATACATGGAGGTTGATGAAAATGGAGCACAATTGCTGTTATGTGTTCTTAGATGAAAGGCTGAGAATAAGACCTCAGAAAACACACAGAAATAGGAACAGAACTAAGAGGGATCTTCAGAAGATCTGTGTTCATGAGGAACTAGCTGAACTAAAGATGGACAAAGCAATGGGGCCAGATGAGATACATCTAAGAGTACTGAGGGAGCTGGCAACTCCACTGTGAACTTTTCAATGCTTCTTAGAGTCAGTAGTCCCAGTGGACTGGAGAGGAGTGCATGTGGTCCTTCTACACAAGGGTGGAGGTAGAGACAAGTTGACAACTACAGGGTGGTTGGTCTGGCCTCTTTTTGATTATATTAATGGAAATACTGCTAAAGGAGAGTATGGTGAGGTTTCAGAAATACAATGGATTGCAGGATCCGAGGCAACATGTTTTTTCTGGAGGCAGGTCTTGTCAGACAAAACCAATTAATTTCTTTGACTGGGTGACCAGACAGTTGCCCCACCCACCACATGTCCTGTCTTTCATCCACAACCCGCTATTTGTGCACCTGTGCCCGTTCTGCTGAATGTGCTTGGACCAAATCCCGCTCCCCGGATGACCTTCTACACTTCAAATTCATGCTTGGCTCCTTCCAGTCAGCCATAGCACTTGCCAAACAAGAATACTACATCCATCAGACTAACTCCCTTCCCTCTGATCCTCGCCGCCTCTTTAATACCCTCAATTCTCTCCTCAAGGTGCCCCCGCCCACGGTCCTGCCCTCCCTTTCTGCTCTAACCCTAGCCGACTACTTCCATGACAAAATCCACAAAATTACCCTCCAATTCCCCACTTCCTCATCTACCTACCCCCCCTCCCCAATTCTCCCCCCCCCATCCATACTTTCTCTCCCACCCTCTCCTCCTTCCCTACGATCTCCGAAGAGGAAACCACACTCCTTATTTCCTCCTCCAAACCCACTACCTGTTCCTCTGACCCTATCCCCACCCATCTCCTACACCCCATCTCCCCCACCGTTGTCCCCTCCATCTCTCATATTCTCAGCCTCTCACTCTCCACTGCAACTGTCTCCATAGACTTCAAACATGCTGTTGTCACACCTCTCCTCAAGAAATCCCCAATTGATCCCACCTGTCCTTCTAACTATCGATCCATCTCCCTCCTTCCCTTCATATCTAAACTACTAGAACGAGCAGTCCACCACTGCTGCCTTGACTTCCTCACCTCCCATGCCCTCCTGGACCCACTACCATCCAGCTTCTGTCCCCTACATTCCACTGAAACGGCTCTTACTAAAGTCTCCAATGACTTATTCCTAGCTAAATCTAAGGGCCTCTACTCAGTCCTCATCCTTCTCAACCTCTCCGATGCCTTTGACACTGTTGACCACAATCTTCTCCTCACCACCCTCTCCTCGCTTGGTTTCAAGGGCTCCATACTATCCTGGTTTTTCTCCTACCTCTCCCATCGCTCCTTTAGTGTATGCTCTGGTGGCTCCTCCTCCTCCCCC
Source organism: Ichthyophis bannanicus (assembly GCA_033557465.1). Lineage (NCBI taxonomy): Eukaryota > Metazoa > Chordata > Amphibia > Gymnophiona > Ichthyophiidae > Ichthyophis > Ichthyophis bannanicus. Next base: position 47,938,907 of record CM066040.1, read on the forward strand.
ACCCCGCTCCATGTTGGTGTACCCCAAGGATCCGTCTTGGGCTCCCTCCTTTTCTCCCTCTATACCCAGTCCCTTGGCGTGCTTATCTCCTCCCATGGCTTTCGGTACCATCTCTATGCCGATGACTCCCAAATCTACCTCTCCACACCTAATATCTCTCCAGCAATCCAGACCAGGATCTTGCCTGCCTTTCTGACATCGCTACCTGGATGTCTCATCGCCGCTTGAAGTTGAACATGGCTAAAACTGAACACCATGTCTTTCCCTCCAACTCCTCCCCTCCTCTTCCCCCCCCCCACCTTCTCTGTCTCCGTGGATGGATCTACGATCCTTCCTGTTCCCTCGATCCGCAATCGTGGGGTTCTCTTTGACTCCTCTTTCTCTTTCTCCACACATATCCAGCTTGTAGCTAAGACCTGCCACTTCTTTCTCTACAACATTAGCAAAATCCGCCCCTTCCTTTCTGAACACACTACCACAACGCTTATCCACTCCTTAATCTTTTCTCGCCTCGGCTACTGCAACCTACTCCTTGCCGGTCTCCCCGTGAGCCATCTCTTTCCCCTTCAATCTATACAAAATTATGCTGCTCGACTAATCTTCCACCAGTCTTGCCCCCATTACTCCTCTTCTCAAGTCACTTCACTGGCTCTCTATCCAATTCCACATCCAATTCAAACTTCTCCTGCTAACCTATAAATGCATTCACTCTATGGCCCCTCAATACCTCTCATCTCTTATCTCTATCTACATCCCCTCTCGGGAACTTCACTCTGCTAACAAATTACTTCTATCTAGGCCTTTCACTCTCACCACTAACTCCCGACTTCGCTCCTTTCACCTTGCTGCACCTCACGCCTGGAAAAGCCTACCTGTGTCTATACACCATGCACCCTCCCTAGTCCTCTTCAAGTCCAGGTTGAAGACCCACCTCTTCACTATCTCTTTCAGATCCTGACTTCTATCCTTTATCTCAACCTGACTCCCGTCAATTTTTCATGACTGAATTGTAAAGACCATATTGTGCTTTGCACCGAATTGACTAATGCTCTATATTGTCTCAACTAGTTTGTAAGCTCAGGCGAGCATGATTCTGATGAGCAGGGACTATCTCTTGTATGTATGCCTGTACAGCGCTGCGTGCGTGACGCTAATAAGTGCTAAATAGTAGTAGTAGTAGTACTATCTCCTCTGCTGATTCGGTGGTAGCTGTTTTGCCAGACTAATTTAGTAAAGGGGTTTCTTATAGTCCCAGTGTATGCCCTGCACCACCTTGACTTGAACTCCTTGTGGCGGGAGGGGTGAGAGGAGTAGTTCCATGCTAGTGCCGATGGAGTATGGCTGGTGCAAGAAGAGGGATCCCTAGCTGCTGCCTCATCCCCAAAAGAAAGTGGAAATCCTATGGTCATGGGAAGGGTGCTTGGCAGATGAGAAGAGGAAGAATTGCCCTTCGGTGACCAGGTGGATGGAGCTTGAGGAAGCAGTTTGGAGAGAAAACATGAAGTGGTAACTCTAGACCTCCTTTGGGAGGCCATCATTGGTTTAAAATCTTCTATTAACTTGAGTTTATCTACAGTAAAGGAAGAAGTGGCTACTGTTAGTGCAACTATGGATGTTCTTGCTCTTGAGCAGCCTCAGCAGGGGCTCAGTTGGGTCTCCTGAAGGCCTGGCCATCTAAACACCAGGACTTTGCTGCTGCAGTGGTTAATGAATGGATGCTGGATGCCCATAAGCTGGAGAGATTGGAAAATCAGAGTTGGTGTAATAACTTGCACCTTCTGAAATGTCTAAGGTCTCCGGTTATTGTGCCTATTGAGATGTTTCGCAAATACCTTATGAAGGTCTTGAAGATACCTGCAGAATCCTACCCTCCGGTGACTCAGGCTCAACACCTTTCCTTAAGAAATTCTTTTAGGTGGCCTGGAGGTCCTGTTACGTCTCAGGACTCCCTGGAATTAACTGGCTTTTTAGAAAGTTCTTTGGAGGTTGTAACAGGGAAATCAACATTGCTGGTGACTTTTGCTTTGGAGCCGGACAGAAACATAGTTTGGAGATTATATTTCCATAATATGGACACTCTGTTTTTTTGGATCTAAAATTCAATTATTTATTGATTTTTCCTGAGAAACACAGCTATGACAGCAGGAGCTCCTGGCTTTAAAACCCAGGGTCCTGGCGCTGAGAGCTATATTTAATCTGAAATTTCCTTGTCGTTGTATTATTTCCTTTCATTCTAAAGACTTTGGGCCCAATATTCATCTAGGCAGGCTATGCACGGCTACAGCACATAGCCCTGCTTGCTTACCATTAACCCTGGATATTCAATGCCAGGGTCATATGCGGCCCCGGTACTGAATATCCAGGGATCGCCGCATATGCTGGAAGCCGCATTAGCTATTACAACAGCGATATTGCATGCTGCTGGTTAGCTCCTGTGCCTTAAAGATAGGCGAGGATATTCCCGCTTAGCATCGGGGCGTTCCAGGGGCGGTACCCAGGGATAATAGTACAGCGGCGATCCAGTTATCCCTCAGTGGTGAAAGTTAGGCGCAGCAAAAGCTGTCCTAACCTTTGCTGTCAGAGCTAACTGGGCAGCGGCTGAATATTGCCGCTGCATGGTTAGCTTCTCTGCTGTGTGCGGCTGTGCAGTAACCCCAGATATCTAATGCCGGTGGACGGATATGGCCCTGAATGGAATATCCGGGGTTAACGTTCCATGGTGACGGCTATGTGTCTTAGAGGCGCAAAGCCGTCGAAAATGAATATTAGGCCCTATGTTTCTTTTCAGCCTGCTTTTATTAATGCTAGACATCAAGCGACTTCTCCTGCTGCCCTTCCTGAGATAGGAAGATGTAGTACTGGTTTATGCACCGGAATATTCAGGCATATCACTGGTTTTCTTCTTTTTGTTTCCCCTTAATTCGTTTTTTTTTCCTTTTCCATTTCTGGTCCACATGTCCCCTCCTTATTTTGTGAGTTATAGAACGCAGCATTGTGATTTCTTGCCTAATTATTTTCAAGTTTTGTATTATTCCATGCTATTTTTTTCCAAGCAAGTGGATACTTGATTGATTTTGAAAATTCAATAAATATAAAAAAATGAACTTCGCAGCCAGCTGTAAGATGAATAACCATTTCCAGCTCTTTCTTACAGAATCTACATATGCCTATTTTACCATCTTTTTCTGTATTTGCTATGAACTATCTCATCCATAATCTATAATCCTGGGCTGCAATCATCAATTTCTCATCCTTAGATTTCAGTTCACCTCTCTTTTCTTTTATTGAGGAGTACTGGGTAGGTTTTGAGCAGGATCTACCCAACCAGATGGGGATGAAATTTTACCTCACAATCTTTTGCAAAGACCATGGATCAAAGTACTTGCAGACGTTTCACCAATATTGGCAGTTTGAAGATTCCACCCATATGAGGTGCTTGAATTATTTTTCTTCCCTGTTCTTTTTTTATCAAAACCTAAGATTTTGCAGTTACTGCATGCAAATTGGCAACATTAATGTCAGGGCCAGCCCTAGAGTTGGTTTAAAGCGTTGGTGCCCTAGATGACATTCAAGCTTTACACCCCCTCTCACTGTCAATATCTATTACTTAGCTTTGAATTCCCTGCTTTTGCTGCTCTCTGGAAGTTGCTTCCTAGGCGACCACCTACTTTGCCTAGTGGTTGGGCAGACCCTGATCAGTGTGTAAAAACTGAAGAAACTGCATTAATCGATAAACAGTTAACCTGTTGCAACTGCCTGTCTTAACTGTAAGGTGCAGTTTCCATTCATTCCACTTCCCCTTTTGCATCATCTGTAAACAGTGGTGGTTAACATTGCAGTCATTCTAAGGCTGCATTAGCAGCTAATACAAATTAATAAAGTGGGCCCATAAAATATCACCTGCTAAGAAACTGAAGGCCTCTGAATATGGCACAGAAATGAATATATTTTAATCCTTTCTATTAACTTACCCTTAAAAACTCTTGTGGCCCAGCGAGCCTGGAGCTCTGAAATAGGCATGACAGCACCAAGAGTCTGGATAAGACCAATGATAGCCACTGTTGTCTTTTCCAGATCAGTAGGAACGATGTATTTGTACAAGGATACTGAATTTTTATAGACCTGGATAACAGAATCATCCAAGAAGGGAAAAGCAAAGGTATAGCCTGTTGCAAAGACTACAACATCAATATTCTCTTCCACTGTTCCATCTTCAAAGATGGCGGCTGTTTCAGTAAACCTCTTCACGTTTGATTTCACCAACACTGTTCCAGAAAGGATGCGGTTTGGCAGATCATCATTCACCATTGGAGTCTGACTGAATACCCTATGCAGGTTAGAAGGAAATAGGCAATAAAGATGAGAACAATTTAACTCAGACCAAATTTGATTAAAGAATTAGGGGTGAATGTAATCAACTATTTTCTAACAGTGCATCTGTTGTGCATCATGTGAGTGTAAAGAAAAGAAGCAATGAGCAACAAACTTAGGATGGTAAGCAGAAATACTAAGGGGTCTGTTTACTAAATGGCAGTAGCAGACTCCGTGTGATAGGCCGCGGCTCCGATATCGCACGGAGTCCGCTACTTCCGTTTAGTAAACAGACCCCTAAGAGAGATACTGTATTACCAAGGATGTTTCTACATTATTAATAAATCAATGATCAACCAACTCTAGATATAGGGATCAAATAAGAACTCTCATCTTTCATTTCAAATGTTACATATTCCTTAATTCTCAAATCATAGAGTACCAACCCTGCAATCCGGAAGGAGACACACATTTTCCCTTAGTCACCTATAGACATTTTGACAACCAGCAATAAGCAATAACCTGGACCTCTTCAGGGAGCAGACTGGAACCAGTTATCTAATAAATTAGCTTTATTATCTTTAGCCAAAAGGCCAAGATCAAGATCACCTTGGTCTCTTCTTTCCCCACTATCTTTTCTCCAATACTCGGATCATCCTTCTTCCTTTCCTTCCATCAGTCCATCACTCAAAAATGATTTAGTTGCTGCTATGTAAAAGCTCTCATTGTTGTCTCTTATACTGGAAGCTTAACTCATTCTGAGACATAAATTTAGTATATTTAATTAAATGCACAGTTCTAAACTGTTCCTTAGATTTGAGTGAGTCAAAGCAAAAGTAAGTTCTAACTGACCAAAGGTCAACCAGTCTGCCTTATTACTGCTTGTTTTCTCTCATATTGGAAACATTATTTTTTACAAATGAATGCCCTTTGATTTTCTGCAATATCAGAACGAAGGAACAATGCAAATATTTCAATATGAAAGGAGAGACTACAGTGCTGAGCTCTAAGTGGATTCAATGTTTAGCCTCATTCTTCAGATCTCAAGAAACTGAACTTGATAACTGCATATTTGAAGTGAGGGAAACGCATCCTCACTCACACCTCAAAGCCTGGTCTATAAAATACATTCAATGGGATTTTAGGGCACTGACTATTCCAAATATACTTTGACAGGGCTCAATTCAGTTAAGTAGCAAATCACTGGGAATCCAGAAAGACAGCATAGCGGGAAAAAAACATTAATGGGTATGTTTACTAAGCAGCCTTAACGTGCAGCCGGCGTTAGTGTGCAGGATGCCATATAAGGTAGTGGGCGTTCCTGTCTTAAGGAAGTGTTTAGGGTTATCGTGCGATAAGGTACTTTTCGTGCGATAGAGGGAGCCGTGGCACGTTAATGCGTGTTAGCCTTAATTAGGTATGCTGACCTACAAACACAGCAACAGAGGTGTAGCACAATGGTTAATACATTGACTGATAAAATGGTTCATGAGTTTGATCCCCCAGTGGGCTAGATGAGTAAGGCTGTCTGAAGCATTACCCTTTACTTTAAATCAGTGCTGCCTGAGGCATTTTCTTTTTTAATTTAAATTAGTGCTGCCAGCAAACACACCCTCACAGTGCCGTAGCCTAAGATGCCGCATAAGGCGCCCTATAAGGAACTCCAGAGGGCACATTATAAAGTGCACTGTCAGCCAAGGCACCTTATAATGTTCCCTATAGGGCGCCTTATAAGGCGCCTTATAGGGCGCTTTATAGGGTGCCTTATAGAGCTCTTTAGAGGGTGCCTTATGAGGCACCTTAATGCTACAGCACTGTGAGGGTGTTTTTGCTGGCAGCACTAATTTAAATTAAAAAAGAAAATGCCTCAGACAGCCCTATTAAATAACCCCACTGTGGGATCAAACCCATGACCTCTGGTTTCATAGGCAGTGAAGTAACCATTGGGTTAAAGCTACTAGCAAGCACCTGGCTGGCTACAGAAGGACTGCAGATCACCACACAAACTGTCTGCTGTGGTTACCAGGATAGTGTTAAACCACCTGTACCCATGATGCACTGCACATGCAAATCAGCAGTCTACAGATGATCATAAGATGGGGTATGCACCCCCACAGCACTTTGGCCTGGTAGGGGGAACTGACGGTGTGCACCCCCACAGCACCTCAGCCTGGTAGGGGGTACTGACCGTGTGTGTTACTGGCACAGAGTAGCTACAGACCGTCACATTGTGTGGGTACTGTGCTCACCCTGAGGGTGAGGTGGAGCACCCAGCACCAGGTCTACAGCACCTTTCATGGATGAAATAGGCCATGCTGTAGGTCCCCATCAGTGCTAGTATGTGTGATAGGTAGTTCCTGCAGATACATCTGTGTTTTTCAGTCATGTTTATCCCTTATGGGCTGTGATGCACCCAGAATAGTGCATGTGCTGTGTTGGTGTTTGGAACCATAAGCAGATTAGGTACCACCACCCAACCCACCCTCTGTGGCTCAGGGTGGGAAACAGGATCTCCCACCAGAGAGATACACATTCTACCTCCCTGCAATGGTGGCAGTAGAGGGGACAATCAACCCCAGTCCTGATGGGGAACAGACACACTACAGGGCAATCAATGCAGATATGTACACATCCATAAAGCAATAGCAGACAGACAGTAGGCCTGCAAATGCTCAGCTGCCCCCACCACTATCTGACATTCTCCAGCAACAAGCCTCCAGCCACTGCACCCTGCAAAGTGTTCCAGCCAGACACATACTAGCTGCAGACAGTCTGCTAGCTAGTCCATAGTGCATGTTCCTGGAGGAGATGCATGTACCCAGAACTGGGATGTCAGCATACACACCAAGCAGATAAATCAGTGATTGGGCCCCAAAAGAGAACCCATAAATATCACATGAGAGAAATACCATATATCACTATGGGGGAACCTAGCCATGCCGTGGTCACTGCTCGGTCAGGGTGAGAGTGACCTCCCAGCAGGACATGCTGTGGCCACCCTGTTCATGCAGGTGGTGGCCGGGCACTACAATGTCTGAGCCATTGCCATGTGCAGATGCATCCTGGCCAGGCCACCCTGTCCGGGCTATACACATGGTACCTTGCTCCTCATTATGCACACTGGCAGGCTGACACTGGCAACAGTGCAAGCAGTGCTGGCTGAGGAAGGTGTTGGCAGCCACCACACACTGGGTAGGCAGACACACACTCCCACACCTATGCCAGCATTGTGCAACTATAGAGGCTTTTGGCAGCCCTGGCCACCGCACCAATCCTGGGCATGGTGCAGGCATGGCTATGGTACGCAATACTGTTGGGGGTCACTCCCCAGGATGGTAAACACTATCAGACACCAGACCTGAAACACACTCCACAGACATCAGAGAAGTTGCTATGATACAGCTCAATGAACAGATTGTGCTTAACCTAGGGATTGCTATCTGCCAGTAATCATAGCAACCTTTTGATATATGTGTACCTTATTCCCAGGTTTAGGGTGGCAGTGCTATGGTATGCAAGTGCTAGTATTGGGAGATGGTGCTGCATGCAGGGCCCAACATCCTGCCTCTCCAGGAGGCTTTGGATAATGGCGCCTGTGGGTGCGGGTGTTTCTGCCCCTGTTGGCCGCTGCTATAGGGCAGAGGTTCCCAACTCCAGTCCTGGTGGGCCAAACACTGTTCGGGTTTTCATGCTGTCCCTAATGAATATGCATGGATACATCTGCATACCATGGGGGCGGCGCATAGAAATGCAATACAGGCATCTTTTTTTTTTTTTTTTTTAATTCTTTATTTTCGTTTTATAACAACAAAGGAAAAGGAAGACATACAGCTAAAAGACAGATACATAACGTGTAATACATACACCAAAGTAAACCCCTGCCACCCCCCTCCCCCCTGCTTCTTCTCTAGAAAACTAAGCATTCCCGAAGCGGGCGTGTACTTACATTATTGTGTTACAAAACCTAACGGTGATCTAAAACATGATGAGTGCACATTATACAGGCATGTTGGAACAATGAGCAGATTGTACATAATCATTAAGCATCTGCCATTTAGACAAGCGAGAGTGAGTTGGGACGTGGGGAATAGCTCTCCGAGGTATCTGCTCATATTTACTATATAAGCAGACGAGGTTCCACCATTCATTGACAGTAAGTCGAGAGCTATCCTTCCAATTCCTCGTGATTAAGCATATAGCTATACCCAGCATGAAATCAAGGAGAAAGCGACCCTTCTTAGGAAGAGAGGGGACCTCCGCCACAGAGCGGAGTCCCACGACCTTCCAAGAGAGAGGTTCGTGAAAGTGTAAGATAAATTGAATACGACCCCAGACCCGCCCCCAATAGACCTGTAGTTGAGGACATTCATAAATAACATGAGCGAAGGTTCCCACAGCAGTATGGCAAGACCAACACAGGTCCCTAGCATTTGGGTTCCATTTGGCCATTTTTTCTGGGGTATAAAAGCATCTGTGTGCAAAAAAGAAGAGAGTTTGGGTAACAGAGGCAGACCGGGAAACCCGCACTACTTTGCTCCAGAAAACGCTCCATTGCACAGGGGTTAAAGTGGTTTGCAGTTTGCGCTCCCAGGCTTGTTGGGCTCTAAAAGTGGCCGTGTCTGTACCCTGACATATTATTTTATAAAAGTTAGAGGCTACCCCATGTGTACTACTAATGGAGTGAACTATCTCTAATAGCCCATCCTCAGTAGGGGCAGAGGGCGGCATGATTCGAGCACTTTTGAGGCAGTGTTGAAGCTGCATCAATTGAAAGTAGTGTTTCGCTGGTAACGCAAATTCCTTTTGTAAATCAGAAAAGGTTTTCCAACGAGCTGCAGAGAAAAGCTGTTGGGGTGTCCAGATCCCCCTTGAATACCAGGGTTTCCATGCTATTGTTCTATTTAGGACTTGAATTCTGGGGTTATTCCATAGCGGGAGTCCGTCCTGAGGACATACATTCGGGCCCAGTGATAGAATGAGAGTGTTAAAGGCCGCAAGAGTATCGACAATCATTGGTGGATGGCGGGTGCCTACTTGATAGGACATACCGGGGAGATGGGTCAACGGAATTGGGCTACTAAGCTCCTCTTCTATGTCAAGCCAAACTGGTCTGCTGTCTGTTGAGGCATCTAGCCATCGGGCACCTTGCTTAAGTAGGAAGGCTTGATGATATCTAAGAAAATCAGGAAATCTGGTACCCCCTCGTTCCTTTGCAGACTGCAGTTTATGTTTAGCTATCCTTGGTGGCTTGCCCTGCCAGAGATAACGGACGAGAAGGCCCTCAATATCTTTATAAGTATGTAACGGAAGTAAGCATGGCAGCATTTCTAAAATGTAGTTCACTTTGGGGACTATCATCATTTTCACAGTTTCTAAGCAGCCCCACCATGTGAGAGATAAGGGAGACCAATGATTTGTGAGTTCACGGACTTTGGAGACTACCTCTTTGGCATTAAAACTGATAGTGTCTTCTAAAGGAGAACAGTAATGGACCCCGAGATACTTCACCATGCGGGATTGCCAAAGGAAGGGAAAGGCCTGCATGTCAGCCTCATGTACCCAGCGGTTCAGTGGGAATGCTACAGATTTGGTCCAGTTAATTTTATAGCCCGATAATTGTGAGTATCCGTCAATCAGATCCAAGACAGCTGGAACCGAATCGAGGGATACGAAGAGCATAAGGTCATCTGCATATGCAGAGAGTTTAATCTCCCTATGACTAAAGGGGACACCTCGAATACGTGCAGACTGTCTAATAAGGAGGGCTAGGGGTTCAAGAGCTAGATCAAAGAGCATTGGTGATAGGGGGCAATCTTGACGCGTGCCTCTTTGGAGGTTAAATGGCTGAGATTTGATGGCGTTTACACAAATACTGGCGACGGGTTGAGTATACATGACTTGGAGATATCGGAGGAAGCCCTCTCCAAAGCCATACCATCGGAGAACTGCAAATAAGAAGGGCCATTCTAGACGATCAAAGGCTTTTTCGGCATCCAGGGAAAGACCCACCCATGGATGATCAAGATTGGCAGCACTGGAGAGCACATGGCACAAGGTCCGAGCATTGTCAGCAGTTGATCTGCCGGGTATAAAACCGCATTGGTCGGGGTGAATTAGGGTAGCCATCATGTCAGATAGCCGGGTGGCCAAGATCGTTGCGAAGATCTTATAATCGGCATTAAGTAGGGAGATTGGACGGTAGTTGGCGGTCAGTAGCGGGTCTCTGCCTTCTTTCTCAAATACTACCACATTAGCTGCAGAAAAGGATCCCAAAGAGGATGTATCTACCGCGAGGGCAGTAAAATAGAGTTTTAAATAGGGAACTAAATCTGCACTGAACGTTCTGTAGAATTCGGTCGGGAGACCATCGGGCCCTGCGGCACGGCCCGAGGCTGTTCGTTTTAGGGCGGATTGGATCTCTGAAGTAGAGAAGGGTTCATCCATCGCATCCCTATCATCTTCAGAGAGGGTCGGCCGCTGAATGCCAGAAAGCAATCGCTCGAATGTCTCTGACGAGAACTCACATTCAGATTGATATAGGCGGGTATAGAAATCCCGAAAGAGCTCTACAATGTCGGAGTCTGTGGTCACTATGCCCCCTCCCTGTGGAGCTCGAAGGGCCGCTACGCGTTTGGCTTCTTTTTGACCTTTCAAGGCGTTGGCTAAGAGTCGACCGGCTCGGTTATTTTCACGATAATATGTCCCTCGCTGAAGCTCTATACTCTTAGAAGCTGCAGTTGAGAGGATTGAATTATATTGAAAACGGAGACGCTGTAATCGAATTAATACACATGGGTCAGTACGTGAAGTTAGAACTCGTTCGCCTGCTTTTATTTGTTGGTCTAGTATGAGCAGCTGCTGTTTGCGTTGTTTCCGCAGGCGGATTTGATAGCTAGTGATCGTTGCCCGAATGGCCGCTTTGAAGCCCTCCCACCAAGCCCAATTCGCAGTATCTTGGGGTAGATTAAAATGGAAGTAATCCTGTATGGCTGCTCGAATTTCTGACTGGAACTCTGGCTGAGTTAACAGGGCTCTATCAAAGAACCAGGCTCCCGAATTCCCCTGGGGTGCAGTAGTGTGTAATTGAAAGGAAATGGCAGCATGATCTGAAATATGTTGGGAGTGAATCTTTACAGTGTCCACCTGAGGAACTAACAGTTTTGAGATTAGAAAGAAGTCTATGCGAGACTGAGATTTATGAGGGGAGGAGAAGAAGGTGAAGTCAAGCTCATTGGGGTGTAGTAACCTCCATAGATCAACTAAAGCAAGATCCTTGATCAGGGAGGTAAGCGTGGCGTGACTCTTGGGGGGACCACTCGTCCTAGGCGGCTGTTTGTCAATCAGGGGATCAAGGACTAGATTGAAATCCCCCCCAATGATCAATGAAGTATTAGCAGAAGCCTGCGCAACCTGAGCAATGGTAGCAAAAAAGGCAGGGTCATCCACATTAGGAGCATAAAGGCATATACATGTAACTTCAAGGCTACCTATCTTGAGGTGAACTCTAGACCATCTACCTTCTGTATCTGAGCTAGTCGCAATAATAGTAGCATGCAAAGATTTCCTAACCAGTATGGCAACCCCACATTTCTTAGAAACGGCTGGGGAATAGGCGGCCACCATGTAAGGTTTAATATTGAGTTTAAGAGTTTCCTTCGAATTTAAATGCGTTTCTTGGAGAAAAATCAGATCCGCTGCTTCCTGACTTAGGTAGCTTAGGATTTTCTTCCGTTTTATCGGATTATTGATTCCTTTTACGTTCAATGAGAAAATCTTACATGGTGCCATCAATCGGTAATAGACATTTTAGGAAAGGGCGCTTGATAACATACAACATAATCAGAATCTGTACAACAATGACATAATCACCGAGTATTCTGGCTAATACACCCCATATTGAAAAGTATGTACCAACGTATCTTAGAGAAGAAGCAAAACCCCCAAAGAATATGGCGACCATATGTCTGCGGGAGGAGGCCCTAGAGAGGAAATAGAAAGACATATAAAGAAAAGAAACACCAGAGTCCATAATTAACACTGTCTCTGATACTCATCGAGGCCACTGTGGGTAGATGGAGTTGGGTCACAGATACCATCAAGAGTAAGGCAACAGACTGCCCACGCCAGACTCTTTGCTGGGCTGCGGCAGATCCAATATGGCAGGTACAGCGGATATGAGGAGACTTGCAGGAATATTCTGGAAGTCAGCGCATCAAGTCGGCTTCTTTGGAATCCAAAAACTCCGCTAGTAGATCAGGGTCCTCAAATGTTCTTGTCTGATTGTGAAGCGTGACTCGGAGCTTGGCCGGGTACATCAGGCCATAGCGTGCTTGTAGTTGTTGAAGCCTCGGCCGGAATTCCAGAAAGCGCTTTCGGCGGTCGACCGTGGGTTTAGCCAAGTCGGGATAGAAGGAGATCTTGTGGCTCTCAAACTCCATATGGCCCTTTGCCCGAGAGGCACTGAGAATTTGCTCCACGTGTTGATATCTCAAAAGTCGAAAAATGATAGGCCGCGGGGTCTTCCTGTTGAGCGTTATGCTTGTGGGTACACGATGAGCGCGATCAATCTCCAAATCTTTGGTAAAGGTGATTTGGAGCAGGGAAGGGAGGATTTTGCATAAAAACTCTTTCATGTCTCCCGATTCCGCTCCCTCCGGTATGCCCACGAGTCGTATGTTGTTGCGGCGCGCTCTATTATTGTCATCTTCCACCTCTTTCTGCAAGGCCCGCACCTGGCGTTCAACTTTGTCGAGTTTGGACAACCGGGCCGCATGGGAGTCCAATATGCTCTCCATTTTGTCCTGACGCGAAGAAAGCCCTTCTAGCTTGCTTTGCAGCACACCAAAATCTTCCCGCAGCGCTCGGAGTGCTTCACCGTTTGCCTGCACGAGGTTTTTGACCCCTCTAATCTCTACGAGGATTTCCTGCTGCATTTCGGGGCCCTCGCACAAGGCCGGCCCCTTCTGCGGGGACGGAGGTTCAGTTTTGGAACGTTTGCCGTGAGAAGCCGCTGGAGATCCAAATTCCAGGCGCGTTGGTTTGGTCCCCGCCATCTCACCAATGTGCCCCGGCAAGATCAGAGTAGAAGTTCCAAGTATGTGAGGTGTTAATTCAGGATTCTGAGTAGGCCTCTCGGGAGCCTCAGCGTTATGCGACCATCCCGCTGGACATCAGGCTCCGCCCCCCCGCAATACAGGCATCTTTATTAGGGACAGCATGACGCCCGAATGGAGTTTGTCCCTCCAGGACGGCATTTGGGAAACTCTGCTCTAGGTATTGCACATGTCTATGGTGTCTGTGCTCTATAGGGTAAAATATAGGCATTTCAAGCATGTTTATGTTATCTGCAATAAAGGTTCCCTCTTTATTACCACGGTTTAGTACTGGGTAAAATATGGGGACTGGGTTGGTGGGAGCCACAGCTGGGACTTGAACCTGTGACTTTTTGCTCCTGAACACACTGGCTGTGTGTACTGCACCACACTGTTGCCACAGGGACAGGTCATTCCCTGGGGATACCATGACTGTTCGTCAGATAGGGCCTGTCTGATGCAGTGCATGGCACCCACCTACACAGGGCTAGGCCATGGTCTGCTGTGGGCAGCTGCCACTGCCCCCTCCACCACCAGTACCCCTCTGTTGCCATGCTGACATGCCCTTCTGCTGGTGGTGCTGGTGTGCGCAGTCTCAGGTCATCCAGTGTGCTGGTAGGCGGCTGCCTATGGTATGGGTTCTGGGGTAGGGGTGCCTGCATAGACGTCCATGTTTCCCCCCAGCACCGCCTGCCAATGTTCTGTGCCCTTGGGGGTACCTGCTGGGTACTATCCCCTGTGACACTGTGGGAAACACACTCGTGCCCATGTTGGGCCCTCATCATTTGCTGTCTGGCAGCTCTACTGTTTCAGCATTCCTATGGGACACCTAGGCATCACCCTAGTCTGCACTGTGGCCCAGCTTCACCACAGCATTTGCCGCCTGCAGCCCTCTGTATCCCCTTTTCCAGCATCTGTCCAGTTGCCCGTTCTGACATGCCCACCCTGCTGTTGCGGGACATGTGCATGCCATAGGAAACCTGTCCAATAGAAAGGGAAAACCCTGATCAGCACTTTTTAGGTTTAGGTTTAGGTTTATTTATTTGATATAACCGCCTTTCTGGGTAATCAAAGCGGTGTACAATCGATAAAATACATAAAAATTCATAAAATACATAGAATAAAATTATACAAATAAAATTATAAAATACATAACATAATTTATACAAATCATAAAAAACATATTACATAAAACTTTGGGCAAGCCAGAAAGGAAAGGAAATATACAATTTGTGTAGAATAGAAGCTGGTATGCAGAGAACACAAGACAGGATACAATAGGTAGGTAGGTACAGCAGGAATAGATTCACACAAAAGGGGAAGGGATATTGAAGGCCAGTGAAAAGAGATGAGTTTTAAGGTTTTTCTTGAAAATTGTGAATTGTGGTTCCAGTCGGAGGGAAGGGGGAAGAGAGTTCCAATGTGCGGGACCAGCAAAAAAGAAAGCAGATAGACGCGTGAACTGAAGGTGAGCGCGGGAAGGTGGGGGGAGGGCAAGGCGGTTAAGATGGAAAGAACGTGGAGTGTAACGGGGGGAGTGAAAAGATAGGAGGTCAGACAAATAAGATGGGATACCAGTGTGATAGACTTTATGGAGTAAAGTCAGCAGTTTAAATTGAGAGCGAAAAGGGACCGGCAACCAATGGAGGTGAAAAAGTAAGGGAGTGACATGATCTTGTAAAGCAGAATGAGTGATGAGACGTGCAGCGGTATTTTGTATTCTCTGGAGCCGATTCACCTGATTTTTGGGGAGACCAAGAAACAAAGCATTAGAAAAGTCCACCCGTGACATGACTAAGGACAGTACTAACGTGGTCAGAGCAGAAGGGGAGAGAAAAGGGCGGATAGAACGGATTTGTCGAAGAAAAAAGAAAGAGGTTTTAGTAATATGAGAGATGTGAGAATGAAAGGAGAGATCTGAGTCAAAGTGAATGCCTAAACACCGGAAGGTAGAAACTAATGGAACTGGGGAGTTAGAAAAAGAAGGGGCTAAAGTGTGGGGGGGGGGGGGAGCACCATATGTGAACCAGATAGCAAGGGTCTTTGTGAGGTTAAGATGAAGACAGTTAGAGGTGAGCCAATCTGCAACAGAGGAAAGACAAGAGTTCAGAGGGGTGAGATCAGGACAGGAGGAGGAAGTGTGATGGAGTAAGAGAATGTCATCCGCGTAAAA
The DNA here is from genome assembly GCA_033557465.1 of Ichthyophis bannanicus. Lineage (NCBI taxonomy): Eukaryota > Metazoa > Chordata > Amphibia > Gymnophiona > Ichthyophiidae > Ichthyophis > Ichthyophis bannanicus. Next base: position 47,954,483 of record CM066040.1, read on the forward strand.
GAAAGCTGAAATACCTGACTGTTGGATAAGAAGTGCAAGGGGAGCGAGAAAGAGATTAAAAAGAAGGGGGGCAAGAACGGAGCCCTGTGGAACCCCACAGAGGAGGTGCTGTGGATCAGAAGGGGAGGAGGCAGTTGAAGAAGAAAGAACTGTGCAAGAACGAGAGGAAAGAAAGGAGTGAAAACAGTGATAGATAGTACTGCAGAGACCAGCTTCACGAAGTCGGTGAAGAAGAAGGGAGTGATCGACCAGATCAAAGGCTGCTGAAAGGTCCAGAGCAACCGCCACCGATATATCACCCCGATCGTGAGCTGTGTGTAGTGCATTAGTGAAAGCCAAAAGAACTGTGTCAACACTATGCCCAGAACGGAAACCTGATTGACGGGGATGAAGGAAGTTAATAGAATCAAGGTGATGAGAGAGTTGTGCAAAGACGAATTTCTCCAAGAGCTTAGACAGAAAGGGAAGGTTAGAGACAGGACGATAGCTGGAAGGAAGGGAAGGATCAAGGGAGGAGTTCTTTAAGAGGGGGCGGACCAATGCATGTTTCCAAGGAGTAGGAAAGACCCCGGTGGAAAGACTAGAGTTGAACATAACAAGGATATAGGGGAGGACACCCAAGGGAGGGAGTGAGGAGCCAAGAGGAGGGAATAGGATCGGACGAGCATGAGGTCTTACGAGATGAGGAGATGAGGTGGTGAAGTTCGGGTGCAGAGATAGGAGAGAAGGTAGCCCAGAAGTGAGAAAGCTGAGAGACAGGCGGGGGAGAAGGAAGAGGAGGAGGGGAAGAGATGGGAGCAGGGCATAAGGGTAGAGAATCCCTCAGAGAGACAATCTTTGTGGTAAAGAAAGAAGCCAATTGCGATGGAGAGGGGGAAGATTGGGTAGTAGTGGCTGATGAGGGGGTGGATAGGGAAGTGAGAGAACGAAGGATGGAGTATAGGTGCCGGGTTTGGTTAGGTGCTTGTGAGATGGCATTAGAGAAGAAGTCACGTTTAGCCGAGTGGAGTTGAGCACGGTAGAAGGAGTGATGAGATTTGAAAACAGATAGAGTGACAGGGGAAGGGTCCTTGCGCCAAAGGCGCTCAGCCCTTCGAAGGTGTGAACGTAAGGTTCGGAGACCACCATGGAACCAGGGATGAGAAGGTCGGCGACGGGAGGAACGAGGCCGAAGAGGGGCTAGAAGGTCGAGTGAAGCAGAAAGAGAAGAAAACCAATGAGCGGCTTGAGAGTTTGGCGAGAGAAGTGAGAAGTCGCTAGGCAAAATCTCAGCAGCATTCACCTTGTATGGGGTCAGAGCACAGCCCCTTCCAAAATTGATATCCTTTTTTTAGAGCTTTACCGGTAGTGTTTTTTGATGTTTCCCATTAATTTCACTATTGGCCAGCTTGGTTATGTTTTTTTTCCAGTTTGTTTAGGTCATTTTCAATGTTTATTTGCCCTTTTGTTCCGTGCACATGTATCACACTTATCACTTTTTGTAGCTTTCCCTGGCTTTGCTGTACATTGCTGACGTAAATGGTTTCTCTTCCCTTTAAATCTGCTGTAACGCGAGGGTTTCACTCGCGTTCGTTTTCAGCCCAGGAATCCACAGCGTTAGTGTGCAGGGAGCCTCTCCCCTCCCACTCTCCACCCATTGACCCTCTCTCTCTGCCCCTGGGGAGCCTTCCTGCGCCCTCCGGGAGCCTTAATCCGCCTTCAGCTCTCGTTTGTGCCACTGCGCGCGTTAACGCGCAATAAGGCATCTTATCGCCCGGTAAAGCACCATTATCGCGTGATAAGGTGCCTTATTGTGCGATAATGTGACAGCAGCGCAAATAGAGCCCTTTAGTAAACATACCCCTAAGTGTTTGATTCGTCTTACCAACTTTGATAGTGCTTGTAAAATATCCAGCTAAATATCACACCTGATCAAATCCTCTTTAGCCAGAAAGGAGAAGAGGAAACTTAACCTATTCAGCTAAGACTTAGCTTGTTCAGTGAAGCTCACAAATGACGCTGAAACAGAGCGGCTTTGACTTCCATGAAACAGAAAATTATTCCCTGAGGTTTCTCTCAGTGCTATCAGGGACTTAACGCTAAGCATCCCTTTGGCTAAAGTGCATTAGATTTTTGCACTTAACTAGCATGGAGCATGGAAAGTAATGTATGTTTCTTGGAAAGCCTCTGTGGTAATTGTTGGGGGTGTGATCGGCATGCTCCCCATGGTTAAACAGCGAGGGCACAGCGCTGTTACTGCAGGTGCTCTCAATAGGTGGAGGTAATTGCACCCACATGAATTGCGGTATTGACAGCATGTGATATGTAGCTTTCTGTGCTAACTGCAATGTACTCTGCATGCCCGCTCCACCCATAACCTGCCCATTCGGCATCCTGATGCACAATTCGCATGGTAAGAACTACCATGCCCCCAGGTAGTTCGGCCTGAGCATGCAGTCAATGTTCCACAGTTCTTGCATTAATCATATAGTGCACTTTAGTAAAAGGACCCTAAAGGTCGTAGTTAGTAAACTGTGCTAAGGTTTGCAGAAAATATTCAAAACATTTTAGCCAATTAGCCGCCTCTGCTCTGCCCCAGAACATCCCCTACTTAGCAAGGGGGTGTGTGGTGGCATTTACACGGTTTTCAGGTCTGCAAAGTGTAAATGCTTTTGAAAATGCCCCCCTCAACTTTTTGAAGGAGTAAGCAATCAATCTACATTTACCCGTTCCACTCCACTCATTATTTTATAGGCCTCTATCATATCTCCCTTCAGTCGTCTATTTTTCAAGTTGAAGAGCCCCAACCTTTTAAGCCTTTCCTCAAAGGGCTCATATCTGATGCCTTTAATGTTTCTCCCTCCTCCTAGCTCCTCCTGTCCAGCCTTCTTCCTATCCTTCACTGATGATCCTCCAGCCTCTATTGCGATCTCTCCTAGTCACCTCGGTCTCTTCTTTCCTTGCCCTCTTCCTCACTATCTCTTCTCCACTACTCTGATCATCCTACTTCCTTTCTTTCCAACTCCTCAGCCCCTCCTTCACCTTCTCCCATTTCTCTGGAACTCATACTCCTTACTCTTCTCACATAACTAACCCTACTACTTTTCTTTCTCCTCTACTGCTATCCCTCCTGGCTCCTCCAATCACTCTCTACACATCTCCTCTGAACCATTTTCCTTCCCCTGACTCATCCTCTTAGCATGCCAACATCCACCCAGTCTCTTCTTTTTCAAACTCTAACAAAAAGAACTAGATAGGAAAAAAAGACCAACATAGCAGGAACTCTTGCACACAGCTATCTGTTCACAGGAAGAAACAGAAGAAATAAGAAGGAGTAATACAAATGATAACAAGACCTACAAAGCACATCACATTCAGAATTCATACAAACATCAAAACAGAGAATATGATGGAAGATAAAGACCATATGGTTTATCCAGTCAACTATGAAGTGCTACAATCATTTTCTCTCTCTCTTGGAGATCCTCTGTGCTTATCCCATGCTCTCCTGAATTCTCTCTCTCTTGGAGATCCTCTGTGCTTATCCCATGCTCTCCTGAAGCTATTCCACATGTCCACCACCCTTTCCAGCATGAGAAAGATATGAACAATAATGGTTACCCATCACATACCCATGCTGGGGCTTCAGGCCATAATTTGCATGATCAAACCTTCGATTTAACCTCCTTTCTGCCTCCTGGTTTATCAGAGATGATGGAAGAGTATGCTTTATGATGCTCAGAAGGCGGGTCAATTCCATGTCGACTGGATATCCATAATTTGAAACACGATTTATTATCCACGAGCCACGCCTGGTGCTGAGAAAGACCTGCATGCAAAGTGGTAGAAGTATTGATCTGCCACACCCCTATACCAACTTGAACATCCCCGTCCTGGAGACATCTGTGAATGGCATTTGTGGAATGGCTATGGAGATGTGTCCATAATTTTGATGTCCACATGCATCTCTGCAGAAGTCCAAATCATGAGTAAACCTTTTAGAATGACCCTCTATGTGTCTTAGGCTAAACCTAGTTTTTAGGTGCCTTAAGAAAATGCATAGTAGTCTATGCATCTAGGTTCTGAAAATTGGTGCCTAGATGTATAAACTATGCATTTTGTGGGTTCGTCCTGGAATGCCCCCAAACCACCCTCCCTGATGATTTCACTGCATTATGATAGAAAGGGATATTTAAATCTATGAATAATGCTGACAAAAATCACAAACTCCATGCACCTGAAGGAAATGATGTTATTTCCTTTAGTTCCTGCAGGTCATGGTAGCAGCCAACATGGGGGAAGAAGATCTACCAGTCCTGTCCCTCAGCATGATAGTTTGCCATACCAAGGCTAGCACCCCTCCCACAAGCTGTCTGTGGGCATTTGGAGGACTTCTGGGTTGTGGCAACACAGCTCCTGACGGAGCTCAAAGACTCCCTTTCACTGCTAACACCCTCGCTTCCATCCACAGGGACCAACTGAGCAGACAAGACTTGCTGTGGCACTGAAACACCAAATCCCTCCAGGATCACTTGCCAAAGCTGCAGGGTCTGAGCTAGCCCTGAGGATGGGAACCATATTTTCCCTTTGCTTTTCCTATCAGAACATGGAAAAATCAATACTTCTGCTTATGTTCCAAGAGGTAAGGGGCTCACATCATCTTGCTCTCATCCCATATGGAGAGTTCATTTGAAACTCCTCTGCTCGCTTGCTTCTCCTTTTTCACAGATACTTTTGCACTTGCAGAGAAAAACCTTCCTAAGGCACCACCTGGCAGTGATTTTTTAAAGCTAAACTTTGCATGGATTTTCCTTTCAAAATCTACTTTCAGGCCCACAGGTATGAAGTGTCCCCAGGCCTGCAAGCTACGTGAGAGATCTAAAAATGTTATTCCCTGTGACAGATCCCATTATTGGATGTACGCATTCTCAAGAGTATTGTCCCATTTTGTGTAAGTTGATAAAATCAAACTCTATATCGGGCCTTGCATGCATTGGATGTGTTTACATATTTCTTTTGGAAGCCAAACCTGTTGTGCAGTGCGACTGAGCTCCACAGAAATGTCCCCTCCAGAGTTCCCAATTCCAATCACAATAATTCTCTTTCCACTAAATTCTTCTGGGTCCTTGTAATCTCGACTGTGGAAGTACCGACCCTTGAACGTCTCTATACCTTGGGAGACAACAGCATCACAGGTCAAGCCCAGGCAAATAAAATGACTCTGTGCTCATCATTTTTCACCGTTTCACCGCTGAAATGTAAAAGAAGCAAATAAAGGAGAAATCAGCAGTGGCATACCAAGGGCAGGGCGATGGGTGCTGTCCACCCCAGGTATAGCCAAGAGGAAAGAGCCAAAATTCCAAGCCCACATTATGGCGGCATGTATGGCAAACGTACCTTAATTTCTTGGCTGGCTTGCTGCACTGTCTCCGCTTCAGGCCCAGCGGCTGTTTCCTCCCAGGCCGAAGCCTTGCGATAACAGCTGCACCATGAGTCTTCGGCCAAGGAGAGCTTGCAGTGGAAATAGTGTGGCCAGTCAGTTACAGTTTCTACGCATGTGGGGAGAAATTTCATGGGGGGGGGGGCATCACGGAGGAGGCATCCTCTCCATGTGCCAAATAGGCTTGGAATGCCACTGGGTATCAGATTTCCTTATTAAAAATAAATTGCTCTTCAGGACAATACTCAATGCACTTGTCTACATTAATGGGGTAATTTTATAAGCAAAGCTGAGTGTACAGAACAACATGTTTGTACTCAAGCAAGTGCTTACAAAATTGCTTGGTGTAAACATGCATAGAAGTAGCCACTAGGGCAACTGGTGGCTATTATTATGCAATATACATAAAAGTCCTTCCTACAGCAAAGTTGGGATGGAGCTGTGATTTACAAGCATACTTTATAAAATACCTGCAGAAAAATCTGGAAAAGAGAGGGCTGAGGGGAGATATGATAGAAGTCTATAAATTAATGAGCGGAGTGGAACTGGTAAATGTAGATCGATTGTTTACGTTATCAGAATATAGAAAGACTAGGGGACGTGCAATGAAGCTACAGGGTAAACTATTTATTTATTTTCATTCTCTTATATACCATGCTATTCTGCATCAGTGTGGTTTATATTGAACAAACTGAAATTACATTGAACAGGGCATTATAACTTGGAGATAACTATTTTACAGGGAACATGGGCTAGGGAGGGTTAAGTGACTTGCCCAAGACCACAAGGAGCACCTGTGGGACTAGAAACCCCAGTCCTTCCAGCCTAAGGTTGCTGTCCTCTAGTGGAATTTGAACCCCCAACCCTCTGGCTTGAAGTACCTTGCCCCAACCACTAGGCCACTCCTCCACTTTAAGACTAATAAAAGAAAATATTTTTTCGCTCAACATGTAATCAAACTCTGGAATTTGTTACCGGAGGATGTAGTAAAGGCTGTTAGTGTAGCTGGGTTTAAAAAAGGTTTGGACAAGTTCCTGGAGGAAAGGTCCATAAACCATTATTAAGAAGGGACCCAGCATATCAATGCTTGACCCAGTATAAGCATTGTGGAACCTGTGTCTTTTGGGGAAACTGCTAGGTACGTATGACCTAGGTTGGAAACAGGATACTGGGCTTGATGTACCTTGGTCTGACCCAGTATGGCATCTCTAATGTTCTTATGTTCTTATGTACTGAGAGCAGACGTTGCTACTTTCTGAGAGAAGAGGACAGAGGGGCAGTTCAGAAATCTGAGAAGAGACCTCTGAAGCAGGATGAGTGCTGAAACATCATTGTTGGGCAACACAAACCCAATAATAGCATGTGGGGCTCATAGAAGTTCCAGCGCATTGCTGTTTGATATAATTGTTGGGTGAAGGTTGAGAGCTTTGAACCTTTATGGATAAGGTATAGTCATAAGTGCACATTCGTGATGCTTTGATAAGATTTATGAGTACATGCATATTAGGGTTCAATTTTGGATTTTCAAGTAGAGCATGTAGCTCTATTTTCTAGGCGTCCTGCTTAGCAAACTATCTCAGTGCCCCATCCCTTTATGGAGGGGTATCTCTTCAGACTACAGTTGCACATCACCAGGAATCTCACAACCTCACAACAGTCCAAACTCTGGGCAATGGCTTTTTTTCACCTCCTCATCCCAATGATCCTCATGAAATAAGGTTGTCTGTACCCTTGGGGAAACTGCTAGGTACATATGACCTAGATTGGCCACTGTTGGAAACAGAATACTGGGCTTGATGGACCTTGTTCTGGCCCAGTATGGCATATCTTATGTTCTTATGTTCTTAGGGCTTTGACTGACTTTGACACATAAGACAAACCATGCTTTAGAGGTGCTTTGAGAGATTAAATGCAAGCTGCATTATTCATTTGCATAATAATAAGCTGCTTCACATGCAAATGTATGCAATGCAGCTCATTACATTTTAACATGCATTGGACCACGTTTTCATGTCTGATGGTGAAGTAATGTTATAGGGTATTACTACATCTTAATTTGATATGCCACTGGAGTTCGTTTAGCAGCAAGCCAGTGTAATGTGGATTGCACTTCAAGCTTATCAAGTAATTCAGCTCAAACATTATCAAATTTTTAAAAACAAACATACAACACAAAATAAAAATATAAAAGACATTACGCAGCAAGCTAAAATAACAGTATCCACTCTCTACCATGAAAATCACATCTCCATACTGATTTAAATCACATTTTTAAACTTCTTTCAAATTTCCCCCTCTGATGTTATATCTGATGAGAGAGAGTTCCAGGCCTGTGGGGCACATACTTGCAAGATGTACTTCTAAGCAAATAGCAATCTGAATGTCTTAGCATCAGGAATTACCAATGATCAAACTGTGATCTCAAATACCTCAGAGGGATATATTGCTGAATATATTGTATTATATATTTAGGTCTTAGTCTCTTAAGAATTTTAAAAACTATGGTAAGCATTTTAAAAACAATCCTCTGATGGATCGGAAATCAGTACAATATATGCAGGAGACAAGACTCATGTTCCCACCTTTTACTTCCTGTTTGGATTAATTGCAGATGAGGTAACATATTTTAGAGAAGGCCCAAATTAATGACATCATAATAATCTAAATATGACAAAATTGACCTGCACAATCTGGCAAAGATCTGCTTGAAGGTTCACTTTGCCTAATCAGGCATAAATTCATTCAGGCATTCCTAATAACTGCATTTATCTGGTCTTCCAAAAAAGTGTTGATTCAAGCAAAACTCCCATCCTACACATCTTACATCGGGATGGAAGTAGCACTCCATCTACAACTGAGCTATTGTTAGGAGGAGATTTCAGCCAATCATTGAATATGCTCATATCAATTTCTTTTACAATAATTCCACTTTGGAAGAAGTATTTTGGCAAGAAGAGTCATGTGGGACATAAATCTCAATGTCATTAGCATCGATATAATGTTTAAGCTCTAACTTCTTAATGACACTCTGGATGTAAAAAGATGTAAAAAAAGAATCAGATAATGGAGAGCCTTGCGGGACACTACACGCCATAGAGCATAGGTTAGAAAAAGCACTTGCTGTTTCCTACCAGCTGAGAGGTATGCTAATCAGGGCCAAGCTAACCAAATGGGCAAATGAGGCTGCTCCCTAAGACAGCAGTTTCTGAAGGGGTGGGTGGCAAAGAGCAGGGTATTCAAAGTTAGACAATAGATGCCTGACAGCCAGAGGGCCATAAGGCTTAAGGTTTGCTTAGAGTGCCAATACCTTGAACCAACTCTGGGGCCGGCCCTGATGCTTTCTCCCCACTATCAAATTTTGATAATTGATTTAGCAGCAATACATAATCTATAAGATTGAAAGATGCCGATAGATCAAATTGTATTAAGAAATCCTCTTCCCTGTCATCTAAAGAGCTGCTAGGACCCTCTTCCAAAAAGGATGTTAGGACCATCTCAGTATAAAAGCTCATTCTAAATCAGATCGCGACAGATTAAAAAGACTTTGGGGTATGTTTACTAAACTGCAGTAATGTCATGTGCGTTAGGTTCCACGGTAAAGGTACAGATGCCCATATAAAGGCGTGGGCGGGGCATCATTATGGCAAGCATTTCAGGTAACGCGAGTTATAAGGCACCTTATTAGGCACAGTACAAGGCACCTTGTAACGTGCCTTGAACTGTGCCCAATAAGGCGCCTTGTAACGTGCCTTGTACTGTGCCCAATAAGGCGCCTTATAACGTGCCTTGTAATGTGCCCAATAACATGCCTTATAACGTGCCTTGTACTGTGCCTAATAAGGCGCCTTGTAACGTGCCTTCTACTGTGTCCATTAAGGTGCCTTGTAATGTGCCCTGCACTGTGCCTAATTAGGAGCCTTATAACACCTTATAAGGATTGCTGGCAACTGGTGAGGGTACTATGGGTTGGCAGCACGGATCTGCAAAGATATGACTGTCACAGGCAAGCAAAATATCTGCCCTGGACAAGAGGGAACAATGAGGAATTGAACCCATGACCTCCACCTAGAACATCAGTGTACTAACCAGTAGGCTATACCTCTATGGTCTGTTACACAGCAATGGCTGGGTACAGAAGGACTGCAGGTCACTGCACAAACCGTCTGCTCTGTGTGCCAGGATAGGGTAACCCCACCAGCACCCATGATGCATTGCACATGCAGAACAGCGGCCTACAGCTGACCACCAAATGGGGTCTGCACCACTCCGGTACTGCAGCGTGGTAAGATGGACTGACAGTGCATGATACTAGCACAGAGTAGCTACAGACCATGCCATTGTTCAGGTTCCGTGTGCACCCTGAGGGATAGGATGGGTGCCCAGCACTAGGTCCACAGTACATGTGGTGATAGATATAGGTCCTGCTGCACATCCCCAGCACTGCCAGTGTGTGACAGGTATCCCCAGCAGTGCAACTGAAGATACATCTGTTCCAGTTGTGTTCTGCAGTCACATATGGCCCTGGGGGACCAGCCACCACCCAGATTACTGTATGTCCGGTGTTAGGGTCTAGCTGCCATGGGTACCTGTTAGCAGGGCAGTGGGGTATCTAGACTCGCATAAGGGCTATGCAGCACTGCCACTATGAGTATAAATGGTATGCACTATATACCCCAAGGGGCCTCCATCACCCCTTTTGTAGATAAGGGTGTGTTGGGACAGGTGCTTGCACCCTTCAGAATGGCTGTAGTACCAGCAATCACAGTCTTGCTGGCAGATGACAGCCTTCCAGGGTTGCTGGGCCAGTGCCATACCTGTGACCATTGCAGACCAGCAATGATGCTTGGGGAAGGCTCAACTGTCCCACACCACCATCTGCCATACATCAACAGACAGCACAGCCAGACTGCACCTGCAGCATCCTACAAAGTGTTCCCCCCATGCACAGGTGAACTGCAGACAGCCCACTAACCAGTCCATAGTGCATGCACCCAGAGGTGGGATGCACAGCACAGACACCAAACAGGTACCACTGTGATGGGGCCCCAGAACTGGGAACACACAGGTAGCACTAGACACAAATAATATGTGGTACTATGTGGGAACATAGACATGCCATGGTCACTGCTCGGTCAGAATGAGAGTGCCCCCTCCCCCCCCCCCACCCCCACAGCATGACATGCTGTGGCCACCCTGTCCATGCAGGTGGTGGTTGAGCACTACAGTGTCTCAGCCATTGCCCTCCACCCTGTGCAGATGCATCCTGGCCAATCTGTCCTGTCTGGGCCATACCCACAATACCTTGCTCCTCATTATGCACATTTGCAGGCTAACGCTGGAAGTTGTGTGAGCAATGTGGGCTCAGTGAGGTGTTGGCAGACACAAAACAATGGAGAGACATATGCACACTCCCACACCTATCTCAGCATTGTGCAGAGATGGAGGTGGTTGAGAACCCTACCCGCCGCACTGGTCCTGATCACAGTGCCGACATTGCTAATCTGTGCAAGGGGTAGTAGTAGTGCTCTGGTGATAACTGCAGCTCTGTGCTGGGGCTAAAAGCCTGACCCTCCACGAAGCTGTGGATAGTGGAGCCCTTTTGAGTGGGTGTCCGTACCCCTGTGCACCACTACATTGGGGTTTGCCCATGTTGTTGTTGTGGCTGCATTGTGGGCTAAAACTATGGGGAGATGCTCTGCAGGATCCACAGATGGGACCTGAACCTCTGACCCTCTGCTCTTGGACATGCTAGCTGGGTGTACTGCACCATACTGTTGCCACAGCAGCATAGTCGTCCCTGGGGCTACCCTTATGTTCCTTGGCCAGACCTCTTCTGTTGCACTACACACCATGTACTGGTACAGGGCATGGCCTAGGTCCACTGCAGGCGGGTGCCACTGCTCCCTACAGCACAATCACCCACCCTCTCTGCCATGGCTCTGTCAGTGCCGGTGGTGCGCCATCCCAGGCCATCCAGGGGGCAGGTATGCAGCTGCCTAAGGTGTGGGTTCTGGGGTAGGGGTGCCTACATAGATGTCTATGCTTCCCCCGGCACCACCTGTCAATGTTATGTGCCCCTTGGGATACCTGCTGGGTAATGTCTCCTGGATGGGACACTGAGGGCCACAGACTCATGGGCATGTCAGACTCTGGGCAGTTGCTGTCTTGCTGGTTTCCATTTTCTGCTTTCCTATGTGCCACCTCGGCAACCGCCTAGTCCACTCTGTGCCACAATAGCCTCCACTGCATGTTCCGCCTGCATCCCCCATGCCCCATTTGCACCATCACCATAGTGGCCTTTCATACCTGGGCACTATGCTGTTGCTGCAAATGGAGCACTACTATCACCTTTCTTGGGCTCCCTGCCTATGCTGTACATTGCTGACACTTAAATAGTTTCTCTCTCTTGCAAATGTGTGCTAACACTAGGTTTTCAGTTGTGTTAGGATTCAGCCCTTAATTTCTCCGCGTTAGTGTGAAAGGGGCCTCTCCCCACCCATTAACCCCTTTTCTTCGCCCTCTCTCCACCCTTTTCTGGACTTACCGCGGCCAGGAACCTTAAGGCGCGTTATGTAACATTAAGGCGCCTTGTTACATAACGCGCCTTAACGTAGCTGCTGCTCGTTACCGCAGTTTAGTAAACATACCCCTTCATGACTCAAGATGCACTATCGGTTGAGCTACCACTGCAGCTTCCACTAATTTTGCCAAGAAAGGGAGGTTCACCCTTTAATGTATGTTGTTGCCATAATGCTGTAAACTGACCCCTTAATTCAAAAAATAGAGACAAGGTTAAGATTCACACAAATGTCTCTAATCAAAAGATAGCCTCAGTTAACAAGAGGTATGTACAACATATCACCTGATTTTCTGATAAATACATTTTATTTACCTTCGCTTGATTTTGTAACAAAGCTTGCTTGCATACCTGGAAAAGAATCCAATGGTAAATGAGGGTCTGTATGATGACCAGTGCAAACCATAACAGCATCAAAAATGGCCGACTCCAGCTTCCCTTCTGTCTCTGTGACAACATCCCATTGACCAGTGCAGGAGAAATCTGGGCGTTTTCTTACAGAATGAACAATAGTCTAAACGAAAAGATGGCAAAACATAAATATTATGGGGTGGGCTTTTAAAAAACATATCTGGTTACCTTTCAGATTTAATTGGATAAATCTTCAAATCTGAATTTCCTGGGTAGCTGAATGACTAAACGTAGGCCAAAAGTTAATATGTTTAAATAAAGTTGGAGGAATTACATGGGCGGGTTGACATTTTAAGTAGATAGTGCTGATAATCTGATATCTTAACTGGTTCAAGTTAGGTCATCTGAATCACTGTCCTAACTTTTAACTGGATTTCTCGATTCAGTTATTAGCTTTTTATTGTTGCTAACTGGAGAGCATGGGGCAGGCAAAGTTTCAGAAGGCCAAATAGCAATGGAATGCTAGGAAAAAACAGCTATTTCTTCAGCAGCACTACAAAAGGGAAACGGATGGTAGATGAAATCCTAAGAGTCAAGGTGCAATTTCTAGGCGCCATAGCAATCTGGTGCCTGGGACTTGCTGAGCCCTCATTATAGAAATGTTTCTTGGATGACCCCTAACGGCTGGTCCCAGTGTAGTACCACAAGGCTGTATTTAACCATCTTAGTGACAATTATCATTGAAAGTGGTGTTACAATTGGCAAGAAGTACAATTGCAGAAAGAAATGTAGAAAAACAGAAAGTGCAGACGAAATGGTAATACATTAAAACCACATGTACACCCCATCAGGCACCTTAAGTTAAAAGGCTACCGCAAAGATAGTTTTCTACATCCCATAAGCACTTGAAGGAAATAAAAAGGTTTAACCCCCATTTGTAAACCATAATAGGTGTGTCTCTTCTCTTAATTCAATCAGTAGACCTCAGGACAAATTCTCCAAATGGGCTAGTTTTGCGCATATATAAGAAATACACACACTCTTATAAACACCAAACTACTGTATTCACAAATAATCTCTTACTAACACTTTTCAAATCTCACATACTCAAAAAGGCATATATGACCTCAGGATATCCTTTCCCCTACATGTGGCGAAATAAATCACCATAGGGTCAAGCGGCAAGTCTCACATCATGGGTCATAACCTTTCTATTTTAATTTAAATTTTCATAAAACTACTATAAATTAAATAAATGCCTATACCCAAAAAGTACTTTTTAGGGATTCTCACAATTCAATTCTTTTTTAAAATTTTATTTTGCTTCATTATAAAATTCCAATCGTCACGCCGTAGCAGAGAGCTAAAGCCCACAACTGCCCAGTTAGTTCCTACGAGAGAAACAAAATACTTTTTACGCAATAAAGCGTAGTTACTCACCTGTAACAGGTGTTCTCCAGGAGCAGCAGGAATCAGTCCTCACTTATGGGTGACGTCGGCGCCGACGGAGCCCTCGCGGAGCAATTTTCCCCAGCTTTCAAAGAAAGCCTTTGGGAATTGCAGCGCGCATGCGCGGTCGTCTTCCCGCCCGAGGGTGCCATCTTAGCCAGTCAGATGACATAGCTAAAAAAGACAGCATAAAAATTTGCAAAAAGAACATAAGCAGACGATTGCAACTCCAAGGGGAGGAGGGAGGGTAGTGAGGACTGATTCCTGCTGCTCCTGGAGAACACCTGTTACAGGTGAGTAACTACGCTTTCTCCAGGACCAAGCAGGAAGTCAGTCCTCACTTATGGGACTCCCAAGCTCAAGGCTACCGGAGACCCTAAGCACAAAAATGAGCTCCCTCTAGCTCAGCAGCACAGAAGGATAGAATCTTCGCTGAATTATCACCCACCGGTAGCCCACATCCGGGATGGAGGGTAGGAGTTGCTCAGACCTCAAAGAGATTACGGAGGACTGCCTGTCCGAAAGCACTGTCCCTACGGGACTCCCTCTCGAGACAGTAATGGACCGCAAAAGTCTGGCTCGAAGACCAAGTAGCGGCCCGGCAGATGTCTGCCAGCGGGACAGAGCGGAGGTAAGCCACTGACGTGGCCTTTGCCCGAACGCAATGAGCCGTGACTCGACTTTCTAAGGAGAGTCCGGCTGCCCCATAAGCCCAAGAGATACAGTCCGCAACCCAGATGGACAGAGTACGCTTGGAGACCGGGAGCCCCAATTTATTGGGGTCAAAAGACACAAAAAGCTGAGCAGCTTTACGGTGCTCCCGCGTACGGTCAAGGTAGAAGTTCAATGCCCTTCTACAGTCCAGGGTATGGAGGACCGTTTCAGCTCGGCTGGAGTGTGGTCTGGGAAAGAAGGTGGGAAGTACCACCTCCTGATTGATGTGAAAAGGGGAGACCACTTTAGGCAGAAATTTTGGGTGAGTCCGTAGGACTACCCTATTTTTGTAGAACCTAGTGTAAGGGGGATCAGACACGAGGGCCTGCAATTCACTTACGCGCCTAGCGGAAGTGAGGGCTATCAAGAACAGTGTTTTCCAAGACAGAAAACGGAGAGAACAGGTAGCCATAGGTTCAAAAGGCGGACAGGTGATCCGCTGCAAAACCACATTCAGGTCCCAGTCAGGCGCTGGCGGGCGCAGAGGTGGTTTAAGTAGAAGGAGACCTCGGAGAAACCTCGCTACGAGAGGGTCATTGGAGAGAGGTCTGCCGTCCACTGGCACATGATGTGCTGAAAGAGCACTGAGGTGAACTTTGACGGAGTTGGACTTAAGTCCCAGATTAGAGAGGTGCAGCAAGTACTGCAAGATCACCGACACCGGGCAGGAGAAGGGATCCTGAGACTGTTGGGCACACCAGACTGCAAAGCGACGCCATTTAAGGGCGTAGCATTTGCGGGTAGAAGGCCGTCGCGAAGCTAAGACGACCTCCTCCACCTCCGCCGGCAGGAGAAGGGGAGCAAGGACTACCCTCTCAGCAGCCAGGCCATGAGGTTGAGAGACCTGAGGTTGGGGTGCAGAAGGGACCCCTGATCCTGAGTGAGGAGATCCGGTTGTACCCCCAGAGGGATTGGATCCTCCACCGCCAGTTGCAGCAGGAGCGGAAACCACGGCTGCCTGGGCCAGCGAGGGGCCACCAGGATCATGAAGGCTTTGTCTCGGAGAACCTTGAAAAGAGTCCGAGAGACCAGCGGGATGGGAGGGAAAGCGTACAGAAGGCTCCCCGACCACGAGATCAGAAAGGCGTCCGCCGCCACCCGAAGGGGGTGTGGCTGACGAGAGCAGAAGCGAGGAAGCTGCCGGTTGTGAGGACTGGCAAAGAGATCCACCGTGGGGAGACCCCACTTGAGGAAGAGCTTCTGAACTACCAAGGGATCCAGACGCCACTCGTGCGGCTGGAGGACCCTGCTGAGTTTGTCTGCAAGGCAATTTTCTTGGCCCGGGAGATAAACTGCCTTGAGGAGAATGCCGTGACTGACGGCCCAAGAGCAGAGCTTCTGTGCCTCCCGGCAGAGGAGGAAGGAGCCCGTGCCCCCCTGCTTGTTCACGTAGAACATGGCAACTTGATTGTCCGTCTGGACAAGGACGGACTGTTGGGAAGTCAGGTGGGAGAAGGCCTTGAGAGCTAGGCGGATCGCCCTGAGCTCCAGGAAGTTGATCTGCTGAGCAGACTCCCACGTGGTCCAGAGGCCCTGAGTACGTGCCTCTTGGCAATGTGCTCCCCAGCCCAGGAGGGATGCATCGGTGGTCAGCACCCGGGTCGGCTGAGGTGACTGGAAAGGCATTCCGAATATCAGGTTCGGCTGCCGGAGCCACCACCGGAGAGACGAGAGCAGCGGCTTGGAGACGCGCACTAGGTCTGCCAGGCCGCCTGTGGCTTGTCGCCACTGCTGGCGGAGACACCATTGAGCAGACCGCATATTCAGGCGGGCATTGGGGGTCACATGGACGGTGGAAGCCATATGGCCGAGCAGTCTCAGGAAGCGCCTGGCGGAGACCAGGGGCTGGCTGCGAAAGCGGTCGGCTAGGTCCATGAGCCGTTGAGCCCTGTCGAGCGGTAGGTACGCTCGTGCCCGAGGAGTGTGCAGCCTTGCGCCGATGAACTCGAGATCCTGTGAGGGGAGCAAAGTGGACTTTGCGAAGTTTATAACAAAGCCCAAGTGCTGCAGCAGAGTCACCGTGCGGCACGTGGCGTTGGTGACCTCCTGAGCGGACGCTGCTCTGATGAGCCAGTCGTCGAGGTACGGAAAGACATAGAGGCCGTGAAGCCGGAGATGGGCCGCCACGACCGCGAGACATTTTGTGAAGACTCGCGGTGCGGAGGATAGGCCAAAGGGCAGTACTCTGTACTGGTAATGATTTCCTGCCACCACAAACCTTAGGTATTGGCGGTGGCTTGGGTGGATGAGGATGTGCGTGTAGGCATCCTTTAGATCCAAGGAGCATAGCCAATCTCCCTGCTGGAGGTAGGGCAGAAGGATTCCAAGGGTAAGCATTTTGAACTTCTCCCGCACAAGGAACTTGTTGAGGTTGCGCAAGTCCAGGATGGGTCTGAGGCCCCCTGTTCTCTTTGGTATCAGAAAATACCTTGAATAAAAGCCTTGACCTCTCAGGTGGTGGGGCACCGGTTCCACCGCCTGTTCCTGCAGAAGACCTGCTAACTCCTGAAGGAGCAACTCCCTGTGCAGAGGGGGGCGCGAAGGTTCTCCCGGAAAATAGGAGGGAGGGACCTGATGGAAGTGGAGAAGGTAGCCTTCTCGCACGACCTGAAGTACCCAGGCATCTGCGGTGATGCTGGACCACCTGTGGCCGAAGTGAACCAGCCGGCCTCCGGTGCTGGGAGGAACCAGCGGGGGGGGAGAGGCTATGCTGAGCGAGTCAAAAACCCCCACCCTGCTGAGCAGGGGCTGGTGGTGCAGGCTTGGGGGCTTGCTGCCTACGGGACCCGTTACCCCGTCCCTTGGCCTGCTGGCCCTGTTGGGGAGCTGCAGGGGCCTGATAATGGGGGTACTGTTTGTAGGCAGCCGCCTTCCTCGGGTAAAAGGACTTTTTCCCGAGCCCTTCTTTTTCTGGGAAGGGGCGGAGGTCTTCCTAGAAAGCCTGGTCCTGGTGAGAGTCTCAGTCTCAATTTGTGCAGCCTTTTCCGCCATGGGCTTGCCAAAGAGGTTTTCGCCTCGGCAGGGGACATCGACCAACTTGTCCTGTACCCAGGGCTCAAGATCCGACGACTGAAGCCAAGCCTGTCGGCGGGCACCGATGCCGGCTGCGGCCACTCTAGCCGAGGCCTCAAAGCCATCATAGGCTGCTCGGGACATGAACTTTGAGCATTCCCGAATGCCCGTGGACAAGGCTAGGAACCTCCGCAAGGGCTCCTCGGAGAGACCAGCGGAGAATCCGGCTAGCTCTTTAGCCAGATCCCGGAGATACATGCCCATGTAGAGCTGGTAAGTCTGGACACGACATGCGAGCATAGAGCCCTGGAAGCACTTCTTGCCAAGGCCATCCAGGTTACGGGCCTCCCTTCCAGGAGGCACCGAGGAGTGCATCTTCTGGCTCTTAAGACGATGCATGGCCGATTCCACTACCATGGAATGGTGTGGCAGCTGTGCCTTCTGAAAGCCAGGGCTCTTGCGGACCCGATAGATAGAATCGACCCGCTTGCTCAGGACCGGCGAGGAGGCCGGACTCTCCCACATGCGGAAGAGTAGTCGTTCCAGCATAGGAGGAACCGGCACAGTAAAGTGCTCCCTCGCGGGAGAGTCATACTGGAGGGCGTCGAGCTCTTCGGCTCGAGGCTCCTCCTCGGGATCCGCAGGGAAGGCCAAAGCCTTGGCCATATCCCTAACGAAGTCCGAGAACCGGGCATCCTCCGGGGGGGACTGCTTCCGAGGCTCGGACCCCGGTGAGTCCGATGGGACACACCGAGTCCGGAAAGAATCAGGTGACTCTTCCTCCTCAGACTCCCAGACCGACTCCGACGAGGACTCGGTGGGGTCGGCCCGGGCAGGATGCGGCGCCAGCCGCCCCGACGTCGAGGGAGTCGGCGTCGGCGACCTCGGTCCCGAACGGGAGGCCGAGGGTGACCTCGACCGAGGATCGACTCGAGTTCTCATTGACTCGAGGATCGGCTCGGTCTCCGGGGTCGACTTGGACGTCGACGTCCCGGCGGTCGGGGCAGCGGCGCCAGCGAGGCCAGCGAGCAGTGCCCGCTGCTGGTCCATGAAGGCAGACAGTCTGCTCTCCAAGGCCGTCAACCTGAGTCCGAGCTCAGGTGACCCAGCAGCCCCCGACTCGGGCCCCGACGGCGTCGGGCCCGACGTCGGCTGTCGCGGAGGCGAGTCCAGAAGGACTACAGGACTTACCCGGGCAGGCATCTCCGACTCCAGGCGAGGTCGCTTCGGGAGATGTTCCTTCTCCAAGGACCCGGGGCGGCTGTCGGGGCTATGCGACCTGGCCCTCGCGGAGCCAGGAGCGTCCACCGACGCCGCCCTCGCGGGTTTTTCCTTCCGACGATGGTCCCCGGAGGGAGAACCCCGGTCGGAGGAGCTCCGGCGACGGTCCGAGCTGGAGCCCTTTGACACGGAGGCCTCCGACGAGGTCCGGGTACGGCTGGGGTCAGCGAAGATTCTCTCGCGCTGATGCCGCCGACTTCTCAACGCCTTCGAGGACAGTTTGCTGCAGGGCCCACAGATCAGTTCCTCATGATCCGGGCCCAAGCAGCGGAGGCAAAAGTCGTGTGTGTCGGTTAGTGACATATTTCGGTCACACCGACCACACCGCTTAAAGCCACTGGCAGCCATCGGGGGAAAAAGGGCCCCTGCGAGGTCAAAGGACCGGGCTGCCAGGGAAAACGAAAATGAAAGCTGACTAAGTCAGAAAAACCGAAAAAACGCTAGAGGACTCGAGACCGGCGTCGCGAGTCCGGGCGGGAAAACGATCGGCGTCGAACCGAAAGAAAAAAGTATAAAATAAAGAGGAAAATCAACTTTTTCGCGGGGGACAAGACGGGGACGTCTGCAGGGCTCCGCGGAAAAAAGAAGACTGGCTAAGATGGCACCCTCGGGCGGGAAGACGACCGCGCATGCGCGCTGCAATTCCCAAAGGCTTTCTTTGAAAGCTGGGGAAAATTGCTCCGCGAGGGCTCCGTCGGCGCCGACGTCACCCATAAGTGAGGACTGACTTCCTGCTTGGTCCTGGAGAACTCAATGCACCATACTCATAGCATTTATACACTTATCTGAGCATTGTAGAGACTTCAATCTGCGTCACCAGTGGGACGCCAGTTCTTTCAATATATCTATAAGGTAGGGGCGGCGAATTGTTGTCGCTATCTTAAGAAATTTCCTTTGTATTAACTTCTGAATGTCCGACAAAAGCTTCTGTTTCACATATTCGGCTTCTTCAGGGATTCAAAAAGATCAAACTCCTATAAGAATCATCAATTAATATTAGCCACAATTTTCAAACCTCCATAACAGACACCTCCAGTGTCTCCCATTGTTTGTATCAATGGCGTCTGACATCATCCTCATTTAAATGGAAGTCAAATAAGCTGATATGCTCACCATAAATGACGTAACATTTCAACAACAACTTTATACTCATCATACCCTAAATGCACACATCCTTCAATCAATACTCAACAACAATCACCATTACATCATATTACAAATTAAACCATATAAAAAGGAAACCTGAGAGGAACTTCACTGCCCTAAACAAAAGTATTTCAGATAAACAAAGTCCATTCGATTTTATCATTCAATCCATTTGGGTCCAGAGTATTCAAATCATAAATCCATTTTTGTTCTTTCTGAAGTAACAACTTTCCTCTGTCTCCTCTTCGTATATTAGGAAGAACCTGTTCCAATACAGTGCATCGTAGCTCTTCAAAAGTGTGATTCAAGGACATACAGTGCTGGACCAATGGAGTCTCAAGTCTAGCTTTAATAATGCTATATTTATGCTCTGCTAATCTTGCATGTAAAGGACGCGTAGTCTTACCGATATATACTTTAAGACAAGGACACCATAAGGCATATACCACAAATGAGGTGTTACAATTAGTATGTTGTTTTAGCTGAGAAAAGTTCTGCATATATTGAGCACATAATTGGTTTTCCATCACATTACAGTAAGAACAACGTCTGCATTTGTTATGATGACACACCAGAGAGGAGTTAGTCTGTTTTGGTACTGCCGAACACAGCTGATCTCTCAGATTTCTACCTCTACTATATGCCATACGCAAAGTACTACCAGATAGAACCGGGTGAGATGCAAAAATTTTCCATCTTTTTCGTATGGAGGCAGCTATCCGATTTGAAAGACTTGAATGCGGCAATACATACATAATAGGTAATGTATCTGAAGACTGAATTGGATCTGCACTCTTCGGCATTAACAACCATTCCCGATGATTACATTTTGCACGTTTATAAGCCTTTCTTAAAATAGAATCAGGGTAACCTTGCTTCCAAAATTTTGATATCATATTGTTAGCTTGTATCTCAAATTCATTATCAGATGAACAAATACGATGACATCGGAGTAATTGTGAATACAGTAAACTTTGCATAAGATGATTCGGATGGAAGCTGGAGTAATGTAACAAAGTATTTTTATCAGTAGGCTTAGTATACACTATTGTATTAAACTTATCCCCGTTTTTAGTAACTTGCACATCCAGAAAGTGTACCATACTCATTTGAATATTAATCTCAAATTTAATATTATTGCTACATTTATTAAGATAATCAAAAAAATTATTTTAAAATATCTAAATGTCCACTCCATAACAAAAAATATCGTCTATATACCGATGCCAACATAAAATATACGAAGCATATCTAGAACAATAAACCCATTTAACTTCAAAGGCGTGCATATAAAGATTTGCCAATGATGGCGCAAACGTCGCTCCCATCACAGTGCCCGAAATCTGTTGGAAAAATTCTTGCTTATATATGAAATAATTCCTTTTTAATGCCAGTTTGGCTAATGTTAATAAAAATTCTGTTGGTACCTTGTGTGGTCTACGTCTGGCGTTCCATATATCTAATAGCACTTGCAAAGCATTGTCCTGAGGGATAGACGTATATAATGCTGCCACGTCAAGAGTTGCCATCCAGGTAACCTTTTCAATTGAACCATACTCATCTAAAATAGTCAAAAACTGTGTCGTATCTTTAATATATGAAGGAATCAGAGGAACCTCGTCTTTCAAAAACATATCAAGATATATACCAACTCTTTCCAACAAAGAGTCGTTGCTGGATAAAATAGGACACCCTGGTGGATTTACTAAACTCTTATGCACTTTGGGTAAAACATAAAACGCTGGAATTTTAGGGTACATTGGATTCAAAAATGCTTCTTCTTTCTCTGTTAGTAATATCCGCCATGTTAAGAAGATCTTGTAATGCTTTAAATTCAATAGCAGATACATTTTTTGGATAGTTATTGATACGAGATTCCATCTTCAACAAATCTGCAATAATTAAATGTTTAAATGTATAAACAATAGGATCCATAGCACTAGGGGGTGTCCAGTCTGATTTCAAACTAACCAAAGACGAATCTATGGTAGAGGGTTTACCAAGAAAAAAGATCTGTAATTGTATAGACCAAACCAGCCGCTCGATAGCTATCCTACTTTTAAAGCCATCATAATGTGATCCATTAATAAACGATAAGCCCCGCGCCAGAACCATATTCTGTTCAGTGGTCAATGTTTTATGTGACAAATTAATCACTGTATCGGTTATTGAAAAGTTACTGTCTCTTTCTTGCGCCACGGTCATGTAGAAGGCCCTGAAACATTTTCTTGAGTCATTTGCTGGATTAGACTGCTGTTCCCGGTGACTCTTTTTACCTCCAATAGTAACCAAGGATTCAGAATGTCCAAACTCTGCGCTAGAATCGGACGAATAAGTAGATGTATCTCCGTATTCACCTTTATTATACTTATCAGTTTGTCTAACCTTACATGATGACCAATTGTAGATAGTACCTTCTTTCATTCGTCTCTCATCTTTAAACAACTTCTTAATTTTTAGATTCCTCAAATCTGTCTTATAGCGTTCTAATTGTTTTGATACTTCTGCATAACAGATTTCAAAATCATCTGTTTTGCGCATACCATGATAGCCATGAGCCTTGCTCCTAAGCCAGGGTACATGGAGTATCCACCGAACTCAAGACTAGATACATCAATCAGCTCGCAAAATACAAAGACGAGGTTAACTCCGCAAAAAGGTCGCATCACACCAACATATTAAGCAAAGCGATCAACAAGCCTCGTGAATTATTCGACCTAGTGAAAACACTAACCAAAGTATCTCAGGAAGACCACTATGGGAACTTCATTAAACCCCAAACGCTTGCAGACCACTACGCAAAGAAAGTTACTGTAAACACACCCACGCACTGTTGGAACACAAACTACCAGGCATTCCACCCCATCACAACAACCAACGTGGACCCCAACATGACAGCCACTGAGGACCAGGAAAAAACATGGGACAATTTTTACAACATTGATGCTCAACAAATTATCAGAATAATAACAAACATCCGTACCACCACCTCCCTGCTAGATCCCTGCCCAGCTGCGTGGGTTAAGGAGGCGAAACAAGATATTGCAAACCAAGTCTCCCATATTGTAAACCAATCGCTACAGCAAGGAATAATGCCCACACAACTCAAAAAATCAATAATAAGGCCAATTCTAAAGAACAATTCACTCAACAAGGACGACCCAGCATCATACCGCCCCATTTCCAGCATATCTTTCCTAGCAAAGGTCATTGAAAAGGCAGCCCTAATTCAACTTCAAGATCATCTAGATGAACATAAAACCCTAGATGAACACCAATACGGCTTCAGACAACATCATGGGGTTGAAACACTTCTAATAGCACTGCTCAACAACTTACTCAAAGGACTTGAAGAAAAAAATAAAATGTTTATACTCATCTTCATTGACATCTCAGCCGCTTTTGATACAGTTCATCACGGAATCCTCCTAAACAGGATAGAATTAATAGGAATATTGGGAACCCCCCTGAAATGGTTCTCTTCCTACATAACCAACAGGATGCCACAGGTTCACTTCAATGGTGAACAAGCAGAAGCCTTCACGCAAACGCAAGGAATACCCCAGGGATCGGCTCTCTCTGCACTACTTTTCAACGTTTACATGCAACCCCTCTGTAAGATTTTCCAATAGCATAATATCAACTACCACATTTATGCGGATGATATTATGCTCTACACACAATTGGATACCGTTAACCCTAACTATACTCAGCTGGAATCATGCCTAGATGAGATGCTAAAATGGTTATAGCAAAACAACATGACAATCAACCATAAAAAAACTGAGGTGATGTGTATCTCCGGAAAACCAAATTTTGACCCTCCTGCGTCAGTCACCCTATGCAACAATACGTACAATACAAAGAATGAAATAAAATATCTGGGGGTAACGCTTGACAGCGACCTAAAAATGGAAAAGCACCTCCGCAAAACCAACAAAGCTGTTTTCTACAAACTTAGAGCCCTACAACCTCTAAGGAATATCATCGAACCTCATGATTTCAGGACTGTTGCACAAGCACTCATTATACCACACTTCGACTATTGCAACGCAATCTTACAGGGCCTTCCGAAGAAAACTTAACATTTTGCAAATGGCCCAAAATGTAGCAGCTAGGATCATCATGGGAAAAAACCTTGCTGAACACATCACGCCTGTACTGATTGAACTCCACTGGCTCCCCATTGCTGCCCGGGTGAAATATAAAACCCTAATAACCACATACAAGCTCATACATAACATAGCACCATCCTTTCTTGCCACCCTCATCAACACGCAACTCCCCAACAGGAGCAGAAGAACAATCAGCTCGAACAGACTCCAAGTGCCTCTTGATATCAGATCCGTAAAAACCAGTACAAGCCACCGAGTATACTCTTACTCTGCCCCGACCCTCTGGAATCAGCTACCGACTGAACTACGCGACATTAAAGGCCTTATGGAGTTCAGAAATAAACTCAAGACGCATCTTTTCCAGTGCTACTACAATCTGATATAAACCATAGCAGGTCTGCAATAGGCCTCTAAAGGAACCATAGATGCAGTTATGTATATATGTAAATATGTAAATTTCTGACCCCCCCTCCTTAGACCCACTCTCTGTGTGCTGTGCTGTGCTATCCCTTTCGAATCAATGTGTATATTCCTCAAAATTTGTCATGATTTGCCAGTCTTCCGTCTGTAATCAAACCGCTACTGATCGCTGGAAGTAGCGGTATACAAATGTATGCTAAATAAATAAATAAATAAAATGATCTCAGTCTCTCAAATTTACTGCTAATGCTCAGCGTAGTTCTTGCATCGTGCCAAAGAAAATCTCCTTTTCTAGTTTGTAAGATGTAACATGTATGAGTAGCTGTGCTTGGAAATTCTCCTTTAGCAAGACTGTGACTCCCAATACGATGGGAAATATGTCTGTCTTTCTGCCACATTTCCTTGGTCTCTGACTGCATTTCTTGGTACTTCAGGTTCTTCTGCCTTTCCATGTGATTTACAGAATAATCCCTCAGAACCGACACCTCTATTATCAATGCTGTTTTTCTCCTTTGTCACTTTGTCAGGTCTCCTGGCATCCAGTTTCTTATCCATTGGAATGGGAATGTCCCAGGTGATCATAACCTCTTCATTCTCTGTAATTCTCTTAGGGTCACAATCTCACTGCTTTTCAGGCACAGAGATGTTGTAGTGTTTACAGAGTTTCCAATGGATGAGGCTACTTTGTTGTGCCTTTCTGTATATAAATTTTCCGCCAACAGAACTTCATAGTCAGCTATGAGATGAGTCACTGTTTCCAGGTCTTCCTTACAAAATCGACATATGTCTGTTTTGCCTGTTTTTTTTCAATGCTCATTGTAAACCATCTCATCTGTAATCTGCTATCTTAGGCTGCAACTATCAATCTCTCATCCTTTGGTTTCAGTTCATCTCTCCTTAACCATTCATGTGTCCATTCTTGATCGACAAAGGGTTACCAGAGTAACGCTTTGTATTTTCTACTGTATTTGTGTATTTGCCACTTGCTTTTCCTTGTTTGCTGATCTAATTCTTTGAAGAGTTTTTTCTCTTGCTTTGCACATTCTGTTAATTCCTTTCCTGTACGTGCTTGTAGATTCTCACTCATTCCTTCTAGTCGTTGGAACGTTTGTCCAAGTTTGACGACAGAGACAGATTCTGGACATTTACTTTCATATTTCAGCACTTTTTGCATATTTGGATCCAATGATGCTGTTAGGTAGGCCTGGAAGCCTATGAAAATAGCTCTGTATCTGTAATCAATCTCTAGAGGCCTACCCCTCCTTCAGCTCTAGAGATGTACAGTCTTGACATACAGTGATTCTTGTAGATTACCTCATGGGTATGGAGGAATTTTCTTGTTTGCACATCCAATTTTCAAGCTCTTAAAGAGGCCAGTCTACAATCCTAAAGCTGTATGAGAGTACAGGAATTGCCAGCTGATTGATGGCTTGTATCTTATTCAATGATTTTAAAGCACTTTTCAAAAATGATTTTAATCTTCTATAATATTCTTTACTGATTTTTTCTCTTGACTGTCGCTCCTTCCTCTACTCCAAGATATTTATATATGCCTTCCTGTTGACGTTTCTTAATGTCACAGCCCTCAATCAGGGATATATTTTCCATTTTGCTCAATTTGCCTCTAAAAAAAGTTGCTTGGCACATTTGTCTAGACCAAAAATCATATTGATGTCATTAGAAAAGCTTTTCACTTCATGGAGCTGTCCTGCTAATTGTTGGCCGCTGGAACTGTAGAGATTCAGGTCATTTTCATATAGTAAATTGGATGTTAATACTGGGTTGTTACCTTAGGATTCAGGCTAAATCCATATCTTAAAGAGATGATGAGAGTACTCATCAAATTAAGTGCAAAACAAAATAGAAGTGGTGACAGGGAATTTTCCTGAAAAGGGTAGGAAGATCTTGTATTACACTACCATCAATGAAGGGAAGCACAGCATATAGCAAACTGCAATGCTGGCCCAACCACTAGGCAAATTAGTTGATCTCCTAGGGTGGCATTCTTCAAAGCAGCAAAGAGCAGGGCATTCAAAGTTAAAGAATAGATTTTGACAGCGGGGGGGGGGGGGGGGAAGGTGCTTAAGGCTTAAATTTTGCCTAAAGTGCCAACACCTTGAACCACCTCTGGAGCCTGCCCTAGTGAACTGAAATATGGTAAGAACTTCAGTTCCCACTAATGAAAACTACTGGAAAAACCATGACCACACTAGGGGGGGGGGGGGGGTAAGGAGTAGACAAGATGCAAACCTAAAAAAGGAAAAAGTGGCAGACGGACAACTAAAGAAAGAAAAATGGAAAGTTTGAAAAGGCTATATTAAAAATGAAAGTGGTGCTTGTACTGTAAAAGTAGAACAGACTAGTCATATTATAGAGCTAGTTTTTACCTTGAAGCGAATGTACTGCAGAAGATTGAAGTGTTTTGCATAGCTCCTGAAGTAGTCTAGGATCTTAGAGTTGTGCATATAATTTGGATAGTCATCTGGAATGGGAAAGTCACTGTAGCACATCATCTCCTTGGAGGAGTTAATGATCACAGACTTATAAATACTTGCTCTTCCATCTTCAGGCTCTTCCTAGGATTAAAATTTTGTAATAAAAGTTGAAATGACCAAAAAGCTGAGAAAGCTGGAAAAGAACTCATAATATTATATTCATATGCTCTAATGAAAAAAACCCAAGTGAACTGGAAAAGCCGGGAAACAAAATAACACTTATATAAGGCCTCCAGTGAAAAGGCGACTTGAAGTAAATGTCAGAGCATTCAAGTAGTGGGAAATAATATATCAACTCATCAAACAACGTGCTCCTTTTTAATCAATTTTATCAAATTCAAAAAATATTTATTTATTTACTCAATAATAATAAAAAATATTTCATGTACTTATCTCAAGCATGGAAAGTAATAGGAAGTCCCAAACGCAACGTGGCACGTTTTGAGACAAAACATCAGGGACTCTGCTTCCGGAAACTTCCTCACAAAAGCCTGAAGCAGAGTCCCTGATGTTTGGATTTGAAATGTGCCATGTTGCGTTTGGGACTTCCTATTACTTTCCATGCTTGAGATAAGTGTCCAACAAAAGAGCATGGATCCACATGCAACAAATAAACCTAGTACAAACCGTGGATTGCAAAGGAAGAATTTATTTTATTGATCGATTCCAGCCATTGGCCCGACACAGGCCGTGTTTCGTTGAGCCTTCCTCGGGGGCTAAAATGGCTAAAAAATGCAACATACAATCATAAAAATAGATGATATAAAATAATTTTAACACTCATATATGACACATAAAGACCAAGACATGAACATCATTGACATGTTGTAAATCGTAAATGTGAATTAACACATGTATAACTTTCATGTACAGAGTGATATTTAAATTGGAGCAAGGGAACATGTGTTATTGTATTAAGAAAATGAATAAACACATTAAATAGATAAATAAATAAAAATTAAAACCAATAAAACACGTAAAATCCTAAAACTTGTACTTAAATATATTCATTTAGTTATATATATTGTAAAACGAACTCAATAAGGGTGTGACAAAAAATATATGGTAGGACATACCTGTATGTGTTATTCTATGTCCAGAACGATCTATACCACTATGGGAAGGAAGATAACATAGATCATAAGGGAGCACCAAAGTGAACAGCAGCAGTGGAATGAGTGGACGTAACAGAATTGTAATCTATGATGAATTGCTGAAGAAGCATTACAAAAGGAATAAACCTTTCCTATTAAAAATCAAACCACAAAGGGGGGTGGGGGGTAGGAGGGTTGTGGGGGGGGGGGGGTTGCCCATATCAATAAAAAAAAATTATTTATTTTTATAAAAACAAAACAAAACTAAACTAAACCCTGCTCGCATTTTAATAAATACATCTAAAAAGTAATTTCAAAAAAATAACAAAGGAACATGTGTTAACAATCATATAATATGAAAAAATTAAAAAAATTAATAAACTAATAAACATGCCTGTGCAATGCAGCACCACCTACTGTCACGGATATATGATTTGATCTGATTCTAAAACTGTAAGGGAACTAACCCAAATATATGACATAGAGGCTGTTAACCTACAAGTCTTCAAAGATTTTTAACCTGTGATTAAAACAAAAATGCATGAATGAAATGCCACATGCATAAAATAACTAAAAAGTAAAAATGCCTATGCCATGCAGATCCATTTTCTAGGATTTTATAAAACTGCGATTAAAGAAAAAAGCGAATTAAACTGCCATAAGAAAAAGTATCTTAAAATGACGTGCCTATGCAATGTGAATCCACTCCTACACATCCAGAGAACAATCAATATATAAAAACTAAATATGCCCGTGCAGTGTAAAATCATCTGATATAGCAAATGTATAATTTGACTCATTTCTAAGAACATAAAGTTCTGACATCGGAAACGAACCTCTAATATGGAGGCTATAACTTTCAGGTTTTCAGCAATTCCTAAATCTGCGATTAGGGCAGGAAGACATAAAATTAACTACCAGCTGAAATGGTCTATAAAAAGAAAAAATATACCTGTGTGGTATAAAACCATATCTATGCCAAAAATATTAGATGACCCGATTATGCATTAGCAAAAGAACACTCAATCTAAACATATTGACATATAAAGAAGCTGCTTTCACTCAGTCACGGACCTCTGATGTAGAGGCTATAAAACACAGGTTTTCAGAGATTCCTAAACCAGCGATTAAGGCAGGAAGACATAAAATTAACTATCATCTGAGTTGGTCTATAAAAAGAATTGTACTTATGCGGTGTGAACCAAAAGACAGGAGAAGGCGGTCTTCCGCAAATGGTTCAGTAAAGAGTAGCGGAGGACAAAGACCACGGCAAAACACAAGGAGAATTCAAAACACTTCACTGCAGACTCAACCCAGCAAGCCTCGGCCCTAGGCCCTCGCCAGGGGCCTAGCGAGCCCTGGCTCTGTGCCATGCGCGCTGTATTGTGCATACGTCTTTTCTTGGCCCTGTTCTCTGTTCCAATGAGTCCACTTGATGCATGCGTTGTCGTGAGTGTTCTCGACCTCCCCCTTTCCACAATGAGTACATGTTTAAAAAACTTTTATCCTTACTTTTCTTTTTGTTATCACATTCACCCAATGGTTTTACTTGATCTTTCTGAGATGTAAATAACGATGCAGATGCATCCACACATTCCACCTACTCCCTTCTACTGCGCATCTTCATTTGTTCATGAGGTATATCTATATTAGAGTCTTCCCTAATAGTATCCTTGTGATCAAATATAGTAGTTATTTTTTTAAACCACAATCTATCGCCTTCCACTTTTTTACACCAAGGATATACATATCCGAACATATAGGGGTATGTTTACTAAACTGTGGTAACGTTACATATCGCGCTTTATGTAACGTTAATGATCGTTAGGTAACGTTAATGCGCGGTATGTAACGTTAACGCGCTTTAACGTTACTTTAGAATCGTTAACGTTCCCGGCCGCGGTAAACACCGCAGAAGGTGAAGAGAGGGCGGAGAGAAGTGGTCAATGGGTGGAAAGTGGGCGGCGAGAGGCCCCTTTCACACTAACGCGCTGAACTGAAGGGCTGAATCCTACCACAAATGACAATCTGCCGTTAGATGCACATTTGCAGGAGAGAGAAACCATTTAAGTGTCAGCAATGTACAGCCTAGGCAGGGAGCCCAAGAAATGTGATTGTAGTGCTCCATATTCAGCAACACCATAGTGCCAAAGTATGAATGGCCACTATGGCGATGGTGCAAATGGGGCATAGGGGGCCGCAGGCGGGATATGTAGCATGGGCAACTGGGGCACAGGGTGGACCAGGCGGGCGCCTAGGTGGCACATAGGAACATAGAAAGTGGAAATCAGCAAGACAGCAGCTGACCAAGGCCAAACACAATCCACCTATATCTACTTGGTTCATCCTAGCCAATAGTTGCTAGGGCACTGACCTGACATCCCCCCAGCCATCCTGCCCCCATGTGGAAGGGACATAATATTGGTAGGCAGTGATGGGGGGGGGATGTGAGGATGTCCATGTATGGCCCCCCACCCCGGGATCTTCTCCCTAGGCGGGCGCCTACCTACACAGTGGATGGCCTGGGATTGCGCACTACCAGCACTGACAGCAAATGGCCATGTCAGCTTGGCAGGGGGGGTGTGCCCGTGCTGGAGGGGGCAGTGCCACCTTCCTGCAGTGGACCTAGGCCATGCGCTGCATCAGTACGTGGTATGCAGTGTTTTATGTTTATGTTTTATGTTTTATTAAAATTTGATATACCGCCCACACCAAAATAGGCATCTGGGCGGTTCACAATTAAAATTTACAGGCTGCGAGAAAGTAGGAAAAGAACGCCATCAAGTCAGACAGGATAGGAAAGGAGGAATCAGCAAACAGATAAACGAGGACATGGTAATAGGGGTGGGTCGGAGAGGTAAAATATGAAAAGAAAGGCAAACACAAGGGCAGGGCATATGGGGGGAGGCTAAGACTGTAACATCGACTGTAACATCAAGCACAAGTATAAAAGCATATGGGGGGGGGGCTAAAACTGTAACATGGAAAGCAAACACAAGTGTAAAAGAAAGGCAAACACAAGGGCCAGATGTGGGGAGGGGGGCTAACGCTGAAGTGCAAAAAAAAAAACCAAAAAAAAAAACCACAAGGGCAGGGCCTATGGGGGGAGGTTAAATGCTGTAGTAAATAGGTGGGTTTTGAGCTTTGTTTTAAAGTGCTGGAGAGACGTTTCAGTGCGGAGGGTGAGGGGGAGCGAATTCCAAAGTCGTGGCCCTAAGAAATAGAAAGTGGATGAGCGAGTGGATTCCAGGTGGGCATGTGAAGGAGGGGGAAGAAACATGCGATTGAGATGAATAGAACGGAGTGAACGATGAGGGGTGTGGAAGCGGACCTGATCGGCAAGATAGAGGGGAGTACCTACGTAGAGAGCCCTGTGAACAAAGACAAGAATCTTAAAGTGAATGCAATAAGGAATCGGTAACCAGTGTTGTTGTTGGAGAAGAGGGGTGACGTGGTCATACTGGGTAGCGTGAGTGAGGAGGCGAACTGCGGTATTTTGGATGCGCTGGATTCGAGTGATTTGAGACTTTGGAAGACCTGCCAAGACGACGTTGCAATAGTCGAGCCGGGATATTACTAGGGAAAGTAGGAGTGTGGCTAGTGCAGAGGAAGAGAGAAAGGGGCGAACAGCTCGTAATTGTTTAAGAGAATAAAAGGAACAACTGAAGAAATGTGTTCCCGGAAGGAGAGAGCAGAGTCGAGAACCACACCGAGATAGCGGAAGGAAGAGACCAGAGGAATAGGTTGGGAGGAGAAGGTTGGTGTGCACGTGGGTGGGGGGGTGCTCCCCAAAGTGAACCAAGTAGCAAACGATTTGGAAGGATTAACATGAAGATAGTTGGAAGAAAACCAGGAAGCAACAGCGGAAAGACAGTTGTTAAGAGGTGTGATGTCCGGGTTAAGGGAATCAGTGTGAAGCACGAAAAGAATATCATCCGCGTAATAATACGCGGAGATACTAAATTGCTGAACAACCAGTGCAAGGGGGGCCAAGAAGACGTTGAAAAGAAGAGGGGCAAGAACAGACCCCTGGGGCACACCACAGGTGAGGGGAGTAGGGGCGGAAGAAGAAGATCCAGAAACGACAGTGAAGGAACAGTTAAAGAGAAAGGAATGAAACCACTGAAGGACAGTACCTGAAACACCAGCGTCGTGAAGGCAATCTAGAAGGGTACGGTGATCCACCAGGTCAAAGGCTGCAGAAAGATCGAGAGAAACAACAAGAGAAATAAGACCGTGATCGTGCACGCGGTGGAGTTCGTTAAGGAGGGAAAGGAGGATAGATTCAGTGCTGTGGCCAGGACGGAAACCAGATTGTCGAGGGTGAAGAGTGAGGGAAGATTCGAGGTGAGATGAAAGTTGGTGAAAGACGAGTTTTTCGAGAAGTTTTGAAAGAAAGCAGAGGTTGGAAATAGGACGCCAGTTTGAAAGGGTGGCAGGATCAGAGGTATGAGATTTCTGAATGGGACGGACGACAGCGTGCTTCCAGGGTGTGGGAAAAAGACCGGAGGACAGGCCAGTGTTATAGAGAGTGAGTATAAGCGGAGACAGGAGCAATGATGGTTCCAGGAGCCAACGTGAGGGGATGGGGTCAGCAGGGCAGGTGGTCTTGCGGATAGAAATAAAGGTCTCATATAAGGATTCAGCGGAAATTGGTTCAAAGGAGGACCAGGAATGTGATAGAGTAGGGGGGGGAGAGGTAGAGGAGGGGGTGGAGGCGGGACAAGGTAGAGGGGGAGGGGAGAGAGGTGGGGGACAGGTGGGGAAAGATTGACGAAGATTGTGAACCTTGGACACAAAAAAGGAGGCAAGTGCAGTGGGGTCAGGGGATACAGAAAGGGAGGGAGAAAGACTGGAGGAGTGAGTGGCAGTGAGAGTGCGGAGAACAGCATGCAATTGACGAGAGGAGTTGGAAGAGGTAGAAATGAGGTTAGAGTAGTAATTGCGTTTAGCGGAGTGGAGGAGAAAACGATAATGTCTATGACAGTCACGAAAGGACTGCAAAGAGGATGGCGATGGATGAGCCCGCCAATAATGTTCAGCCCGTCGGAGATATTTTCGATGTAAAAGGAGACCAGGAGGATACCAGGGGTGATGCGGGTGACGTCGGAGAGGTGGGCGAGGGCAAAGGGGAGCAACAGAATCCAGGGCTGAGGAAGAGTGCCAGAGGTGTGCCTGGGCATCAAGTGGAAGAGATCCGAAATCTATTGGGAATAGGGAAGTGGAGGGGGGAAAGTGGGATAAGGTGTCTGATGAGATTGCACGAGTAAGTAACGGTTGAACTGAGGTGTTACCAGGGGGACGAGAAAGAGAGACCGATGGGGGAGAGAGGGTAGGAAGGGAGAAAAAAAGGCAAAAATGATCGGACCAAGGGAGAGGAAGGGAGGAGAGGGAAGAGGGAAGGATCTGGGAGAAAATGGAGGTAATAATTAGATCAAGGGAGTGCCCTGCGGTGTGGGTCGGAAAAGAGACGAATTGCCGGAGGGACAAATCAGATAAGAAGGTAAGAAAGGAAAGATCTTTTATCTTTATCTTTATCTTTATTGCACATTTTATATACCGCCCATTGTCGAAACATGAGGGCGGTTTACAATAAAATAAATGTAAATGCTGGCATTAAAAGAAAGGAACTCCATTAAAATAAAGAGAAAGAAGGACCAAAGGGGCCACCGGACAAAACAGTAAAATCAAACAGTAACCCAACAGTAAATTCAATAAATAACAGTAAATTCAAACAATAACCAGACAAATCCAATGTCAAAAGACCAATAAGGACAACAAAGTCAAACAATAATCAAACTGGGTGGTAAGACAATAAACATACAGACAGACAGAGAACTATACAGGACACTCAAGGGGGGAGGTCAAACGCCTGTTGAAATAAGTGGGTCTTCAATAATGTCTTGAAGTTCTGGTAAGAGGGTTCTAGCCGGAGGGAGGGAGGAAGTGAGTTCCATAGGGAAGGTCCTAGGAAAAAGAAAGCAGCGTGACGTGTTTGTTCCAGATGAGCTTGTGTAGGGGACGGAAGGGATAAACGATTGGCATGTAAGGTGCGAAGCTGTCGGTAGGGAGTATGGAGAGAAATCAAGTCAGCTAAGTATAGGGGATTGGAGGAATGAATGACTCTGTGGGTTAGTATAAGGAACTTATATCGAAATCGGAAGCGCAGAGGAAGCCAATGGAGGCGATACAGAAGAGGGGTGATATGATCAGATCTACGGGCAGAGGTAACCAGTCGGGCAGCTGTGTTTTGCAAAAGCTGCAGGCGTTGGAGCTGGTAAGCCGGAAGATTTGCATAGACTACATTGCAGTAGTCTAGTCTTGATATGACCAGCGCAAGTACGAGAGTGATAAAAGAGTCAGAGGGCAAAACAGAACGAACAGAGCGGAGCTGACGCAATATAAAGAAGGAACGACGGGAAAGATTGGAAATGTGCTCATGGAAAGACATGGAGGAGTCCAGGGTAACTCCTAAGTACCGGAAAGAGGAGGTAAGTGGAATGTGGACAGAATTAATCTGGGGTGCAATGTCTGGACAAGATGTACCTAGCGAGACCCACATGGCTGTGGATTTGGAGGGGTTAAGGTGGAGAAAATTGGAGGAAAGCCAGTCTGCAATATGAGTGAGACAGGTATTAAGTGGGGAAATGTCAATACTGAGCGGAGAGGTGTGAAAGAGGAAAATGATATCATCTGCGTAGATATAAGTGGAGACCGGAAATTGTTGGGCTAAAAGGGGGAGAGGGGCGAGAAAGATGTTAAAAAGCAGAGGAGATAGGACTGAACCCTGGGGAACCCCACAGGGCAAAGAAGTAGATGGAGAAGACTGTTGATTGGAACGGACGACAAAAGAACGAGTAGTAAGAAAGGAGCGGAACCAACTTAATACAGTACCCCTTAAACCAATGTCAGATAGGCGTGAGAGAAGGATGTGATGGTCAATTAGATCAAAGGCGGCCGATAAATCTAATGAAACCAAGAGTGAGATATTTCCGCGATCGTGTGCGACATGAAGCTCATTGAGTAAAGCCAGGAGAACAGTCTCCGTACTGTGTCCCGCACGGAAACCTGCCTGACGAGGATGAAGGGAATTTGTGGCCTCAGCATGGGATGATAGTTGGAGGAAAACAAAACGTTCCAGCACCTTTGCTAAGAATGGTAGGTTGGACACTGGACGCCAATGGGAAAGCACTGAGGGATCGAGAGAGGGTTGTTTCAGGAGGGGATGAACTATGGCCAACTTCCACAGAGAAGGAAAATGGCCAGAAGATAAACTAGAATTAAATATAGCTGTGATAAATGGTATCAATTGCAGGGACGGCTCTATCAGCCAGGCTGAGGGGAGAGGGTCCAATGAGCAAGTGGTCTTCCGAGCCTTGGAGAGAGCTAGGAGCACTTCTGCAGTGGTAAGGGGGTGGAAAGAGGACCATGTATGTGACAAAGCTTTGTTCGGAACAACTAAGTCAGTAGTGGCCTCATCAAGGCAAGAAAGACCCTAACCGAAGAGGGAGAGTCCACATGAATATTGAAATCACCCAATATTAAAAGAGAGGGGTACTGTAGCGAAGCTTCCAAAATAGTGGTTAAAAAGGAGTCCCAAGTGGCTGCAGTAAGAGATGGGGGGGCATAAAGAAGAAGAAAATGACAGGGAAGATTAGGGGATTCGGACCGGAGAAGCAAGGACTCAGGGTAAGTTAAGGAAGAAGATGTAGAGGGCTCAGAGAGAGGGAGGGAGGAGCGGTGTATAACAGCAACCCCTCCACCAGCCCTCCCTCGACGAGAAGTAGATAAGTAGGAGTATCCAGGTGGCAAACAACGGTTAAGAAAGGACTCTTCGCCCTCTCTCAACCATGTTTCCGTTAAAAAGAGAAAATCTAAGGAGTGTTGAGCAATAAGATCATGCACTAAAAGGGTCTTGGAGCGAAGAGAGCGACAGTTTAACAGAGCAAGTTGCAGGAACAGGACAGCAGGGGCAGAGGGGGGGGGAGGAGGGTAAGGGAGAATGTTGGCAATTGACAAGGTTGGGAAGATGACGGGAAAAATGCCCTAAGGGGACAGGGTCAAAAGAAGGGGGGCGCCAGCCCCAGTGTACAGGGATAGTAGACATGGTGCAAAGAAGCGAAAATAGAACTAAACAGGTGGACAGCCAAGATTGGGAGGTAGAATGAGAAGAGACACAGGATTGCAAGGCAGAAGTTCCACGATGATCGCCCCGGCCCTCGCCCCAAGGAGCTCGCACAAGGAGCAGGTTCTGCTCCTTGTGCGCGCACCTTCGGCGCGCGCCCCCGCGGCGCAGGACGCGCCGGAGCGGATCTTGTACAGCACTGGGCGAAGCGTCACTTCCGGTGAGGGCAGAATGGCACGGAGGGAACACACTACCTGGGGAAACACAACACAGGATACGTTGCACAAGCAGCAGATATGCAACATACAAAGTCTGGCTGAGGAAAAGTACAGGTAGCCCCAGGGACTATTGTGCATCTGTGGCAACAGTGTGGTGCAGTACACCCAGCCAGTGTGTCCAGAAGCAGAGGGTCACAGGTACACACCCCAGCTGTGGTTCCTGCAGAGCATGTCCCTATGTTTTACCCTACAATGCAGATACAACAGCGACATGTGCAAAGCCCAAAGCAGCGGCGAACAGGGGTATAAACACCCACCTACACAGGCTCCACAATCCAAACATGCATGGAGAGTCAGGCTGTTGGCCCCAGCATTGAGCTGAAGTTATCACCAGAGCACTACTGCTACCCCCTGCACAGTTTAGCAATGTCGGCACTGTGATCAGGACCAGTGTGGCGGGCAGAGCTGCCAACCACCTCTATCCTTGTACAATGTTGCAATAGGAGTGAGCGTGTGTGTATGTCTATCCATTGTTCTGTGGCTGCCCACCCTTCACTGGGCCCAAAATGTCCCACTGTTACCAGCGTTAGCCTGAATAGGTGCATAATGAGGAGCAAGGTATTTTGGGTATTGCCCGGACAGGGTAGATTGGCCAGGATGCATCGTCACAGGGTGTGGGACAATGACTGGGACACTGTAGTGCCTGACCACCACCTGCATGGACAGGGTGGCCACAGCATGGCATGCTGGGAGGGCACTCACTCTGACCGAGCAGTGACCATGGCAGGTCTAGGTTCCCACATAGCGCTCTACACTATCTACCTCTAGTGATTTATTTGTGTTCTCCAGTTCTGGGGTCCAATCACTAAGCTGCCTGCTTGCTGCACATAGTTCCTCTGTGAACAGGCTGGTGGACTGTCTGCAGTAAGACTGTGTATGGACAGAACATTTTTAAGGTACAGTCTGACTCTGCTGGTGACTGGCAGACAGTGGTGGGAGGCAGTTGGGGTTTTCCAGACTTAACTCCAGAATTGCTGATGGTCTGCCACTGCCTCAGTCATAGGTATGGCTCTGGTCCACCAACCCTGGAGGGATATCTCATACAAATAGGATGGAGGTTGCTTCCCCAGGGCGAGAGCACCTGTTCTTTACCTACAAAAAGGGTGATGTGGGCCCTTTGGGGTATGTAGTGTATGCCACTGTGACCTATAAAGGCACTGGCTCCACCCACCTCATGCAATTCTAGGAACCCTTCTGCCCTGATAACAGCTGCCCATATCAGCCAGACCCTAACACAAGGTACACACCAATCTGGCTGGTGTCTGGTCCCACAGGGCCACATGTGACTTCAGGATACAGATGGACACCAAATTGCCTTCAGTTGCACTGCAAGGAAAACCTGTCACACACTGGTAGTGATGGGGATGTACAGCAGGACCTATCTTTAGCATCACATGTACTGCGGACCTAGTGCTGGGCACCCATCCTATCCCTCAGGGTGAACACAGAACCTGCACAATGGCATGGTCTGTAGCTACTCTGTGCCAGTATCACGCACTGTCAGTTCGTCTTTCCAAGCTGAGGTACCGGAGAGGTGCAGACTCCATTTGGTGATCAGCTGTAGACTGCTATTCAGCATGTGCATTGCATCATGGGTACTGGTGGGGTTACACTATCCTGGCACTCAGAGCAGACAGTTTGTGCGGTGACCTGCAGTCCTTCTGTACCCAGCATTACTGTGACATACACCATGGAGGTATAGCCTACTGGTTAATACAATGCCATTCTTGCCAGTGTTCATGGGTTCAGTTCCTCATTGTTCGCTCCTCTCATGCCTGTCCTACTCAAATAGTGTGCATGCCTGTAGAGGTCATATTTTTGCAGATCTGTGCTTCCAGCCCATAATACCCTCACCACAATTGCCAGCATTACCTCGGTCCATCTATCTGCATCTGTCAGCTGTGTAGAGTCCTGTCTGCCAGTGCAGGCTGCCACCCCATGTCATGCACTGCTACGTTTCCTGCACTGTGCCTCTTCATGCTTGCCTCGCGTGCCTGATCTGCATGGCACCACCACTCCTCTGTCCACCCATCATTGTAACTATCCTGCCACCTCCACCTACACTGGGGGACACGTATTCCCATCGTCTGCCACCAACTGTTTTTCCGGTACTTTACATTGCCAACACCCTGTGCTGTGGTACAGCTGCCCCACCATGTTTGTCATCAGTACTGGCAGGCACATGCGATTCCCGCAGATATGGCAGGTCCAGCAGCTCCCAGTTCTCCCTCCTTCACTCACCTGTTCATTGCCTTTCCTGAGTGCTCTATCTAGTGTTAAAAAACTAATCGACTTTATAAGAGAGCTTGGGACACAACATGTCAATCAGCATATGTTGTATATATGTTGAAGTGCCCTTGTTCCTTATCATACATAGGTCGAACGATTCGCCCTGTGAAGATTCGCCTTTCGGAACATGCTTCACGGATGCGCCAACAAGTATCACTGCTCCGTTGGTATCACACTGTCTTGCTCGCAATCATAGTTTTGAAGATCTACAATGGACTGTTATAGACCATGTTCCAGATGACCCAAGAGGAGGGGATCGTTTAAAGAAATTACAACGATTGGAGCAGAAGTGGATATTCCAGTTAGAAACGGTAGAACCTGATG
The DNA here is from genome assembly GCA_033557465.1 of Ichthyophis bannanicus. NCBI lineage: Eukaryota > Metazoa > Chordata > Amphibia > Gymnophiona > Ichthyophiidae > Ichthyophis > Ichthyophis bannanicus. The sequence continues at coordinate 47,993,572 of CM066040.1, forward strand.
GACTAAATCGGGAAATAGAATGGCAGAGTGTTCTGTGACCTCATTTTTGTTTCAACCAATCAGAATAGGGATTCTCCTATCAGTGGGGTTTGCCCTCTTCTCATTGGGTGGTTCCTCTTTAAATATGCAGGTTTGATTGCTGCAGCCAGCTATGAGAAAATTTCACATCAGCCGCGTTGACGGCGTTTTTTGGTTTTCGTTGTCTTGATTAAGGAAGTTTTGGAAGCACTTGATACAGGGCATCGTCCCGAAACGTGCACGTTGTGCTGGAAGATTTCTTTACGAGCGACAAACTTAACATCAACAGAGGAATAGAGATAAGTGTTAAGCATTTATGTTTTTAACTGGGTGAAGGACCTAAATATATAATAAAAGGCAGCTAGCAGTCCGGTGGGGGATTTGTTTTTCCATCTTATCCCTCCTACGGCTTAGCTTCGACAAAAAGAAAAGAAAAGTTAAAGAGAGGTTTTTACTGGCGGTGATTCCTATTATATAGATATTCTTTTTGTTTCACTGCGGGGGGTTGTGAGTTCTTTGGACTATCTAGTGTTAGGGCTATATCTGTCTCTGTTCCGCACAGGTCATGCATGTCATCCTGAGGCACCTTGCAGTCCCTAGGGCACACTAACCTAGGACACCATAACCTTGTTAGGCCACCTTAACCTATGGTTCCATAGCCCAGGGTGCCTTCTGCGGTGCCTTGTCCAAGGGCGCCTAATATGGCGCTTAGCCTAGTAGGTCTTATAGGGCGCCTTATGAGGCACCTTACATGGCACCTTACTGGGCACCTTACAAGACACATAAAGACCAAGACATGAACATCATTGACATGTTCGAAACCGTAAATGTGAATCAACACATGTATAACTTTCATGTACAGCGTAATATTTAAATCGGAGCAAGGGAACATGTGTTATTGTAATAAGAAAATGAATAAACACATTAAATAGATAAAAAAAAATTAAAACCAATAAAACTCGTAAAATCCTAAAAGTCGTACTTAAATATATTCATTTAGTAATATATATTGTAAAACAAACTCAATAAGGGTGTGACAAAAAAATATATGGTAAGGACATACCTGTATGTATTATTCTATGTCCAGACCAATCTATACCACTATGGAAAGGAAGATAACGTAGATCATAAGGGAGCACCAAAGTGAACATCAGCAGTGGAATGAGTGAACGTAACAGAATTGTAATCTATGATGAATTGCTGAAGAAGTATTACCAAAAGAATAAACCCTTTTCTAATAAAAATCAAGCCGAAAAGGGGGGGGGGGGATGGGGATGGGGGGGGGGATAGGGGGGTTAGGGTGTGTGTGGGTTGAACATATCAATATTTTTTTTTATAAAAACAAAACACAACTAAACTAAACCCCACTCGCATGAATGAAATGCCACATGCATAAAATATCTAAAAAGTAAAAATGCCTATGCCATGCAGATCCATTTTCAAAGATTTTATAAAATTGCGATTAAAGAAAAAAGCTAAACTGCCATAAGAAAAAGTATCTTAAAATGATGTGCCTATGCGATGTGAATCCACTCCTACACATCCAGAGAACAATCAATATATAAAAACTAAATATGCACATGCAGTGTAAAATCATCTGATATAGCAAATGTATAATTTGACTCATTTCTAAGAACATAAAGGATCTGACATCGGAAACGAACCTCTAATATGGAGGCTATAACTCTCAAGTTTTCAGCAATTCCTAAACCTGCGATTAGGGCAGGAAGATATAAAATTAACTACCATCTGAACTGGTCTTGCAGGACTACAAAAGGGGACTGTTACTTCTGGAGAGAGATCTGCAATTTTGAGTATATACTTCTGGGAATTTTCTTTAAGGAGTTCTTTGTATTAAAGCTAATTAATCTGTGAACCCACTATTTTTTGTTAAATCAGTCAGGGCCTAGTAGCAGCAGTTTAAGTTTAAATTTTAAACACAGAAGAGAACTTTCTGGTTATATATCATACCCAGCAGAGAGCTTGTAGTTTAAATTTAATAGTCACTCAGGGCCTAGTATCAGCAAAGTACTTTTAGTTTAAATTTAAAACACAGAAGAGAGCTTTCTGGTTAAATTTAGAACCCAGCAGAGAGCTTGTAGTTTAAATTGCATAAGTCAGAGCCTTAAAATCAAATAAGAATATAGCTTACCTCAGCAGCACAGGACAGGGTACTGTGTAGCAGCCCTCTTTTAATAACGTGTAATCAAACTCTGGAATTTGTTACCGGAGGCTGTTAGTGTAGCTGGGTTTAAAAAAGGTTTGGACAAGTTCCTGGAGGAAAGGTCCATAAACCATTATTAAGAAGGGACCCAGGATATCAATGCTTGACCCAGTACAAGCATTGCGGAACATGTGTCTTTTGGAGAAACTGCTAGGTACATATGACCTAGATTGGCCACTGTTGGAAACAGGATACTGGGCTTGATGGACCTTGGTCTGACCCAGTATGGCATATCTTATGTTCTTATGTTCTTATGGTCTATAAAAAGAAAAAATATACCTTTGCGGAATAAAACCATATCTATGCCAAAAATATTAGATGCCTCGATTATGCATTAGCAAAAGAACACTCAATCTAAACATATTGACACATAAAGAAGCTGCTTTCACTCAGTCATGGACCTCTGATGTAGAGGCTATAAATCACAAGTTTTCAGCGATTCCTAAACGTGTGATTGGGACAGGAAGAGGCTATAAAACACAGGTTTTCAGCTAATCCAAAACCTGCGATTAAGGCAGGAAGACATAAAATTAACTATCATCTGAGCTGGTCTATAAAAAGAATTGTACTTATGCGGTGTGAAAACATATCTATACCATGAGTATTAAATGACCCGATCATACATCTGCAAAAGGACGCTCAATCGAAACGTATTGACACATACAGAACCTGCTTGCTCTCAATCAAAAAAGATCCATATTTACCAAAGTATGAGAATTTGTGCCACGACAGCTCACTCACTCTGATTTTTAAAAAAACAGCCGACTGTTGTCTGTAAAAACCGCCGGCTTCTGCGCTGTAGAAAAAAAAAATTTACAAGGGAAGGACGGCACTGACATCAGCATTGCTATATACAAATTTACCAAGGGAAGGTTACCGTATTTTTCGCACCATAAGACGCACCTGACCATAAGACGCACCTGGTTTTTAGAGGAGAAAAATAGGAAAAAAAATATTCTGAACCAAATAGTGTAATAAAATATTTAATAAAGTATAACAGAATAATATTTGAACCATATAAACTGAACAGCAGTCAACAGTGGCATTAAGAACCATTATCACTGTCATTAACACATAAAGACAAAGGTTTGAGTACTCTAGTCTTCGGAAAACCCCAAGAACTCTTCTTCGCTAGAGTCAGAATTCATGAGGCTCATTTGGTCACAATCACTGACATCACTTTCTTCGCTGTCTTCGTATAAAATACAGTCTTCACTTCCATCTAAGGCATTGCTAATGCCACATTTTTTGAACGACTGTACAACAATCTCTTCCTTCACTGAGTCCCATGATCTTTTCACCCATTCGCAAACTTGAGTGATGGTGGGCCTCTTCATTCGTCCAGTGGGTGTCAAATCATGGTTACCAGCAGCCATCCACTTGTTCCACTCTTCTCTCATAAAGACCTTAAATGGCTTGTTTATGGAGACATCAAGAGGTTGCAACTGGCTGGTAAGACCTCCGGGAATGACAGCTAGATGGGTCTTTACTTCCTTGAAGCACTTTTTGGTTGGTTCACTAATATGTGCTCTAAATTGGTCAAGCACTAATAGGGCAGGTTTTTTCAGAAGTCCTCCAGAACGTTTGGACCACACCTTTTCAACCCATATTTTCATGCCATTGTCATTCATCCATCCTTTTTCATGGACGTGTACCACAACACCTCTTGGAATGGCATCTTTTGGAAATGTTTTCCTTTTAAAAATCAGCATGGATGGCAATTTGGTGCCATCGGCACAGCAGGATAACACAGCTGTATAATGCGTCTTCTCGTGCCCTGAAGTTTTCACTGTGATGGTTTTGGCACCCTTCAGGTCGACAGTCCTATTAGAAGGCACATCAAATGTTAGCGGGACTTCATCCATGTTCCCAATCTGGCCAATTTCAAAGCTGTTTTTCTTTCTGGCTTTGATAACAAAACTGTGAAAGGACAGAATTTTAGCCTCATATTCTTTGGGCATTTTTGGGCAATGCTGGTTTTGGTACGCATAGCAAGACCACATCTTCTCATGAATCTGTAGCACCATGATGGTGATCCTGTAAAGTCTTGAATGCCCCTCTCTTTAGCAATGCGTTTCGCTTCAAAAATGATCATTTTTGTTGAGACGGTGAAGCCATTATTGCGATGAAGCATGATCCATTCTTTCACGTCCACCTCCAACTCTGGCCACTTTGCAGCATGCCCACGGAAAGTGTGCTTGCTTTTGTCTTCTTTTTGCAGCTGATCCTCCTGTTTCCTCCACTCTCTAATCTGTTTTTCAGTTGGAGGCGGCCCAAAATGCCTCTCCGCTGCTCTGTTTCCATGCTCTTTAGCATATTTGATAACCTCCAGTTTGTATGAAATTTTATAGGCTATTCTTTTCTGCTTCAGCATCTTTGTAGAATGAGGTACAGTAGTACGGTACAATATTTTTCTGCAAGAAATGAAGGAACTTTCAGTATACCGGTACCATACCATAATTTCTTCAATGATTACTATTGAGCACTAACCATTCTTCTGGAGGTTAGTGTGTTGTAAAGACGCAGCACCATGCATGCTGGCATGTGGGTGCACTTAATGTCACCCACTGGGATGGCGTTAAGGGCACCCACGCTAAGGCAGCAAGTGCGGTTGGTGTGAGTTACCAACACCCGCATCAACCACAAATTGCCCTTAAGGCTTCTGTTCTGCCCCTGACCTCCCCAGTCCCCATCCCATCGCATGCTACTGTTTAGCATGACGCTCTTACCGCACACTAAACTCCACACTACTGGGTAGCGCACTTTACTAAACATGTCCCTGGTGTGATCCAGTGAGACATAATCTAGATGTGTAATGGATGAATATTGCTGTCTACATGTATCCATTGTTTAAAGTTCATAGCTAGTACCCCTCCTCTCGCATGGCAAACCATAAAGATGCTGTTTGAAAATGCACGCCTGCTTTCCCACTAGGACCTCTGCCTATTACTGTATCTTTACTGAGCAAGCATAAAACCTCTTATAGATCTGAGACGGTCTTAGATGGTTTGCAGCACTACTCTTTAAAATTTAACCAGGCAAATCAATTTTTCTATAGCACTGCGCTAAACGTTTCCTTGCGCAGCTGCTGAGAGCACTGAGAGCACTGCCATTTCTTTACATAGACCGCACGCTGAGAGCACTGCCATTTCCTTACATAGAGCGCACGCTGAGAGCACTGCCATTTCTTTACATAGAGCGCACGCTGAGAGCACTGCCATTTCTTTACATAGAGCGCACGCTGAGAGCACTGCCATTTCTTTACATAGACCGCACGCTGAGAGCACTGCCATTTCCTTACATAGAGCGCACGCTGAGAGCACTGCCATTTCTTTACATAGAGCGCACGCTGAGAGCACTGCCATTTCTTTACATAGAGCGCACGCTGAGAGCACTGCCATTTCTTTACATAGAGCGCACGCTGAGAGCACTGCCATTTCTTTACATAGAGCGCACGCTGAGAGCACTGCCATTTCTTTACATAGAGCGCACGCTGAGAGCACTGCCATTTCTTTACATAGACCGCACGCTGAGAGCACTGCCATTTCCTTACATAGAGCGCACGCTGAGAGCACTGCCATTTCTTTACATAGAGCGCACGCTGAGAGCACTGCCATTTCTTTACATAGAGCGCACGCTGAGAGCACTGCCATTTCTTTACATAGAGCGCACGCTGAGAGCACTGCCATTTCTTTACATAGAGCGCACGCTTGACAGCTGAAATCAGCATCAATTTCCATATTTAGACTTGGCTACAGAAAACCAGATCTCATTAGCAGTGAACTGCTTTGCACCGTTGAACGCACATCCTCTGTGGTTAAAAAACAAAATGTTTGTGTCTTGACTTTATAAAATTTGCTCTTATTTACCGTAGGTTGGAGTAATTGTTGGAGAATTTCAGAGGTTTTATTCAAACATTCTCTTTAAAAGGCAGAAACTGGAGTCTGCTAGAGCACAGCTATGCTGGCAGCAGTGGTGAGAAGTTGCTCCGAAACATTTGGAAAGTACCGGTAGCTGGTAGGATTCGAACAGTTTCTAGAAGGAGTGCCTTGCAGTTTTATTGCAAACCTTGTGTATACTGCTACATGTTAAAGTCACTTATTACGGTAACTTAATTGTAAAAAGAGAAGGAAAGAACATGCAATTCCATAACCCTACGTTCTCTCCCCCTTACTACACCCAGATCTACAGAGCATCTGCTACACACTCTAGTTTTCTATCAATGCTTCCGCACTACAGGGATACCGGTAATGCTTGCACCCTGAGTATACTGGTCGAGAAACTGCAAGAGTCTGGCAGTGGTTTCAAATTTAAAGGAGAGTTGGGACAGTTAATTTTCATTAAAAAAAAAAAAAGTCATAGCTTTGGACTAGCGCTTTTTATTAAAGTCATAGCAGAAAACATGAACAGACCGGACAGAAAACAAGTCAGCAGAGTTTCCCTAGTGGAGACATGCATACGCCGAAATGAAACCCACTTTCATTATGTTACATTTCTCTTATACAGGCAGAACTTTGACACCACATTTCCATTTGACTTAATAAATGAAGAATTAGAACAATGATTGTGGTAAACATTTTACCTCAGAAGCCGAGACTGGAGTGAGGGGCATGCGCACTGCTGTGTACTGTAACACCGCCTACTACATGCTATCCTCCAATAGCATACGGCGGTGACACAGCACAGCAGCAGCATGCATCTCCTGCATAGATCGGCTTCCCGAGGACAAGGTAAGGTGAGGGGGGACCCGCTGCCGCTTTGCAACTTCTTGTATTCGCACCATAAGACGCAGGCACTTTTCCTCCCACTTTCTGGTGAAGAAAAAGTGCGTCTTATGGTCCGAAAAATACGGTAATTAAAAAACAAAAAATTAAATTAAACTGAACCCGTATCAATTCCGAGGTATACAATTGTGAAAAGAAGTACTTTGTATTTTCAGCATCTAATCACAATTGAAATACATGATAAAAACCTTTTATCAACCAAGTTAGTACATTTCACCATAACAAAAAAGGTGGCATTACTTACAGGCACATAAAAGGAACTTGATGAAACATTTCTTATAGCTTAAATTAACCTTATATCCAACCCTCATACAACAACAGGTGGACTTTAACCATAATTGCCCTAGTTCAACTCTTCAAATAGTGTTTGCCAAAATAAAAACCATACATTACCCCAAAATAAAATGATATAAACTGTAAAAGCAGAAAAAGGGGGGGGGGGGAGTACACACCTTTAGATATGGATCTACTATAAATCATCATGACAGCAGAGACTAATGCTACCCAAAAATATATATATGTCTATTAATGACAAGCCTTGCACTAAAGGAAAACAGAAAGGTCACTTTCCATGTTTAATCCATCAGGAAATAAACTGTTGAGAAAAAGCAAGGGCGCGGGCAAGGTCCCGGGCGCCCGCAAGTAACCGGGTGCCCCGGCCCGACGCGGCTCCGGCGCGCGCCCAGGATGTTGGGGGAGGCGGCAAGAGCGGGCTAGATGGTGGGCGCTGTGATTGGCCGCATAAGGCATCATTTAAAATGATTGGATCCCCTCACGTGGGAGCGCATCTGGGGGGATCCGTCAGCGTGCACTTCCAAGCGCTTGAGCCTGTTGCATCGTGGCGCTGTGAGAGGTGCACGCTGTCTGCTTGGCACGCTGTCAGCTTCTGGCTCCGGATCCTTTTGCGGTCTTCGGTGGAGGGCGGAGAGGAGAGGCGGCGACGGTGCAGTGACTCGAGGCGGGATTGGCGGTAGGAGCCGGGCCAACGCAGCGTCGTCGTTCCGGAGGCGAACTGAGCAGCAGTGACCGGACGTCAGGCGAGTTGGGCCTAGTTGGGGGTGAGGGCCTGGACAACTGGTCAGCCCGGTGAAGGTTCCACTGATAGGATAGGTATAGGGTGTACCTAGCCCTGCCCTTTCCGTTCAAAAAAAAAAAAAATTTAAATCAAAGTAAAGGAATTATATAAGAAATAAGCCTTGGCAATGCCTCCTCGCAGGGCAGGTCTTGGTAAAGGGCGGACAGGGGATACAGCTGGGCGGGTTGGGGTACGGCTGGTTCAGGGGGGGCGGGGGAGAGCAGGGGGAAGGTGTAGCAGGCAGTCAGGGCGGACGGAGAGCCCTGAGACTCCATCAGCCACGGGACGAGTATGGGGACCTGCTAGGCCTGCAAGAAGGTCTAGTGGGCGGGCTGGACGGGTGGGTACGGGTCGGCAGCCAAGTAGGCTGGGAAGGGGGAAATTATGCGGGGAAAGGGGGATAGGGATGGCTGGAGGGCATGTAGAAGGGCAGGGAATTGGAGGATGGGGCAACGGGAACGGTGTAGGGATTGGCGGTCAAGAGAGGAGTGCCGCAGCGCACGCGGACGCTCGGACCCTGGTTTACTCAGGGGCGGGTGAGTGCACGGACCAGGGGGATGATGGCGTCCTTGAGGAGGCCAGGGATGGTCTAGCTATCGGAGCCAATTTAGGGTGGGGGTCAAGGGGCATGCAAGGTTTTGCTCCGAGCGGTCGGAGCTGGGATTGGGATGGGTGGAGAAGGGGGGGTCAAGGCACCTTCTCGACCGACTGGGCGGGGGTATGGCATCCTGCATGGTCCATAGGTTTTTCTCCCCAGGGCTTTCCTTTTCTTCCCCCGCAGGCTCCATTCCTGTGATCCCCAGGACCAGTGCCGGATAGCAGCAGTAGCCCACAGAGCATGGATGCAAGACTGGATTTGCAGCACCCCAGGGTCGAGGTAGTTCCGGTGACACACTCTGTCAACGAGCAGCAGCCGAGCGGGGATACTGCTTGTGGATCACGTACACCTGTGCAGATGGACGCCTCCGCGGCTACAACAGAAGGTGAGTTGGCGCTGGAGGAGGGGCTAGCGGCAGAGGAGTGTGGGGGGAGGAACAAGAAGAAGGGCAAGGTTGTTAAAAAACGGAAACATTCACGTCGGCACAGGAGGGACTCTGACTTTTCGTCTTCCTCCTCGTCAGAGTCATCAAGTTCATCTTCGGACGGTCTGGCCGGGGATCGGCTACACGTGGGTCCGCGCAAAACGTGGTAACTTTATCGGAACTTTGGGAGGGGGTACCGAAGAAGTTGCGGCGAAAAATTCGAAAACGTAAATATATTGATATTTTTCGTCTGCTGGAAGGCCGTAAGCGTTCGGGAGAAAGCAAAAAGAAGCGAAAAGAGGACGAGAAGGCCGGCAGGGTTCGGAAGGTGTCTAAGACGGTAGTTAACTGGGTTAGGGCATTTTTGCGGTTGGCCAGCGTGTGGGGGCAGTATTGGCCAGGTCAGTATGGCATGATGTTAGCGTATGCGGACACAATTCTCGAGGCTTCTCAGACCCACGAAGGGTGGGCTTGGTTGAATTATGATGAGAGGTTTCGGGATAAGATGGAAGAAAACAGGTCACTGACCTGGGCGACTCAGGACATCAATTTGTGGCTTACCCAGATGTCCGCGAGGGCGCCGTTAGGAGTAGGGCCAGGGAGGGGCGGCTCTTCTTCTACCGCTGGGGCGAGTCGTTCCTTTCGGGGCGGTACTGTGCAATCGACAGTTAGAGGGGCGGCAGGTTCGACAGGGGATGTTTGTTGGCGTTACAACAGGGCAGTGTGCCCCTTCCCGGATTGCAAATTTCAACACGCTTGCTCCGCCTGTGGCGGTGGACACCCAGCGGCAAAATGCCTTAAAAAAGGGCCCGCAGTGCCAACCGGATCTGCTGGTAAGTCTGCGGGGGGTGTTTGACGTCGCCCCTACGCCTATAAAAGTCGAAGTGTTGCGCAGGTTGTTGCGGGGATATCTGAACTCGAATGTTCAAAGATTGTTACTGTCTGGTTTCAAGTTTGGGTTTGTTATACCTGTGGAGGGGGACGTGTTGGCTGCAGCTGCGAGGAATTCTCCTTCGGTTCGGAGGTTTGCGGCGATTGCCTTGGAAAAAGTAAATATGGAAGTACGGTTGGGCAGGATGGCAGGGCCGTTTCCACAGCCTCCTTTTCGGGATCTAGTGTTATCCCCGATCGGGATTGTACCAAAAAAAGAACCGGGAAAGTTTCGTATGATACATAATTTGTCTTTTCCTCTTGGAGATTCGGTTAATGATCACATACCACGCAAGTGGTGTACGGTCCGTTATGCGTCATTCGATAAAGCAGAGGAACTGGTTAGGCAAGTTGGGAGGGTGCGTTGATGGCAAAGGTGGACATCGAGTCGGCTTTTCGTTTATTGCCGGTGCACCCCTCAGCCTTTCGGCTTTTGGGTTTTCAATTTTTGGAGGGCTTCTATTTTGATAAGTGCAGCACCTTTTTGCATTGGGCCGTTACGCGGCGTGTGGGTCGAAGTGAGGTGGTACACTATTTGGATGATTTTCTGTTTGTGGGTGCCAGCGGATCCCGGGCGTGTCAGGAGCTCTTGGATGGGTTTGTGACTTTAGCAGGGCAGCTGGGGGTTCCGCTAGCGGAAGAGAAGACAGTCGGGCCATGTTCCCGGCTCACGTTCTTGGGTGTTGAGTTGGATTCGGATATGATGATAGCGCGATTGCCGCTCGACAAGGTGGTGCAATTGAGGGTCATGGTGGCTAACACATTGGCCTCCACTAAGTTAACTCTGCGAGAGATGCAGGCCTTGATAGGATCCTTGAATTTTGCATGTAAAGTGATTCCAATCGGGCGAGTCTTCTTACGCCGTTTGGCGGCGGCGACCGCGGGTGCTACGAAACCACATCATCGTATCAGGGTGTCCAAGGAGATCAGGGAGGATCTCAAAGTATGGGACGTTTTCTTGAAGGACTTTAACGGGACCTCAGTGATTAGGGAGTTGGAGTTGTCGAACAATGACTTGCAGCTCTATACCGACGCAGCAGGGGGAGTGGGTCTGGGTATCTATTTCAAGGGTGCATGGTGTGCGGAAAGATGGCCGGAAGCTTGGCAGGCGTCGAGTGTGGCGCGGAACATAACCTTTTTGGAATTGTTCCCGATGCTAGTGGCGATAGAATTGTGGCCAGACAGATTGAGGAATCGCAGGCTGGTATGGTGGTGTGACAATGCAGCAGTCGTGAGTATAGTGAATCGTTACACTCTGAGGTGTTTGCAGGTGACAGCATTGATGAGGCGCATTGTTCTGGGTTGTATGCGCTTAAATTTAATGTTGAAGGCGCGTCATGTTCCAGGTCATTCTAATTCGATTGCCGATGCTCTTTCTCGTTTGCAGATGGAGCGGTTTCGGCAGCTGGCTCCGGAGGCGGATGCCGAAGGGAGAGCGGTCCCGTCGAGATTGTGGAGCTGTGGCCTACAGTGATGAGAGAGCTGTTGCGGAGTTCGGTGGCGGAGAGTACCTGGGCTGCTTATCGGAGGGGCTGCAATAAGGTGGTGGTATTTCTACGGGACCGGGGATGGCGGTTTGGTGCAGTGTCAGACCACTTGTTGGGACAGTATATAGCATGGGCGAAGTGTTTGGGGTTGTCCAGGGCGGCGGTCCGGGGGCATCTAGCGGGCTTCGACTTCTTTGCGAAGGCCGTGGGATGGGGTTCAGGTGGTGGCGGGTTTATGGTTCGGCGCCTGCTACGTGGGTGGGAACGTTCTTGTCCGTCTCCGCCCGATAGCAGGCACCCCCTCTCGCATGCATTACTTGGGAGGCTTTGCCTTGAATTGCCGAAGATGGTAGAGTCGCAATTCGAGGCAGTGCTTTTTCGGGCTGCTTTTACGTTGGCCTTCTTTGGAGCATTGCGAGTTGGGGAGCTGGTGGCGTCTTCCAAGAAAGATTGGTCCCGTCCTGGCCTATGCTTTCAGCATGTTAGGATAGACGGAGGGCAACTTAAGGTGCTTATTACGAAATCCAAGATGGATCAGAGGGGCAGGGGTACTTGGATAATCCTGAATCCTATTGGTGGTATCACCTGCCCGGTCGCGGCAATGAAGGACTATTTGCAAGTTCGTCCGGAGGCGGAAGGAGGTTTATTTGTGCATGCGAATACGCGAGTGCTGACGCGTTTTCAATTTTCGGCGGTTCTGCGGATGGTACTAAGACATTTGGGTGAGGATGCCTCTCGTTTTGCGGCTCATTCCTTTCGTATAGGAGCGGCAACCAGTGCGGCTCAGATCGGGTGTATGGGCTCGCAGATTCAACGAATCGGCAGGTGGCAGTCGCAGGCATTCCAAAGCTATGTACGTTTATAACTTCACAATAAATAATTGAATGAAGAAAGGGGGAGGGGTGGAAAGTGTGTGGGGGGGTGTCATTAACTATTGCTTTCTTTTTCAGGCGAAGGACATGCTGGACGGGCTTGTTGGCTGATGGGGCACTCCTTTGTCTTCTGGGCGGAAAATCGAGCAGCCGTGCGGCCGGTCGGGCGCAACCTGGGCTTCGATCCGGCAGCTCTGTCGGTCTCATGGCTGGGTCTGCGGGGGATGCGTTGGTCCCAAATGCTACCCTTGCTTCGACAGCGGCTGCAGCTTGGGAGACAGCCAGAAATTCTGCTCGTGCACCTTGGAGGCAACGAAGTGTCATCCTGGACTTGCAAGCAGCTGATTAATGCGGCAAAGAAAGATCTGGCCTTGGTGCTGAGTTGGTGTGAGGGGCTGGTGGTGGTTTGGTCTGACATTGTCCCTAGACCAGCTTGCTGGGGTCAAAGGAGGTGGTCCAGGGGTCTGATTAAGATTAACAGGCAGGTGGGGAGATGGGTGTGCGAGCAAGGGGGATACCAGGTCCAGCATTCCTGGGTTGAGGTGGGTTGTGCGGGTCTCTATAGGGGTGATGGGATTCACCTATCCCCGGTGGGGGTGGACCTACTGCTAAATGACTGGCAGGAGGTATTAGAGAAAGTGGTTCGGGACAGAACTGGTCGACCATAAATTTATACCCCTTTTTTGGGGGGGGGGGGGGCGGCACATATGACTAATTAGTCTGTGCCGGTGGCGGGTCCCGGAGGTTTCCGGGGTCCGGAGCGGCAGGCCATGTGGGTGAGGGCGGGGGCCCTCAACATGGTAAAACCCGGGACGGCTTGTGCTACTGAGACGGCCAAGTCGGGGAAGGGTTATTGGCCATTGGCCGGAGCTTTCCCTGTGCGGGGGGCGGCGGAGAAGTCACCTTGCTATTCATATGGCTGGTGGCCGATCTTGTCGCGGGGCACAGGGATTGTGTTATTCTGTATAACTGTTAATGTTGGTTATGTTCAATAAAGCTGCGACCAGTTTCTGCCCAACCACGATCTCTGTTGTTTTATTGGGTGCAGGTAAACTAAGAAAGATATGCGAGGATTGTTATGATCTGACGGGAAGGATGGGGGAGGGGGGTGGGTGGGGTAAGAGCTGCAAGGGGAGCGTTGGGTCCGGCTACCCGGTTACAAAAATATATCGTTGTTCGAGGCATAAAATGGTCTTATCAATATCACCACCACGCCAATTTAACTTAACTTTCTTTAATTACAAAAAATTTCAATTCTGACACTTTATGATTTTGTTCTTGCCAGTGGGTGACTAAAGGTTTATCCACCGCACCTCTTTTAATACAACTTCTATGTTCAATTGTTTGACTGCAGATGGGACGCGTGGTCTTGCCTACATATAATTTATTGCAAGGGCATTGAAAATCACATGACTGGTAGTACAGTTGGAAAAATCATCTAGATAAAATTTGCGATTACTAATAGGGTGGATAAAATGGTTTCTGACCGGTAGTACATGAATACATACAGAACAATGTCCACATTGGAAATGTCCCTTATATTTTGAAAGAAATTTCCACTCAGTGAAAGCCAATGGGACCAACATATTGCGGAGATTCACATTTCGCTTATAGGCCGCCGTCAGGGATAGATCATGAAACCCTGGGAGAGCTTGTATAAGATACCAATGTTTTCTTAAAAGGCTACTAATATTATAGGATTGATGAGAATATAGAAGGGTGCACACTTCCCCTTCATTAACCTGTTTATTTCGTGGTTGTAATAAATCCTCTCGAGTAGTGGGAAAAAATATATCATTATGTTTGGATTTGAAAACGTGCCACGTTGCGTTTGGGACGTCCTATTACTTTCCATGCTTGAGATAAGTACATGAAATATTTTTTATTATTGAGTAAATAAATAAATATTTTTTGAACTTCATAGAATTGATTAAAATGGAGCATGTTGATTGGTGAGTTGATATATTTCTTCCCACTGCTTTAACGCTCTAACATTTACTTCAAGCCGCCTTTTCACTGGAGGCCTCATATTAGTGTTTTATTCATATGGCTCATCTTCCTTAGAAATTAGGGGGTATGTTTACTAAACCATCCTAACGTCGCAGCGGTGGTATTATCGTGTGATATGTGACATTATCGTGCGATAATGTAACATTATCGTGCGCTAACGTCACTTATTGCACGATAACACGGCGGCGGCGTTAAGGCACACTAACGCTGAGAAATCTGGGCCTGAAGGGTGGAGAAAGGCTTCCCAGAGTGCGGGGAGAAGGGGTCAATGGGCAGAGAGTGGGCGGGAAAAGGCTCCATGCACACTAACGCCGTGAAATCAGGGTCTGAAAATTAGCGCCAGTGAAAACCTCGCGCTAGAGGCACATTTGCAGGAGAGAGAAACCATTTCAATCAGCAATGTACAGCAAATGCAGGGAAACCCAGAGAAGTGATAGTAGTGATATATGTGCACGAACCAAAAAGGCAAATAAACATATAAAATGACCAAAACCACATTTGAAATCCCAATAACCAAGCTGGCCAATAGTGATAACAATGATAAACATAAAGCAACACCACTGACAAAGCACAAAAATGAAGATATCATGTTTGGAAGGGTCTATTCTCTGTCCCCATACAAAGTGAATGATCCCACATTGAAATAGCGCTGATCAGGGTTTTTCTCGTTTATATTGGGCAGGTTTGTTATGGCATGCACGTGTGCAGTAGCAGCAGAGTGGGCATGTAGGAAAGGGCAACTGTAAAACTGTAAATGGGATACAGAGGGCTGCAGGCGGCACATGCTGTAGTCCAGCTGGGGCACACTGCGGGCTAGGCAGATGCCTAGGTGACACACAGGAATGCTGAAACTGTAAAGTAGCAAGACAGCAACTGACGAAGGTCCAACATGGGCATGAGTGTGTCTCCCACAGTGTCACAGGGGATATTACCTAGCAGGTACCCCCAAAGGCACATAACATTGACAGGTGGTGCCGGGGGAAAGCGTGCATGTCCATGGAGGCACCCCTACCCGAGAACCCACACATAGGCAGCTGCCTACCAGCACACTGGATGGCCTGGGACTGCGCACCACTAGCACCAGCGGCATAAGGGCATGTCAGCATGGTGGCAGAGGGGTGCTGGTGGCAGAGGGGGCAGTGGCATCTGGCCACAGCAGACCACGGCCAAGCTCCATTTAGGTGGGTGCCGTGCACTGCAACAGACAGGGTCTGTCTGACGAACAGTCATGGTATCCCCAGGGAATGATCTGCCCCTGTGGCAACAGTGTGGTGCAGTACATACAGCCAGCATGTTCAGGAGCAGAAGGTCACAAGCTCAATTCCCAGCTGTGGCGCCTGCCAACCCTGTACCCATATTTTACCCAGTACTAAACCATGGTAATAAAGACGGAACCTTTATTGCAGATAAAATAAACATGCCTGAAATGCCTATATTTTACACTACAGAGCACAGACACCATAAACATGTGCAATCCCTAAGCAGAGTTTGCCAACTGCAGTCCTGGAGGGCCAAACACCATTCAGGTGTCATGCTGTCCCTAATAAATATGCCTGTGCTGCATTTGTATGAGCCACCCCCAGTGTATGCAAATGTATCTCATGCATATTCATTAGGGTCAGCATGAAACAGTGTTTGGCCCACCAGGACCAGAGTTGGGAACCTCTGCTCTAGTGCAGCGGCCAACAAGGGTATAAACACCCACACCCACAGGCTCCACTATCCAAAGCCTCATCGAGAGTCAGGCTGTTGGACCCTGCGCGCAGCAGCATCTTCCAATACTAGCACTTGCATACCTTAGCAATGCAGCTCTAAACTTGGGAACACGTTCCACATATATTAAAAGGTTGCTATGATTAATGGCAGATAACAATTCCTATGTTAATCACAATTTGCTGATAGAGCTGCATCATAGCAACCTTTTTGATATCTGTGGAGTGTGTTTCAGTTTTGATTTCTGACAGTGTTTAAAACCCCGGGGAATGACCCCAATAGTATTGCGTACCATAGTCATGTCTGCACTGTGCCCAGGACTGGTGTGGTGGCCAGGGCTGCTAAAAGCCTCTATATTTGCACAATGCTGGCATAGGTGTGGGAGTATGTGTCTGCTTAAACCTTACTGAGCCCACACTGCTTGCACCGTTTCCAGTGTTACCCTGCCAATGTGCATAATGAGGAACAAGGTACTGTGGGTGTGGCCCAGACAGGGTTGTCTGGGCAGGATGCATCTGCACAGGGCATAGGGCAATGGTTGGGACGTTGTAGTGCCCGGCCACTACCTGCATGGACAGGGTGGCCACAGCATGTCCTGCTGGGAGGTCACTCTCACCCTGACTGGGCAGTGACCACGGCACGGCTAGGTTCCCTCATAGTGCCATATAGTGTTTTACTCAAGTGCTATTTATTGGTTCTCTTTTCTGTTGCTCAATCACTGACTTACCTACTTGGTGTGTGTGCTCACATCCAATTTTTGGGTACACACAGTTCCTCCAGGGACATGCACTATGTACTAGCTAGCAGACTGTCTACAGTTAGTATGTGTATGGCTGGAATACCTTGCTGTTGCTGGAGAATGTCAGATACTGGTGGGGGGCAGCTGCACATTTCCAGGCCTACTGTCTGTCTGCCATTGCCTTATGGATGTGTACAGATCTGCATTGAGTGCGCTGTAGGGTGACTGTTCCCCAGCAGGACAGGGGTTGATGGTCCCCTCTACTACAACCATTGCAGAGATGTACAGTGTGGATCTGTTGGTGGGAGATCCTGTCCCTCACCCTGAACCACAGAGGGTGGGCTGGGTGGTGCTACATATGTTGCTTATGGGTCCAAACACCCACCTTCACTTAAATCATGTGACCATGGCACCCACACAGGGCATGTACTATTCTGGGTGCATCATAGTCCACAAGAGCTAAACGTGACTGGGAAATACAGAGGGACACAGGTGTATCCTAGGTGCGTCTGCAAGGACTACCTATTACACATGGGTACTGATAGTGACCTGCAGCATAACCTATCTCAGATAAGCCAGGTGCTGCGGACCTAGTGCTGGGAGCCCCACCTCGCCCTCAGGGTGAGCACAGTACCCGCACAATGTCACGGTCTGTAGCTACTCTGTGCCAGTAACACACACGGTCAGTTCCCCCTACCAGACCGAGGTGCTGTCGGGGTGCATACCCCATCTTGTGATCATCTGTAGACTGCTGATCTGCATGTGCAGTGCATCATGGGTACGGGCGGGTTAACCCTATCCTGGTAACCACAGCAGACAGTTTGTGTGGTGACCTGCAGTATTTCTGTAGCCAGCCAGGGGGATGCTAGCAGCTTGAGAGATGTAGCCTACTGGTTACATCACTGACTGTGGAAGCAAAGGTCATGGGTTTGATCCCACAGTGGTGTTATTTCATAGGGCTATCTGAGGCATTTCCTTTTTTAGTTTAAATTAGTGCTGCCAGCAAAAACACCCTCACAGTGCTGTTACCTTAAGGCGCCTCATAAGGCGCCCTATAGGGAACATTATAAGGTGCCTTGGCGGACAGTGCACTTTATAATGTGCCTTCTGGAGTGCCTTATAACACGCCTTATGTGGCACCTTAGGTTACGGCACTGTGAGGGTGTGTTTGCTGGCAGCACTAATTTAAATTAAACAAGAAAATGCCTCAGACAGCACTGATTTAAAGTAAAGGGTAATGCCTCACAGCCTTATTGCATAACACCACTGTGGAATCAAACCCATGACCTCTGCCTCCAAAGTCATTGCAGTAACCAGTGGGCTACATCTTTATTCATTCTAGCAGTGGGCTGGCATGAATTTAGGATTAACACGCGTTAACGCACGTTAGCATGCCACCGCACATGCGCAGCTTGTGCGCCGTGCGTGCCGTCAGTGGCATCGCGCATATGCGGTGTGGTGCACCAGCAACCCAGTCACTTCCGTGAATATGGAGAGGCGATCACGTCAGCCAGCCTTCACCAGGCATGATTTAAAAGTTCTGGCAAACCTGATCTGCACAAAGCAGACCAAGTTATTCCCTGGTTCATCCAAGAGGCAAGACCTCCACCATGTCAGGAGGGCATGGCACCGCATCACTAGGTGCTTTAATCGAATTGCTGACCACCCACGTGAGGTAAGTGCAGGCAGTGCTGAAAGTAGGTGTGGATGCTGCTGTGTGCAAGTATGCCTTATCCCCATGAGGCCATTATCTGCTCACAGAGGTCAGGCTTAAATCCTGCAGGTATGGAAGTTGCTGCTGTTCATGTGGTTTTATCCACCCTACCCCCAGGAGGCCTTGATCTGATTACAGAGGTCACTTATACATCCTGTTGGTATGGTACTTGCTGCTGTTACTGTGTTTATATCCACCCTACCCCCAGGAGGCCTTGATCTGATTACAGAGGTCAGGCTTAAATCCTGCAGGTATGGAAGTTGCTGCTGTTCATGTGTTTATATTCACCCTACCCCCAGGAGGCATTGATCTGATTACAGAGGTCACTTATACATCCTGTTGGTACGGTACTCACTGCTGTTTCTGTGTTCCAATCCACCCTACCCCCATGAGGCCTTGATCTGATTACAGAGGTCTGTTATACATCCTGTTGGTATGGTAGTGCTACAGTTCATGTGTTTACATCTACGCTACCCCCAGGAGGCCTTGATCTGATTACAGAGGTCAGTTATACATCCTGTTGGTATGGTACTTGCTGCTTTTCATGTGTTTACATCCACTCTACCCCCAGGAGAGCCAGACGTGATTGCTGTGGTCTGTTTGATATCCTGGTGTCAGGGTACCTGCATCTGTTGTTGCACTGCTGAGCCTAAACACCAGAAGACCCACACCTGATCACAGAGGTCTGTTAAAGCTGCTGGTGTCTGCGTACCTGCAGCTGTTGGGGTGTCACTGCTCTACCTGACCCCCGGGAGGGCCTAGACTGGATAACATAGGTCTATAGCTCAGCTAGGTGGCTCTGTGCATGCTCCAATTGCATACGGCCACAACTGCCATATTCACAGGAAGCCTAAGTCCTGACCACAGAGGTAGAGTTGTAGGTCTGATGTCATGGCAGTGGCCTCTGCTGATGTGCCTGGCCTACCCAAACACTGGGCGAGGTCAGGACACATTGCATATGTTCCGTAGAGAGCTCATGGTGCCACGGTGGGTGAGTTGGCTGATGTGTGTGGGTGAGGCAAATACACAGATGTCTGCCGCAGCATCCCACTTTTGGAGACCGTGACCACCACACACATAGCATGGTGCATCCATGTCATGCAAGGAGGGTATGGGAACAGGGTAAGGGGGCCAGGGGGTAGCACACAGTACACGTAGCTGGCACCCCACACATTGGCAGACCCACAGCCACACATGCATGCAGCACTGCCAACAGGTAGTAGTGGACCCACTGGCTAGAGCAGCAGCAACACTAAGCTGCCTGCAGTGATGTGTGATATGCGATGGCCACCCACCAGAGATATCCTCCCCCTGATGTTCCCACCCATTGCATTCCCCCCCAGGTGGAGGACCTTCGGAAGAAGGGAAGGGAGTTGCGGCTGCACTGCCCGGATGTCCTGGAATGCCTACAAAGGAAGGCACAACAGGAACATGATGGTGAGTGTTGCAGCCACTGCAGGGATGTACAGCATGTCACAGTGGGCCAACAGCCGGTGTGTGGCCACACAATGTGCATGTGGTGTGGGAATGGCATGATGGTGTCCTAATGAGACTGTCTTCCCCAACAGAGGCCGTTGCTGCCGGGGAACGGGCATCGACATCTGGGACCTACACAACAGGGCCTGCAGCTCCAGCCCAGCCGATGGAGGAGGAGGAGGGGCGGAGCTGGAGGATGACTCTGCAGAAGTGGACTGGGCGGGTGTGGGGAGGGAGGGAGGTTGAAGGTGAGGGTTGCTCCGGGGCACCGGTCGGTGGGTGGGAGGATGATATGCAGGAGGAGGAGTAGGAGAGTGTGGAGGGGAGGAGGGCGAGGTTGGAGGGGAGGTGGAGGGGGGTGGAAGAGGGATAGGGTGGCCCTGTGTGTGCAGTGACACCACCACGTGCCACAGGCAGGTCCCACGCACATGCCACCACACAGACTCCGGGCACCTGGGGCGGATGTGGTGGCAGTTGTATCCGGGACCTGTCTATGGCAGTGCTTGGTGTGCTGCAACAGCAGCGGGAACAGGACCTCACAATGCAGTGGCTAGCAGGCGTTATTCAGTGGCTGGCTGCCGAGATACACATGCAGCGTACAGCTGGTATGGGGGGTGCATCTCGGCAGCCATCCCCTTATGGGTGGCCCCGGAGTGTCTCAGCGGCAGAGTGGAGGCCACACACATGCCCTGTGGTGCCATGTCACTCATGCCACAGCATGGGTTACATGTACAAATCACCCATATTTGTAAATACATAGGTTTTGTTATATATCACACTGGTCGTGTGTTTTCCTTATAGACAGAGTGTTGAAGTGAGCATGGGACATGTGTGTTCATCCCTATGTGTATGTGTATTAGACATCGTTAACATACATGGACCATCCCCACATTTATGTGTGGTGTCTGACCATGTGCGTAGCCATCAGTGCCCCCTGGTGCCCCTGTGATGTACCGCACTGCTGTGTGTACCACCAGCTATGGACACATGCTTGCTGCCTGTCATGAGTAGGTAGCATATCTGATGCAACATGCTCGTAGGGGAATAGGGGGGACGGCCAGCAGTAGGTATGTGGCAGGAAAGATAAGATGGACTGCTGTACCCAGGAGCTGCCCAGGGGGATAGCTGGTGAGGACAAGACAGGTGAATGTTGGTCTGGAGGGAGAGTAGAGGCTCACTACAGGCACAGGGGGAGAGTGAACAACTGACTGTAGCTAGTTACCTATGTCTGCCTGTGTCTTACACAAACATCTACAGCTAAAGAGCCACGTAGGCCCTGGTGTGGGTCAGAGGGAATGGCACACATGTGGGTGGAGCAATGGAGAGGATATGGGGTGTGAAAGAGTGACCGATCGGTAAAACATACATGTACCACCATAAACATATTACTGCTTAAATGGAGAGGTAGGGTATATCTCCACGCATAGGTAGAAGGGTGCACACATGGCATGGTTCATGGAACACAGGGCATGGTAAAAGGTGTGTGCATGGATTGGTGGTAGTGCATACACCACACCTGTAAGGGAAATGGGGAGGCACATGTGACCATGTTGACAATATGGGGGACAGGGTACTTAGGGGAGTACAGTGGCAAACACCGGAAACGGGCACATAGCTATAATCAGGTTTTGTCATCTTTATTGGCACACAGTAACCTGTTCCCTGCAATCAAGACCTGCGTGGCTGCCCACGTCCACGGCGACCACGGCCCAAGCAATGCTGTTGTTCTGGTTCCGCTGGTGCTGCCTCTGGGGCTGGGGCTGGCTGCTGGGAACGCCCAGCCATGGCCTCTTGAGCATCTGCAATCCACAGTAGCACCGCTGCCATCACCTCAGCTGTGGCATGCATCTGTCTCATCTCCTCCTGAATGCCCATCAGAACCTGATGAGTGTCTGTGGGTGAGACACAAGGTGATGTGTGAGACATGTGTTGCACCCCCCCACCGTGACTCATGCACATGTCCAACGTATACCAACAGACCAGTCCGCAGACCAATCATGTATGCGACGGCTAGCAACACAGTATCATGTTTACATCTGTGTGTCCCATGATCCATCCACAGGCCAGGAAATGATCCTGCTGGGGGTCGTGGTGATCACAAATATGACACATGGTACTGTGTTGCACTTCAGTGTGTCACTGCTGTATCTGCACACTGTATGGGATAGGTTGGATAATGTGGGGATTCATGGCACACAGATAAATATCTGGGGGGCACTGTTCACTCTAAACCTGACGCACAGTACTGAGTACCCTGACTATCTTTGCTACGTACCACTACCCAGGGAGAGGGGTCTGATGGGTAAACTGTATAGGTGATCTGGGGTAGGTGTGTAGCACTGTACTTCTTTATGGGGTATTTTGTGGTGAGTAGTAGGCAGATGTATGAGCTCATTAGCATGATGACACCAGATGGCACATGCTACAAGGGGGGGGGAGTGCACATGGCACACACCCCCACTACAAATACAAAACTATGTGCTATAGTGTCATCATATTAGGGGACACATGGAATGTCATTGTGGATGTTACGTCAACCCCCAGGGGGCTTGTTGTGTATTCTGTTACCCACCTTCCGCATCTTGCTTTGCTGAGGCAGTATGAGCCCGCAGCTTTGCAAGGATGATATCCATGCTGGTGTGTTGGGTGCGTGATGTCCCCGGTGCATGCAATGTTTGGTGACTCCCCTCTGTCTCTGCGTCCTCCACAGCCCGTGTGCTGCTGCTACTGGCGCCCACTTGTGCGTTGGCATCTGCTGCCCTGTCCTCTGCCTCGGACAGCACAACGTTTCCTGGGGTCTCCCCGCCAGTGCTATCCATGTCCCCGGACTTGCTGGCCTCTGGCTCCTCGGCATCCTCTGGTGCCGGCACATCCCCCTCCTCATATGCCTCCATGGCCTGGATGTCACCAGGGTGTTAGAACAGGGTACACAGCAAGGATGAGTTAGCGCAGGTCAGATATCCACACCTTTGTGGTACATCCCCACCAACAGCAATGTGGTGTACGCCTGTGCCTGTTGTTCCTTCACCTACAATGGGGACAGCACATGTGTGTACAGTTTGCTGTACCTGACAGGGGGGGAGGGGCGGCCTCTCGCACTGGTGGAGCTGTGTCACATTTGCTTTGATGTTGGGGGAATGGAGCTGAGACTATTGGCCCCACTATATGCAGCACTAGGTATGCACTGTGTGTGTGACCTTGGATGTGGGCTCAGCGTTACATGTGGCCAGGGTGCGTGTGTGGGCCCTGAGTGGGATTGTGGCCTGTCATAGTGTTTGTGAGCGATGTGTATGCATTGGCCTGAGTGGTATGGATGGCAGGTGTTGCAGCATTTGTCCTGGTAAGCCAGACGTGTGTGGGGTCTGCCGCTTTGGTAGCCACTGTGCGGTGTGTGTGGACAGCTATCACATACTCGGTGTGTGTGGTGGGTTAATTCAGGGGATAGATGGAGTGATGCTGGGCATGTGGTTGCACCGTGGGTGGGGGTCATGGGAATGTGTCTGTGGAACTGCAGTACCTGTATAGATGATGGGCCCCAGGTGGTGTGGGGTATTGGCTAGGTGCAGTTGGTATGGCTGTGGCAATGTGCACCCCAATGTCATGTGAGGATGGGTGGGGGATCCACACTGTATGTTGGACAATGACAGAGTGTGATGTGTTGGACATCTGTGTGATGTGGTCGTTGGGGTTTGTTTGCATCTGCCTTGCCCTCACAGTGTGATAGCACTTTCTCTGTCACTGGTCTGGGATATGTCTTTGGACAGGTAATCTCAAACACACATCATAGCTGTTATAGGTAGTATGTGTGAGTCCCCTCAGGTCAATGTTTTGTGGCCTAGTTGTATGTCCCTCCTGTCTGTGTCCCCCTGTCATATAGTGGTGTTTACCTGGCTGCAGATGTATGCTGTTCTGTGTGACCTATATGCCAAGTACAAATAGCTGCTGCATGTGCTGGGTTCATGAGGTGGAGTGTGGACAAGTGCAAAGTTATGCACCTAGGAATGGAAAATAAAACAAAAGATATTATAATGCCTCTATATCGTTCCATGGTGAGACCGCACCTTGAATATTCTGTGCAATTCTGGTTGCCGTATCTTAAAAAGGATATAGCGTTATTAGAAAAGGTTCATAGAAGAGCCACCAAAATGGTAAAGGGGATGGAAGGATACTCCTATGAAGAAAGGCTAAAAAGGTTAGGGCTCTTTAACCTGGAAAAGAGACGGCTGAGGGGAGAAATGATAGAAGTTTATAAATTAATGAACGGAGTGGAACGGGTAAACGTAGATCGATTGTTTAAGTTATCAGAATATAGAAAGACTAGGGGACATGCAATGAAGCTACAGGGTAAACTATTTAAAACTAATAAAAGAAAATATTTCTTCACTCAACGTGAAATCAAACTCTGGAATTTGTTACTGGAGGATGTAGTAAAGGCTGTTAGTGTAGCTGGGTTTAAAAAAGGTTTGGACAAGTTCCTGGAGGAAAGGTCCATAAACCATTATTAAGAAGGGACGCAGGATATCAGTGCTTGATCCAGTATAAGCATTGCGGAACCTGTGTCTTTTTGGGAAACTGCTAGGTACGTATGACCTAGCCACTGTTGGAAACAGAATACTGGGCTTGATGGACCTTGGTCTGACCCAGTATGGCATATCTTATGTTTTGTTATGTTAGTGTGTTGTGCCATCTTGTATGTACAGTCATCCAGTGCACTCATGCGTAGTCAAGGGGGGGATGGCACTCTGTCTGTCTGGAGGACACCCCCCCCCCCCCCCCAGTTCTGTACACCTGTGCAGTGCTCTACGACGTCCAGGACTGTGGCTGTTGTGCATGCAGCCCCAGGTACCTGTCACACCCACCCTGTACCTACACAGCCATGTTTTGCTGGATATGTGTACCCCAGTTGCCTGTGTTATGGTACATGTGTTCTCAGGACATAGGCCCCCACCTTCCTGTCCATGGCTGGCATGTACTGGGCCGTGAGTTGTACATGTGTAACATATCTCTGACCTATCTGCCTGTAGATAGGTGGTTTCCAGCACTTCAGGCAGTCCACGCAAGTATATGGGTCCAAGACGGTCTGTGAGTTCCTGCTCCAGGGGTGTCAGGGTTGGGGCAAAAGGACTACCCCCTCCGGCATGTTGCTGCTCCGCCACCATGTTTGCACAGACACCACGCTTAATATCATTAAACCTTTTCCTAAGGCTATCCAGGTCCCTGGATGGCCCCCCTGCCTGGGCTATGGCCTCCTGGATCTCCTCCCACATGTGTATTTGTGTGCCCACAGTGGTGCTTGTGTTCAGCCGGCCATAGAGCACCTCATACTGCTCCAAAACACTGGCCAGCAGGATGTTGTTTTCCTGCTGGCTGACTCTAACAGCCCTCCTCTGTTCCTCGGCTGGCACTGGTATACGCCTACATTTTGCACTGGGTGGCCCCTGGATGGGCTGCGACACATACAATGGGCCTGCAGCCACCACCCCAGGCCCACCTCTCCCTGGCGGCTCTGGGTCCCGCTGAACAAGTGTCTCAATCTCCTCCCCCCCCCCGCCATGTCCTGCCGCTCCATCTGACTGCCCTCTGTGCCCTCTCCCTCCCTGTCACACATCTTCACCCCTCCTATTCTTTGCCTACTCCCCCTCCCCTGCCCCTCGGCTCCTCTGCTCCACCTCACTCCTGCTCCTCACCTCCCCTCCTCTCCCTTGCGTTTTCTCCTAAGATCACCTTCTGTCTTTCTTGCTCCTAGCCTCCCCTCCTCTCACTCTATCTCACCTGCTCTGCAACACACCTCTCCTCACCTGCTATAATCCTAATCTCACACTTGCCTGCTCTACAACTTGCCTCCTTTCTCCGTCGCCTACACAAACCCCTCAGCGTGTACCACGTGTGTATGTGTATTTATGCGTGAGGATGGAGGCTGCATGCGTTGCACATGCGCAGGGGGTGATGCGGAAGGTGTGTGCCCGGGACCCATGTGATGAGTGCTGGCCGCATGCGCATAACGGCACACAGCACATGTGCACCTCTCATGTTCACACACGGAGCGCCTATGTAACGTGGTGTCCCCGTGAATGCACCTACCGCATCACCCCTGCGCATACACAATATGTGCAGCCTCCATGCTCATGCTGCTGCACATGCACAATGCACGCAAGGACACACACACGTAAAAACATGCTGCTGCGCATGCGCAATGCACACAAGGACATGCACACGTAAAAAAACACATAAATACTGTCAGACGGCTGCCTGGGTGAGAATTTTCACAGTCTTGGCAATTGCATATGTCAATATGATTTGCAAGGGATTGTGGTCAATGCAGTCCATTCACACCAGACACAGCTGCTAACAATAATTTAGTTGTACTTAAGTGTAAAGCCAATAAGATATTTATTTATGGGGTTATTTCTCCCAACACAGATATGCTTGGTAGCACATAAATCAGGTTACTTGCTTTCAGTGTTAAACTTGTAAAAACAAAATCAGGAAAACAACATTTTAACTTATCAGGCAATCAAAGCAAAAGAAATAAGACCTGGTTGATAACAAACTGGTCTTTTCTGTAGGCTTAGCTAATATTTTCTTAGCATGTATCAAACAACAAACCAAAAGCTACAAAGAAAGATAAAAACTGTTCTTTTCAGGTTAACTTCTTATATCTTCCCACATAGATTCAGAAGTGATTCTCTCCTAGCTCACAAGCAATTAGGTAAGGCTCAATTGCTAGCAGTTATCCAGCTGAAACCCATTAGCTGGCTTGCTTTCTACTGCGTGGCTAGAAATCTTACTCAGGATCTTTTCTGAGTAGATTAAAGAACAAGTTTGTATTTCTTTGTGATGGTTGCTGTACTTTATAACAGAAAATCACCAAAGGAGTTTAGACAGAGAGCAGTCCATGTAAACAGATTCTTCATCTGCTATCACCCCCTCTTCTTCAACAAGCATGGCTTCAATATCATGGATTGGCACAGATGAATGTCCCAATGGAGCACTTTCAGGAGAATACTTGTTTCTCTGCTGTCTTTCAAGGTTATAGCTAGGGCATAGATCAGTGTTCATACCTGAGCTTCCATTGCTGTTAGAGTTCCTCTCTATATAGCCTGGCCAGTATGTAGTCCAGTTCTTATGTCCAGCCTTCCAATCCAGATCCCTGGACACTGGATCTCTCTTCACATACCTTCTGGCACGGGTCTTAGGGTCCCTTCCACGTGCAGCCGTCTCTCTCACAGGTACCGTCTGGAGATTCCTAGCTCTGCAGCACTATTCCTCTGGCTTTCCCCAGTCCAATGGTGTATGCTGGCCCTTAGAATGCCTCCCAGTATACGTACTGCTCTGGACTCTTCTAGACCTCTCAAAGGCTTTTCTCCTCTTTCTTCCAAAGGGTTTCTTTCCCTCTCTGTCCGTCCAGTTTGGCTTCTGCTTCTGATGATCCTCTTGATGATGAAGATGATCAAGCTCAAGCTGATTCTCAGGATAATGCTCTGTAGAATAAACTCTACCTTTATTCTGCTTAGATGAGTGCTCCTCCCTAACACAGCGCAGCTGTGCTGAATCAGGCCCTGCCCTTTGAGATGAGTGCTTAGGGATTACCTCATAGCCCTCCCGATTGAACACACGTTTCCCCACTTCAGCTCCTCTAATGGCTGTTGGAAACCTGGTGCATTCTGGGACTGGTAGTCTTTTATGGAAAAATTCTGTTTTCTTATTTCTACCAGAACTGACAGGTTGCTTGTTCAGAGTCACTTCACCTTTCCTATAGCTCCTTCCTGAGCTATGATAAGCTTCCTTATCACATACCCCCCTGCTTAAGTTATTACGGACTGGTTTACTGGTGAAACTTCTTCTCTACAGTCCGTAATACCTATGAGAGTGTTATCTTTTTGAAGCTCACTTACTTCCTGACTGGCTTCAGGGTCATTATTAATTACAGGCCTCTCCTTCCAAGACTTAAGTACATTAATATGGTAGGTCTGTCTACGCCCTCTTGCATTTTCTACCATATAAGATACTGGGCTCACTTGTTTAACAACCTTCCATGGCCCTTTCCACTGTACTTCAAATTTTGGGGCAGTTCCTGCTACTTGAACCAAAACCTTTTCACCAATGCTTAATTGGCGGCTTTTGGCCTTCCTATCATACCACCCTTTCTGGCGCACTTGACTGTCCTGCAGGTTCCTCTCAGCAACCTGCGAGGTCCTTTTTAAACGTGCCCTCAGGTCACGTAGAAACTGTGGCACCTCCTGACTTCCTGGTTCAGGATCAATCCATTGTTCCCTCAAAATATCTAACAAACCCCGTGGAGCCCTACCATACATCAATTCATATGGGGTTACACCTAGGGACACCTGAATTCTTTCCCTGCAGGCATATAAGGCAAAGGGCAATAACATATCCCATTCTTTTACCTCTCCTGCTAACCCCCTTCTCAACATTTGTTTGAGAGTTTGGTTGAATCTCTCCACCAAACCGTTTGATTGTGGATGGTAGGCTGAGGTTTTCACGTGATGAATGCCAAAGGCATCCCAGACCTGGGCCAAATATTTGGATACAAAATTGGACCCTCGGTCAGTCAACACCTCTCTTGGGAATCCCACTTCACAAAACAATTTTACTAGCTCTAAAGCTATTGTTTTTGCAGAAACATTCCTCAATGGTATGGCCCAGGGAAACCTTGTTGCCTGCTCTACCATAACTAGGATGTATTGGAAACCTCGGGGCGTTTTGACTAATGGGCCTACAATATCCATGGCAATGCGACCAATTGGGTCTGTGATAATTGGCATGGGAATCAATGGCACCACCGGTGGGTGAGCCGCTGTAACTCGCTGACACGCTGGACACGCAGCACAAAACTGGGCAGTTTCTTTGAAAATACCTGGCCAGTAAAAACGCATAAGTATTTGATCCAGCGTTCCTTGCATCCCTTTATGACCTCCCACTGGATGATCATGGGCTAATCTAAGTACTAGCCCTTTGAAAGTTGTGGGTACCACCAATTGTTTAAGTATGGTCCCATTTCTGGGGTCCTGACTCTCTCTATATAATATTTCATTATCTAGTCTGAATCTGGGCAATTCCTCCCTGACCTCCTGAGCATACTTAAAAGCTCGGGTGAGAGCTTGATCAGCTCGCTGCTCTTGTGGAAATTTAGGAAGCTTTGGGGGATGTTTACTAAAATCCGCAAATGTGCGCACCGCAAAATAGCGCACGGAAACGCGGCACTGAAACGCGAATAAACGCGTTTAAATGCCCCGCACACGTGCGTGTCACCCCCGCAAAGGTGCGCGGCACACTAACGGGCCCCGTACAAGTGCGGGCCCGCAAATGTCCGATAGAGGCGTGGAACGGCCAAAGGAGGGCGGAGGAAGGCACCGGAGGGGCGGAGGGACGGGGTCAATGGGTGGAGAGTGGGAGGGGAGAGGCTCCCCGCACAGTATCGGGCTCGAATTTCCATGAAAAAAATAGCGCGAGTGAAACACTCGCGGTAGAGGGCATTTAAAGGGAAGAGAAACCATTTCCGTCAGCAATGTACAGGAAAACCGGGGAAACCTAAAAAACGTCAGCAGTGTGATATATGTGCACAGCACAAAAGTGAAATTAAAAATAGAAAAGGACCACCACAAAAATATTTAAAATAGTAAGTCAGCTGGGTAACAGCTATAGTAAAGAGCAAAACAAACAAACACACCCAGGAAAGCTCCAAAAAAAAGAAAGTAATATTGGAAGTGTCCAAGGAGTGGAGACCTATCCAAAAACACATCTCCTGTTTATGGAGTTTCCCTGGGAGTGGTGTCATATGGTTGCTTATCAATATCCCTGTTGCCCAGTTCGGTTATATTCCAACCCCCTGTTCACGTGGTCATTTCCGGGGTTCATTTGAACGTTTGTCACCAGACAGGGTGAATGAGCGCACAGTAAAAATGTGAAGAGCAGGTTGTGCAACTCCATCCTGCAAGGCTAACTATCCCCAGGGACTGCACTGT
Source organism: Ichthyophis bannanicus (assembly GCA_033557465.1). Lineage (NCBI taxonomy): Eukaryota > Metazoa > Chordata > Amphibia > Gymnophiona > Ichthyophiidae > Ichthyophis > Ichthyophis bannanicus. The sequence goes on from CM066040.1 coordinate 48,023,619, forward strand.
CTTTGTGGCCACAGTGTGGTGCAGTGGACAAAGCCAGTACTTCTAGGACCAGAGGGTCACAGGTTCAAATCCCAGCTGGGTCCCCTGCCAACCCAGTCCCCATATTTTACCCACCACAAAACAGAGAGAGTGAAGACACCCATTTATGTCTGAGAACACAAGCATGGTGCAGACACCCATTTTGTACCCAACACTGCACACACACCATAACAATGGGCATTACCAACAGCCGACTCCACCAAATGCAGTCCTGGAGTGCCACAACCCAATCATGTCATCTGCTTTCCCAAGATAAGCACATGCCAGCATGTTGGTGGAAGGGTACAGGTGGTAGAGGGGGAAGTGCCTGCTATCCACAGAGGACAGTGGCCTAGCCATGTGCAGGCTGGCACCGTCCACTGCAACAGATAGGCCCTGTTGGATGTACAGTCATGGATGTCCCAGGGAATCCAGCACATCTGTGGTAACACAGTGGTGCACTGCACACAGACAGTGTGTGCAAGAACAGAAGGTCACAGGTTCAAAGCCCTGCCAATCCTGTCCATCTATTTTCCCCACAACTAAACCGTGAGAGTACAGACAATCCTTTATTGCTGGTGATATATGCATTGGTCACACGCCTATTTCTCACCCCACTGAGCACAGATACCATGACCAGGGGCATTACCTAGAGCAGAGTCCCACAAATGCAGTCCTGGAGGACGACACACCATTAAGCTTCAATGCTGCCACTCACACAAATGCCTGTGCTGTATCTCTCTGCACCACCCCCATGGCATGTAGATGTAGCTCATGCATATTCATGAGTGACAGCAGGGAAACCCGAACAGTGTCTTGCAACCCTGGACTTGATTTGGGAAACTCTGCCATAAAGCAACAGCCAACAGGGGCAGACACACCCACACCCATACCCACAGGCCCCATTGGTCAATGCCCCCTGGAGAGGCACGACAGTGGGCCCTGCGTGCAGCTCCCAATACTAGCATGTGCATACTGTAGCAATGTCACCCTACACCTGGGTATACAGTACACAGCTCTCAAATGCATGCTATGAGTACTGGCAGATAGATATCCCTACGTTACGCACAGTCTGCTCTTTGAGCTCCCTCATGACAATCTTCATGTTGTCTGCAGTGGGTGCCTCAGGTCTGGGCCCTGACAGTGTTTACCACCCTGGGGAGTGACTCCCAACAGTATTGCGTACCATATCCATGCCTGTACTGTGCGCAGGACTGGTGTGGTGGCCAATGCTGACAAACGCCTCCATAGTAGCACAATGCTGGCATATGTGTGGGAGTGTGTGTCTGACTATAAAGTGTGTGTTAGCTGCAAACACCTTCCACAGCCCACACTGCCAGCACTGTTGCCAGTATTGTCATGCCAATGTGCATAATGAGCAGCAAGGTACCATGGGTATAGCTCAGACAGGGTGGGCTGGCCAGGATGCATCTGCACAGGGCAGAGGGCACTGGCTGGGACATTGTAGTGGCTGGCCACCACCTACACATACAGGGTGGCCTCTCTATGTGCTGCTGGGGTTGCACTCCACCCTGACTGTGCAGTGACGACAGCATGGCTAGGCACCCCCATAGTGCTACATAGTATGTCTGTCATGTGATATATATGTGGGTCTTGTTTTGGGGCCCAGTCACTGACTTATCTGCTGGTGTGCACTGTCATCCCAGTTCTGGGTGCATGCATTTCCAACAGGACTAACTAGCAGACTGTGTTCAGCTGGTCTGTATCCTGATGGAGTGCCTTGCAGAGTGCAGCAGCTGCTGGCTTGCTGCAGGAGAATATCAGATAGTGTTGGGGTGCAACTTAGCATATCCAGGCCCAATGTCTGTCAGATATTGTGTAATGGATGTGTATAGAGTTGCAGTGACTGCCCTGTAGGGTGTCTCATCACTAGCAGGACTGGGGTTGATGGTCCACTCCACTGCCACCATTGCAGGGAGGTAGCATGTTGATAGGAGACCTTGTTTTCCAATCTGGAGGGGGAGAAATGGTACATAGCCCACCTAGGTGTCCATGAGGGGTTCCCTTGACCCAGACGGTAAGAGATATCAAAGGTGTGTTTGCATAAATTAGCATATCCAGGCCTAATGTCTGTCAGATATTGTGTCAGGGATGTGTTCAGAGCTGGCGGGACTGCCCTGTAGGGTGTCCCTTGCCCAGCAGGACTGGGGTTGATGGTCCACTCCACTGCAGGGAGGTAGCATGTTGATAGCAGACCCTGTCATTCAAACTGGGGGTGAAGGGGAGAAATGGTGGTATATAGTCCACATAGGTGTCCATGAGGGGTTCCCCTGACTCAGACCAACAGAGATATCCAACATGCTTCTGCAGAAACAACCTATCTCACAGAGTAAGATTGCTTTGGAGCTCTGGCATAGCTTCATTCCACCATGGAGGGTGGTGTGGACCTAGTCCTGGGTGCCCCATCGCACCCTCAGGGTGAGCACAGTACCCGCACAATGTGACGGTGTGTAGGTACTCTGTGCCAGTACAACACCCACTCAGTACACCCTACCAGGCAGAGGTGATGTGTGGGTGCACACGGCCATATCCCCATACCAGGCCGGGAGCTGTTGGGTTGCATACCCCATCTTGTGTGCATCTGTGGACAGGTGATTTGCATGTGCAGTGCATCATGGGTAGGGGTGGCCTAACCCTATCCTATTCACAACAGCAGACTGTCTATGAGGTGACATGCAGGCTCTCTGCAGCCAGCCAGGGGCTTGTATACAGCTACAGAGCTGTAGCCCAATGGTTACATCACTGCATGTGCAACCAGAGGTCATGGGTTCAAACCCACAGCAGGGTTACATGATTGGGTTGTCCAGAGCATCACCCAATTTCTAGTGTACATATTTTTATGGAAGAAAAAACACCCTCGGTGTACTGTACCCATAAGGTGCCTCTGAGGGTGCTTAATAGGGCGCCTTATAGGACACCTTATGGTTGCCATCACAATAGGGTGCACTGTACATTATCCTGTGTCGCAACATATATGGTGCCCTATAGGGGACATTCTAGGGTGCCGTGGCGGATAGTGCACTGTAACATGTGGCCCATGGGCCGCCGTATGTTAACACGCTGTGAGAGTGCGTTTGCTAGTAGTGACAACAAAATAAAATTAAAAAGACTCATACAGCACTCCCCACTATAATACATACTGCCTCAGCCAGCTGTCTTCACTGGGTACTGTGGGGGATTGAGCCCCTGAACCCCACACCATTGGTCAGTGTTTTAACCATTGTGCTGTGGCTCTTTTCCTATGTGTGGACATCAGCACGCCGCCTTATGCTGCTAAAAATAACTGTGCGCCACCCAAAATAACAGTGCACTGCACTAAATTCATATACCTCCTGTTGCACCTTTATCCATTAGGGTTCATGGCTCAATCAGCCTTTTTCCTTGCGCACAATGGGGTATTGAACCCGTGGACCCTGTACCATTGGTTAGTGTCTTCACCATTGTGCTACGGCTCTGTTCTTCTATGTGCCCAGCAGCGTCCCACTTAGCCTTCCCACGCGCTAATGTGAGCCCCGCACAGGTGCGCGACGCGCACACGTACGGTCGTTTTTTTTCATCTTTTTCTGCCTGACCCGCCCACTCCTTATATGGCACACGCACACTAACGGGGACCCGCACAGCAACGGGGTTTAGTAAACATCCCCCTTTGCCACTAACTCAGCTGGCACCCAGGGTAAACTTTGACCAGCTAACATCTCAGCCCTACCCTGTGCTCTGCAAAGTCTCTCACGCCGCTTTTGTGCTTTCAACTTTCTTACTTTACCAGATGATGGGGTTATTAAATCATCATGAGAGGGTAAGTCTCCTAATAACTCTGCCTGCTCCCCCCCTCCTTCTGATGGCTCTCTACCTTAGCCTGCGAGCGGGTGGATACAAGGCCCCTCTTATTACCTATAGTTTGGCTTTCTGGAAGCTTAACCATCTTTTTAGCTAGGGACTGAGGACTTCCAAAGAAAGGCCTGGGAGCTATTTCCATTATTCCTTCTCCCTCCTTCTTTCCTAGCCCTTCCACTAGACCCTGCTTAAATCTTGGCCAGTCTCTTCCTAGAACCAAATCAAAGGGTAGCCTAGGCACCACTGCTAACAGGACTTCCTCTTGTTCCCCCAGGCACTTAACCCTTAGCCTATAGGTGGGATATGATGTTGCAGCACCATGAATGCATCTGATGTGAACTTGGCTTTCAGGGGTTCTAGGCACAACTCCTTCTTGGGCCTCTATTCTCTTCCAAAGCCTTTTTGACATCATACTCTGGTCTGCCCCAGAGTCTAACAAAGCGTTTGTGGTAATTCCTTGCACATCAACCATCAAAATAAATCCTTCTTTGGGCTGTTTTAAATCCAGACCCATTAAGCTAGTGTGTGTCTGGCATCTCTTTTCTAAATGTCCCCATTTTCCACACTTGAAACATTTCTTTCTATTCCACTGTGTCATCTGGTTTGATACAGTACATTCATTTTCAGAAACATTTTTAATTATTTTCTTTTCTGATACAGCACATCTTGCCTCAGCACCAATCTTCAGAGGGCCACCCATTCTATGGCAAGCCTGCGTGGCTTTCAAGAATCTCTCTGCTAGCATGGTTGCCTCTCCAAGATTTTGGCAATTTTGCTGTATAAGGAAAGTGTGCAAATCTTTAGGGACCGCAGACATAAATTGTTCAAGCATTATAATGTCTAATAACATTTCTACCGTCTTTTGCTCAGGCTCCAACCATTTTACAGCTAAACCTCTGATTCTCTGACTCAGAGCCCTGGGTGTTTCACCCACTCTCAATGTAGTAGCTCTAAACATTCGCCTATACTCTGAAATAGACAACCCTAGGCGATCTCTAATAGCAGCCTTTACATCCTTATAATTCAAAGCCTGGGCTGCTGGCATTGCTCTGTAAGCTGCAAGCGCCTCTCCAGTTAATGAGGCTGCCAGCCTTACTGCCCACTGGGTCTCTGGCCATGCTAATGCTTGTGCCACTCTTTCAAAAGACTCTAGAAAATCATCAACATTATCATCTGGAGTTAACTTCCCAAAACTAAATGCCCCAATCCCTTGATTGAGTCCCACACTGTCCACATGTGGTGTACCAGTATTTACTGCTGGTCTTGCATCTGTTCCACTTTGGCTCTGCAGCTTAACTAGGGCTTGCACCAGATCAAGCACTGGCCTCTGCTGTTCCATTAAGGCTTTCATAGCAGTGTCCTGAGCCTGCTGTGCTAGCTCCTGTTGCCTGCTAAACTGGGCTGCCATCCAATCAGCTAGTTCCCTTGGATCCATCTTGATCCCTGCAAGAAACAAAAAAAAAAAAAACAAAGTGCACCACCTTCCAAACAGGGCTGTTTTTTTCTACTTTTTTTTTTTCAATTACCCCTGTGCCTTACTCCCATCCACCACTAGACATGCCCAGGTACTTATTACCTTGTGTCAGTGATGAATCCAGCTCTGCACAGGGTCTTTTCCTCCTGGGACATCTGCCTGGAACATCCACTTCTCCTCCAAAGTGCAGTTGAGGGAAAATCTTTTTTTTCCAGCTTTAAACTTGAACTTTAGTTGTAATCCTCAGCAAGTAAATCCCTTTTGTGCAAAAGCAATCCGAAAAACTACGCCATTTGTCAGGCGGCTGCCTGGGTGAGAATCTTCACAGTCTTGGCAATTGCATATGTCAATATGATTTGCAAGGGATTGTGGTCAATGCAGTCCATTCACACCAGACACAGCTGCTAACAATAATTTAGTTGTGCTTAAGTGTAAAGCCAATAAGATATTTATTTATGGGGTTATTTCTCCCAACACAGATATGCTTGGTAGCACATAAATCAGGTTACTTGCTTTCAGTGTTAAACTTGTAAAAACAAAATCAGGAAAACAACATTTTAACTTATCAGGCAATCAAAGCAAAAGAAATAAGACCTGGTTGATAACAAACTGGTCTTTTCTGTAGGCTTAGCTAATATTTTCTTAGCATGTATCAAACAACAAACCAAAAGCTACAAAGAAAGAAAAAAACTGTTCTTTTCAGGTTAACTTCTTATATCTTCCCACATAGATTCAGAAGTGATTCTCTCCTAGCTCACAAGCAATTAGGTAAGGCTCAATTGCTAGCAGTTATCCAGCTGAAACCCCTTAGCTGGCTTGCTTTCTACTGCGTGGCTAGAAATCTTACTCAGGATATTTTCTGAGTAGATTAAAGAGCAAGTTTGTATTTCTTTGTGATGGTTGCTGTACTTTATAACAGAAAATCACCAAAGGAGTTTAGACAGAGAGCAGTCCATGTAAACAGATTCTTCATCTGCTATCACCCCCTCTTCTTCAACAAGCATGGCTTCAATATCATGGATTGGCACAGATGAATGTCCCAATGGAGCACTTTCAGGAGAATACTTGTTTCCCTGCTGTCTTTCAAGGTTATAGCTAGGGCATAGATCAGTGTTCATACCTGAGCTTCCATTGCTGTTAGAGTTCCTCTCTATATAGCCTGGCCAGTATGTAGTCCAGTTCTTATGTCCAGCCTTCCAATCCAGATCCCTGGACACTGGATCTCTCTTCACATACCTTCTGGCACGGGTCTTAGGGTCCTTTCCACGTGCAGCCGTCTCTCTCACAGGTACCGTCTGGAGATTCCTAGCTCTGCAGCACCATTCCTCTGGCTTTCCCCAGTCCAATGGTGTATGCTGGCCCTTGGAATGCCTCCCAGTATACGTACTGCTCTGGACTCTTCTAGACCTCTCAAAGGCTTTTCTCCTCTTTCTTCCAAAGGGTTTCTTTCCCTCTCTATCCGTCCGGTTTGGCTTCTGCTTCTGATGATCCTCTTGATGATGAAGATGATCAAGCTCAAGCTGATTCTCAGGATAATGCTCTGTAGAATAAACTCTACCTTTATTCTGCTTAGATGAGTGCTCCTCCCTAACACAGCACAGCTGTGCTGAATCAGGCCCTGCCCTTTGAGATGAGTGCTTAGGGATTACCTCATAGCCCTCCTGATTGAACACACGTTTCCCCACTTCAGCTCCTCTAATGGCTGTTGGAAACCTGGTGCATTCTGGGACTGGTAGTCTTTTATGGAAAAATTCTGTTTTCTTATTTCTACCAGAACTGACAGGTTGCTTGTTCAGAGTCACTTCACCTTTCCTATAGCTCCTTCCTGAGCTATGATAAGCTTCCTTATCACAATACACATGCACACGTGGTACACGCTGAGGGGTTTGTGTAGGCAAGGGAGATGAGGCATGTGGTGTTGGTTGTTGGTGAAGCAAAGGAAGTGTCAGGCAGGTTTGGTGTGGAGAGTGGCTGGGTTGGTGAGTGCTGGTGGAGTTGTGGGGCTGGGTTGGTGACTGGTGGGTGAGGTGAGTGTCTGGGTTTGAGTGCGTTTGAGGAGTTGAGGAGGGTGGAGTTTATGGCGGGCTTTGTGGTTGCTGCATGTGCATGTGCAGTGGGAGGTGATCAGGGGCTATGGTTGCCTGATGGGGGAGATGGTGTCCATGGGACTGAGGCACAGGGAATGGGTTTAGTCTCGCTGCAACACAGACCTGAAGCTGTGGGGGCAGGCCAGGCAAGAACTGTGCTGGCATGGTGCAGGAGGCGTGCAGAGTTGCAGCCTCGCCAGCCTCGCCTCTACAGGCCCAGGGCCCAGCTCCAGGGCATGCGTGAGGACCAGGTCATATCCCTCTACCGCCTGAGCATGGGGACTATTAGGGAGCTCTATGAGGATCTAAGACCTGACCTCGAGCCCCTGACTGGTCGGTCACATGCCATACCGTGTTTGGTCAAGCTCCTTGGTGCCCTACATTTCTTTGCCTCTGGCTATTTCCAGTCATCTGTGGTCACAGTGGGTGGCATGAGCTGCCCACCCTTCTCACACTGTCTCCACCAGGTACTGCGTGCCATGATCAGCCGGGTGGGGAATTACATTGCCATTCCCAACACTAGGCAACAGTGGAGGACCCTGAACCAGGCCTTTGAGGTGTTTGTTGGGATACCACACGTGATGGGAGCTATTGATTGCACACATGTTGCCCTGGTCCCACCCAGAGACAGGGAGGTAGTGTTCCGCAACCGCAAACACTACCATTCCCTGAATGTTCAGGTTGTATGTGATGCAAATATGCTTATTCTGAATGTGGTACCTAGGTTTGCAGGGAACACCCATGACTTCTATATCCTGCATCACTCGGCACTACTCAGACAATTTGAGGCAGGACAGTATGAGGACTGTATACTGCTGGGGGTATATTTCTCATTTCTGACATGCACATGGTGATCCTGTGACTAACCATATGTGCACATGTCTGTCTTTGAGGTGTATCCCTAGTTGTGTGTATGTCTCATCTGTCTGGTTGTGATCTAATGTTGGGGGGGTGCCCTCCAGCTCTACCTTGCTATGGTGCTGTGTGATAATGGTAGCATGAATGCTAGTATTTGTGTCGTGTTTACAGATTATGTTGAATGCAATCCGTACACCTACCCTTTGTTTTGTGTGTCATAACTTCACACGCTGATGCATATTTGTGGTGTCCCATCATGTGCTGTCATATGTTTCTGTCAGGATGTTTTGTGTATTTGGTTTGCACGTACATAATTGTGTCCATTTGGGTGGACATCAGCTCCTACTTTAACGTTCCACATTTCTTTCTGCAGGTGATGCAGGATATAGGTGTCATCCCTGGTTGCTGACCCCTGTGAGTCAACCACAGACACGTGCAGAGAGGAGTTACAATGAGGCCCATGCCTCCAGCTGCTCCGTCCTAGAGCGCACCTTTGGCGTTTTAAAGAGTTGCTTCATGTGTCTGGATAGGACAGGCGGGACCTTACAATACAGACCATAGATTGTGGCAGAGATAATTATAGCCTGTTGCATCCTGCACAACATTGCTCTCAGGCACCCCATATGCCTGTCCAAATTAATGAGGATCTGGAGGATGATCCGACATGCCCTCCTGTACGTGCCCGTGGTGACACTTGTGAGGGCACAGCAGTCAGGCGGCAGATGATTGAGGTGCTCTTCTCATGTAAGTACTGCATATGTTACCACATACATTTGTTTAGATATGTGTGTACTACTACTACTAGTGATCATTTGTATCCCAATGGCAGTAAGATACAGCACTGCACTGACATGTAACAGACACTGCCTGGCCATCCCAGCTTACAATCTAATCATGACTGAAACGCAGAAGATGTGAGCAGGGTACAACAGCGGGTGGTGGTGGATTATGTGTGTCGGGAGTAGTAGGCTTGTGGGAGGTGTTAAGCTGTCATACCCGATTTGTGGCTGATTGGGATAGGGGCTGCTGTACAGCCACAGGTAATTTGAGGCTTTGGGTGCAGCAAGGTGAAAGGCGAGTAGTATGGGGTAAATAGTAGGAGAGCAGACCATAGATGGGACCAGTTGCCTAGATGTGTGTGTTTCACATTTTTTAATTTGAGCTGATTGATTTGTTGGTATGCTCTGCAGGGACTGTGTGTTAGTTGTTTCTGTATAGCGCTTCATGTGATACGTAGCACTATATACATGCTGAGTAGTAGTTGGATTACTGGTATTTGAGATCAGTAAGGGAAGTTACTGCCACACCACAGTGTGCCTGTATATATAGGTCAGCACGTAGCCTTGAGATGGATGCGGAAACGGATAGGGAACCTGTGGGTGTACTGAGAGGGAGAGTATTAGTGCCATTATGTGTGTGGCTGTAGAAAAGCCATGCAGTGCAGTGTTGCATATTTTCAGGCAGACAGAGATGATTCAAGGCCAGATCAGCAAGGTGTAGGTTATAGTAGGCAAGCCAGGAGCTGATTGGGGGGGGGGGGGAGGAATTTGGGTTTTAGTTGTGTTTTCAGGGAGGACTGGGGAGATATAGCTGATGACAACTAGACATAAACCACAAGCCTCAACTACAAGCTGGATATGTGTGTAGAGGAGGAGAGTGCAGTCCAAAACAACACCTACATTGCGGAACCTACAGAGAGGAAATTTTGGCCACACATACAAAGACGCTTTGATGGGGGGGAGGGTTTAGGTGCACATACAGGATATCCATGCTTTGTCATTATCAATTTCGCACAGTGGGATGACATGCAGCCATCAATGTCAGGTGGCAACCAGACATTGGGGTGTGGTTTGGCAGACATAACTCAGAGATATATTTGCAACTCATCAGCACACACCTGTTAATGTAAGTCAAGGTATGAGATATACATACTAAGAAAATGTACATGGACAGAGGATAAGGATGGAGCCCCTGCATATTTCCCTGTGTTACAGGAACTGACAGCGGTGTAGCAGACGACATTGAGACACCAGAACACACACTGAAGGGGCATTGGGAGCGATATGGGAGACACAGGATAGTACTGCATGCTTAGAGCCAAGCAGGGACACGGTAGCGAGGAGATAATTCTGTTCCACATGTTTTACAGCAACAGAGAGGTGAGGAAGGGGACAGACAGAGTACGGACCCTTGTTGTTTGCCACACACACTTCAGTGATAACTTTCACATGAAACAAATCTGTACAGTGTGATGGGGGACAGTCAGTCTGTTAAGGATCTTGGGGGTCTACGAGCTGAGGACGTGAAGGTGCAGTGTGTGTTGCATAGCTTCACCATGACATATGTATGTTTCTCTTGTGTTTCTCAAGCCACAGGACATACTTGGTGACCCTCCTGGTGCTGGGTGCATTGGCAGGTGACTGTATGTCATCCAACATGCAGTAGTTTGGGGTAGGTGGACCTACAGCTACTTTGTCTGTGACGACAGTCAGGGGGAGCACATGTCTGCAGTGATCTGTCATAATGTACATATGTTGTTGTTCACCTCTTTTCCCTGCACCCCATACCCTATATGTTGCTGTTGGCACACATATCCATATGTATTCCTGTCCAGTTTGTCTTCTCCAACACTGTCTCTGGGACACGTCCAACAGAGCTGCGTGTGTGTGCAGGTCCTAGGTGTTTGGGAGGTGGAATGCACGTACAACCTTCCCTAACATTGTAGCATCAGCCAACAGCAGGGTATCATTGCATTTAACAGGCCTTTATCTCCACTAATCTCCAATTGTGCACATACAGGCCGTATGCTACTGCTGGCATGCTCACCTTAGCATACTGTGTGGGTGGGTGTCTTTGGGTTGGCTGTGTGATGATACAGCGTGTAGGCATTTTGCATGATCATGTGGTGTGAGGGGTCTGTACACCTGGGGAGCAGTGGTGACTGTGCTATCTCTACCTTACTGCTGTTTACCTTGTGGACATGTGTTGTGTGTTGTGAGCTGACCTATCTCTTGTGTACTGACAGACCACTGCGCAACAGCATTTGTGTGTCACAGATATCGCCATAATGTGGACATGCATCAACAGTGGCTGGACATGGGGACATGGTGACTATACACACTTCAATGACATCTTCTCCCTTCACTGTGACGTGTTATGGCCTTTGAGAGCCTCAGGGGATCCCAAACATACACTTGCTGCAAACACACGGTAGGTTGCACCTTTAGTCTTTTTTGAATGACATCAGCCTTTACATGTTAATGATTTATTGTTTGTCTCATAGACATTTCCTGTTGGGTCTCTGTACACGAACGCTGATGCACATGGGGTGGAGCTGTGAAACGCCTGTGTAGCATGGGCATGGACATGATCTTATCCATGTGACACCCTCGTCTGCGGTTCCAATTAAAAATGTCCCCAACATGCATTGTGTTCTGTGTAGTGATCATGTTATGTTTGCCTGTTTGACCTTTCCCTACGTACATATTGATGTTTTACTCTGCAATTTGGGCTGATGTTGCAAGCAGCATACCACTACATTGTAGAAACCAGAGGGTAGGGCTAAATGGCCAATTTTCCCAATGGAGAAAGGTGAATAGTGGTGTACCCCAGGGATCTGTGCTGGGTCCGCTGCTTTTTGACACATTCATAAATGACCTGGAAAGCGGAATAACGAGTGAGGTTATCAAATTTGCAGATGACACAAAACTATTTAAAGTTGTTAAAACCCAAGAGGATTGTGGAAAATTGCAAGAGGATCTTGATAAATTGGAAGACTGGGCATTAAAATGGCAGATGAAATTTAATGTGGACAAGTGCAAAGTTATGCACCTAGGGAAGAACAACCCAAACTATGGTTACACTATGCAAGGTTCCACATTAGGAACTACCACCCAGGAAAAAGATTTAAGCGTCATTGTGGATACCATGTTAAAACCCTCGGCCCAGTGTGCAGCAGCGGCCAAGAGAGCAAATATGATAGGTATGATAAGGAAAGGAATGGAAAATAAAACAAAAGATATTATAATGCCTCTATATCGTTCCATGGTGAGACCGCACCTTGAATATTGTGTGCAATTCTGGTCGCTGTATCTTAAAAAGGATATAGCGATTTTAGAAAAGGTTCAGAGAAGAGCCACCAAAATGGTAAAGGGGATGGAAGGATACTCCTATGAAGAAAGGCTAAAAAGGTTAGGGCTCTTTCACCTGGAAAAGAGACGGCTGAGGGGAGATATGATAGAAGTCTATAAATTAATGAACGGAGTGGAACGGGTAAACGTAGATCGACTGTTTACCTTATCAAAATATAGAAAGACTAGGGGACATGCAATGAAGCTACAGGGTAAACTATTTAAGACTAATAAAAGAAAATATTTTTTCACTCAACGTGTAATCAAACTCTGGAATTTGTTACCGGAGGATGTAGTAAAGGCTGTTAGTGTAGCTGGGTTTAAAAAAGGTTTGGACAAGTTCCTGGATGAAAGGTCCATAAACCATTATTAAGAAGGGACCCAGGATATCAATGCTTGAACCAATACAAGCATTGTGGAACCTGTGTCCCTTGGGGAAACTGCTAGGTACATATGACCTAGATTGGCCACTGTTGGAAACAGAATACTGGGCTTGATGGACCTTGGTCTGACCCAGTATGGTATATCTTATGTTCTTATGTTCTTATCCTCTTATGATACAGGGCAGTGAACACACAAAGCACATCTACTACAGTGCATCCGGCGTCACCATCAACCTCCTGCTGCAGGACACAACAACACCATGGAACTATCCCTGGGAAATGGTGCCATAGGATGTTTGACCTCTGCAAGTGGGACACATGCCTAGGATAGACAGTATTATTGTTGGGCTGCTACTTTGGGCATGACATGCCTGTCCAACACAGCGTTGCTGCTGTGCTCTGGCTGGGTGTCGTGTTCATCGCATGAGACATACATGACCTTTCCTGTGGCATATTGGGATGTCACACTTGACTATGCATGCCCAGGGTTTCAAGGACAGTTTTAACATGACTTGTTGGATTGCAGACACCCTTTGCACTTTGGACACTGTGTACTGGTCCCCGCGTTTGCAGCAGGGACTGACATTGTCACTGTATGTTGTACATCCTTCTGACATTATGTTGTTGTGTTTTGCCCATGTGTGTGACATGGAACACAGGATATGCTCATCTGTTTGTTTCAACACAAGCATGCAGCCATGCGTATGGCACAGGGGGAGCAATGGAGAGGTCCTCTTGTCCATGTCCACCTAGCCTCTGTTATTGACAGTGCTCCCAAAGCGCATATCTTGTCCGGTGCGGTCATCAACCCATCCCAGCAGCCTAGCACTGCTTATCAGCAACCATACAAACTGGTACCTGTCTCTGTGAGGATCACTCAATTTTGTCTTAGCACAACACATTCCTTTCCATCTAGGTATGCACAAAATATCCATTTTCCCTTGTGGGCCTTATGGTCCCTCTGTACAACAAGAAACTTATTTTTCCCCTTACAGCCTCCACTTGGACATGACACAGTATTTGCCACAACACCACTTTACTGCACACCAACATCTTTGATTGATATTTGCAATCACCAAGGGTGTTAAAGAGCATGTGTGGCATCACTGTATCATTTTTCAACATACACGGTGCATGTGCATGTGACTGACTATGTTGGTGCAACACAGCATGTTGCAATATGGCTTCTGTGTGGGTTACTGTAACATGTTTGACCTTTCTTTCCATCTCTATATACAGGTTATTGTGTCTGTTTACTGTACAGATGTGACGCTCTGCATTGATTTACAAACCTAGCATTGCATGTCTGCACAGTCCTATTTATCCCCTGAGGTAACGACACTCACATTGCCCCGTTATATTTGGAGTGCGGCAGTGTGGGTGTCCATTTTCTTCCTTCATTTGTGCATTCCATGTACTGTTATATATGTGTAAGAACACTGTATCCACACCAACCAGTGCAGGGGACCTTCTGCATAGTGTTATCTCTGCATGTTTCTGCGGATGGTTTCATTTGAATTCTCTGTGTTCATGTGCCTCTGCTACCTGTTAGCATATCCTCATTGTACATTTGACGATTGTTTAGGGTTACATTGTTGCAGCTTTGATTCCTATATCAGGCATTATGTGACAGCTGTAACATTAATTTCGATATGTGTGTTTACACTTTCTTACTTTTAACAACATATGCTGTTTCATTGGTGTGCCTTCTGTGTTGGCAGACAGATATGTTTTAAGGAACAGATCATGATTGATGTGTGTTGGGCCCTCTTCATGCACCGCCTACTGTCTACATGCACACATATGTAACTAACACATTTGGGGCATGCAGCAGTATGTGGGGGTGGGGGCCTAATGCATACTGCACACCATGCACCTGATGCACATTATTTTTTATTTATTTATTTAAAACTTTCTTATATACCGCCTCTTCCATAGATCAAAGGCGGTTTACATATAACAAGTGTAACAAGAACAGGTTTTACATAGAACAGATTTTTAAATTATTTACAAATCAACTTTTAAATCAACAGTTTTTAAATTATTGACATTCAACATGATTGTGAGTAACTATATTATTAATTGTAAACAACTATATACAGGAGTAGTAGAGTAGGTAGCTTAGGTAGACATTTGTTGGATTCAATCATCAACGTTGAGGTTACGGTGTGATCGTCTGCATTTAAGGTGGGTTTGTGATCTGTATTGTGTTTGAGAAGTGTTCTGTGAATAAGTGGGTTTTAAGTTCTCTCCTGAATAGATGGAGGTCTTTTATCATTCGGAGATTTAAAGGTAGTTTGTTCCATATGGCGGGTGCAGCATATGAGAATGCTCTGGAGCTCGTGGTTTTTTTTGTTTTACGGATAGTGTTTTGTATGGCTAACGAGTATGTTGCATTTTGTCATCGTGTTCTGTGTTCTGGTGGGGCTTGCAATAGGGTGGTTAGATGAGATGGAGAGATGTCATTGATGAGTTTAAATGTGGTTATGATTATTTTGTATGTTATTCTGCTATTTATGGGGAGCCAGTGCAATTCAAATAAGATGGGAGTTATGTGGTCGGTCAGGCGAGCTTTCGTTGTTACGCGAGCGCAGATATTTTGGGCTCTTTGGAGGAGGTTAGTGTTTGCTAGTGGTAGACCGTTTAGGAGACTATTACAATAGTCGAAGTGGGGAGTGATGAGTGCACTGATGACCGATCTGAAATCGTGGGAGTCTAGGAGTGGTCTTAGGTGTTGTATGGTTTTTAGCTTGAAGAATATTGTCTTAACTGTTTGCTTTATGTGAGGGATCATACTGAGGGTATGGTCTAGAATTATTCCTAAGTATTTCACCTCTTTCTTGATTGGGATTGTTGTGTTGTTTATTGTGATGGTTTCCGGGAAGGTTGCATTTAGTTTTCTTGCTACAAACATTGCTTCCGTTTTTTTCAAGTTGATTTTGAGGTGGTTTTTCTCAAGCCAGGTGTCTGTCTCTTTGATACATTCAGACATATTCTGGTATGTGGGGTTGTTTGTGTTAATTGGGAGGGTGAGCATGATGTCGTCAGCGTAGATATAATGGCTAACTTTGTATTTTTTGAATATACTTGTGATAGGTTGGAGGTAAATGTTGAAGAGGAGTGCTGAGAGAGCTGAGCCTTGGGGTATGCCTTGGTCTTGTGTGAAAGGTTCTGATGTGTTTTGGCCTAGTTGAATGCGTATTACTCGGTGGGTTATATATGAGATGAACCATTGGAGGATTGTCCCGCTAATTCCTATATCTTGGAGTCTGTTAATTAGTGTATTGTGGTTGACACTGTCAAAAGCGGCTGATATGTCTATGAAAATGAGGAGGAATCCTTGATTGTTATCGTCTGTGCCTTTAATGAGGTTATCTAACAGTGTTATTAGTAGGGTTTCTACCCCGTGAGATGGGCGGAATCCAAATTGGTGGGAGTCAAGGGGGGCATGAGAGTCAATATGGTCCTGGAGTTGAAGTTGTATGATTTTTTCAATTATTTTGGCTACGAATGGTATGCTGGCTATAGGCCTATATGAGTTTGGATCCTTTGGGTCTAATTTGTTGTTTTTTAAGATGGGTCGTATGGAGGTGAGTTTTAGGGGATCGGGCATTAAGCCTTGGGCAAGGGATTGGTTTACTATCGGTTGGATATGTACAGCGAGTTCAGTTTTTGAGGCTTTTATCCATGAAACTGGGCATGGGTCAAGGGGGGATGTTGTAGTATTGATCATTGTTATGACATTGAGGAGGTGTTTTTGGTCAATTTCGTGGAAGGTTGTCCATTTAAATGGTTGTTTTGGGTCTGAGTGCAGAGTTATAGTTTGGATGCTCGTTCTGTTTTTTGGCTTCTCAGCAAAGTGTGTAGCTAGGGTTTGTACTTTTATGTCTAGGTGATCCGGTTCATGTGTTTGGGTTTTGGTAAGGGATTTTACGATATTGAATAGTTCTCTTGGGCGGTTGATCGCCATATTTATCACTTTAGAGTGGTAATCTTATCTCTCTTGCCCATCATCTGTAGACGGGCCAGTGACTTTTCTGTGACATATGGGTTGCTGCTCTGCAAAATGTGTTTCAGATTTTCACCTGGGATCCACTCACCTTGATATTATGATAGGCGGTATCTACACTATCCGTGATGATTAACCAAAATAAAAATATGTGTTTGACGTACATTTGTCTCTGCTGCTGCTTGATCACACTGACACTTGTATTTAGTGATTTCCTGACCATGTACATGGCCCACCTGTGCTCACATCCTTGTATGGTGCCAGCTGTCTATCTGTCAGCCATTTGCCACATCACTGGGTGTTACAGATTCCCATACACAACTTCCCTTTGAGGTACTATTTTTGCACTGTAGTTATTTGGGATAGTGGTTACAGACTTGTGTTGTAACACCATAGGTTGCAGGTTTGACCACCACATCGGGTTACTGTTTTTTTCTGTTGTGCTAACCTGACCGTTAGGTACCTGCAGGTTCATCACCTATGCACACACCCTTCCATCGCTTCACTATACACCAGTGTGCCCTCTGTGCTGCCTATCCATTACATATTAGCTGTTACATATGTCTCTTTCTTTATAACATTTACATGGCATTTCACTTGGGGGATTGGCATTGCTGTGGTTCAGCTGGTCTGTGGCACACCTGTTTGCAGGTTCAATTCTCTCCTGTTCTGTTCCATATTTTGCCCTGCTCCACAGAGCATCCCCTGCCACCCTTTGGGTTTAGGTTCTTTCCTCTTTTGCATGCTGTATCCACTGCATAACATTTCATTGTGTGTGTGCATGTAGTTATATGTGGCTAAGGTCCCAATTACAGACTGTGATCTGATCTGTACACACCAGATCTGCATGTGCATTTCATCATGGTTACTGTTGGAGGTTTGCCTATCCTGGCAGACAGAAGGCTTCTTGTGTGATGCCCTGCAGTATGCTTGTATGCAGCCTTTGCTAATGACCTCACGTTGGTGATGTGGCCTACCGGTTTGTGCATTGACATTTGTGCTAATGGTCATAGGTTTGATTGTTCTCTTTCATTTGTATGCCTGTCCTGCACAGCTACATTTCATTCCTGTGACAGTCATATCTGTGAAGATCTGTGCTGTTAGCACATTGTACCCTTATCACAGTTGCCAACCATCCTTCTGTCCATCTATGTGTGTCTGCCAGCTGTGTGCCGTCCTACCCTGATGAGCATGCTGCTACCCCACGTCCTGCACTGCTACACATTTCTGCATTGCAGCTCTTCCTGGTTGCCTCTCCTGTGTGTGCTCTGCATGGCACTGCTACTCCTCTGTCCTCCTGTCATTACACCTATCCTGCCACCTCTACCTCCTCTGCTGGACACGTCTTCCAATCCTCTGCCACAAACTGTCATTATTGCATGGTACATTACCATCACCCTGTGCATCGCTACAGCTACCCCCGATATGTTTGTCCATTTTTCCAGCTGTTACATGGGCTGGATGCAGATTTGTCTGGTCCATCAGCTCAGATCTACTTCCTTCCATTACTTGTGCATTGTCTTTCCTTGTTGCTCTGTGCAGTGTTAGGGTTACATCTGTGTTTGGCCCATACCTTTCTTGCTTTTCAACTTGGGGGACCTTACAGCCCTTGGCCAACATTTTTTGAGTCACCTATACATCCTTCGGGCATCTTAAGCCACACCTTAGATTCAGCCAGCTTATGGGGTGCCTACCATGGTGCCTTGGGAGTTGACAACTTTTCGACATGGCCTCTGTGGCACATTATAGCCCGCCTTGGCTGACGTGGTGTGCCTTCTGGTGTGCCCTAAAAGGTGCATTAGTTTATGGCACTGGGGTGCGGGTATTTTTAGCTGGCAACACAGAATGTTGGACTGTTTCAAGCAGGAAAAGGTATTGCCTTGGCCAACCTTATTCATTAAGCCCACTGGTGGATTGAACTCATGACCCCTGTTTTAGCAGTCATTGTATTAACCAGTGTGCTACACCTCTATTGCTGTTGTTGCAGCTCTGCACGCGAAGTTACGGTTAACGCGTGGTAAAGTGCACGGCTCCCTATATCGCACGATAATGGACATGGCACAATTTATCGCACGATAACCAATGATTGCTACCTTAAGACCGGAACGCCCACTCCTTATATGGCATCCTTCACATTATCGCTGCAACTAGCGCCGGAAACATTAAGACGGTTTAGTAAACATACCCCTAGATTTACAAATGTCATGAAGTCTTTATGTGATCTCACTGGCCTGTTGATTCCTTGTGGAGAAGACGGGCCCTGTCTTTTCATTCAAGCCCTCTTCTAGCCTCCACTTACCTTTGCATGCTGATGCAAAACACTTGCTTCACACTGTAGCTGGACAAGTAGGTTATATATTAGAAATATGCACAGAGCACAAAAATGTGATTAGGGGTTTTTTTCATGAAATTCTGATTTAATGCACACTAACTGACAAATTAAGGCACATTGGGTCATAAGCATTACCAAGTTAGATGCAAGGCATTGATAAGGCAGGCGAATTTGGAAAGAAGCTTACTATGGAAGCAAAACTGCATAATAAAACTTTTTCAAGTACATTCATAGCAAAAATATCTGTGATAGTCTGTTGGACCATTGTATGATAGAGGGGTAAAAGGGGCACTAAGTGAGGAAAAGGCCATAGCAGAGAGTCTGAATGAATTCTTTGCTTTGCTCTTTACTAAAGAAGATGTAGGGAAGTTACCTGTGCCTGAAATGGTATATAAAGGTGATGTATCGTAAGAACTGAAAGAAATATCGATAAACCAGGAAGATGTATTACAACTATTTTATAAACTGAAGAGTAGCAAATCACCTGAACCCGATGGTATACATCCAAGGGTGTTGAAATAACTGAAATATGAGATTGCAGACCTATTATATTAATCTGTGAAGTATCATTAAAATCATCTGTAACACTGGAAGATTGGAGAACTGCCAATGTAACGCCATTTTTTAAAAAGATTTTCAAGGGTGATCCAGGAAACCACAGACTAGTGAACCTGATGTCAGCATCAGGCAAAATAGTAGAAACCATTATAAAGAATAAAATTATTGAATATATAGATAATCATATTTTAATGGGAGAAAGCCAACATGGATTTAGCCAAGGAAAGTCTTCTCTTACTAATCTGTTATAATTTGTGAAGGTGTGAATACACAGGTAGACAAAGGTGAGTTGGTTGATAAAGAGCCTGATTCTGTAAGGGGCATGTCTGGACTGCCAGATGTCCAAGAACAGGACGGGCTCTGTTGTACTCGATTCTGCACCGCGGGAGCAAGATGCTCCTGCAGTAGCAGGATCAGTCAACAGGACGGCCCGTGTGCCCCTTGAGTAGCCACAGGGGATGTACAGCTGGCAGAATGGCCAAGCCTCCCCCCGCTCCTGCTGCTGCGCTGGTGCCAGATATCCCTCCCCCCTCCACAGATCAGTGTCCCACCGCTTGACCCTCAACGGGTCTGCTGGGGCCAGGATCGGGAGATGGGGACCTAACTGTGCCTGATCCTAGCCTTGAGGGTGGTTCCCGGGCCCGATCGCTGACTTTTATCTTTATCTTTATTGAGTTTTTTGTTATACCACACCTTCGAGAACCAGCAGGGTGGTTTACAATAAATGCAAAAATACAGAAATGGCCAAGACTGGCCGAGAAACAGAAAGGAACTACAATTCTTCATAGGAAAGCAACAGACACACTCAAGGTAAGGAAGAGAGAAAAGAGGAGAGATAGGAGAATAACACGGGAGAAAGAAAAGAGCTAACAGAGGTAACCTCTGCAGTGGTATAAGCAGCACGTCTGATCCCCTCCTGCAAGACATATAGGGCCTTAACCTGAATCAGCCCTGTACGTCCTGCCACCTCATTCTACCCCTGCTCTGCCCACAATCTGCCCCCTTCCACTCCCTCCGGCTCTTCCCGTACTGTGTCTCTGGGCGTGCGGGGAGAGTGTGTGGCAGAATATGGCTGGGATGGCTAGTGGGGCTGCATGTCCCACCGGGTCATACAGTCCTGCTAGTCACCTTGAAGAATGTAAGTCTAATAAGAAAAAATATTTTTTTTACTCAACGCGTAATGAAACTCTGGAATTCTTTATTGGATGATGTGGTAAAAACTGTTAGTGTAGCTGAGTTTAAAAAATGTTTGGATAAATTCCTGGAGGAAAGGTCCATAAACCATTATTAAAGAGGACACGGAAAATCCACTGCTTATCCCAGGACGAGCACTGTGGAACCTGTGTGACGTTTTGGGAATCTGCCAGGTACTTGAGGCCTGGATGGGCCATTATTGGAAACAGGATACTGGGATTGATGGACCTTGGTCTGACCCAGTATGGCATTTCTTATGTTGTTATGACATGTTTATTAAACTGTGCTAATGCTTAACGTGCACTAACCGGTTAGCACAGGAAGGGTTGTACCAGAGGCTGTGTGAGCAGTGCAGCCGCACAGGGCGCAAGTAAAGAAGGAGGGGTGGTATCACTCAGTTTCTAGGAAGCTCGAAAAGATTTAGTTACTACATGTGACTGGGGCAGAGAGGGCGTCAGATTCGTCAGTTGCACAGGGTGCATTTCAAGCTTGGTATGGTCCCGAGCACAGGCTCTTGGTAACTGCTAGTGCACGCTAAAAGCAGTCAGCGGGGTAAAAATCTCACACTAACTGATGCAGGGACTGCATGGGTTATGGGTGGAGAGTGGATGTAGACTGCACATTGAGGTTAATGTGGGAGGAATTACCATGTGCTAATCATCAATGCTGCAACTAGAGCAGGTACTCAATGGGTGGTATTTCGTGCACCTACATTAATGGAGAATGATATTACTGCACAGAAAGGAACTTTTCTGTGCTGAAATTGCAGTAGACATGCTCCCAACAGATAGCACATAGCCCTTGCATTTATCACACACCACCTTTCACTCTAGGCATTTGGTAAGTGCAAAACCTTACTGTACTCTAGAAAACGTGCTCCATCGTTGATTATTGTACATTAAGTCAATATAGCATTCAATTAAAATTTTTAAGGTGCACTAACAAACTGAATGCACACCTCTATTAGTGGATGTGCAATGATTTCTGCCCACTTTGGCTATACAAGAGATCCATCAACCACAATTCTGTTCTAAAGTATAGGGAGCCTATGACAGAGAGCTGATAGGTGCTTTATTTTATTATCTTTCAAGCCCATAAGAATAATAAGTTGGATTTTTTGCACTGACTTTCAGACATTTATTATTGTTTTAGTAAACTGATAAATTCCCAGGAAAATGGAAATAAGAGCTGAAAATGAAGAGGCTTGCTGATTGATTTAGCTCATGCCTTTTTCAGTAGGAGCTCAAGATGAGTTATACGGAGGGCTTACAATCTAAGGGGCCTGTTTACTGAAGAACACGCCAATAGCACACATTTTTGCTGCGATTCTAGCACAGAAACCAGTACTTAATGCCATCCATGGTACACCAGTGCTCACAGTAACACTCATGGTTAGCGCACACCCATAATACTTGCGCTAACCATGATGCACCATCAATGCCCACATTCTGCCCCCAGCCCACCCCACCTTAACTCTCAATTACACCCTATCCAGTAAGTACAGGAAGTTTAGGGTGGGGCCCCCTGCTAACTTTAGCACAGTGCACTCACCGCTTACTAAACCCCCTCCCCCTCCTCCTCCCCTCTCCCCTCCCCTGCTAACAGCACAGTTTCATAGAATACCTTAATTTGGTACTTGAGGCAATGAAGGGTTAGGTTCCTTGCACAAGATCACAGTGGGATTTGACCCTGGCTTCTCTACATCTTAGCCTGCTTTTCTGAGCAATAGGCTACTTCTCCATGCCTAATGCAAAAATGGGGGTGAAATGTGAGTGCTGAATTAACCTGTGTAGAAAGGTGCAGCTTCCCGGACTAGGAGCAGAGCGGATGGAGTTAAAGGAAGGGAAGAAACACCGCCATTGGTCACTTGGTCCTAGAGGAACAGCGTAAGCTACTCTGTGTCCCGTCGGGTTACCTGGCCTGCAATAAGGTAGGCAATAATCAAAGATTCATATTTCTATAGTAATTATGGAAACGTTTCTTTGTTTTTCTACATTTGTTTTTGTACCAAAATTGTTTCATTATCTTATTATTGTAACAAATGAAGAAACTATGTATTTGTATATATTCTTTTTTAATCTTACGAATATTCATATATAATAACCAACAAATATACGTAATTCCCCTTCACGGACTTCCTAGTAGGGCTCGGATTTATTTTAAGATGTTGTCTTTTGTCTATAAATTGGATCCTGCTTATTTAGGGGCTTAGTTGACGTTTATGTTCCAAGGCATGCCTTGCAATGTATTAAGAGAGTTAGGCTCTGGTTATCTTCTTCCGGAGAATTCCGTCTGTCTGTTACACACGCTAACATAGTACATGGTTGTGTTCCCACTCTCTGGAATAGTTTCCTCTGTGATCTTAGAGATGCTACTTAGTAATCTTTTCACAAGGGTTTAAAAACCTGACTGTTCCATTGCCTTCTAATTAATGGATTGCTTTTTTTCATTTTGATTTCTGTTTTTTAGATTGTACTTTAAAAAGTTGTTAATTGTAATTATTTATTTGTTTATTCTGCTTATGGGCATGTTCTTTTTGTGGTAAATTGCTTCAAATGCTGATGGGTTATTTGGAATATAAATGTAAATATTAAATTTAATTAAAACATAAAGAACATGGTAATTGCTTTTTCATTGCATTTATTTTAAATGTATTACTGTTTTCTAATTTAAAATCATAAAGGCTGAATAGAGCCAGGGTCATTGTCATGGTAAGATAAGATGTCTGCAAAAGTCAGCCTGGTTAAAGCCTGGGTCACTGTATGCATCCAATAAGAGGCCTGTGAGGCAGATCACGTAAGACGTAATTTTATAAGGATCTGTGTAAAGCTACACGCCATCAATGCACATAAATCACCTATATTCAGTGACTTATGCATATGGCTGGACATTTATGTCAGTAATATAGCCGGTCGTCACCCTGTAAGTACAAGCATCAGGCCAATAGCGCATACTTTCACTGTGAGCATGCACAGAGACGGAACTTGGAAAGAGGGCAAATCTATGCACATAAATGATAAAATACTATCATTTACACACGTTCCTTAAATATCTAGCTGCAGGCATTCACATCAGCTCTGTGGTTGGTGTAAGTGACCACAGCTGGATTTGCTGCATGTATCCAACCCTTTACGCTCTTATTTTAGAAAGCTAAATACACGCATACTCGACTTTATAAAATAGGAGCAATAGACACATGGCAAAGGTTAACTAGGCACAACTTTATAAAATTACCTTCTTAATGCCTGGGGGAGCATATTCAAAGGCATTTATGCAGCTTGCAGATCTGTAACTGCGTAAATACTGGGACCGTGATATTCAGCGACACTAACCTGGTTAGTGCTACCGAATATCCCTACTTTGTGTCACTGAACACCCCAACACTAAGTGGCTAGCATCGAGGCACTCCAGAGGTAGAGTGAGGGTGAATCCCTGGGCTAACCGGGCAGTGGCAATATTCAGCTGCTGCCTGGTGAACCCTAACCAGCTAAATTTGGACAGTGGAATGGTTGTCTGATCTTTAGCTGGTTTTGCAGTCAGACTGAATATCCGGGATGAAATTAAAGCGGCGATGGCCAGTCGCCTTAAATGTGTTGGCCATTGCTGCTGAATATCTGCCCATGGGTTACTACATTTGTGGTAACAATGCCACTTACTTTAAACTTCCAGAGCCCACCAATATCATCCGTTCTCTCGAAGCAGGTAGGCTCAAGTCCCTCATCCAAGCAGCATTTGATCGATACCAGCCCACTGGCCCCAGCTCCGATGACTGCAACTCTCTTTTCCATGGTGCCCTGTGCCAAGGAACAAGTAGGGAACCAACTGTAAATGTTACAAACAGCAAAAATAAAAAAGAAATTACAACTATCACGTTACATGTTAGGCATCTGCTTTAAGCAGTTTGTTCGCAAGTCATCAACTTGGTTTCACTGGTAAAAAAAGAGCATATTAGTCTACTCACACCTATAAGTATTTGGCATGTAATACTGTAACTGAAGGGTGGGAGATAAAATCCACAGGGGCATTTCTGCAGCCGTGCTGCTCCAGCTTTACTTAGGTTCATCGGGCCCGATATTCAGCGCCCGCGGCTAGCGCTGCTAATGTGGCTAGCCACCAGTGCTGACCATTAAACCTGGATATTCAATGTCAAGGTCATATCTGGCCCTGGCATTGAATATTCAAGTTCTTTGCTCTTGCCAATCGCTAACCAGGCAGCAGTGATATTGAGCTGTTGCCCGGTTAGCAAGATGCGGCGAAGGTTAGGCTAGGGTTACCTGCGCCTGGCTTTCACCACATATCGCAAAATGGGCAGTGGCTCAATATTGCCATTGGCTGGTTACTGATCGGCTCCACCTACGTTCTGCCCCAGGACGCTCCCGACACGCCCCAGTGCTAAGCGGTTAGCATCTGGGTGTTTAGAGTTGGCGGCTGCGGATATTTGGCAGCACTAACTGTATTAGTGCCGTAAATATCCTATTCACCCGATTAACATGCTTAGCAGCTCTGCTAATCGCGTTAATCACTTTGAATATCGAGCCCATCATTTACTGCTGCTATCCCAGACATCTCTAACGAAACATCTTGAGTCCCGATATTCAAAAAGAGTTGAGTACCTAAATTAATGTCCCTAAGTTAGGCTCCTAGTTCAGATTTAGGAGTCTAAGGACCTCTTTTACTAAAGGGTACAGTATAGCAATACACTGTGAGTGAATAAAACTGTATAGAACTCTCACGCATGGCCAGCGTGTCCCCTACAGTTACGGCTGTAGGGGTTAAGTGCTTTTAGGGGTAGAGGTTAAGTATGATACATTTGGGATTTAGTATGATAGATTTGCTTTTAATTTTTAAGTGCTAAGGATTAATAATGTTCCTGATTCATAATCACTTACTGGCTGCCCTGAATCTCACAAAATAGTTAAAGCACAGTCATTCTGCTATAACATGTGAGCCAAGAATACAGGCCTTAGCAAAAAGAGATCCAGCACCGGAAAGAACCATATAAGGAGATATCATGAGCCTTGTGAGGTGCCAGTTTGGGCTGGAGAGTCTAGACTAGGACCTGCAAGGGGATATCAGATATAGGCCTGTAAGGTCTATGTGTCAAGAAATGCATACACAGGAAACCACAAAGCTACCAACATATATGCTGGGCCCGGCTCTGAAGAAAGCAGATTAGCTGGATCATGGTGAGTATGGGAAGAGGGGGGCCAGGGGGATTTTGCAACAGGAACTAAGGGGAGTAAAGGGTAATAATAGGAAATAAGGTAGGGGAGGGGGAGAGAACACAAAGGAATAGCTCTGGGGACTGGACTGTATGTAAAAATGCGAAAGAGAAAAAGGTATAAATTGTAATATGCTTTCTATATTCTAATGGGGGAGAGTTGCATTCTTGAGGTGCCTAGTGCCCGATAGAACTCTCTTCCCCACTTCGCTGCCTGTATTTGGTCATCAGTTATCTAATAAACAGAGACTCTGATTGCACCTGTACTGACTTTTTGGATCTGATCATTTCAGGTAATAATAATAATTATACTAATTAGGTGGTGGTCTATTTTTGTACGAAACAGGGCCGTACACGGCACAGAAACATCCCTTACCGCCCATTAAATCATTTGCAATTAGCGTGGGTGAATGTACCACTTCCTCCTGAGGTAGCATTACGCGCATCCATGCTAGCTGCAAAATTGAGAGCATGTAGTCAGTATTCTGAATTTTATAATCAAGCAAGTACTTTGATTAATAAATTTAAGGATCGTAGTTACCCAGCTTTAGTACTTCGAAAATCAGAGAATGGCTGCTTGCACCTTCTGCAGTAGCCTCGCCCGTAGATACAGATTCTGACCTGTGCCATTTAACATTCTGCAGTGTCCAGGACATTTGTATCATCAATTGGGCAGCGATGGTCCATTTTATCTGCCTTTCCATGCTTTGCCTCTACTAGTCCGCAGATGGCATATAGCAGGGGTCCTAATTTGAGAGATAAGTTATGCCCTGTGTCTCCCCATAGCAATAATGTTTTGGCAAATCTCCCTAAAGGGCACTTTAAATGCGGCACATGTATATTTTGTGCAATGATGATAACACTCTTCTACTTCCTATTCTTTCAGCCCACAACCTTGGGGGTCATCTTTGAGCCCTCCCACTTCTTCTCCACACATATCCAACAGATAGCTAAAAGCTGTCATTTCTTTGTCTTTAACATTAACAAAATTCACCCCTTCCTTTCTGAACACACTACTAAAACATTTATCCACTCTTTAGTCACCTCCCACCTCGACTATTGCAACCTCTTCCTTGCTGGCCTCCCTGTGAGTCAAATTAGTGTACTTCCTCATATTATGGACCGATTCCGAGAATGTGGAATCAGTCTCTTGATTTCTCTGCAATTTTTATTTTTATTTATTTCTGTGTTTTATACACTGCTTTATCCATAATCAAGGCGGTTTACAGGGAATTCAATGAACTATCGCTGTCTATCGTTGACTTCCACAGATGTAGTCAATTTGATTTTTATACAATCCATTGGGTGAAGTCCCTGTGTACAGTCGCCGCTTGTGTTGATGGAAGAAGGTGTTTGAGATGAATAGATCGTTGGTCTTGCAGAATTCTATCAGTCTTTCTCCAGCTTTATTTCTGTTGCCAAGTCCATATTTTCCAACTACTTTGCCTTCTTCTTTGTTGCCAACTTTTGCGTTCCAGTCACCCATGACTATCAGGATATCCTGTTTGCATGTTCTGTCAGTTTCAGCTTGTACTTGTTCATAGAACTCTTCAATTTCATTCTCTTCTGCAGCTGTTGTTGGGGCATATATTTGAATTATAGTTGTGTTGATAGGCATTCCTCGTAGACGAATAGAGATTAAGCATTCGCTGACTGCATTGTATTTCATTACCATTTTTGCAAGTTTCTTCTTTATTATAAATGCAACACCATTTCTTCTTTGTCTTTCATTTCCAGCATAGTAGACCATGTGATCATCTGATGCAAAGTGCCCAATGCCAGTCCATTTCAGTTTGCTGACACCCAACAGATCAAGTTGTACACGTTCCATTTCATTCTTGACCACCTCCAACTTCCCTTCCTTCATGCTTCGTACGTTCCATGTTCCAATGCGTAAGACATCTTTACAGCTTCTGACTCTCATTTCATGCGCAGCTACATCAGCAGTCAGACGTCCCGAGGGCTTTGATCCAACCACATCATAAATGCTGGCTTTACTCTGAGAAGTCTTGCTCTTCCCCAGTAGCTAGTTGAGTGTCTTCCGACCTGGGGGTCTCATCTTCCAGCACTATAGCACAATTTGTTTTGTTGTTAACTATCCATTGGGTTTTTATGGCAAGAGACAGAAATAGATTGCCGGGCCTTTCTTCCATGCAGTTTAAGTTTGATGTTGTTGCCATTGTCACAGAAATGTGATCCTCCGCCGTAAACACTATCCCATTCTGCTGCTGCCCAGTTTACAAGGAACTTAATGAATTCACTGAACAATTACAGTAAACATCACTATAACAGTTTTGCATGCAGGCCTTTAGGATACAATTGCTTGTATTCTGTAATAATAAAATGTACCCATCAAGAGGAAACTTTTAGTGGTCCAGTTTCTTTGGTACTCTGGGACTATGAAGTAAAATTTGACAACATACAGCCTTTTGCATGGTTGGCAGCAAAGCAGTTTACATTAAAACTCAAAAATATAGAACAGAAAAGAACTGCATGAAAACTAAGAGAGGACAAAACAGATAAAGTAAGACAGAAAGAAGTAAATAAGAAGGTGTGTGGGGGGGAGGGGGAGCTAAAAAGCTCAAGATGATTATAGAAAATTGTAGAGTTTAGAAGCTGAGATTATCCAGTGGGCAGCACTACCCCTGCTCCCAATAACTCTTGGAAAGTCCTCTCAAAATAATATGCCTCGAGAGAATTGTTAAATTTCTTGAAACAAGATTCAAGATGCATGCGATCAGTGTGGAGCTAAGAAATAAAAGGCCGAGTGACGTCTACGATTCCAAGTGGGCACGAGAGGCTGAGGGAGGAGCTGAGAAGTTGGGGGAGGAGAGATCGTGTGGAACAGTCGGGAATGAGCAGGGAAGACAGGCACCCTGGGAAATCCGTGTAGTATGCCCCAAGGGTGAGCATCAGAATTTTAAAATGAAAACAATAGGTGAGAGGCAACCAATGATTCTGATAAAACAAAAGAGTAACTCATTTTTAGAGAGAAAAAATATCTGTAGAATGTAGAAGCTGATCCATTTCGTAGAGGTCTGCTGGAGAAAGGGTTACGTCTCCAGCACATTCAGGCTATTAAGGAATGCAGCTTGTTCATACTCACCTCTCTGCTTCCCTGTTATACCTAGCAGTGACTTGTCATGGTTATGAGATTTTAGAAAGCCGTGTTCCTGTTTGCAGGGACAGGAAATGAAAACATAAAATCTGAACCTTGCAGGCTGCTGGGAAGGGGTAGACCCTGGCTACAGTGGGTGGAGATTGGGGCTCTGTTTGCTTCAGGGCTGGAAAGAGAAAGTCTTTGTCTAGTGACTTTTTTTGCTGGCAAGCTACCAGGTTTTACAGCCAAAGCTCTTCCAACACACATCTTGATGAGCAATCTGAACAGGAACAGCCCTTCTGTGACAAGCACTGCCTACCCCCCCCCCCCTCCCCTCCCCTCCCCCCCTCCCCTCCCCTCCCCCAGCACCAGCAGAGTAACTGCACTCTGACTTCAGACAGGGAAAGCTGTCAGGCCCTTAATTACCTGCTTGCTGTTGCAATAACTGCTTGCCAGCAAGTTTCAATAAGCATTTGTGCAGCACAACTAGTTCCCTCTGACTGATGAATTTCCCTGAAGCGAAAGTCCCCCATCCCCTGGGCATTTCTTGTTCCACTGTCACCTGCAACATCTCAGAGTGCACAGAAGAGATATCAATCGAAAATAGATCTGAACCCGCATAAGTAAAGGATCAGTATTTCCTAAACCTAACGACTCTGGCAAGCTTGTTTCTGCATCTTGCAGGTGGCTGTGGTATTTGTGAAGAGAATTCCGCCTCTGAATTTGCATCACCTGCCCCAGACTATTTGTGACACCTTGCTTGTCAATCCAGCTCAGTGTCCCAGTGCCTACATCCTCCTTCCCCTCTTCCCTCAGAAATGATAGCATGTGGACTTTGCAATGCCCACTGGCATCCAAAGAAATCGCACAAATGGTTGGGATACATATTCCTTTCGTTTTTTAAAATTAAGTAAAAAAAAAAAAGGAACAAAATTCATCTTGTTTTTCCTTCCTTCTGACCTTGAACACGCTTTTTAACCCTCCATTGCCTCACGTACAAATTTAGAGGCATGTTTACTAAAGGAAACATTTGACAAATGTGTGTTTATTCCATGTTTAAATAGCGGTGGGGCCTAGCAGCCATGGTAGAAACATACTGCTGTGCTAGGCACGTCACTACCAGGGCAGTTGCGAACGCACGTCCATTGCACACGCTCTCGTAATGTGCACCCAGCAATTGTTAGCTACAGATGCAATATTAGGACAGCAGTAATCTACAGAACCATTGCAGGCAGTAATACATGGGCCCCTACCCCCCCTACAGGGCCAGAGGAGACCAGAGGGTTTCCCAAGAACAGGCACCAGCAGCAGCAGCGCAGGAGGATGGGAAGCAAACACATGCAAACAATCTGTACAGCGCTGTAACTATGAAAGATAGGGTGAAAACGTAGCATCTGAACGTTCAGGGAGCCTTGTATGGGATCAGACAGGGTATCCACAGGACCTACCATGTGGAATGGTTATATGAATCCCCCTCACCCTGAGGCACCCACGGTGCCTGTTCACTTAGGCTGCAGTGAACACAGTACAAGGCCTCTGGTTTAGGGGTGGAAGAGGAGATGGGAAGCCCTCTCAGTCTCCTTCTGATATGGCTTGAACAGCACCAAAGCCATTGTAGAGCATGACCCCTCCCCCCCCATTTGTAGGCCAAACCCAATAAGCACATAAATAGGGGGAAGAAACATATTGTGGGGCACCCTGCCACCAGCACCTCTACCACATGGGGTCTGTAGTGGTTAGAGGTCCCTCCCCCTGTATGCCTGTTATTTGGCAGAAAGAGTGGGCTGCAGTGTACATAGGGCCCTCACAATGGAAAGAGCTCTAGGGAACACTACAGTGCCACCCATAGAGGCGGAGCACCCCAGCTCCATAGAATGCCTCATTGCATAGGGGACTTACTTACTCAGAGCCAGTAGGTCTGAGCCATCCTCCATGGTGAGGGTGAGGGGTCATCTGCCCACAGAACATGGCTCCCCAGTGCACATATGCACTGCTACGTGCCCCTTCATGCAAGGGAGGTGGGGGTCTGATAGCACCTTTCCATCCCAAACTGTCATGTATATTAAACATCTCATTTACATGATCCCCCCCCCCGCCCCCCAGCTATACTCTGCTGATTCCGGCAATAAATAAAGCACAGAGCACTGGCCTTATCTGCTGATACCACCACAGCATGTAACGCCTGCAGCCCTCTGACATCTATCCAGTGCATATGCAGCCAGGGCAGCTGTAGATGTTTGCTCACTCTCCCAGCAGGGCCACTCATGACCTTCCGGCCTTGGTTTTGTGGCTGTCAGCTATTAAGGTCCCTTGCCATGGCAGCTGCCCTCCGAACAGTAAGCCTAGGTATCCAGTTACCATTGCCTACTAGCCCTTTTTTTTCTAGTATAAGAGCCATGCAAGGGAGAAGTGTCTGTCTGTATAGAATCATATATGAAAGTACTAACAACTATGGGACCCTTCCGCACTCTTTTAGTCCTTATGACCCCACCTCACATATACTCACCTCTCCAGATTTAACTACTTCGTTATGCAATATTTCCTCTTGCTACTTTTCCCCTCTACTTATAGGTAGACTAGCTTCCTGGGAACCTCTTCCAGGAACTTACTGGGTATGTGGATTCAGGGCCTTCTCTGTATTTCCAAAAGGGAGGAAATTATTGGCCTTGTGGTCCCTGGAGTGCAAATTACCCCTAAGCTCCCTGAGGGACGGTTAAGGAACCTGAGATCTTCATCTCCTAAAGAAGGCCATAATAAAGCCTTAGATAACATAGTGACCCAGTATGATGGGGACTCAGTGGGGAGAGGAATTATAGCCACTGTTTTCTTTAGTGTAGGTGTTATGATGAATCATAAAGACATATGTACTCTTGCTTCTATTTTATCTGCTTTCCTGAATGAAACTGCAGGTGCTTTTGAAAATGTTAAGGAAGAAGTGGGTCAGTAGAGGAACCTTGCACTATAGAATCGATGGGCCCTTGATTATCTCCTTGCTGCCCAGGGGGGCATGCGCAGTCTAATCGGAAGAACCTACCATATTATTGTCATGCAAGATTTACAGAGACCCCTCCAAGATATTATTAGGGATAAGACTGGCTTAGGAAACACTGCTAAGTGATTTGGAAACTAGGGTTGGCTACAACAACTTATGTTCTATTCAATCATAGGTGTTGCTCTCCTAGTCTATGTCTGTTGTTGCATTCAGTGTCTCCCAGGTTCGGTGCAGACTGTCAAAGCTTGCTTTCCATTTACAAATGAATGCTAATCTCCTTGTCTCTGAAATTCCCCTGATCGAGTCTCAAGTATGCTTCGAGCATCAGAGACGAAATCAGACATGCTCCCCACTCTGGCTCAAGGACCCACCCCTGCCTACACAAACGCCAAGAAGAACCTGAGCAGAGGGAATCAGGAGCAAAAGGTATGATTGCCTCCTGGGACAAGAAGGCAATCAAAGGGGGGAATGAGATGGGAAAGGGGATAGCATGCTAGAAGAAAATGGCTTGCTGGCTGAAATATCTCGCAACAAAGACAGGAGCAGCTGCACAAGAATACCCACAGGCTAAAACCAGATAGACTACCTTTACAACCGAACTGACTAAAGAATGGAAAGGAGGAGGTAGAGAGATGCCTTTGCTAGAGTTATCTTCTCAGGAACACACACAAAGGCGTACGGCGTTAGCCACAAATACCTTAGACTGCAGGGAGAGATAAGGTAGCCACCCCTCAACTGACCAATCAGGGAATCCTAGCTGTTAGGTACATTCCAGATCTGCCACCTAGATAAGCAAGGGGCCCAGAGAATTCTTCCAAATTGCTATTCTGCTCTAACCCACGTGACAAACTGCTATGCTAAGACTGTATAAAAACCCAGCTTGTATCCTGTGTGAGTGCTGGACTCCTTGATAGCTTACTATGAGCCAGCCCTGCTATAGGAGTAAATAAAAAAGTATCTGCCTGGAAATTTTGTCTCTCTCTTTCCTTGTTCTGTTCTCTCCTTGCCAGGTATTATCTGGACTGGACTTGGACCCCTCTAGATGCTCGTCCCACGACAGAAATCATTGCACAATTGCTCCTCCTCCCATCTCCTCAGCCTTCTCCACCCATTCCAACCAAATAGAGCCAGCTGCCAATCCACTAGAAGCTCCCTGATCGTCTCCCTCTCAAAAACTAAGAGTACCCAGCAGGCCTGCTCAAGGGCATTTGAATAGTACGCACCAACCATTGTAAATAATTAAGTCATTTGTACATAGTTAATGTTTTTCACCCCGTATTTTATTGTAACTCTGAATTTTTTGTAAACCACTTTGA
Organism: Ichthyophis bannanicus; assembly: GCA_033557465.1. Lineage (NCBI taxonomy): Eukaryota > Metazoa > Chordata > Amphibia > Gymnophiona > Ichthyophiidae > Ichthyophis > Ichthyophis bannanicus. Next base: position 48,057,146 of record CM066040.1, read on the forward strand.
CCCAGTGAAAAGCGGTATAAAAGCGCAGCTAAATAAATAAATATCACTAATACATGATGGACCTGATTTTCAGTTGGGCAGGCTATGCGCCGCATTAGTGCATAGCCCACCTGCCAACCCCCCTTAACCCTGATTTTCACTTCCATGGTGAGGAAAGTGAAAATCCAGATTTGGCTGGACATACTGGCAGCTGCCGACACTAAATGGGTAGCAGCGATTTTCAATGCTGCCCACTTAGCCCCTGCGCCTGAAAGATAGGTGAGAAAAAACCATGCCTATCTTTAAGGCGCGGAGAGCTAAGCGGGTAGCATCAAAAATCGCTGCCACCCTTTTAGTCTTTTGCTCCACTCTCACTCCCCTCTGGAATGCCCCAACATGTCCCCATGCTAACCGTATAGCATCTGGGTGCATTAGAGATTTATCTGGGATTTTTGAAAGGCACTAACCATTTAGGTGCCTTTGGAAAATCCCAGATAAGGCATTTACACAGTAACTAGGGCAATTACCTGTGTAAATGCCTTTGAACCCAATGAAATTATGCATTAAAATCCTGAACAAATATGTTTTTGGCTTTCACTGGAATTCCAATAGATCATTAAGCATTCTGATTTCATGAAGTAGTTCATTCCACAGATATGGTGCATCTAGAGAATTTGCCCTCCTACACTACTGCTTTTATTGGAAAAAAGTATTTACAGGAAAAACAGCAGCAACTCTCTGTGATTAATTTTCCATTTAGTGTAGTTACTCACCTGTAACAGGTGATCTCCGGGAACAGCAGGAATTTAGTCTTCACATATGGGTATCGTCGGTACCAACGGAGCCTGCGTGGGAACGCTCCCCAGCGTCCAATAGGAGCGCTTTTGGGAGCATCCCACAGCGCCTGCGTGCTGCCTTCCCGCCTTTCCAACTGTTCCTCTTCAGTTGAGTTTATAGCTGAGACAAAGTAGAGAGGGAGAGAGAGAAAGAGAGAGATAGACAACTCCTAGGGGAGGTGGGTGGGTTGTGAAGACTAAATTCCTGCTGTTCCCGGAGATCTCGTGTTACAGGTGAGTAACTACGCTATCTCCAGGAACAAGCAGGAATGTAGTCTTCATATATGGGGACTCCCTAGCTGAAGATGCCAGGGAGATGGCCCCAGGAAGCTGCCTCCCATTGTGAGATGGGCCATGCTTCCTCCCATGGATCTCTGGCATCCCACCAGCGATGGTGGGTAGGAGTTGATTTAAGTCTGAAAGAGATGCTGAAGAACAGCCTGGCCAAACAAGGTATCCCGACGGGAGTCCTTGTCAAAGCAGTAGTGGGCTGTAAAGGTATGTACCGAAGCCCAAGTGGCTGCTCGACAGATGTCGTTGATAGACCCAGAGTGCAAGTTAGCCATAGAGGCTGCCATGGCTCTCACATTATGAGCTGTGACATGGCCCTCGAGTGGAAGACCCTTACTCTCATAAGCAAAGGATATGCATTGAGCAATCCAATTAGACAGAGTTCTTTTGGAAACTGGAAGTCCCAAATTACTAGAATCAAAAGCATCGAATAGTTAAGAAGACTTTCTATGCTGCTTTGTTCTTTGCAGGTAAAAAGCTAAAGCTCTTTTACAGTCCAATGTATGAAGGTTCCTTTCTGCTTTGGAGGCATGAGGCCTTGGAAAGAATACAGGAAGGTAAACCACTTGGTTTAAATGGAAAGGTGAAACCACCTTTGGCAGAAAGTGTGAATGAGTCCTAAGAACAACCTTATCATAATGAAATCTTGTATAAGGAGGATCAGCCACTAAAACTTGCAATTCACTAATGCGGCATACGGAGGTGATTGCAATTAGGAAGATGACCTTCCAGGAAAGGAATTTCAGAGAGGTAGTGGCTAAAAGCTCAAAGGGCGGTTTCATAAGCTGCCCGAGAACAAGATTTAAATCCCATACCACCGGTTGTGGTCTAATGGGAAGTTTTGTTAATAGAAGACCTCTCATAAATCTTGATATACGTGGATGAGAGGAAATAGGTTGTCCATTTAGAGGCTTGTAGGAAGCTGCAATTGTACTCAGATGGACTCTTACTGAATTGGTCTTAAGACCAGAATTTGATAAATGAAGGAGGTACTCTAGTACCGATTCCAGAGGTATCGCAAGGGGATTAAGTCCCTTTTGAGAACACCATATGGTAAACCGTTTCCACTTAAAAGCATATGATCGTCTTGTGGAAGGTTTTCTAGAAGCCTGAAGGATGTCCTTCACCTGTTGAGAAAGGTGGAGATTCTGCAGGTCTAGGCTTTCAGCAACCAGGCCCTGAGATGTAGGGACTGGGGATTCGGGTGCCACTGCATCCCGTTCTCTTGGGAGAGAAGATCTGGAGCACACCCCAAGTCCTGAGGTGCAGCTTGAGAGAGATGTAGAGGCAGAGGATACCACGTTGCCGTGGCCATCGTGAAGCTATGAGAATCATGCGGCCTCTGTCTCTCTGAAGCATGAACAGTGTTTTGGGGATGAGGGGATTGGGTGGGAAGGCATAGAGGAAGTCTTGGCCCCAGTGAAGGAGGAAGGCATCCCTTGCCTGACAATTTCAAGCTGGACTTCTGGAACAGAACCCAGGAAGTTTGGCATTCAGTGGACTTGCAAAGAGGTCTATGTCTGCGGTTCCCCAGTTTTGAAATATTTGGGCAACCTGGTCTGAGTGGAGAGACCTTTCTTGTGGCAGCAGTACTCGACTGAGTTTGTCTGCCCAAAGGTTTTGAATGCCTGGAAGATATACCATGAGGAGGTGAATTTGATGCTCTCTGGTGAGGGCCCATAGTCGTAAAGCTTCGTTGCATAACGACAGAGAGTCTGTTCCGCCCTGCTTGTTCACATAGAACATGGCTACTTGATTGTCCGTCTGAACTAGGACTATCTTGTAGCTTAGCTGGGCTTGGAATACTCAAAGAGCAAGAAAGAGTGCTCTGAACTCCAGGAGGTTTATGTGAAGACAAGCCTCCTGTGGAGTCCAGGTACCCTGGGTATAGAGATCGTGCAGGTGGGCTCCCCATCCCACCTGTGATGCATCTGTTATTAGAGTGGCCTGGAATAGGGGTTGCTGGAAAGGACACCCCACTAGAAGGTTTTCCAGTAACTGCCACCATTGGAGGGATGAAACAAGATGTTGTGAGTTTGTTATCTTGTCCGATAGGTGACCTGTGGCCTGTGTCCACTGAGTGGATAGAGTCCACTGGGTTGCTCGCATGTGGAGGCAAGCATAGGGAACCACATGCACAGTGGATGCCATATGTCCTAGTAGTTGCAGCATTTCTTGAGCAGTCAGATAAGTCTTTACTGCTGCTTGGGAAGCTAGCTGCACTATGCTCAGACAGCTGGGCTGTGGAAGGAAAGCCCTTGACTGTCTGGTATCTAGACAAGCTCCTATGAACTCTAGGGACTGAGTAGGAGCAAAATGGGATTTTGGGAGATTTATGACCAATCCCAAATATTGAAGGATTTACATTGTGCGAGACAGAGCAGAGCTGGCTTCTGGAGCCATGGGGGCTCGAATGAGCCAGTCGTCTAAGTAAGGGAAAATGAATATCCCTAGAGTTTGCAGCAATGCAGCCACTATGGCAATGCATTTCGTGAATACTCTTGGTGCCGAAGCCAGACCAAAGGGAAGAACCCTGTATTGTAAGTGTTTTCCTTGGAAAAGGAACCGCAGAAATTTCATGTGATCTGGATGGATGAGTATAGGCATCCTTTAGATCTAGAGAACAAAGCCAGTCCTGACTTTGAAGGTATGGCAGAAGAGTTCCTAGAAAGATCATTTTGAATTTCTCTCGGAACAGATATTTGTTCAATTCTCTGAGGTCCAAGATGGTTTGTGTCCTCCTGTTTTCTTTGGAATAAGAAAATAGGGGGAGTAGAACCCTGTACCCTTTTGGAGAATGGGTACTTCTTCTATTGCTCCTTGAGCAAGGAGTGTTGTGACCTCCTGACCTAAAAGATTGTTGACAGGGGTCTGAGAATTGAACTGTCTTACGATTGTAGGAGGGGGCATGCTGCGAAAATGAAGCTTGTACCCCTCTCGTTCAATGGACAGTTTTCTGCTGTTATTTGGTACCATCTGTTGGCAAAATGACACAACCTGCAGGGGGTGGCTAAGGGTTCTGGACCCTTCAGGGTCAGGAAGGCTACGTTCTCTATGTAGGAGTCAAAGCCCCTGAGGAGGCTGAGCCTGTTGAGCTGGCTGAGCTCTAGGCCCTTTTGGCTTCTTTTGTTGTCTAGTTTGTTGCTGTTGTCCCTTTTGGGCAGCCTGAACTGGACCGTGCCCCTGTTGGGCATAAGGAGGATAAAATTTCCTCTTTTTGCTAAAAAAGGGTTTTTTATAGGATTTCTTTTTGGCTGGGTTGGCTGTAGATTTTGACAATCTATCCAAGGTGATATTGTCAGCATCTATTTAATTAGCCTTTTCTTGCCAATTCTTGCCAAAGAGATTTTCTCCTCTGCAAGGAATATTTCCCAATTTATCCTTCACCCAAAGTTCCCAGTCGGATGCCTGAAGCCAGGCAATCTGACGTGCACCAATGGCAATAGCAGATGTTCTGCTGATGCATTCAAAGCAGTCAAAGGCTGCACGGTTTACAAACTTGGAAACATCCTGAGCATGTTTGACAAGAGTAAGAAAGTCCTGTCATTAGTCATCAGGAAGAAGGGGGCTCATAAGCTCCAAGTCTCCTGTGACCTCTTTGAGGAACGTTCCCATATATAGGATATAGGAGCTGATCCTGGCTGAGAGCATGGAAGCATCAATGCCCAAAGGCATCGACGGCCTGGAGGATTGGAAGCATGCCTCTTTGCACTTTTCATCCTACGCATGGCCGATTCCACTACCATTGAATGCTGTGGTAACTGAGTTTTTTGGAAGCCAGGACAAGGTGGAACTCGATACATGGTATTGAGTCTCCGAGAGTGAGGAGATGTGGTTAAAGGTGTTTCCCACATCCTTAGCATCAGATCATGGAGGATCTGATGAATAGGCAGAGTAGCTGCTTCCTTGGGAGCCTTGGGATATTGAAGAATCTCTAATTCTTATGCCCTAGGTTCCTTCTCAGGAGTTACCGTGATTGAAAGGCCTCGAGCCACATCACAAATAAAATCCTGAAAAGACATGTCCTCTAGAGGAGACATCCTGCGCTGAGGAGAAGAAGAGGGATCCTCCGGAAGAAGCACTCTGGTATTGGCAGAGTCATCAGAGTCATCGGACTCAGAAGATTCAAAATATCTATGATCCCGATGTTTGTGCAGAGCACGGTACCGGTATCGATCGAAGTCGGTATCGTGGTGTCCCGGTACCGATCTGTTGATGCCGGAAAAAAAGACTCAAGACTCGGCATGGGGGGTACCCCCACCGAGGCCGGTGACATCGGTACTGGTACCAGTGTTGGTACCGGTGCCTGTTGAACCGTCTGTAGCGGTCTCAATGGTACCGAAGCCGTGAGAAGAGCTGCCAGACTGCGTTCGATAGCAAGAAACCTCTGGTATATCGACACTGCCACTGCTTGGGTGTCGGTACCGGTAGAAGCGGCCAGAACCCCAGAGCATGGCACCAATAGTTCTGTTAAGGTGGAGGCCTTGAGAACATCCTGGAGCCCCGTTAGTGCTTTGGAGGCCAAAGCCTCCCGCCGGGGCTCTTTTGCCGGTGAAGTTTCCTCAAGGGCAACACCGATGGCATCTCGATGCTTAGAAGGAGATCTATCCTCTCCACCCTGCCTTTCTCTCCTCACAGAGAAGGGACAGAAGTGCCCTAAAAATATGACACCCATGGCAATGCCCCAGCTGCCCTGCCCTAGTTCTAGCCTTGGGCATAAGTACTCACCAGACACAAAGCACGGCAGGGCAAAATACACTGTTATCCTTTTCTCCAACAACTTGCAATCTGGAAGTCACCTCGGGCAAACCTTTCTGTAAGAAATCCAGAAAATTAAAATAATTTCACAGAAAGATATCTTTCGGCATGTAATTGTTTTGCAGTAGGTGAGACTGCCTATGCCGACGGAGATTAGAATCGGCCACTTGCGCTACAGAGCTGAAGAATCAGCGGGACTCGGTAGAGTCAGCAGAGGATCACACTCCCTCACCAGCTGAAGATGCAATAGGACTGTGAAGGAAGTTAAAGAGTCAACGAAGGGTCCCACTTCCCCAAAGGCTGAAGACGCAGCAGGACGTTTAGCTATGTGACTGTACGTGGCAGGCGGGTGAGGTAAAAAGAGAAGGAAAGATTCATGTTAGATGTAAGAGGGAAGGGAGAGTGCAGGAGGTGAAGAGGAAGAGAGGAAGGGAATAAAAAGCAAAGAGAAGGCAGAGACTGAGCTGCACACCCATACCCCCAGAGACACATGCACACTCATTTACTCATTTCCCCAGCTACATCGACGAACTACAACCACACTGCCCCCCTCAACCAGTCATCCAGCATCCATCACAACTCATAACCCATTCACGCATTCACTTTGCTCTTTCTGCCAGTCATAATCCCCCTTACACTCACTGAGGCCCCTTCCGCTCATTACTCCTCTATCCACTTTTTGAGCCTCACTGCGAGTCATCACCCATCCAGGGGCGGGTGCAGGGCCAAGTGCGGAGACTCATTGCGGAGCCTCATTTGCATAAATAGTTGTATAATGTTAGCGTGCGCTAAATTTTAGTAAACATGCCTCTTAATGAGTGTACAGATAAAGAAAGACTACCAGATTTCTACATTACTGTACTCAGCACCAACAGCCAGGCACATTAGGAAGTACTACAAACATTGCCCATTTAGAACACATAGCAAACCCGCAATATCATAATTCACAAAGCACCAAACCCTACCTATCAAAAAGGTAACATTGCAAATATTAAACCAATACATTTCAGAGAATACCAATACATCTACTGGGGAAAGAGAACAAGTGGCACTGTCAAATAGAAACTACATAAATAGAATACCTTGGTTACACGTGCAGAACACAGACTGTTATTTATTTATTTATTTATTTATTTAACATTTGCTTCTATACCGCGCTATTAAAATCAGCGCGGTGTACATCAAACAAGAATACTACAATGTATACAAACATTGAGTTTTACAGAGAACAGGAAATTGAACATGGGAAGGAAACCAGGGGAACTAAATACATATTAACTCAAACTATGTACAATACTTTAATGTAAATGGGTGTTGCATTAGTTTTGTGAAGCTAACCATTATCTGAGGAGATGATGTGCAGGGGCGGCAGGTATATGGGGGAAGTTTGCAGGTTGTTGGATGTGCTTCTATCACTGGAGGTTTCTGAGTAATATTTTGTGAATAGGTGGAGTTTTAAAGCTTTTCTGAATAGTATGATGCTTTTTATTCCACGGATTTCATGGGGGAGTGCATTCCAGTTTAAAGGGGCAAATAAGGAGAAGGCTCTGTTGGAGGTAGCTTTTGTGCATTTAGTCATTAGGTTGGGGACTGCTAACGTGTTCCGTGCAGTAGATCTTCTGCTTCTATTTTCTAGGGTGCCATGGATTAGCGTGCTGATTGGCGTAGGGGGGTAGTTATTTAGGGCTTTGAAGGTAAGAACCAGTGATTTGTATTGGATCCTGGCGTGAAGAGGTAGCCAATGTAAATCCTTCATGATGGGTGTTATGTGGTCGGATCTTGATGATCCGGAGAGGACTCTTGCGGCTGCATTCAAGGCTAAGCGGAGCGGGTTTAAGGTCGACTGTGGAAGGCCATGAAGAATAATATTCGCGAAATCAACATGTGGAAGGACTAGAGCCTGAAAGGTTGTTCGGTAGTCTGTGAAGTCCAGTAAGTGTCGGAGGTGACGTAGAGTTCTGATCTTATGGTATATTGCCTTTGTGATGTTTTTTATATGCGTTGTCATGTTCAGGTGCTGGTCCAGGGTGATGCCGAGGTAACGAATTGTGGATTTGGATTTCAACTCTACATTGTTGACTCGTAGAGATGAAGGGGGTGTGAATTTGAGGTTCCTCGTGACAAATAGGACATCCGTTTTGCTGTGATTGATCCGTAAATTCTGGGATAATAGCCAATCTGTTACTGCTTCGAAGCAATTAATTATTGGGGAGAGCACTGGTTGGTCTATCAAGAATGGCATGTAAAGGAGGATGTCATCAGCGTATGCAAGGCATTTTACGTTGAAGGATCGAATTAAGTCGCATATCGGCTGCATATAAATGTTAAACATCAATGAAGATAAGGACGATCCTTGGGGAACTCCCTGTGTTTGTAGAAATGGTTCGGAGGATGAGTGGCCAGCCTTGACTTGCTGCCATCTATTGGATAGGTAGGATTCACACCATTTTAGAGCTGTATTTTGGATCCCCTTTTCTTTCAGGCGTTGTAGAAGAATGTCATGACTCACTGAGTCGAAGGCGGCAGATATGTCCAGGAAAATAAGGACAAAGCCTTGTTGTATGTTGTTGATTCCTGTGATCAGATCGTTAAACAGGGTTGTGAGGACAGTGTCTATTCCGTGTGCTACTCTGAATCCGTGTTGGGCTGGATCCAATGGTGCTTCGGTGTCGATATGTTGCTGGATTTGTTGTTGGGCGGCTTTCTCAATGATCTTGGCAAGGTGGGGGATGCTCGATATTGGTCTGAAGGATTCTACTTTGGCTGGATCTAGTTTGCTATTTTTTAGTAATGGTTTGATAGAGGTGTTTTTGAGGCTCTGCGGGAATGATCCTGTGGTGAAGGACTGGTTCAGAATTTTGGCCAGGATGTTGCTTATGTCATGACGAAGCTCTTTGATCCAGCTGGCTGGGCAGGGGTCATTAGGTGCTGTGCTGGGATTAACAGAAGCAACGATGTCGGCGACCTCTTTAGTGGATACTGTGGTGAAGTTGCATAGTGGCGTTGCTTGAAAAGTTTCTGATGGTGTGGAGGGATTATTAGTGCCTATGTTTGCGTTTGTCTTAACCATCTTCGATTGTAAATAGTCTGCATAGTGCTGTGGTTGAGGCATTGGGGGGTGGACTGAGATTGGTTCTCCTGTTATGGACTTTACTATATTGAATAAAGCATGTGGTTTGTTGATGGAGCGTTTTAAAATATCAGTGTGATAGAGTTTCCTTTTTTGTGTTATCTTCTCACGGTGGGTCAGCAAGTATGAGTTGTATGCAGTGTGTGCTTCAGAGGTGTGGGTTCGACGCCATTGTCTCTCGAGTTTGCGTAGATGGTGAAGCGATGTTCGCAGGTCCGTGGAGAACCAGGGTGCATGTTCTCGTCGTTTTGCAGTTTTTTCGGCGAAAGATGGACAGGATGCAGCTCTGAGGTTATCATCCCATTTAGATATGAGGTCATCAAGGCTGAGGGATGCGTTGGTCATAAGCGGTTGGAGGTTCTCTAGGACTTCGCTCTTGTTGAGTGGGCGGAAGCGGGCTGCAGTAGTTCTGGAATTATTTGTATTTGTTGTTGTCTGGTTGTCACTGGGAGTGCTTATGGGTATGTGGAAGCTAAGAAGGTGGTGGTCGGACCATGGCACTGGTGTCACGGATAGTGCGATGTCTTGGGATGATGAGGCATTAGAAAGAGGTGCGAATATTAGGTCCAGCTTGCCCCCCTTAGTGTGGGTGGCAGAGTTGACACATTGTATGTATCCTAGATCCTCTAGGGCTTCAAGGAATGTTGTTGAGTGGCTGTTTTGAAGAGATGGGAGGTTAAAGTCGCCGATTAACCAGTTTGGAGAGTACGGGGTGGAATTCTGACATGTTAACTCAATTATTGTTGATAGGTCATCTTGTGATGGAGTGGGCGCCCGGTATATTAGGTTGATGGTGCAGAGTTCACTTGATATGGTGAGGGTGTCAAGGTGAGTAGAGCTGGAGGTGTTACGCAACTTAAATTGGAGGTCAGCTTTGGCCAGGATGAGTGTCCCGCCTCCTTTCTGAGTGGACCTGTGGCAAGTATATAGGGAAAATCCTGGGGGTAGCATCTGGTTTAAGAGAACATTGTCGCATGCTGACAACCAAGTCTCGGTGATCATCAAGATGTCGAGATTGTGTAGTGATATCAGATCAATGGCTGCAGGCCATTTTGAGCGCACTGATCTGGCGTTTATCAGAGCACATTTCAGTAGGCGTTGCTGACGTTGTTTCTTGGCTTGTGTCTTTTTGAATAGTTGGAGGGGGATGTTAAGTAGGTGGGAGTGGGGTGTGTGGTTGGTTTTTGTTGTGGTATGGTATGGGAGCTCGGGCCGTCTCCTTCCATGGTGTAGGATTGGAATGGGGTTAGAGTCCTGGTGGAATGCAATTGAGAGGTTGGGGAGTCCAAGGGTAAGGAGAGAGATGAGTACTATCAGGAGTTTGTACATTCTGGCCTGACAACAGGGCAGTAGTTATGATGGTAACACAGTTGAATGGGGGTTGAATTACTGGCAACAGTAGAGGTAAACACAGTGAATGGTGGTAATTACTGGCAACAGTAGATGGAAAGCAATTGTAAACAATGATTACTGACTACAGTACATTTAGCTGTTAGACTGCAGTTGTATGCAATGATTACTGACAATAGTATCTTTTCAATATTAGACAACAACTGTATATAATATTTACTAACAATAGTAAAATCTAGCATGGGAGGTGACATTTGCTTTTTACAATTACTGATTACTGACAACAGTATGTATTTTGTTATATACTAATGTGCATGAATGCTAGGTATATATAGTTCATTTTTGGTGTGGAATACTTGCTGTGATCTGGGAGTCCTTCGTTGAGGGTATGAGCGAGCTCAACTTTAAAGGAACTCAAGCTGCTTGTCGTTATGTGAGCTTTTGAAACCAGCGAGGATCCAGCGTTGTTGTTTGTGGCTGCAATGTTGCTGTTTGGAGCTGTTTGCTTGTGGCGCTGGTTTCTGATGCCCCTTCTTTCGGTCCCCGCCTAAGGGCCACGCCAAAGGGCCCTCTGGCGAGGCCCTCAGGCGCGGGCCCGCCAGGCGCGGGCGCGCCCGATGGCGCGAAGCTTTTCAGAGCCCTGCTGTGCCCCGAATGGGCCTTCTCACGCTGCAGGCTCCTCCCGGATGTCGTCGGCTCGATCCCCAGGGAAGGGGAGAGCTGTAGCTGATAGTCGGGGGTTTAGTGACTCTGCGCCCGATGGCGCGAAGCTTTTCAGAGCCCTGCTGTGCCCCGATTGGGCCTTCTCACGCTGCAGGCTCCTCCCGGATGTCGTCGGCTCGATCCCCAGGGAAGGGGAGAGCTGTAGCTGATAGTCGGGGGTTTAGTGACTCTGCGCCCGATGGCGTGAAGCTTTTCAGAGCCCTGCTGTGCCCCGATTGGGCCTTCTCACGCTGCAGGCTCCTCCCGGATGTCGTCGGCTCGATCCCCAGGGAAGGGGAGAGCTGTAGCTGATAGTCGGGGTTTCGTGACTCTGCGCCCGATGGCGCGAAGCTTTTCAGAGCCCTGCTGTGCCCCGATTGGGCCTTCTCACGCTGCAGGCTCCTCCCGGATGTCGTCGGCTCGATCCCCAGGGAAGGGGAGAGCTGTAGCTGATAGTCGGGGGTTTAGTGACTCTGCGCCCGATGGCGCGAAGCTTTTCAGAGCCCTGCTGTGCCCCGATTGGGCCTTCTCACGATGCAGGCTCCTCCCGGATGTCGTCGGCTCGATCCCCAGGGAAGGGGAGAGCTGTAGCTGATAGTCAGGGGTTTAGTGACTCTGCGCCCGATGGCGCGAAGCTTTTCAGAGCCCTGCTGTGCCCCGATTGGGCCTTCTCACGCTGCAGGCTCCTCCCGGATGTCGTCGGCTCGATCCCAGGGAAGGGGAGAGCTGTAGCTGATAGTCGGGGTTTAGTGACTCTGCGCCCGATGGCGCGAAGCTTTTCAGAGCCCTGCTGTGCCCCGATTGGGCCTTCTCTCACGCTGCAGGCTCCTCCCGGATGTCGTCGGCTCGATCCCCAGGGAAGGGGAGAGCTGTAGCTGATAGTCGGGGGTTTAGTGACTCTGCGCCCGATGGCGCGAAGCTTTTCAGAGCCCTGCTGTGCCCCGATTGGGCCTTCTCACGCTGCAGGCTCCTCCCGGATGTCGTCGGCTCGATCCCCAGGGAAGGGGAGAGCTGTAGCTGATAGTCGGGGGTTTAGTGACTCTGCGCCCGATGGCGCGAAGCTTTTCAGAGCCCTGCTGTGCCCCGATTGGGCCTTCTCACGCTGCAGGCTCCTCCCGGATGTCGTCGGCTCGATCCCCAGGGAAGGGGAGAGCTGTAGCTGATAGTCGGGGGTTTAGTGACTCTGCGCCCGATGGCGCGAAGCTTTTCAGAGCCCTGCTGTGCCCCGATTGGGCCTTCTCACGCTGCAGGCTCCTCCCGGATGTCGTCGGCTCGATCCCCAGGGAAGGGAGAGCTGTAGCTGATAGTCGGGGGTTTAGTGACTCTGCGCCCGATGGCGCGAAGCTTTTCAGAGCCCTGCTGTGCCCCGATTGGGCCTTCTCACGCTGCAGGCTCCTCCCGGATGTCGTCGGCTCGATCCCCAGGGAAGGGGAGAGCTGTAGCTGATAGTCGGGGGTTTAGTGACTCTGCGCCCGATGGCGCGAAGCTTTTCAGAGCCCTGCTGTGCCCCGATTGGGCCTTCTCACGCTGCAGGCTCCTCCCGGATGTCGTCGGCTCGATCCCCAGGGAAGGGGAGAGCTGTAGCTGATAGTCGGGGGTTTAGTGACTCTGCGCCCGATGGCGCGAAGCTTTTCAGAGCCCTGCTGTGCCCCGATTGGGCCTTCTCACGCTGCAGGCTCCTCCCGGATGTCGTCGGCTCGATCCCCAGGGAAGGGGAGAGCTGTAGCTGATAGTCGGGGGTTTAGTGACTCTGCGCCCGATGGCGCGAAGCTTTTCAGAGCCCTGCTGTGCCCCGATTGGGCCTTCTCACGCTGCAGGCTCCTCCCGGATGTCGTCGGCTCGATCCCCAGGGAAGGGGAGAGCTGTAGCTGATAGTCGGGGGTTTAGTGACTCTGCGCCCGATGGCGCGAAGCTTTTCAGAGCCCTGCTGTGCCCCGATTGGGCCTTCTCACGCTGCAGGCTCCTCCCGGATGTCGTCGGCTCGATCCCCAGGGAAGGGGAGAGCTGTAGCTGATAGTCGGGGGTTTAGTGACTCTGCGCCCGATGGCGCGAAGCTTTTCAGAGCCCTGCTGTGCCCCGATTGGGCCTTCTCACGCTGCAGGCTCCTCCCGGATGTCGTCGGCTCGATCCCCAGGGAAGGGGAGAGCTGTAGCTGATAGTCGGGGGTTTAGTGACTCTGCGCCCGATGGCGCGAAGCTTTTCAGAGCCCTGCTGTGCCCCGATTGGGCCTTCTCACGCTGCAGGCTCCTCCCGGATGTCGTCGGCTCGATCCCCAGGGAAGGGGAGAGCTGTAGCTGATAGTCGGGGGTTTAGTGACTCTGCGCCCGATGGCGCGAAGCTTTTCAGAGCCCTGCTGTGCCCCGATTGGGCCTTCTCACGCTGCAGGCTCCTCCCGGATGTCGTCGGCTCGATCCCCAGGGAAGGGGAGAGCTGTAGCTGATAGTCGGGGGTTTAGTGACTCTGCGCCCGATGGCGCGAAGCTTTTCAGAGCCCTGCTGTGCCCCGATTGGGCCTTCTCACGCTGCAGGCTCCTCCCGGATGTCGTCGGCTCGATCCCCAGGGAAGGGGAGAGCTGTAGCTGATAGTCGGGGGTTTAGTGACTCTGCGCCCGATGGCGCGAAGCTTTTCAGAGCCCTGCTGTGCCCCGATTGGGCCTTCTCACGCTGCAGGCTCCTCCCGGATGTCGTCGGCTCGATCCCCAGGGAAGGGGAGAGCTGTAGCTGATAGTCGGGGGTTTAGTGACTCTGCGCCCGATGGCGCGAAGCTTTTCAGAGCCCTGCTGTGCCCCGATTGGGCCTTCTCACGCTGCAGGCTCCTCCCGGATGTCGTCGGCTCGATCCCCAGGGAAGGGGAGAGCTGTAGCTGATAGTCGGGGGTTTAGTGACTCTGCGCCCGATGGCGCGAAGCTTTTCAGAGCCCTGCTGTGCCCCGATTGGGCCTTCTCACGCTGCAGGCTCCTCCCGGATGTCGTCGGCTCGATCCCCAGGGAAGGGGAGAGCTGTAGCTGATAGTCGGGGGTTTAGTGACTCTGCGCCCGATGGCGCGAAGCTTTTCAGAGCCCTGCTGTGCCCCGATTGGGCCTTCTCACGCTGCAGGCTCCTCCCGGATGTCGTCGGCTCGATCCCCAGGGAAGGGGAGAGCTGTAGCTGATAGTCGGGGGTTTAGTGACTCTGCGCCCGATGGCGCGAAGCTTTCAGAGCCCTGCTGTGCCCCGATTGGCCTTCTCACGCTGCAGGCTCCTCCCGGATGTCGTCGGCTCGATCCCCAGGGAAGGGGAGAGCTGTAGCTGATAGTCGGGGGTTTAGTGACTCTGCGCCCGATGGCGCGAAGCTTTTCAGAGCCCTGCTGTGCCCCGATTGGGCCTTCTCACGCTGCAGGCTCCTCCCGGATGTCGTCGGCTCGATCCCCAGGGAAGGGGAGAGCTGTAGCTGATAGTCGGGGGTTTAGTGACTCTGCGCCCGATGGCGTGAAGCTTTTCAGAGCCCTGCTGTGCCCCGATTGGGCCTTCTCACGCTGCAGGCTCCTCCCGGATGTCGTCGGCTCGATCCCCAGGGAAGGGGAGAGCTGTAGCTGATAGTCGGGGGTTTAGTGACTCTGCGCCCGATGGCGCGAAGCTTTTCAGAGCCCTGCTGTGCCCCGATTGGGCCTTCTCACGCTGCAGGCTCCTCCCGGATGTCGTCGGCTCGATCCCCAGGGAAGGGGAGAGCTGTAGCTGATAGTCGGGGGTTTAGTGACTCTGCGCCCGATGGCGCGAAGCTTTTCAGAGCCCTGCTGTGCCCCGATTGGGCCTTCTCACGCTGCAGGCTCCTCCCGGATGTCGTCGGCTCGATCCCCAGGGAAGGGGAGAGCTGTAGCTGATAGTCGGGGGTTTAGTGACTCTGCGCCCGATGGCGCGAAGCTTTTCAGAGCCCTGCTGTGCCCCGATTGGGCCTTCTCACGCTGCAGGCTCCTCCCGGATGTCGTCGGCTCGATCCCCAGGGAAGGGGAGAGCTGTAGCTGATAGTCGGGGGTTTAGTGACTCTGCGCCCGATGGCGCGAAGCTTTTCAGAGCCCTGCTGTGCCCCGATTGGGCCTTCTCACGCTGCAGGCTCCTCCCGGATGTCGTCGGCTCGATCCCCAGGGAAGGGGAGAGCTGTAGCTGATAGTCGGGGGTTTAGTGACTCTGCGCCCGATGGCGCGAAGCTTTTCAGAGCCCTGCTGTGCCCCGATTGGGCCTTCTCACGCTGCAGGCTCCTCCCGGATGTCGTCGGCTCGATCCCCAGGGAAGGGGAGAGCTGTAGCTGATAGTCGGGGGTTTAGTGACTCTGCGCCCGATGGCGCGAAGCTTTTCAGAGCCCTGCTGTGCCCCGATTGGGCCTTCTCACGCTGCAGGCTCCTCCCGGATGTCGTCGGCTCGATCCCCAGGGAAGGGGAGAGCTGTAGCTGATAGTCGGGGGTTTAGTGACTCTGCGCCCGATGGCGCGAAGCTTTTCAGAGCCCTGCTGTGCCCAGATTGGGCCTTCTCACGCTGCAGGCTCCTCCCGGATGTCGTCGGCTCGATCCCCAGGGAAGGGGAGAGCTGTAGCTGATAGTCGGGGGTTTAGTGACTCTGCGCCCTATGGCGCGAAGCTTTTCAGAGCCCTGCTGTGCCCCGATTGGGCCTTCTCACGCTGCAGGCTCCTCCCGGATGTCGTCGGCTCTATCCCCAGGGAAGGGGAGAGCTGTAGCTGATAGTCGGGGGTTTAGTGACTCTGCGCCCGATGGCGCGAAGCTTTTCAGAGCCCTGCTGTGCCTCGATTGGGCCTTCTCACGCTGCAGGCTCCTCCCGGATGTCGTCGGCTCGATCCCCAGGGAAGGGGAGAGCTGTAGCTGATAGTCGGGGGTTTAGTGACTCTGCGCCCGATGGCGCGAAGCTTTTCAGAGCCCTGCTGTGCCCCGATTGGGCCTTCTCACGCTGCAGGCTCCTCCCGGATGTCGTCGGCTCGATCCCCAGGGAAGGGGAGAGCTGTAGCTGATAGTCGGGGGTTTAGTGACTCTGCGCCCGATGGCGCGAAGCTTTTCAGAGCCCTGCTGTGCCCCGATTGGGCCTTCTCACGCTGCAGGCTCCTCCCGGATGTTGTCGGCTCGATCCCCAGGGAAGGGGAGAGCTGTCGCTGATAGTCGGGGGTTTAGTGACTCTGCGCCCGATGGCGCGAAGCTTTTCAGAGCCCTGCTGTGCCCCGATTGGGCCTTCTCACGCTGCAGGCTCCTCCCGGATGTCGTCGGCTCGATCCCCAGGGAAGGGGAGAGCTGTAGCTGATAGTCGGGGGTTTAGTGACTCTGCGCCCAATGGCGCGAAGCTTTTCAGAGCCCTGCTGTGCCCCGATTGGGCCTTCTCACGCTGCAGGCTCCTCCTGGATGTCGTCGGCTCGATCCCCAGGGAAGGGGAGAGCTGTAGCTGATAGTCGGGGGTTTAGTGACTCTGCGCCCGATGGCGCGAAGCTTTTCAGAGCCCTGCTGTGCCCCGATTGGGCCTTCTCACGCTGCAGGCTCCTCCCGGATGTCGTCGGCTCGATCCCCAGGGAAGGGGAGAGCTGTAGCTGATAGTCGGGGGTTTAGTGACTCTGCGCCCGATGGCGCGAAGCTTTTCAGAGCCCTGCTGTGCCCCGATTGGGCCTTCTCACGCTGCAGGCTCCTCCCGGATGTCGTCGGCTCGATCCCCAGGGAAGGGGAGAGCTGTAGCTGATAGTCGGGGGTTTAGTGACTCTGCGCCCGATGGCGCGAAGCTTTTCAGAGCCCTGCTGTGCCCCGATTGGGCCTTCTCACGCTGCAGGCTCCTCCCGGATGTCGTCGGCTCGATCCCCAGGGAAGGTGAGAGCTGTAGCTGATAGTCGGGGGTTGTTACCAATCAAAGAACAAGGGATCGCAATTTAGAAATAGGAAGACAGTAATTAAACTGGGAACCCCAAAAGCCAAACTTAAAATGTATAACAACACTGGAAAAACTTAGAGAAGCTAGCAAAGTAGTCAGGAAAGCAAAGATTCAAAAAGAGGAGGAAATAGCCAATGCAATAAAATGGGGGGATAAGACATTTTTCAGATAGTGAGAAGAGGAAGGGCAAAAGTGGTATTGTCAGACTCAAGGGTGAAGGGGAGGAATGTGTAGAAGCTGATGAGGATAAAGCGGTATTGCTTAACAAATATTTCTGTTCTGTGTTCACAAATGAAGAACCAGGAGCAGGACCTCAGAAAACACCCACAAACAGGAACAGAAGCGAGGGACATCTTGAACAATTTTCAGAAGGCTGTGTTTGTGAGAAACTAGCTCAACTTAAAGTAGACAAAGCGATGGGACCGGATAGGATACACCCTAGAATACTGAGGGGACTTGGGGATGTTCTAGCAGCTCCACTGACTGACCTTTTCAATGCATCGTTAGAGTCAGGAGTGGTGCCAAAGGACTGGAGAGAGGCTCATGTGGTGCCTTTACCTCATGTGGTGCCTTTACACAAAAGCGGAAGTAAGGATGTGGTTGAAAACTACAGGCCAGTTAGTTTAACTTCGGTGGTGAGTAAATTATTGGAAACGCTGCTGAAAGAGAAAATAGTGAGATTTCTGGAGTCCAGCAGATTACAGGATCTGAGGCAGCATGGATTCATCAGAGGAAGGTCCTGTCAGACATATCTGATTGATTTCTTTGACTGGGTGACCAGGGAGTTGGAACAAGGGATAGCCCTAGATGTGGTGTATTTAGATTTCAGTAAAGCCTTTGACACTCTTCCTCACAGGCGACTTATAAACAAACTGAGCACCCTAGGGATGGACCCTAAAGTCACTTCTTGGGTTAGAAATTGGTTGGGTGGGAGGCGACAAAGAGTAAAGGTAAATGAGGCTCACTCTGAGGAGAAGGAGGTTACCAGTGGTGTGCCCCAGGGATCTGTCCTTGGTCCGATTCTTTTTAACATCTTTGTTAGTGATATAGCGGAAGGGCTGTCGGGTAAAGTTTGCCTTTTTGCGGATGATACCAAAATCTGCAATAGAGTAGACACCCAGGAAGGTGTAGATAACGAGGAGGGATCTAGCTAAGCTTGAAGAATGGTCTAGAATTTGGCAGCTGGGATTTAATGTTAAAAAATATAAGGTCATGCATTTGGGCTGCAGCAATCCAAGGGAGCAATATAGTATAGAGGGTGAAGTACTTTTGTCCACTAAAGAAGAGCGGGACCTAGGCATGGTTGTGTCTGATGATCTTAAAGTAGCTAAACAGGTAGAAGAGGCAACGGCAAAAGCTAGAAGGGTCCTTGGGTGCATATGGAGAGGAATGGCTAGCAGAAAAAGGAGGTGATAATGTCTCTATATAAGTCTTTGGTGCGACCTCATTTGGAGTATAGTGAGCAATTCTGGAGACCGCACCTTCAAAAGGATGTGAACAGGATGGAGTCGGTGCAGAGGGTGGCTACTAAAATGGTTAGTGGTCTTCATTATAAAGCATATGAGGACAGACTTAAGGATCTTAATATGTACAACTTAGAGGAAAGGCGGGATAGAGATGATATGATTGAGATGTTTAAACACCTCCATGGCATAAATGTTCAGGGAGAGAGCCTCTTTCAATTGAAAGCAAGTTCTGCTATAAGGGGACATGGGATGAGGGTGAAGGGGATAGATTCAGGAGTGATATGCGGAAATATTTCTTTACAGAAAGAGTGGTGGATCCGTGAAACAGTCTCCCAGTGGAGGTGGTAGAGCTGAGGACAGTAATTGAATTCAAAAAAGCATGGGACAAACACAAAGCATCTCTAAAGGAAAAAAGCGGACTGTTGTAGTTGTTATGGAAGGACAGACTAGAAAGGCCATGTGGTCTTTTTCTGTCATTATATTTCTATGTTTCTTTGTTTCTACTGGAGAAATAAAACTATAAATTAATTTCCTCTTCTACTAAACAAAACGCAAAGACGTTAACGATGCGCATTTCCCAGAGCTGACATATTCCAGTTAATAAATTCAAAATAAAAAAGTATTTTTTACCTCTTGTTGTTTGGGCATTTTATTTTTCAGTTGCTATTGCTCCAGTCACTTTCTTCTGGTTTCTTCTTGTCTTCAGCTAACTCTCCATTGTCTATTGTCCATTTGTCCTTTCTTCTCTCTTCTAGTTTTTTTTTCCATTCTCTCTCTACATCTTCTTTAACATTCTGATCTTTCCCCCTTTGCTCTTCCCTCCATTTCTTTCTTTATTTCTTTTTCATCCGCTCAAATTTCACCCTTCCATCCTCAATCCCCACTTACTGTCCCAATACCCGGCCAATTGTAGATTTTTCTTCCATCCCATACAAAATATTTTTTATTCCCTCTCCATCCTCACTCCCCCAGCCCCATCCCCTTCTAGTCCTCACCCAACATTAGCTCCCTTCTAATTCCAATCCCACTCAGCATCTGCTCTCTTCTAGTCCCATTCTCCCATTCCCCACATCAATCTATTTCCACTCCCAGCAGCCCTAATCAGCCCATTTCCATTCCTAGGCCCCCCCCCCCATCAGTCCATTTCCCTTCCTGGCCCCATAATCAGCCATTTCCAGTCTTATCTTAGCCCCCCATCAGCCCATTTCCAGTCCAAGCTCCTCCCATCAGCCCATTTCCAATTCTAGCCCCCCAATCAGCCGTTTCTAGTCATATCCCAGCCCCCATCAGTCCATTTCCAATCCTAGCCCCCCATCAGCCATTTCCAGTCCTATTCCAGCCCCCCATCAGCCCATTTCCAATCCTAACTCCCCATCAGCCATTTCCAGTTCTATCATAAGATATGCCATACTGGGTCAGACCAAGGTCTATCAAGGCCAGTATCCTGTTTCCAACAGTGGCCAATCTAGGTCACAAGAACCTAGTAGTTTCCCCAAAAGACAAAGGTTCCACAAAGCTTGTATTGGGTCAAGCAGTGATATCCTGGGTCCCTTTTTAATAATGGTTTATGGACCTTTCCTCCAGGAACTTGTCCAAACCTTTTTTTAAATCCAGCTACACTTACAGCTTTTACTACATCCTCTGGTAACAAATTCCAGAGTTTGATTACACGTTAAGTTTACCTTGTAGCTTCATTGCATGTTCCCTAGCCTTTCTATATTCTGATGATGCAAACAATCGATCTATGTATACTGTTCCACTCCAGTCATTAATTTATAGACCTCTATCATATTTCTCCTCGGCCATCTCTCTTCCAGTTATAAGAGCCCTAACCTTTTTAGCCTCTCTTTATAGGGGTATCCTCCCACCCCCTTTACCCATTTTAGTGGCTCTTCTCTGAACCTTTTCTAATAATGCTATATCCTTTTTAAGATGTGGCGACCAGAACTGCACATAATATTCAAGATGCTGTCGCATCATGGAACGATACAGAGGCATTATAATATCATTTGTTTTATTTTCCATTTCTTCTCTTATGATACCTAGCATTCTATTTGCTCTCTTGGCTGCCGCTGCACACTGGGTGGAGGGTTTTAACATGTTATTCACGATGACACCTAAATCTTTTTCCTGGGTGATGGTTCCTAATTTTGAACCTTGCATCGTGTAACCATAGTTTGGGTTGTTCTTTCCTACGTGCATAACTTTGCACTTGTCCACATTAAATTTCATCTGCCATTTGGATGCCCATTCTTCCAATTTATCAAGATCCTCTTGCAATTTTCCACAATCCTCATGGTTTTTAACAACTTCAAATAGTTTCGTGTCATTTGCAAATTTGATAATCTCACTCGTTATTCCCTTTTCCAGGTTATTTATGAATATGTCAGAATACAGCGGACCCAGCACAGATCCCTGCAGTACTCCACTATTCACCTTTTTCCATTGGGAAAATTGGCCATTTAGCCCTACCCTCTGCTTTCTATCTTTTAACCAGTTCCTGATCCACAATAGTACACTGCCTCCTATCCCATGACTCTTTAGTTTTGCCAAACGTCTCTGATGAGGGACCTTGTCAAAGGCTTTCTGAAAGTTCAGATAAACTATATCAACTGACTTACCTTTGTCTACCTGTTTATTCACACTTCAAAAAAACATAACAGATTAGTAAGACGAGATTTTCCTTGTGTAAATCTGTGTTGTCTGTCTCCCATTAAGCCATGACTATCTACATGTTCAGTAATTTGTTCTTTATGATGGTTTCTACCATATTTCCCGTTACTTACATCAGGCTCACCGGTCTGTAGTTTCCCGGATCACCCCTGGAACCCTTTTTAAAAATTGGCGCTACATTGGCAATCCTCCAATCTTCAGGTATACAGATGATTTTAATGATAGTTCATAGATTACTAATAGCAGGTCTGCAATCTCATATTTCAGTTCTTTCAACATCCTTGGATGTATACCATCTGGTCCAGGTGATTTGCTATTCTTCAGTTTATCAAATAGTTGTAATACATCTTCCCAGTGTATCGATATTTCTTTCAATTATTCAGCAATATCACCTTTAAATACCACTTCAGTCATGGGTAACATCCCTACATCTTCCTCAGCAAAGAATTCATTGAGTCTCTTCGCTATGGCCTTGTCCCCTCTTAGTGCCCCTTTTACCCCTCTATCATCTAATGGTCCAACTGACTCTTTCACAGGTTTTTTTGCTATGAATGTACTTGAAAAAGTCTTTATTACATGTTTTTGCTTCCACAGCAAGATTCTTCTCAAATTCTATCTTTTCCTGCCTTATCAATGCCTTGCATTTGACTTGCTGGTGCTTGTGCTGTTTCCAGTTTTTATCATTTAGCTCTTTTTTCCATTTCCTGAAAGATGCTTTTTTGGCAACAACAGCCTCTCTGACCTTATCTTTAAACCATGCTGGCAGTTTTTTGAACTTCCTTCTACTTTTCTTAAAGTGTTGAATACAGCTGATCTGGGCTTCCAAGATAGTATTTTTAATAACACCCAAGCTTGATGTAAGCCTTTAACCTTTGCAACTGCTCATTTTAGTTTTTTCTTAACTATTTTCATTTTATCATAGTTTATTTATTTATTTTATTTTTATTTATTTAGTAAGGACTTATATACCGCTCCTTCCAGCGATCAGAAGCGGTTTGATTACAATTAAGGGATTTGTCATAAATTACAGACAGAATTATTTGGGGATTAGATAGAGAGGGCAGGGGGATACACAGCACACATATGCGGGTCCATATAAAGACCTTAGCTATTATCATACATTTACACAGGCACTAACCACCATCTATTTACATTTGTACATACTGCAATTCAATTTCTTTTGTCCTTTTGGATTTTCATCTGGTATAATGACAATTGAACAGGTGCGTCTTCAGTTGTTTTCTGAAGTTGCTTATGTCTTTAATTTCTCTCAGCTCGTGTGGGAGCTGGTTCCATAACGTGGGGGCAGATAAGGAGAACGCTCTGCGACTAGTACTGACCTTTACGTGCCTAAAGCTGTTTGGAACTCTTAGTGTGTCAGAGTTCATGGTTCTCCTGCTTCTGGTTGTAGGTTGCATGGAGATCAGGGTGGAGAGGAATGAGGGGGCCAGGTTGTGAATTAACTTGAATGTAGTTACCAATGTTTTGTATTGAATCCTTGCAACGACTGGAAGCCAGTGTAGTTCCATCAATACAGGTGTGATATGTTCGGTGACGCTAGTTCTCATGATGATCAAAAGTTTCCCTTTCGAAAGTTAAAAGGTAGTACTGCGGCTTTCCTTACCATCCCTCCTCCATTAATTAAATCAAATGTGATCATGCTAAGATCACCATTGCTAAGTGGCCCCAACACCCTTATCTCTTGCACCAGATCTGGTGTTCCACTAAGGACTAGATCCAAAATGGCTTCCCTTCTGGTTAGTTCATGAACCAACTGCTCCAAGAAGCAGTCATTTATTTCATCTAGAAACTTTCTATCCCTAGCATGTCCTGCCCTGACACTGACCCAGTTGATACCAGGGTAATTGAAATCACCCATTATTATCACTGTGCTTTAACCTTTGTTATTTATTTACATTCTTATATACCATGCTATTCTGTATCAGTGCAGTTTACATTGAACAGGGCATTATAACTTGGAGATAACTATTTTACAGGGAACATGGGCTATGGAGGGTTAAGTGGCTTGCCCAAGACCACAAGGAGCACCTGTGGGACTAGAAACCCCAGTTCTTCCAGCCCAAGGTTGCTGTTCTCTAGTGGGATTTGAACCCCTGACCTTCTGGCCTGAAGTACCTTGCCCCAACTACTAGGCCACTCCTTCACTCCACTGTTAGCTTCCCTGATTTCTTTGAGCATTTCATCATCCATTTGTTCATTCTGGCCAGGCAGTTGATAGTACATCCCCACTTCCATCACCTTTCCCTTCCCCTTCTTACATGGAATTTCAATCCATAGAGATTCTACAGTGTATTTTGCTCCTGCAAAACTGTAATCCCTTGTGACTCAATGTTCTCTCTAAAATAGGGTGCAAGCCCTCCACCAATTTGATCTACTCTGTCATTGAGATATAGGGGTATGTTTACTAAACAGCCATAACGTTGCAGCGGTGCAGTTTGCATGCGATACGTAATATTATCACGTAATACATAACGTTAGCGCGTGATAAAGTAACATTATCACGTGATAGCGTGAGGTTTCATGCGAACACATCTCCTGCGGCATTAAGGCACACAGAGGGTGGAGTAAGGCTCCCCAGAGGACAGAGAGAAGGGGTCAATGGGTGGAGAGTGGGCGGGGAGAGGCCCCATGCACACTAATACTGTGAAATGAAGGTCTGAAAATTAGCGCCAGTGAAAACCTCGCGCTAGAGGCACATTTGCAGGAGAGAGAAACCAGTTCAGTCAGCAATGTATAGCAAATGCAGGGAAACCATGAAAAGTGATAGTAGTGATACATGTGCAGCAACAGCACAGCGCCCGAGTACGAAAGGGCACTAGGGTAAGGCTGCAAATGGGGTACAAGGGGTTGCAGGTGGGACATGCAGTGGGGCAGCTTGGGCATAGGGTGGACTAGACAGATGCCTAGGTGGCACATAGGAATGCAGAAATTGTAAATCAGCAAGCCAGCAACTGACTACGGTCAAACATGCCCACGAATGTGTGCCCCACAGTGTCCCAGGGGACAGTACCCAGCAGGTACCCCAAAGGGCACCTAACATTGACAGGCGGTGTCGGGGGAAGTGCGGATATCTATGTAGGCACCCCTACCCCAGATCCCACACCATAGGCAGCCACCTACAGGCACACTGGATGGCCTGGGACTGTGCACCAACGGCACCACTGGCATAAGGGCATGTCAGCATGGTGGGGGAGGTGTGCTGGTGGTGGAGGGGGCAGTGGCAGCTGCCCACAGCAGACCAAGGCCAAGCCCTGTTTAGGTGAGCGGCATGCAGTACAACAGATAAGTGCTGTCTGAATAACAGTAATGGTTTCCCAAGGGACCGACCTGCCTCTGTGGCAACAGTTTGGTGCAGTACATACAGCCAGTGTGTTCAGGAGCAGAAGGTCACAGGGTCAAGTCCCAGCTGTCACCCCTGCAGACAACAGCCCTATATTTTACCCTACAGCATACATACACCATAGATATGTGCATTCCCTAGAGCACCGGCCAACAGGGGCACAAACACCCGCACCCACAGGCTGCACTGTCCAAAGCCTCATGGAGAGTCAGGCTGTTGGGCCCTGTGTGAAGCAGGAACTACCAATATTAGCACCTGCATACCTTAGCAATGCCTGCACTGTGCTCAGGACTGATGCGGCGGCCAGGGCTGCCAACCACCTCTGTCCTTGCACAATGCTGAAATAGGTGTGGGAGTGCTTATGTCTATCCAATGTTTTGTGGCTGCCTACACCATACTGAGCCCCCAATGCTTACATTGTTACCAGTGTTAGCCTGCCAATGTGCATAATGAGGAGCAAGGTATTGTGGGTATGGCCCGGACACAGCAGTCTGGGCAGGATGCATCTGCACAGGGCATAGGGCAATGGCTGGGACATTGTAGTGCCCGACCACCACCTGCAATGACAGGGTGGCCACAGCATGTCATGTTGGGAGGTCACGCTCACCCTGACTGAGCAGTGACCATGGCATGGCCGGGTTCCCACATACTGCTATACACTACTTCTCTCAAGTGATATCTATAAGTTTTCTTTTTTGGGGCCCAATTATTGACATAGTTGCTTGGTGTGTATGCGTCCATCCCATTTTTGGGGGCACATAGGTTGTCCCGGAACATGCACTATGTACTAGCTAGCAGACTGTCTGCAGTTACAATGTATATGGCTGGAACACCTTGCAGGGTGCAGTGGGTGGAGACTGATTGTGCCCTCTGCTGGTGAATGTCAGATTGTGGTGGGGAGCAGCTGAGATTTTCCAGGCCTACTACCTGTCTGCCAGTACCCTATGAAATATGTACAGATCTGCATTGACTGCTCTGGAGGGTGCTAATCCCCAGCAGGACTGGGGTGGTGGTCCCCTCTACTGCTTCCAATGTATAGTGTGGATCTGTTGGTGGAAGAGCCTGTCCCCAACCTGACACCGAGAGGGCAGGTTGGGTGGTGTTATATCATCCACTTTTGGGTCCACACAACACCCTACTCCTATAACATGTGACCATGGCAACCACACAGGTTATGCACTACCCTGGGTGCATCATAGTCCACAAGGGCTAAACGTGACTGGAAACACAGATGGACACAGGTGTATTATAGGTATGTCTGCAAGGACTACCTGTCACACACTGGCACTGATGGGGACCTGCAGCACAGCCTATCTCAGCCAAGCCAGGTGCTGTGGACCTGGTGCTGGGTGCCCCACCTCACCCTCAGGGTGAACATAGGAACCGCACAATGTCACGGTCTGTAGCTACTCTGTGCCAGTAACACACACGGTCAGTTCCCCCTCCCAGGCTAAGGTGCTGTGGAGGCGCATACCCCATCTTGTGATCAGATGTAGACTGCTGATCATCATGGGTACGGGTGAGTATACCCTATCCTGGTAACCACAGCAGACAGTTTGTGCAGTGACCTGCAGTCTTTCTGTAGCCAGCCAGCGCTGTGTTAGAAGCTATAGAGATGTAGCCCACTGGTTGCTATAATGACTGTAGAGGCAGAGGTCATGGGTTCAGTCCCACAGTGGTGTTCTTTAATAAGGCTCTCTGAGGGCTTTCATTTTAATTTACATCAGTGCTGCCAGCAAAACTACCCTCACAGTGCCATAATTGTAGGGTGCCTCATATGACGCCCTATAGGGCGCCCTATAAAGTGCCCTATAGGGCACATTATAAGGTGCCTTGGTGGACAGGGCACTTTATACTGTGCCCTATGGGGCACCTAATAGGGTGCCCTATAGGGCGCCTTATGAGGCACCTTAGGTTGCGTCACTGTGTGGGTGTTTTTGCTGGCAGCACTGATTTAAATTAAAAGGAAATCCCTCAGACATCATTAGATAACACCACTGTGGGACTGGACTCATGACCACTGCCTCCACAGTTGTAATAACCGGTGGGCTACATCTCTATAGTTTCTAGCATAGCGCTGGCATGGACTTAAGGTTACCGTGCATTAATGAGCCAAGGCACCCTCTATCGCGCGATACAGATACTTGCTACCTTGCTGCCGGAACGCCCACTACCTTATATGGCATTCTTCACATTAACGCTGCAACTAACGCCAGTGACATTAAGACGGTTTAGTAAACATACCCCATAGTTTGTACCCAGGTATCACAGTGTCCTATTGGTTGTCCCCCTTCCACCATGTATCTGAGATAACAATCATATCTAACCTCTCATTTAGTGCTATATAGTTTAATTCTCCCATCTTATTTCTTGGACTTCTAGCATTTGCATACAAGCATTTCAGAGGCTGTATTTTATTCATATTAATCTGATTATTGCTAGGCAGGGATAATTTATAATCTTCAAACTCTGTCTACTCTGTACTTAAGGGCATTTGGGTTACTTTTGTCTTTACTGGAATCTCTCTTTCGATATGTCCTAACTTCAATCTTTTGCTGGTATCCTTCAAGGATACATTGTTCCAAATCATGCGCTCTTGGGTGACTGTCGGCTTTCCCCTTTTATCTAGTTTAAAAGCTACTCTATCTCCTTTTTAAAGGTTAATGCCAGCAGCCTGGTTCCACCCTGATTAAGGTGGAGCCTATTCCTTTGGAATAGCCCTTCCTTTCCACAGAATGTTGCCCAGTTCCTATCAAATCCAAACCCATGTTACTTGTACCATTGCCTCATCAACTCATTGAGACTCCAGAGCTCTGTCTGCCTTTTGGATCCTGTGGAACGGGATGCATTTCGGAGAATTCTACCCTGGAAGTTCTGGATTTCAACTTCCTACCTAAAAGCCTAAATTTAGCCTCCAGAACCTCCCTACCACACTTTCCTATGTCATTGGTGCCAATATGTACCAAGACAGCAGACTCCTCCCCAGCACTATCTAAGGCCTTGTCTAGGTGGTGCATGAGCTCTGCTGCCTTCTCACCAGGCAGGCATGTTACCAGGTGATCCTCATGTCCAGCAGCCACCCAGCTATCTACATGCCTAATGATTGAATCACCAACTATAATAGCTAACCTAACCCTTCCCTTGTGGGCATAAGGCCCTGGAGAAACCTCCTCGGAATGAGAGGGTTTTACATCACCTGGAGGACAGATCCTAGCTACAGGATCATTTCCTGCCAAACCAAGGTGATGCTCTCCTGTCACGGGACCTCTCTCCTCCATGGCAACAGGGATATTGCCAGAATGGAGGTGGGACTTCAGTACTATATCCCTGTATGTATCTTTCTGTCTTCCTTATGTCCTCCAAGTCTGCTACTCTAACCTCCAGTGATCAGACTTGTTCCCTGAGAGCAAAGAGCTCCTTGTACCTAGTGCACATGTAAGACCCCTCACCAACTAGGAGAAAATCATACATGTGACACGCAATGTAAAAGACAGGAAAGCCCCCTTCTCGCTGCTGGACTGCTGTCTGCATCTTAGTTTTAAGGATATGTTTAGATATTTAAGTTGTTTACGTACTTAGGTTTGTTGGGGATATGTATACTAATAAAGCTATATCTAATACATTTAATGGACTTTGTTTACCTCAAGATTAATTAATCTCAGGTCCTTAATGTATGCCTGATGAGGATAAACAGCTACACCTGACAGTGAATATGGTACCTCCTTTCCTTTAAGAGGTTTAAGCACCTATAAAGCTATGATTACCCCAAGGTGGATGGGAGTCAGGGAGGGAAGTAGGGAAAAGACTTTTTAAAAGTTGGCTGCTACACAGTTTCCTGTTCTGTTCTTCCAAGGTAAGGTCTTACCAATTTCCTCGGTGATTCACATAGTCCTTGGTTTGAAGAAGGGGCCTTTTAAATTGCCTCTTTGATCTGTCACTTGCCTTTAACACCTATTTAAGGCAACTTCACAGATCTTTTGCCTTCTAATTGGAAGGCCTCTTTGTAAAGGTCACTAGATACAAGTTTATTTTTCTTTCTATTCAGAGACTATTCTACTTGTATGCTAAGCCATACTCTGATTTGATTTAAATTTAAAAAAACCTCCCTAGAAACAAATTTATTTTCAGTAACTATTTACTCTGTTACTTTCTAGGTTAAGCTATAATCTGATTTGATTTAAATGAAAAGCTCTCTAGAAACAAATTTATTTCAAAAAGTTTATTTACTCTTATGTTATGTTCTATGCTAAGCTTTTCTCTACTTTGACTTAAATACAAAGGTCTCGGGTGCTCCTAAGACCTGAATGACTCAGCAAAAACACGGATTTCTAAAATACATAGATTTATCAGCTTTAATCCCAAGAAGTCCCCTTTTCCCCAAGATGTAAAGTTTGTTCCAGAAGATTATACTCACAAGTGTAGATCTTCCAATTGTAGCAGGCCTTTGTGGTAGTCCTACTACTACTACTTCTATTAATCTGACGCACAAACCTCTCCAACCATATGTCTTTGTGCCATGGTTAGAACATGTACTTCGCAACTTGTTCCTAACTTATTCCAGCTTTAATATATCAACTAGCAGAGTGTCAGTAAACAGCTTCTCTTTGTGCTATAGGTCATCCAACTGAGTAGTGCTATCCTGAGAGGTGCTGACACTTACTCAGCAGGATTTTAAGTCAGCACTTGTCCGCATTGCAACTCAGGACAGTTTTTCAGGTGGCCTAAGTTGTCTGGATAACTGCCAACTGAAATCAAGCTAACTGGATAACATTGGCACTTTTCCGGACAAAGCCACTGAATATCCGTGGTCAGCACTCTTAGCTGACCGGTCTCCCATTGGGTTCTGAATATTGGCCTCATAAGTTCTGTAGTCAGGAATGTTATATACATGAGTGACTGTACGTGGAGAATGGAAAATTACACAATGGAATAGCAGGTGGGACCGGCAACTGGAGTACAAACACATATCTACCCACCCAACACCCACAATCCACACACACACACTCACTGACAAACAGCCCAACACACCACATAAGTTATGTCTATGTTTTCCAGAGATTTCCCAGCTTCAGCGGTTGACGTTTAATGGAAACCTCCATGCTTGAATAAAATCTTGATATTTTAGCTGGTATCTGGATTACTCTCCTTATTTTATTTAGATATTTAGCAGACTGATCATTGCTGCTGACCAAGCAAGTCGAAACACTGCCCGAGCTCCACACATGGCCCATTCCAGCACTATTGGAGTAGTGCCCAAGCGGCCATAGGAAATATTTAATGGTATTATGCAGAGAGCGCAGCTGAACATCTTCAGACCAGTGTTAGTCAGTTAGCTGCGGCTTCTATGCGTTTAAGTGCTTCTGAATATTAACCCCTTCATGCCAATGAGCCTGTTAGACATATATGCACAACAAATTCAGAGGTATCTTTAAATAAAATATAGTGAGGCAGATATAAAAGATCTGTCTGGGTAAACATTGAGAATTACTCAAAGAAACTTTAGATTTCAAACATTTCCCTTTCCCCCACCTTCACTGGCTGCCTAGATTTTATCCTGCCAACCTCTTGGGGTCTTTAAGGAGCATAATTGTTGTTTAGTCAGACAGTGTAATACTACTTAATTGGGTAAACTGAGACACTAAATAGCTGTGTTAAAGTTATCTGTTACATTTTTGTCTGAATAACATTTGCCCAGTCGCCAGCCTGATCGATACTGGAATTAGGGTTTTCTTTTCCTTTGAATGCATTTTTACGCAATGCAATGTGTGCCTTCAAGTCAAATGCTGACTTTTAAAAATCCTTTGGAAGTGCCTTCTGTTCTTTGTACAACTGAGTAAGCACTTCTGTTGTTAATCCCCCAATCAACTTGTTTTGTTAGTCAGACTCCCCTCCCCCCTTTTTTAAAAAAATTTTTAAAAAGAGAATCCTGTCTAATTGGATAGATGTTGGCTTTGCTGTTTCTCTAACATGTTTCTTCCTGAAGTCTCTCTGGGTTTCTAAAATAATCTTTCCCCTGGTTGTCAACGTTGAAAATGTAGACACTCCCCTGGATTCAGCATAAGGGAGGCTGTGCAATTTAATGCTCACATAGACTCTATTCCACTTTGTCTTTCTTCCAGTTAGTATGTGAAGCTTATTATACTACTTCAGTAGTGTCTTGTATTTAATTATTTGTTTTTTCCTATTCATGAGAATATTATTGTGAAAAGATAGATGAAGGAAGACAGGGTTATCAGGTAAACCAAACTGCTCTTTTTTATTCTGAGCTGTAGCTCTTCAGGGGATTTTAGGATTTACATTTGTTCAGAATTCCTCCTAAATATCTGTCCTCACCATTAGGAATCTAAGGAGCAAATTTACTAAGTCCCACGCTAGTAACACAGGTTTGGCCGCATTACTGTGCTAGATGCAGGGGGGGGGGGAGAAGTCCCTTTGAATTTAGCATGGCTTGTTGCGTTAAAACCATCATGGGGAGAAACTACTGTCACCAATTCTGCTGATGGTAGTTTCTCCTCACTAAGCGCCAGCAATGCAGACTTTCAATGCCTATGCTAGCAACACCACTCATAATTGTGCTACCCAGGCAATGCACTTTTATTAGCGCCAGGCACCCTGCTACCCAGGCAGCAAGGTGCCAATAATGCGTGCTTACCCCACACTACATGGTAGTGCCCTTTAGTAAAAATGCCCCTCAGTGAATTTGGAGCTGCTGTGCTGAGCCCCCTGCAAGTGATCCACTGCAAGCACCCAGAGGTGAGGAATCAATTACACTGCAAGAAAAGGAGGTTTAAACACAATGTGGCCATCATGAAAGCTGCATACCTTTGGCATTCAAGAAGCACAAAACTCTAAGCCAAAAGAAATATTATCCTTACCTCTGCTGTGAATTCAGCTGTGTCAGGCTCCCTTGCTCCAGTCACTGAAATGTTTGCTCAGGCTCCCAGCTTGTCAGTACAGTGAGATAACGGGGTTACTTACCTGTAACAGGAGTTCTCCGTGGACAGCAGGATAAGTCAGCCACACCTGGTGACGTCCTTCGGGCGGCGCCGATACGGAAGTGCTCTCCAGAGCTCAGAAAGGTAAACCTTCTGAGCATGCCCAGGTAGCCCACCTTACCGTTCCGCCCCCTAGCCCAGCCAGTGAGTTCCAAGCTAGTTGCCTCGGCTAGGGAGCGGTCCGGCATGGCCTCCTCCAGGGGAGGTGGGTGGGATTGTGTGGCTGACTTATCCTGCTGTCCACGGAGAACTCCTGTTACAGGTAAGTAACCCCGTTTTCTCCATGGACTAGCAGGATTACACCTGGTGTCTCCCAAGCTTCAGGCAGGCTGTGGGGAGGAGGCCAGAGTACCGATACATCCAGAGACCTGGGACACAGTTGTAGAACAACAGAATGCTGGTTTATTATCATCAACCGGTGAACCTTGCAATTGCGACAGTGCAAAAGCGCAAACAGTACAAACAGTGCAATAGTGCAAAACAATGCAGACAGTGCAATTAGAGCAAACAGTGCAGATAGAGCAAACAGTGCAAACAGAGCAAACAGTGCAATAGTGCGACAGTAGGGTAATGCAGAAGCATGGCAAGCTAGGTACAGGCGTTGGCTAAGTCCTGGGTACTCAGCGCTCCGCTGGGTCCATAGCAGTAGAGAGGACGGCTATGCCGAGGGCACAGTTACCCTGAGGCCCGAGGTCCAGGCAGTAGTGTCTTTGGAAGGTTTGCGGGGAGGACCAAGTGGCCGCTCTACAGACCTGTCAGAGGGACATCGCGGAGGTTAGCGATTGAGGTTGCAAGCGCTCTGAGCTGGTGAGGGCCCACTCTCGGTTGGTCCCCGGTGCGTGATGGGCCGAGGCAACAGGAGATGCATGCCGTAACCCAGTGCGAAAGAGTCCTCTTACTGACAGGTTGGCCGGGTCTGTTTGGATCGAAAGACACGAACAGCTGCTCGCTTTTCCTGATGGTTTTTGTCCTCTGTAGATAGGTCCGGAGGGCCCGGAGACAGTCAAGGGTGTGCAGGCGGCGCTCCTCATCCGAAGAATGAGGTGCCGGAAAAAATGAAGGAAGCTCAATGGACTGGTTGACATGAAAAGCCGAGGACACCTTTGGCACAAACTTCGGGTTGGTACGCAGGGATGCGTGGTTCTGGTGGAGCTGCGTATAGGGAGGATGTGCTACTAGAGCATGTAGCTCGCTGATCCTCCTTGCCAAAGTGATGGCCACGAGAAATAGGGTTTTCCAGGAAACGAATTTCATGTCTGCTGACAAGAGTGGCTCGAAGGGCTCTTGTGTCAAGCGCTGTAGGACAGTGTTGAGATCCCAAGGCGGCACCAGACGCCTGATCGGGGGTTTCAGATTTGACAGGCCTTTCATGAAGCGTGCAGTGAGGGGCAGGGCCCCAATAGAATTGGCCCCCGCAGGGGGCGCATGGAAGGCCGCTATTGTGGAAAGATGGACTCGGACAGATTGTGTTTGAAGTCCGAGGCTAGACAGTGAATTGAGGTACTGCAATATGCTGGGAAGTGGGCATGTGGTGGGCTCGAGGCCTTGTGATGCACACCATATGCTGAATCTCTTCCATTTGAGACCATAGGATTTTCTGGTGGAAGGTCTCCTGGCAGCAAGCACCACGTCCTGCACCTCAACAGGTAGTTGGAGGTTAGCTAGGCCCTGCCGCTCAACCTCCATGCAGTGAGAGATAGGGTTTTGAGGTTGGGGTGTCGTGTTCTGCCGCCATTCTGGGAAATTAGGTCCGGCCTGAGGGGCAGGCGCCTCGGGGCTCCTTGGGCTAGGCGCAGTAGCAGGGAAAACCACATCTGGCGCGGCCAGTGGGGAGCAATCAAGATGGCGTGGGCTCTATCTTGGACAATCCGTTGTAGTGTCGACGGGATGAGGGGGGCTGGTGGAAAGGCGTATACCAGAGACCACTCCCCCCAGAATACGTCGAATGCATCCGCCGCTAGCCTCCTGGCTGACGGGTGCCTGGAGCAGAATAGGCAGCATTTGGTATTCTGTTCTGTGGCGAACAGGTCGATGCTCGGCGCCCCCCAGTGCCGGAAGAGACTTTCGGAGACCTCCAGGAGAAGACTCCACTCGTGCGGCTGCAGTTGTCTGCTCAGCTTGTCTGCCAAGACGTTCAGGTCCCCTGAGAGATAGGAGGCCCGGAGGAGGCATCCATTCCTTAGGGCCAGGGTCCATATCTGCAGTGCTTCCCTGCAGAGGGAGCACGAGGCGGTGCCCCCTTGCTTGTTGATGTAAAACATGGGCACCTGATTGTCCGTCTGGATGAGGACGGTTTTTCCGGCCAACTGCGGGAGGAACGCCTTCATGGCGTATCTGATGGCCCTTACATGGGCACCTGATTGTCCGTCTGGATGAGGACGGTTTTTCCGGCCAACTGCGGGAGGAACACCTTCATGGCGTATCTGATGGCCCTTAACTCGAGGAGGTTGATGTGTAAGGTCCTCTCCTGCTGGGACCACTCCCCTTGGATGTTGAACAGTCGGGTGTGAGCACCCCAGCCCGTGTTTGATGCGTCCGTAGTGAGAGTCACTTGATGTTCGTGGGGGTGGAGATCCTTGCCCACTGAGAGGTTCGTTGGTACCGTCCACCACCGGAGCTGGGTACAGATTTGTGGAGTCATTGGGATACGGATGGAGAGGGGTTGATGGTGTTGGTTCCAGTGGGTGCGCAGGTGCCACTGTAGCGGGTGCATCTTCAGCCTCGCTGTAGGGAGGACTGATGTCGTGGCTGACATGTGCCCCAAAAGACGCAGTATGGATCTCGCTGAGGCACTCGCTGACTCGGCCGCTTTGGATGCCAGGGCTGTGATGGCGGCCAGTCTGCGCTCGGGCAGGTAGGCTTTCGAGACTTTGGTGTCGATTACAGCTCCAATGAACTCTAGCCTTTGGGAAGGCGTGACATGTGACTTGTTGAAATTGATGACAAAGCCCAGGGACGATAGTAGCTTCGTGGTGGTCTGCAAGGCGGTCTGTAGCTCCGAGGCGGAGGGGGCTGTCAGGAGCCAGTCGTCGAGTTATGGGAAAATGGAAATGTTCCTCTTTCGGAGGTGCGCTGCTGCAACGGCCACACACTTCGTGAAAACTCATGGCACAGGAGACAGACCGAAGGGGAGGACTCTGTATTGGTAGTGCTGACCTAGTACATGGAAGCGGAGGTACTTCCCGTGTGATTTGTGGATGCGGAGGTGAGTGTATGCATCCTGCAGGTCCAGGGACACCATCCAATCACCAGTCTGGATCAGGGGGGGATGGTGTTTAGGGAATACATCCTGAACTTCTCCTTGTGGATGAACATGTTGAGTCGTCGGAGGTCCAGAATGGGGCGGAAGCCGCCTGTCTTTTTGGGAATGAGGAAATACCTGGAGTAAAAACCAGAGTTCCTTTCGGCTGGGGGTACCTCCTCTATGGCTCGAGAGTCCAGCAGGTGTAGCAGTTCTGCGGCCATGGCAAGGCAGAGGTGTGGTGGTGTCGCTGGTGGGGCGACTGGTTTGGCGAGGTGGAGCCACGAAGCGTATGCGGTAGCCATCCTGGATGATCTGTAGGACCCAGGAGTCCGAGGAGATACTTCGCCACTCTTGAAGAAAGTATGTCAGGCGACCCCCAATCCTGTGGGTTGCCTGTGAGCTGGCATCAAAAGGAGGGCCCACTTTGGTTGGAGGGCGCGTTGCTGTTCTTCTTTTGCTTTCGGTCCCTCTGGGTGTTGCGCTGTTGTGAGCGGCCGTGATAAGAGTTGTTCTTGTACGTGCTGCTCTGCCATTTGCGACTGGAGGAGTACCTCTTGTTGGAAGGGTAGTAAGGTTTCCTCTGGAAGCTGCTTCTCTGAGTGCCGCTGGGGCACTCAAAACCATCCTCCACCAAGGTCTGTTATGTGGTGCAGTGTTCTTTCATATCGTTCACTGTATCCTTGACCTTGTCCCCCAAAGAGCAACTCGCCCGAGCAGGGTGCATCAGCGATCCTGTCGTGCGTGTAGTCGCGCAGGCCGGAGGCCCTCAACCATGCCCATTGTCTTGCTGAAATGGCTGTGCCAGCGGTCCTCAGCGCTGTGTCAAAAGAGTCGAAGGTGGTGCTGGCAAGGTGTTTGCTGCACTCAGACATATCCGTCAGTGCACTGGATACCAAGGTTTGAGATTCCTTCGGTAGGGATGCTAAGGCGGACTTGAGGTTCGCCATGCATGCGTCCTGGAAGAGGGCCTGTTGAAACTGATGTGCCGCTATTTTGGCGTTAAGCATAGCTCCTTGGAAAACTTTCTTTCCGATGTCATCCAGGAGCTTGTGGTCCTGGCCGGGCGGGCTGTTGGCATGTGTACGTGAGGATTTAATGCGCTTGAGAGCTGAAGACACCACAATGGATTGATGAGGCAATTGTGGCGAGGAAAATCCCGGTACAGGCTGCACTTGGTACTTAGTCTCGAGCCTCCTGGGAAAGGGGCGTCCGGACGCAGGGGTCTGCCATAGCCTTAGATGGTTGTCCAGAAGTGTCTGGTGAATAGGCAGCAGAAAGGCGGTTTTGGGGGTTGCGAGGTATTTCAAAACCTCCGGTACTGGTTCCCTTCTATCATCCTAGCCCTTTAGGGTTAGGGTGGAGGCAAGCTTGTCCAGGAACTTCGAATACGTGAGATCCTCCGGAGGGGGGGGGGGTTCATCCGGCTCCGGAGAGTCTCTGTGATCAAGGGTGGGGGGTTCGTGGCTCGCAGATCCCACAATGGCTGCCTCAAGATCGTGTTCCTCCTCAATGTCGGCCGGGAACAGATTATTGGGGGGGCCCATTGCCTGGCGTTGAAGGCCGGATATCCCCGATGTGTGGGTCTGCTGGAATGTCCGCTGTCTGAGATAGCACGGGCGGGGGGGCCGCCGTGGACGAGGATTGCTTAACCAGTTGGTATAGCAGGCTCAGAATGGCTGCGGAACTGGACCCGAATCTGCTCCGATGTCTGTAGTCGGGGCTGGAGGAGCTAGAGGAACTCACGTGTCTGCTCCTGCCCTTTCCTCGGTGTCGAGAGCGGTGGCTGCGCTTTGATCCTCGGCGCCGGCGGCTGGAAGAGCTGCTGCTGCTGGAACTGTGATGATGTTTCCTTTTGCTCCTGCTGCGCTTTGATCGCTGCCTCCGATGGTCCGAGGGACTGCTGCTCGTGGAGCTGTCATCGCGGGTGCTATCTCGCCTCCCGCGAGTGGATCCATGAGAGGGGCAGCTATCGTGGCCATCGACCCGGCGCGCGGGGGATCCAGCGCCGAGCA